>CM077445.1:2572500-3172500 GCA_039654765.1 Mylopharyngodon piceus
ACATCTGTCAATCATGAACTGGTCAGACCCAGATTTGAGGTAAGTGTTTGCCTTATTCAAACAAAAATCCACTCCCTACTTTGAAGATGAGGAAATAAGCAATGCAGAGATACAAGCCAGAAAGGTATGCCTTGGTATAGACCCTTTTCACATGACGTCACACAGCTTCCGTTTGGACTCGATCCTCACTTCCGTCAGCATAGTGGAATACTAGCGCCGCTCGAATGAAGTGCACCCAATAGTTGTACATATGCCACAAATGTGGTTAAAGGATGACTGTAGTCGCCTAATTTCATGTAAATTCAAGGCGAGGTGTTTGGCAGATCTCAAACGAACTTACCGATCGGTTGAATACGAAGCACTGTTTCTCCAGGGAATAATATTAAATGAACACATATACTTCCGTTTGGTATTTTCAATACACTTCTTACAAATTATACAATCTTAATATATTGCACCAGTTCAGTTTAAACTGGTATGATGTAAAATGATCTAAAATCTTCACACCATCAATTCTTCGGAGTATTATATGTGGATGTGCTACTTTCAGGTGTCCATTACTCGTAAATAAATCTCACAAGAACAAGATTGTTATCATAGCCTACCAATTTCTAAAAATAAAGATTTGTTTTTAAAGACAATATTCTTGTTATTCTAAATAGGCTAACAGACTTGTGTCGACACACAATCATTGTGATAAAACTCTGACAGCAATTCAAGGACACAACATTGCTCAAGTTTCTGCTCGCGGAAACCCTCAGTTACAGAAAGGAAATAATAAAAAACGTTACCCCTAGCACACCTTTTGATGTCTTGAGAAATTACCTGTACAGCAAACCAAAAGGGACCTGATTTTTGACAGGGACGAAAGTATGAAGTCTTGTCTGCGGGCAACGAATAGCTGAACAAACTTGGCATGACTACAAAAGTACATGCTGTGAATAGAGGACAAACTTGCCAAAAGTGTCAGTGTCATTTTATTTACAGAGCACAATTAAAACAACACATGTTAACCAATGTAAAACACACACACACAAAAAAAAAAAAACCCTCGTGTCTGGAACTGCTTTCTTCCGCCACAGAATCAAATCTGCCATTGATAGTTCAACAGGAGGCACAAGCCTCCGCTACTAATTCTAAAGCGTCACTTTAGAACTAGCAACGATGGCTTGGGCTGCTTCAAAAGATGCTGGAAAATCCCCTGGTTCTTAATGCATCATGTTTCCTTCTGGAGCATCAGTGAATGTTTGTAGCTTTTTAAATAGTTGTGTTTGAGTCCCTCAGTTGTCCTCAGTGTGAAAAGATGGATCTTAAAATCATATAGTCACTGCTGGAAAACCAAAGATTTTGCAGGATCTGGAGGATTTTTTGAAGAACGTTGGGTGGTTTAACTGCTCAGGACAAACAAGGGACTCATGAACAACCATCACAAAACAAACAAACAGTCGTAGATCATCCAGGTAACCACACACAGTATTCAGAATCAAGGGTATGTAAACTTTTGAAGGGGGTCATTTTTTATAAATTCAGCTTTTTTTTTTTTTGTCTTGTGGACTATATGTAAACATCCTTTATGTAAAATGTCTTATTCAGGATGGTACTAAATAAAAATAACATGCATTTTTATGATCTCTCTTATTTTGTTAAAATAATTAACATTTTTCAGATTCTGCAGGGTGTATGTAAACTTTTAAGCACGACGGTATATCTGTTTGGCTCACTGGGAGAAATGCTGCCTGTCAAGAACCCGTATAGGCAAACAAAGTGATACAAACAGTGAACAGATAAAATATCAGCACTCCTGGAAGGCCTCTCAGCCAATCATATTCAAGGACCAGAACTAACTGTTGTATATGTAAGGAATAATTGGCGATTTATTAGAATTATTAGAAAAATAATGCACACCTGAGGTGGTAATGTGGTCACAACGCATATTTCAACAGCATGCATATTTACACATATCACTTATACATAACAGTCTGAACTGCAGAGACCATTTTAAAAGTTAAAGCCCCTTTCACGAGCTGTCAATATGGTTTTAAATGGTGGCGTTTTGCAGCCTGGGGCAGGCAGCGTGAACATGTTGGTTCAGTGCTGGTTTTTCTACTGGGGCATCTCCAGCTACTCTTAGGTTTATGTGGCAGCCATTGCTGCTGAGCATGTGCCTTTCAGTGATTTACATTTGGGAAGACATTCTCTGATCTCTTGTTTCATGTGCTTCTCTTGTAAACTGTGTTTATGAGTGACTGTATCTATGAGACATAGCTCATAATGACATCAACACTTTATGAGCACAGCTTACAGCAGAGGTCACATGTCCTCAGATATAACCATCATGATTATCATTACTTCCTCTTCCCTTAGGAGAGCCTTTCATTACTTCTTAACACCTGCTTGATACAGTAATAATAATGAAATAGGTTTGTTCAATTAACACTATACAACATGAATTCATGCATAATTAATTAACATTCTCTTCAGACATCCATAAAGATTTTATGGTAAACATTCTTTTGTGAAAAGACACAAAGAGATGTGCAATGTAAAACATTTATGCATTTGGCTAGGGGTGTGAATCTTTTGGTAGACACTGAATCGATTCGAGTCACGATTTGATTAAATTCATTTCATTTCAATTAATGATTCATAGTGCCCCTATTATGCTTTTTGGGATATTCCCTTTCATGCAGTGTGCAATATATCTGTTTGTGAATGCAAAGGTCTGCAAAGTTTCAAAGATCAAAGTGCAGATAAATGGAGTTATTGTCGCCTAAAAGAAAGAAGCAACTCTGAACTGCCTGAAATGAGTCGTCAATAATTCCAGTCTCACTTCCTGTTACTAATTTGCATAATGCCAGCCTATGCTCTTCACTGGCTGCCGGTGAACAGCATTTCTTTGCCCCACCCTCAAACACTGTAGTTGTATCTGAGACTGGAAGAGTTTGGTTCGTTTTGTTGAGAGGACATTTTCTGCACTGTGTAATCAAATCCACTTTGATGCACTTCCAAAGGATGAGATTGATATGGTAAAACCGAAGCCATCGTTACTGTTCGTATCACTGTGTATCAAGTGCTTGAAAACTGTAAAAACAATTTTACAGTACTTTTATTTGTGTACACACACTAAAAACAGAACATTGTGCTTTTGCAAAATAAAGAAAATAGGATGCGCTTTTTTTCATATCAGTTTCTTTTTCCGTGAACTTGTTTGTGGAGCGCCGCGCCTCACAAAAATAAATCAAACTCAGCAGCATTTAGGCTACTATTTGTTTGTACTGTCAGAGTTTTTTCTTTTTTTCTTTTTCGTTTTGTTAATCAATTAAGTCAAATTTATTTCGCATATTTATTCATTTTAGACTTCGATTTTATGAAAACAAATTTTGTTATTTTTATTTTATTTTTAATGTAGGCTCCTGTCGACCCATTTTTTTTAAGTCTCGTCACACAGGGTTTGAAAACTTGTGCTATAAAGAATACATATAAACTTCTGATATGTGGGAAGTGGTTTTCTTTCGCATTATATCTTGAAGGGAACTTGTCATGATGGAGACTTCAGAGACTGTTGCTGGACATCGTTTTATTAAATGCTGCGAGGAGACGCAAGAACTGATGAAATAGGGATGATTAAACGCTTATGTGCCCATACACCGGCAGCCTCCACATAAATGCCCTCATGCAAATGACTATGAGTTTAAACATCTGAATTCTATGTCGAGGGCTGTGTTTGTCCGGTTTTATTGGGTCCAATGCATAATGCCATGGTGTTTTACATGCACAAATGATCACAACACACCATGAGTATGTCAATAAATTGTTTCCATCACGCGCATTTGAACTAACGCAAAACTCAAGATAATCTGCATCTAGCGTCTGTCCGTTTCCATTTAGGATTTCTTAGGCGCATATGTTCCGTTACTTTTCTGCACCCAACTAGCTTGCCGGATCAGCCACGCCCCCTTGTTCTGGCACCTCGGAATTTACAAATTAAGCACTGCTAATTAGCATATTCATAGATCTGCATATACTAAATGAAGCAAGTGTGTAAGAGTTACACTCAAGCTATTATAAGGCATGAAGAATTTTTTTTCCACAGCAAAAACCTTTAAATATGTCATTTTGGTGATCAAAGATGAGTTTTAAGGTATGAAATTATTGACTACAATAATAAATTTAACCACTTTAAACTTGTTTGGTTATATGAATTAAACCATTAATTACCGAATTTAGTTAATTTTAATGGATTAAAGAAGCAAACAACCTCCATGATGAAATCACTAAAGTTAATTAAGAAGTAAAAATAAAATAATTTAGCAATTTAAAAATTCAGCATAATTAATTAGATGTGTGTGTGTGTGTGCGCGTGCGTGTGTGTGTGTGTGTGTGTGTGTGTGTGTGTGTATGTGTGCGCGCGCTTGTTTTATGTTAAAAGATATTATGTTTAAAATTAGGCTACATAATTTTATGACAATGTCAGACCAATTTGCTGTAATGTTATAAGGTGACCCAACTTGAAATGGCATCTCTACCCTTTCATGATCTGTCCACCCCCATCACTCAACCTAAACTGGTTGGGTGAGTATGGCCATATCTGAGGCCAGCACCCATGGTCCAAAGTCAGGTCAAATGTGGCTAAATGTGCCGTTTCTCAGCCCAAACTGGGCCAGATCCGCACATCCAAAGACAAATCTGCAACCATTACTGGGCCTGAGCTGGTCCACTTTTTTCTGATGGTATTACACTCATACCTGACTGAAAAAAAGAAATATTACATGTTTTGTTGTTCAGTACATGCCCACAGAGCAGTCAGAGTTTGTGTTCAATATGTGGAAATCAGCTAAGCTGAATCTGTGTTGTTTTCAGTCATCGTTAAAAACACAGTAACACTTTAGAATACTGATCCTTCATTAATGAATAACTACACAGGAACAAATGAGTAACGCATTATTAACACTCTAGTAACTACTATTAACTAACAAGAAACTCTGATTAATGAATTAGTAAGTAACAGTGCTCAGTTGAAGGTGGTAGTTCACTATCAGCTAATCAGTAACTACTGTTTTTTCATTCCTCCCAGAGAACTACTAAGAACTACTATATTTTGGTATAATTGGTTGTTGTGTTTTAATTCGTTATACTTTCTAAAGGTGTAACAATAAATACATAAGTATTATAATGTATTATAACAATTATTCATGAGACCATACAATGCATTATAAGGTACATTACAAGGAATAATTAATGCATTAAAGTACTTTTGTAATGATTATATATGAAGGCTTTAAGGAAAGAGTTATCGCATGATCTTACAGGTCTTTCTGACATCTTTGTCGCTGATCTGTTCCATGTAGCAGATCTGCTGAAGTGTGTGCAGCTGCATGTGTCTTCTGTGCATTCAGCTGAGAGGAGACGTGATGGCTGACGGACGGATGGATGGCTGTTCAGCTGGTGACTACATTAAGGTCGGATGTATGTCAGTCATCTCTTTCATGTTTCTTTCTCCATTTGCCTATTTCTTTGTTTAAAAAGAATCTGCTGCATGTCTGCAATCTGCTGAATTCATGTTTTACAGATGTAGACTGGCTATAAATTTTACTGAAGGAGCCTTCCACTCACACGTGTAAAAACGATTCAGAACCACAATTCAAAATGCTGGCAATTTATGAACATTTCAATTTACATTACATTACAATTACAAATTCACAATTGTGGGACTGATTTATCAGTGTGTGTCACTGTAAACTACTGAAACTATCTGTACATCAGAGTTGATTCAGACACACAGTTCTTGTTAGTTGTAAACAGCCATAATGATGTATTTCCTGTGGTCTAGACACAACAACAGAACGCTGGCAGCGCTGGAAGCAGTGCATGTGGCTGGCACTGCTCTCTGCTGAACACACATGTGTCTGTGCTGTACTGTACCTTCACAGTCATCTCCGGCAGTGATTCTTCACTGTCCTCTCATCCAGCTGTAAAGATGATACCTACAAGACAAGAGAAATACAACAAATACAACATTTCATCCATAATCATACAGATGAAACGGCATGAAAATTTCATATCATGATTATTGTGACCAAAATGATCTCGGTTAACAATATTATCACGGTATTATACACACGACTTTTATATTGATGACCAACAAACAAAATTAGCAGCACTATGCACTTTTTGTTTGCATAAACATTAAAATAATAACATTAAAAAAAAAAATTTAGAAAGTGGTAAAATTCATTTCGGATAAAAGTTTAAAATAGCACATTTTCAATTATTAGCACACAAAATAACAAAGTATCCGGTAATGCTTTAGATTACAGCCCGGAAAGTACTGCTTAATTAAAACAAATTTACAGTGTAACTTTCAGTAATTATAGTGTACCTATAAAGTATGTACATGTAGGTTTAAGGGAACCATATGTAAAGTTTGGGTAATAAAGGGGTAACAACTAAAACTCTCTCATTTATATATATATATATATATATATATATATATATATATATATATATATATATATATATATATATATATATATACATACACAATCTGATATCACTGACTCTGAAACCTTTATTTGAAAAACAACTTAATTCAAAATAGATTTACAGCGCTTCTTATTCATTTATTCATTTTTTTTAATATATATATCATTTATATATACAAATATATATATATATATATATATATATACACACACACACACACACACACACACACACACACACAGTCAAACCAAAAATTATTTAGACATTGATATTTTTGATATATTTTTACTAGTGGGTGCAGGACACTATAGTTCATTGATGTAAGTGAGGATAGCAAAATAAATTAAACTGTGACATATTATACCCAAAAATTCTTCATACAGTGGATTACCAGTAAAACTGATAGAAATTTGGAACCAAAAATTATTCAGACACCTTGACCTGACCATGTTTTGCTTAAGTGTAAAATCTGACATAATTTAGATTTTTTTTTTTCTGACACAGTTTAACTCTGAGATCTTGTCATATTTTGTTACCATTTTTTTTAAACTATAAAAACAGTGAAATGTTCAAGGTTTCTGAATACATTTTGGTTATATATATATATATATATATATGTGTGTGTGTGTGTGTGTGTGTGTGTGTGCGTTTTTGTGATTTATGAGGACACATTTGTATAATGACATGGGTATTACACTGGTATTACGACGGAAACATGAAATATGAGGACATTTCATGAGTCCTCATATTTAAAATAGCTTTAAAAACATACTAAACAATGTTTTATTAAAAATGTAAAAATGCAGACAGTTTCCTGTGATGGGTAGGTTTAGGGGTAGGGATAGTGTAGGGGGAGAGAATGTACAGTTTGTACAGTATAAAAACCATTACACCTATAGCAAACCTGTGTGTGTGTGTGTGTCTGTGTGTGTGTGTGTGTGTGTATGTGTGTGTGTGTGTGTGTTTGTCTGTGTGTCTGTGTGTGTGTGTGTGTGTGTGTGTGTGTGTGTGTGTGTGTGTGTGTGTGTGTCTGTGTGTGTGTGTGTGTGTGTGTATGTGTGTGTGTGTGTGTGTTTGTCTGTGTGTCTGTGTGTGTGTGTGTGTGTGTGTAATGGTCACATTTTTGAATATACCATCGGAATATTTTACAATTCTCTTTTATCTCTCCCAGTTGTGAATAATTATGCGAATATCTTAATAATGAGACACTAATCCAGCAAAGATAGACGAGGACAGGCAAGTAGAGTGAGTTTCTTCTCAACATCAGATGCAGCAACCTGTACAGAACACAAAATACATAAACAATACATAATATCATGTAGTAAGATGGAAAAAAGAAAGTTAAATACTCATCAGGATGCAACACCAGTCAATTTTCGTTGGAAGCTTGATATGCAGGTGTGTCATCTCTCTGTTGTCAGCCTGAGACAGGACATCCTTCAGCTTTTTCAGCTTTCGATTTGTTCTTGAAATAATTAATCAATGTCAGTGAGGAACTCTTTCTCCTCCACCGTGTTTTAAAAAAGTTGCCAGCTAGCTCCAGCATTTTTGATCATTTTCACAAAACTTTCATGACGGCCAGAATATTTAGTTGTGTGAATATATGAACATGCAATATATCAAAAGAAAGAAAGTACCCTCTGCTTTAAAAATAATAACGATTAACGAGTTTGTTTGCCCATATAATCTTTAGGGTATTAGGTTAGCTAATTTGGCTTGCTGTCCACTGAGGAGGGGCTCGATGAAGCAGCTTCAGCTCGAGCTCTGATATACCTCCACAGTGAATAAATATAGGATATGATTACATAGAGCAAGGTACCTGAGATGAAGGTGGAGTCTGGGGAGGTGGAGGGATGCTGGAACAGCTGAGACTGAAGAGAGGTAAGCAGCTGCTTATATACTCTGGCTGTTGATTGGAAGATTAGATGGGCTCGCTCCTCCCTAAATTACGTTTAGGAACTTCACTAAAATAATAACAGCTTCATGCATTCTTATTTTTTAAACAAAAAGCTGATAAAAGTGTGTTTTGGTCAAAGACGATGGGATGGGATTCCGAACGATGATCAAACACAGATGGAGTAGATCGAGTCCATCACCACCTCAAAAGCTCACAGTCGTTTGCTCTTCATGGATTCAACACTTCATTCGGTAACGTTAGGCAGTTTTGATTTATATGCTGTTTAGTGTTTGATGACCAAGTTAGCTAAATGCTACTCAAAATCCTTTCTGCTGGCTGCATGCTCAGTTTAAAATTTCCTTCAAGGAATGTGGATTAAAAAATTTATATTGTTCTTTAATCTGTTAGTGAAGGGCTGTTTTCTGTTCTAGGACTCTGGGCAACATTTCTGTCAACACAAGAAAAACTAAAAAAATGTACACCATCCGCTAATGCAGTGTTTCCAACCCTGTTCCTGAAAGCACAACACAACACATTTTTGAACTCTTGCTAATGAAACACACTTAATTTCACTCATTAGCTCAATAGTAGAGACTCCTTGACCTGGAATGGATGGGTAGGACAAACATCCAAAATGTATACTGCTGGTGTGCCTCCAAGAACAGGGTTGGGAAACACTTCTCTATTGTATAATTATCATTGCTTTTTGTGAATCACCTAATGAACACCTTCCTTTTACTGCAGTCATGAACCTCAGTCTTAATTTTCTGCCAAGGTAGAAAAAATTACATAACATGTAATCTGCCATCATTAAAAAAAATGAAGATTTACTCCGATTGGCTACTGCTTTTGATCTGTTTCTTTAATTTGTAGATGATCTCGATAGAAATAATCAAAAATATATTTTTTCCCAATAGAATTGTAAATGTTTTTGTGTGTGTATGCTCTTTTGTCTTCTCTCTGTTCCACTCAGCTTCACAGGAAAAAGAGGCTTGATGCCGAGGAGCAAAGGAGCCCAAACAGAAATGATTATTGATTTAATCACATAATCAGCAGCCGGCACCTCAGGCCCAGATAGTAAATCCATAATAGCCTCTCCACGTAACCAACTCAACAAATTTACCATCAAAGCCATCCGTGCACAAACTCTAAACACCGAAGCCAAGGGTCACCTTCAGTGGCTGAGAGAATATTGACATACTGGGTTTCAACATGTTCTGCACTTATCAAACACAACGGCAATTTTACGCAAGGATCACGCATGCGTTTCCTATTAAAATATGAGAAAACAAAAAGTGAGAGATAAAATCAGTTGCAAGAAAGGCACCGAGGGTAATATTACTGACTATTACTGATGACATCGAGCTCCTACAACGATTTCTTTGAGATAAGAATTATACACATTTATACACATTTATATTATATATATATATATATATATATATACACAAACAAATGAGTGCATTTGATGAAAGGATACACAAGTTGAGAGAGTCTCTTCATTTGTTGAACCGCCACTTGAGTTTGCAAGACTCTTCACTCACAGACTCTCCTTGAAAACAGTTGCAAAGCAAGGTTGCCAGTCACTGCTCAAACTGTTTCCCCATCAACTAATAATCAATGCTTTCTTTGTCATTTAAGTACTGTTCAACATTCAGAATTTAAGAATTAGCTCACGAGTTGAACTGGCTAAAACCACCACAAGATATTGGATTGAAATAACAAGAGGAGGAATCGACTGAACTGCAGTTCAAAGAAACTGAACAATTCCACTATAGTCCAACACAAAATAATTACATCATTTGACTAAGTACTTCTATTTTTCCAACAGTTAATTCTGGTCTTCTGTTCTGATTGGTCAAAGAGTGCTGATATTTAGTATAA
This sequence comes from Mylopharyngodon piceus, assembly GCA_039654765.1. Classification (NCBI taxonomy): domain Eukaryota; kingdom Metazoa; phylum Chordata; class Actinopteri; order Cypriniformes; family Xenocyprididae; genus Mylopharyngodon; species Mylopharyngodon piceus. The sequence continues at coordinate 2,582,765 of CM077445.1, forward strand.
CAGCACTGGAATGTTTCACTGCTTGTATCTGTCAGAGCAGGATGTAGACGGACTCGACAGCAGGTAATCAGCAAGGCTTCATTTCTCTCTTAGCAAAGAGACCGATGAAACTGAACAAAAACAGCAGGTTGGAGTGGCATCATAGGATCCTAAACAAAAAGAGTGAGCAGGAGGAAGAAAGACTAGATTGGTAGGTAGGTGAAAAATTGAAGACCAGGGACTAGAAAGAGTTAAATAACCAGACTACAATAAACAGGAACAAACAGCAGGAGTATAACAACACTAGCAAAGTAAGACTTGACACACTCTGGCAGGAAATGAGAGAACATAAACAGAGAGTGATCTGTGGGAAAAGGAAATACAGGTGAGGATGAAAAACAAATGATGATCATCAGGTGTGCAGGACTGCTGTGAACGGGAACCAACGGGGTGGAGAAACCAGTTAGTAAGCGCAAAACACACAGAGAGGTTAGAGCTCAGTCTAACATTATTATGAATCATTATGAGTTGTCAACCACCCAGCACCAGTCAACAGGGAATGTAGATGCAGACATTTAATGTGGATTGATCTGCAAATAAGCTAATGTTTTTTATATAACCATTTACCGAAAAACGTACAAATTAGCCACCTCGTAAAATGCGTATGAATTGCCATGAGATCGGGTTGGAAAATGACACACAAACAAATGAGCACATGAACAGATCACATGAGGGGTACAGGGAATCACATGACACGAACAGATGAACCAATAAACATGAACTTGAAAATAAAAGGCATGAAAACATGAACGTGAACACCACACCAAACACCGACATGACAAATTTTTTAATGACAGCTGAATAAAGGGTGAGGGTGTCAATTTTGCTAGGCCAGACATCACAACTGTGGTTCGCAAATAACTGACAGTCAAGACCTAAATATCATCAATAATTTAAAATAATCAGTACTAAAATTTGGCATTAGTAACTAGTTTACGCACCTGATTTTAAGTCAGACATGAACTATTCAGTGACCCACTCTGACCTAAATACTCTAAACAAATAAATTAATTAATTAAATAAATAAATAATACAATAAAAAATACATTATATTAAATACTTTGTTACTGTCAATGACTGGTAAAAGCACAAAAAAGTCTCAACTGAAGTGATCTACTAAAATTGTGTGTTCTGTCATTTTCTGCTGGTTGAGATACAGACAGGGTTTCATGGTTTGTGATCAACGGTTTAAAGGGACTTAATTACTTAATACAATAATTATATTGTAATACATTAGTGCATTGTGGTTCAGATACGTAACATAAAGTGGATTGCATTGATGTTTCTGGAAATTTCCCAAATGTTGTTTGTTTGAAAACTTGTTTAAGGGTAAGAATGCTGAAATGATGTATTATTAAAAAGGACACTTACAGCAGTGGATTGAAATCCTTTAAAATAATTCAAATTCAGCTTTTAAATTTGAATTTAAAAGGCATTCTCAGTTCACTTTTGAATGCCACACAACCGCTAGTAAATATAGCATTTCATTGTCAATAGATGGATATTTCTTTATTCTGTATCCTCTTTTTTTCCCTCTCTCCGAGCTCTAGAAAATGGAAATTGTTTACCAAAGTGTTGTGCCTCATTGGCTGCTGAAGATTGGCTTCTAATTAGCATCGAGTTTTCTGAACATGGCAGAATCATGTCCATTCTGCTTTCATCTAATCTCTACTCTTTCAAAAAATAATGAGATAATTTACACCTCATTAACATGGCCTGTAATGTCTGCGGATATATAATAATGATCGCTTATCATTTCACTTTGCATTATTATCTCCTCTAATGAAACTGTTCACACAGCTGTCAAGAGAGCCTTAATTGGTGGTATAAAATCACAGACAGTTAGAGGTTACATGTGTGAAGTTTTAATTTGCGTTAGGTGGGCTCCACCTGCACCCACCCAATGTAAATGACACCTTACATCCACCATGCTCTAATACCAGCCGTTTGTTTGGCCAAACAGGGCAGAAATGAAAGACAACACCAGTTTGAGAAACCTCTTGCTTTCACACAAACATCTGTTCAGTCTGTGTGTGTTGACCTGATGTTTTCTAGGCTGCTACTAATGGTGGTCAAATGGGAAGTAATTTAATTGGCGGACATGCTGTCGAACTGATCCATATAAGAACGGCGCAGAGCGTGAAAGGCGTTTATCCCATGTTCCATTTTTGTGCTGCATGAACTAGTGTGAGCACTCATAACCGAAAGTTCTCTAATATAGGATCAAGTAAGCTCAATCCACTGACCGTTCTGACAGAAGCGGCCATGCCTCACTAGGGCAAGGAGAGTTAGACGGGCTTGGCTGGCTTAGAGGGACTTTACCGCAATGGCTTGCTGCTAATTGTCGCGTGTGCACAGTGAAGTGAGCAGCAGAAGGGCGTCTGTAAATTAAAATCTCACTCAGCGTGTCTGAACAGCCCACTAGAAAAGCAAGAGCTCACAGTTCGCTCGCATTTGACCCCAGTCGACTGTCAGCTGCATTCACAAATCTTACCACATCTGTCTATGTGGAATCACTGCTGTCGTCCTATATTTTTTTCTACGCTATTCCAGTGCCATATTTAATTATGGTTGTCCCCTGTGTGCAGTCTATTGGATATAGATCTATAGTAAACATCCCTACAGACATTAACATGCGATGTGAGGGGGGTTACCCCAGTATAATATGATAACTGCTCTGTCGATTGGCCCTGTCATATGCTAATAGTCTTCTCCACGAGTGCCCTGGGCTGCTGTACTTATTTATGAGCAATAATCGGCTTTAGGCTGAATGCTCTCGACCCTGCGAGCGCTAGAGCCAGTGATTAATGGTTAACACACTCTCCAGCTCAGAAATTGTCAGTTTCTCGCTGCATGAAATGAGAGATTTATGTAAGCAACGCTGTGTGTGTTTTTGCTCGCTTGTTTGTCAGGTCCACATATCATCACACTGATCATTACAGCAAATATTAAACAAGACAAGCTCAATCAAACCCTGAGCACCTGTCAATACATTCAGGATTTTCTCAGTCATAAAACATTCATCGATCAGCAGTGCCCTTTGACAGCATGTCAGATTTCTTCATTTGTTATGATTTAGTTTTAATTAATTTTATAATTAATTAATTGTGCATTGAAAGTTTTTTAAATGAAAAAATCATTTATCACTCAAGACGTGCCATGCATATAGAAACTCTTATGTGACACTTGTGAATTACTCTATAATGTATAGAAGTTATACAAAGGCGTGTGTTTTCCTCTGTAAATGATTCTGTAAATGAAATCACCTCATCATCACGATGGCCTCAAATCTTTCATGTTTCCCTCTGACTTCCTCTCCATGCTCCATGTTTGATTTGTTCACTGTGCTTTTGTTATTGGTCTTTTAATAAGTTTAAATATTGTCTCATCTGAGTTGAAATCTCAGTCTTGGAGAGGTTTTTATACATGCCTGACACATGCCTGAAAGAGAGAAACAAAGCAGTGTTTGTGTGCTTCTATCGCTCTCACTCACAAAACAGACACTTATTCTTAAAAAAAAAAAAACAACAACAAAAAAAAAAAACCTTTAAGTGTTGGGTAAATGTGCAGGATTGTATGTTGAGTGGAGGTGGGAAGAATATGGATGCTTTCAGTGATATGGCTAGTGTGCAATAAATCCACAAAAGGGTCTTTACAAATGAGCGAAGCTAAGCTCCTCTTATTACACCCTCCTCTCTCTTACAGTATTGAACGGAAAGCCTCTCTCTCTCTCTCTACTTACACTTCTGAAATTCTAAACCCAACCTGAGAAAACTTAAGGTGATGAGAGCGATAAGGAAATTCTTTTCCTGTTGTCCATTACTTTTTGACTTTGCAGGGAACTTTTTCTTTATTGAAGGAGAATAATGTAACAAGTGTGCTATGTAGCAGCTTTTCTCCATGGCTGAAAGAAAGTGTGGGAAAAAGCTGCGTTGGCAAAGGGAACGGGTCAGGACTGAGCCCCCACACATCTCGAACCCACGGCACCAGGTGTCCGAAGCATTCAAAGGATGCTCTTATTCATAGACAGGACCAGATTAAAACTCTAAATTTGCAACTGAATGCTGATATAATCCTGGAAATATATCTCCATTAGGAGCTCGCCCATTACTGGAACAATGAGGTCTTTGTGTAAGGCTTTATATTTATCAAGAACGCTGGGGTGTGAATGAGGCAGGGGAATGTGTGTGTGTGTGTGTGTGTGTGTTTGGGGGTGGGGGGTGGGGCGGTTGTTCCAACTGTTTACATGTTAATTTCACACTTAACAGTCCATGTCCATAGCTATTTATACATAAAATGCTAATCATTTTTCCTTCACCTTTCTGTCTCTTTACGTCAGTTGTTCACACTTGACTGTAGATATGCTAATGTCAATATGTGTGTGTTTAATATCGTGACAACTTGAAGTCCAAAGGAATCCCATGACTGGTACTTCAGAATAAAAGATTCTTTTGATAATTTGCACTCCTTTTTCTAGTTTAGGTTGTTTTGAATGACAAAAGACAGTCATGAAAGAATCGTTTTCACATCTGTGGAAACATATCCAAACAAACACATGCATATGAGCACTTGACATTAATATATACTTTAAGAATGTCCATATGTCAAATCACAGAAAAAAAAGGGAGACAGGGATTTTTAGGCTTGGTAAAAATCTAAATTTGCAACTCTCTTTCTTCAGTCTGGCACAGTAACTCTGCCAGATGTTTGATGTTTGCTTATCTCTATAAAAAATACATTTAACCATATATTAAAATGAGAGCAAAGCATATATGTTGGGTATAAGTCAAACAGAATAGCATTCAAGGCTGATGAGAGTGCTTGATGAGTGACAATGAACACCTGGACTGTAGAATTTGCTTGATTTTAAAAGTTCTCTTTATACCTTTTTAAAATAAATAAAAAAATAAAAAAATAAAAAATGTCTCTTTTGATAGGTTTTTCTTTTCAGCTCTTTTCATGCATTTATTTTACTGTCAATGTCATCTTCAAGTGTCTTTTTTGTTGTGCTAGCACTGCTCAAAGTTGTTCTGTTATATTTAATGGACTCTTCCGACCTGTTGAAACATTATAGTTTTATATTTAAAACAGGAATTATGAATTAAAAATACAATTATAATTGTAATGCCAATAAATTTATGCCACCTCTTGTCACACTCTCAGGTGTTTGCGTTGCAAACAAACAGACGAAGAGTCAGACGGAATAAAAATCCAATATGAAGTTTAATCCAACAAAGGCAGAGAAACACACCATAATGCAAACGTGACCAGACAAAGACTAAGTGAACAGCAGGAATTTAAATACACAGTGGTGATGAGCTAAATGGGAAACAGCTGTGATAATAGTTAGTGCCCATGGTAACAGATGAGTGGCGAGAAAATCAAACAAAGGAACACAGGAACTGAAGAATTACAAACTAAATGTGCATGAACAAAACTAAACATAATGGCAACAGAACGTCCCCCTCCGGCAAGGAGCAACCTTGTACCATAACCGACTAAAAACAGAGGGAGAGATGAAGGTGGCTTAGGAGGCGGATGAAGGAGTGGCACAGTGATGGAAACAGGGGACGGTGAAGGGATCGTGGTCAGCGGCGACAGAGGAGGGGTGACCAATGAACGATGGCGAAATCTCAGCGGTAAAGATGTATAACGTCCAATGGCACAGACCCAGAGCTACCGAGTGCCGACAGCCCACGGCGGAGTCGAGGGACGGAGAAGCCAAGATGTAGATGGGTCGATGGAGCTCAGTGTCGTCGCAGGTTCCAGAGACGTGCAGGTTCCAGCCGTGGCGATGAGCATCAGAGGTGGAGCCAGAGCACCCAAGGACTGGGGCGATGCCAGTGTGACTGAGGATGGCAGTGAGACTGAAGGGAAGGAGGAACCCACTCAGCTGAAGGGGTGGAGGGTTGGAGTGCAGCGGACGACCCACAGGTCCGTGGCGGAAGTGGTATGATGACTGCCCAAGGGGGAGCCGGTGGGACGAGGGAACCTGGTGCAGCCAGTCGGCTGAGAGTCACTGGTGGAGCTGATGGTGGGAGGAGCCAAGGTGGAGCAAGATGGAGCAAAATGATCAGAGGCCGGAGACGGAGCCATAGGATCCTTATGCACAGGTGCTGCTGGTGGTTGCATGACCTGCGGCTCAACATCATAGCAGTGACTCTCCGGAGATGCTGCAAACATCAGGCAGTGAAGGGGCTGGAGGACTGGCTGAGCTCTGTGGTGGTGGCGATGAAACGAAACTTTACAGAATGACAGTAATCATAACACAGTCCACACAGGTTAATGCAAAATATAAATCCCAGTCTATAATGTTCACCATGCTGTCTTTACACGGCGATGATTCTGAACAGACTGATGAATGAGCGTCCTTAAATTTCTCCATAAGCAATAACGATTCAAATACTGGGTGGGAGTTGACAAGTCCCCATTGAAGTTAATCAGCCAGTCCTCCATCTTCATTCCCTTGGCCGTTGGTGTCGCAGGCTCACTTCCCTGGTCAGATTCACATTGGGGTTCCACTTCTGGGGCAATGGTGAGTCCTGTCCTCTCTTCCTCAAGCTCTGGCTCACTCGTCATGGCAGGTTGCCCACACGCGATTCCTCCATGGTCGTATGGGATGAAACGGGCTCTGGGTCTGGCTGTGCACCGGATCGGGACGCGACGCTCTCCAGACACCTAATCACAGTTTCCCTCAGTCCAGTCCTGTGGTGTCTGGGAGGTCGATGGGGTGGTTGAAGGTAGCCCTGATCTGAAACAAGGTCTTCAGGGTCTCGTTGTCGAGTGAGCTGGTGATGGCTAAATGGCAAAACTCCCTCGTAAAAGAAAAAAAAATCTTGGCTCTCCTGAGCCAGGACGATAATTCTTGCCCTTTTGTCCATAATTGGGCAGTCTGGTCATCTGTCACACTCTCAGGGTCTCCTACCCTTTTTAATGAGGTAATGGCAATAAGCAAAGCCACCATGTGAGTCAGAAGCTTCACAGAGGCTGACTCAAAGGGTTTGAAGGGAGCATCTGACAACCCCTCCAATACAATAGAGAGTTCCCATGAGGGAACGGTGTGGTCTGCAGACTGGCCTCAGCCATCTAGCACCACGCAGGAAACGGGACACCAGAACATGTTTTCCCACTGAAACCTCTTCAATTTGGTTGTGGCATGCTGAAATAGCTGCACATAAACCTTAAGGATAGTTGGAGTCAGTCCCGCTGAGAGACGCTCTTGAAGAAAATCCAGTACTGAATGAACTGGGCAGTCAGCTGGGTTAAGATGTCGTTGCTCACACCATGACGAAAAAAAATGCCATTTAAGAGTATACAGCTTTCTAATAGAGGGAGCCCTAACATTTAGGATGGTATCAATTGAGAGACCAGAATCTATGAACTGGTACCTCTCAGGGGCCAGATCCACAGTTTCCAGATCTCTGGTCGGGGGTGAAAGCCCCCTTCTGTCCCCTGAGCCTGGGACAGAAGGTCCCTCCAGGTTAGAATCTCCCACGGAGAGCCTTCCAGGAGAGATACAAAGTCAGCAAACCATACTCGGGCCGACCAGAATGGGGCTACCACAATCAACTGCAACCCGTCCTGACAGAACATCGCCCGAACTCATGGGGAGCAGAGCGATTGGAGGAAAGGCATACAGATGCAGCCTTGGCATGTCTGTACCATAGCATCCAGTCCCAGTGGAGCTGCAGGATGGAGAGAAAACCATTAACGACAGCGACAGTAACGCCCCCAGAGAGGAACCCAAGGCAGAAACTGGGGACTCCTCCACATAGAAAGGGCATGAAGTGCAAGGTCAGTGACCCTTACCATAAGCATAGGATTTAATAAGGGATGAAACTTTTTTTGAGCCACCACTGAAAAGTCATCATATGCAGCAAGCCTAACGGTATTACATTGGCAGCTGCAGCCATAAGACCCAGCAGTACCTGGCATTGACGGACAGAAATCTCATGGCCTAACTTTAGACTGCCTACTGTGGCAAAACTGGAATTCAACCGAGCCAGGGACAACTGTGTCCACATCGTGGTGGAATCCCAAACTACCCAGAGAAAAATAGTTCTCTGACATGGTGACAGAACACTCTTTTTTTGGATTTAACCTCAAACCTAAATTCTTGATGTGAGCAAGGACAGTATCTCGATGTTAAACCACCATCTCATGCGACTTGACTATAATGTAGCACTGCCACATAAGGGGTGGTTTATTTATACCGTGACTGATTAACACTGACCATAACACAGATGTTTTTACTATATAGATAGCTGGCTTACCAGTGTTTGGTAGCGACTGTGCTGTGTCTCTGACTTTGGCCCGGGTTTCATCTTTCTGTGGAATACTAACTGAACTGTTATTAGATTATTCTGCCACCTTACCTCTGGAATTTAACATGCATTGTTTAGAGATTGGATTACAGCCATCTTGGCTGTGACAGGACAGGGCAAATGTTCATAGACGGCCTCCTTTGCCGTGACAGGACAGGGCAAATGTTCATAGACGGCCTCCTTTGCCGTGACAGGACAGGGCGAATGTTCATAGACGGCCTCCTTAGCCGTGACAGGACAGGGCAAATGTTCATAGCCAAGTACCACTGACACCTCTAGAGGGTCTGCAGCAGATGCCGCCACCTCTGGAGATTCTACAGTGGTACCATTGGAAAACAGGGAGGAATCATAAATGGCCTCTGTGGCTGGTTCTGGGCAAGACAAAAGTTCACAGACAGCCTCTGCGGATGGGTTGAGACAGGACAAGTATTCATCAATGGATTCCGTGGCTGATTCAGGGCTGGATGAGAATGTGTCGCTGGACACCACCAATGTGCAAGTAGCTGAAACAAGCACCGACGCTTCGTGAGGTTCTGCAGCATAAGCTGCCACCTCTGGAGATTCAGCGGTGATGTACGCGGCCCAGATACACCATAGGGCGATCCCCATTATGGGGAGAGCTGCAGACAGGGGAATCAGTTCAATTGTGACTTGATTTGGCTCAGGAAGATCAACTGTGACTTGATTTGGCTCATGAAGATCAGCTGTGACTTGATTTGGTGTTGTGATGGCCGCCATTTTGTGAGTGGGTTCTAGTGCAGCCACCATTAAAAGCACTGGAATTATGTCGCATTCCTCCGCGACCCCAAAAGTGAAAAGAGAGCCAGTTAGCATTAGAGCAAAATCCAAAAATTCAACAAGTGACCCTTGAGGACCATACATGATTAATCTTGCAGTGGTGTGTTTAATCCATGACAGAAGAAATCAATGAGAGCAAAGTCAGGCAAGTCAGATAAATGTGCAATGTCCAGAAACTTTTGGATGTGGTCCTCAAGGGTACAATTACCTTGACGTAGGCGGACAAGACGTGTTGCTGGATCCATGTTGTGGCTGGAAACGCTCATAAAAGCCACTGGATCTTGGTGGCTGAGTATTCTGTAATGTATGGGAACGGGACGACGGAGTTAGAGATCCACGTGCAGGCTTTATTAATAAGAGCGTAGTCGTACAGACAGTAGGTCAAACACCAGCAAACAGAAACAAGAAGGCAAGGCAAGAGAGTAATCCAAAATCCAGGCAATGGTCAAGGCAGGCAGCAAACGATCATAAACCAGGAATCAGTCCAGGGTCAAAAACACAGGCAAGGCTGGAATAAATACTTTGACTGTTGCGATCCCATCGGACTTCTTATGATTCAGGCAGCTATCATAAAGCACTGTTCGCTGTTGGCCAGAGGAGAACTGGCCCCCTGACTGAGCCTGGTTTCTCCCAAGGTTTTTTTCTCCATTTTAACACCTGTTTGCCACCTGTTTGTCACCTGTTGGAGTTTGGGTTCCTTGCTGCTGTCGCCTTTAGCTTGCTTAGTTGGGGACACTTGACATTTGATATTCAACAGTGTTTTGATCTGCCTGCATTGACACCATTATATGCGAACTGAACTGAGCTGGATGATGACATCACTGTTTACTCCAGTGCTGATATAGATAAATTAACTAAATTAATAACTATTGATTCTTACATCGGAATGAATCAATACTGAATTTACTTAAGATGGATAATAACACCATTTTCTTTAAGAGCTGCTGTGCAGCCAAAATTATATACCAGTTATCATTGTAAAGCTGCTTTGACACAATCTGCATTGTTAAAAGTGCTATATAAATAAAAGTGACTTGACTTGACAAGAGTCAATACACAAACAGTAAGAATGGATACCATGTCCTGGGGATATGCATGTTCATTTATAGAACAGTCTGTCTATAAATTAATGCAGAAAGGTCTGTTTTCAGGCTTTGTGTGTCTTTCCTGTAGCTTGACTCACAATGACTTTTAATGCAGAGTTCTGCATAGTTTTAGGTCTTATAAAAATAAGTCTTATCAGATGGTGTCCATGTTAACTGAGGCCCTTGCCCAAGTTGGACCTTTGGGGGATGGTTCTGCAGACCCCAGAGTAAGTTTTAAAGATTATTTGTTAAATATGACAAATAATTGTGTCTGATTTGTCTCAGTTGTTACAGAGTCTCACTACCTATGCTGGAGGAGGAGAGGCTGGGAAGTAAGGAGCTAAAGAGGTTGACGGAGGAGATGTTGGAAGGACTTATCATTCCAGAGGATGGGGCGGAGTGCCTTTGACTACATATCGAACAAGTAGTACCTTTGAAGTGGTATCCCACCAAATAGAGAAAGGCTCAGACTGTTTCCAAGAAGCCATTCCAAGAAGCCGTTCCCATACCAGCTGCAGCTCTACTTAACATCATCCTGGCCACAGAGGCACTGCCTAGAAACCTATCCTGTGCAAAGGTAACCCTTATACCTAAGGTGGATCAGCCAACAGATCCAAGTGACTTCAGGCCCATCGCGATCACCTCTGTACTAGCCCGTGCTCTCCATAAGATTGTTGCCAAGAGGATGAGGGAGGAGTTAATTTTCTCCCTGATGCAGTATGCCTTCCTCCAGAGGGATGGATGTCTAGAAGCATCTGCTCTCCTCCATGTTATTCTAAGGAAATCACACAATGAAATCACTTGCAGTACTGTTTTTGGATCTAGCAAAGGCATCCAACACTATCTCCCACGAAGCAATCTTGGCAGCGGCAGGAGCCGCAGGAATACCGCCCCCATTGCTGAGATACCTGGAACACCAATATGGAAATGCTAAATTACACCTTGGTACCAGAATAACTAAATGTGGCAGAGGAGTGAGGCAAGGCGATCCTATTTCACCCATCCTTTTCATCCTAGTGATGGGAGAAGTAGTTGAACCGGCAAGACCAGACATTGGCTGGGACATTAGGCTGGGAGAGCAGCACATCACTGCTCTGGCTTATGCTGATGATCTTATTTTGCTGGTGGAGCAATCGGACCATCTACAACTTAAGCTCTCAGGCCTCTGCCAGGGCCTGGATTTGACGGGGTGACTCTTAACACAAAGAAATGATCAGCCCTCACTATCGCCAAAGATGGATGAAGGAAACATCTTGTCCTACTTCCCAATATGTACTCAGCAAATGGGCAACTCATCTCACCCATGAGAACAGCAGATACGCAAAAGTACCTGGGGACTGAGTTCAATTGGAAAGGGAGGATAGCACCAAAATGGATCAGACAATTGAATGACATGCTGGAGGGGTTATCATCAGCACCACTGAAGCCATATCAGTGGATAGAAATCTTAAAGACCTTTCTAACGCTGAAACTGATGCATGAACTAGTTCTGGGCTGCACACACCGCAATGCATTGCAGACGATGGATAGAATGATAAGGAAGGCCCTGAGAGGCTGGCTACGACTGCCTAAAGATACATCACTGGGCTATATCCACGCACCAATCAGATCAGGTGGACTGTGGATCACGAATCTGTCTATCACAATACCCCTCCTGCAGAAGTCATGATTCAGTAAGCTTCTTGCCAGTGACAAGCCCCTGGAAAAAGCAATAACAGCGCTCCCCTCCTTTAAGACACTCCTAAGGAGGATAAACCTACTGTGTAAAGTAGGAAGGACAGTATGTTCCACGGAAGAGGCAAATGCTGAATGGGCCAACCAGCTCATGGCATCGATGGATGGGAAAAATCTCGCTTCACATAACACAGACAAAGCCAGTTACCACTGGCTGGAGCACCCTAGCAGAGTCTTTCCACGTCTCCACTTAAGAGGTATTGAACTTCGAGGTGGAACCCTGGGTACTAAAGCTCGGGCAGCAAGGGGGAGATGCAAAGATCTCTGAACTCATATCTTTCGAGAGCACTTAGTCTCATCATAAAAAAAAAAATAAAAAAAATTGCATGCTTTCACTTCCTTTATGTAACGTGGTGGCTGTGTAGGAACTCACACGACGAAGAAGATAAATCTCAATAAGTCTTTACTAGATAATCCAACAGGCAAACACAGATGAAGGCAGGAACAGAACACAACACAACACTTGTAACATACGAGACCCGACACTGAACTGAGGAAAGACAGGAGCTTAAATACACAGACGATTAACTCAAATGACAGACAGCTGTGATAATTAGGTCAGTGTCCATGGTCAAGTCAAGTCAAGTCAAGTCACCTTTATTTATATAGCGCTTTTTACAATGCAGATTGTGTCAAAGCAGCTTTACAGTGATAACTGGTATATAATTTTTGGCTGCACAGCAGCTCTTAAAGAAAATGGTGTTATTGTCCAGCTTAAGTAAATTCAGTATTGATTCATTCCGTTGTAAGGATCAATAGTTATTAATTTAGTTAATTTATCTATATCAGCACTGGAGTAAACAGTGATGTCATCATCCAGCTCAGTTCAGTTCGCATACAATGGTGTCGATACAGGCAGATCAAAACATTGTTGAATATCAAATGTCAAGTGTCCCCAACTAAGCAAGCCAAAGGCGACAGTGGCAAGGAACCCAAACTCCAACAGGTGACATCAGGTGGCAAACAGGTGTTAAAATGGAGAAAAAAACCTTGGGAGAAACCAGGCTCAGTCAGGGGGCCAGTTCTCCTCTGGCCAACAGCGAACAGTGCATGATTATGATTCAGGCAGCTTTCATAAGTCCGATTGGGATCGCAACAGTCAAAGTATTTATTCCAGTTCCATCTAGTTGAGGATCGTATTCATCACGCTGGTATGGGACAGTTTGTTGAGGATCTGTGCCACTGGCTGTCCTGTCAATGAGGCCTTCACAGGGGATGATCTAGTTGAAACAATCTCTGCTGACACTTCAGAGCTGCGTTGTCGTCGTGTCTAGGCACACGTCCTCGATCTCACCTGGATACGGCCCGGATCCGGCTGACTACGGTAAACCTCGGGATAAACAGAGAGACTAATATTAGCGTAGATGCCATTCTTCTTCTGATGTAACGAGTACATCTGGTGTAATAGGAAGTGTTCCCGGTTCCGGCTGACCTAATTTATGCAGCCTAACAATCCTTTAACGGATTTGAAAACATAAATTGATAATGTGTTATGTGTATGCTAGGTTAAAGAGATGCGTTTTTAGTCTAGATTTAAACTGACAGAGTGTGTCTGCTTCCCGAACAATGCTAGGAAGATTGTTCCAGAGTTTAGGTGCCCAATATGAGAAGGATCTACCACCTGTGGTTGATTTTGATATTCTAGGTATTATCAACTGGCCTGAATTCTGAGATCGCAATAGACGTGAAGGACAATAATGCGTTAAGAGCTCGCTCAGGTACTGGGGAGCTAAACCATTTAGTGCTTTGTAAGTAATTAGCAAGATTTTAGAATCTATACGATGTTTAACAGGGAGCCAATGCAGTGTTGACAGAACCAGACTAATATGGTCATACTTCCTAGTTCTAGTAAGAACTCTAGCTGCTGCATTTTGTACGAGCTGTAGTTTGTTTATCAAGTGAGCAGGGCAACCACAGGGCAGTAGAGCATTACAGTAATCTAGCCTTGAGGTCATGAATGCATGAACTAACTGTTCCACATTTGTCATTGAGAGCATATGTTGTAGTTTAGATATATTTTTAAGATGGAAGAATGCGGTTTTACAAATTCTAGAAATGTGGCTTTCAAATGAAAGATTGGTACCAAAGAGCACACCCAGGTTCCTAACTGACGACGAAGACTTAACAGAGCAACCATCAAGTGTTAGAAGTATTCTAGGTTATTACGTGTAGAGGTTTTTGGTACAATAATTAGAATCTCTTTTTTTTTCTGAATTTAGTAGTAGGAAATTACTGGTCATCCAATTTTTTATATCAGCTATGCATTCCGTTAATTTTGTGAACTGGTAAGTTTCGTCAGGGCGTGAAGAAATATAGAGCTGAGTATCATCAGTGTAACAGTAAAAACCAACGCCATCCTTCCTAATGATATCTCCCAAGGGTAGCATGTACAGAGTGAAAAGCAACGGTCCTAGTACTGAGCCTTGCGGTACTCCATATTGAACTTGTGATCGATATGACATCTCTTCGTTTACTACTACAAACTGATAACGATCAGATAAGTATGATTTGAACCATGCCAATGCAATTCCACTAATGCCAACATAATTTTCGAGTCCATTTAAAAGAATGTTGTGATCGATAGTGTCAAATGCAGCACTAAGATCCAGTAACACTAATAGAGAGATACAACCACGATCTGATAAGAGCAAATAATTTGTAACTCTAATGAGAGCAGTCTCTATGGTACGGTCTAAATCCTGACTGGAAATCCTCACAGATACCATTTCTTTCTAAAAAGGAACATAGGTGCGATGATACTGCCTTTTCTAGTATTTTTGACAGAACAGGTAGATTCGAGATCAGCCTGTAATTGACTAATTCTCTAGGATCAAGTTGTGGTTTTTTAATAAGAGGTTTAATAATAGCCAGCTTAAAAGTTTTTGGTACGTATCCTAGTGATAAAGATGAATTAACGATATTAAGAAGAGAATCTATGACTTCTGGAAGCATCTCTTTCAATAGCTTAGTCGGTATAGGGTCTAACATACATGTTGTTGATTTTGATGATTTAACAAGTTTAGATAATTCTTCCTCACCTATAGCAGCTAATGAATTGGATTTTTCCTCAGGGATACTACAATGCACTGTCTGATGCGATACTGTAGTAGATGGTTGCATGGTTATAATTTTCTCTCTAATATTGTCAATCTTGCAAGTAAAGAAGTGCATAAAGTCATTACTGCTGTGCTGTTTGGAAACATCAGAAGTTGAACCTTTATTTCTCGTTAATTTAGCCACTGTATCAAATAAATACCTAGGGTTGTGATTATTTTCTTCTAAAAGATTTGAAAAATAAGCAGATCTAACAGTTTTTAAGGCCTTTCTGTACTCAATCATTCTCTCTCTCCACGAAATGCGAAAAACCTCTAGTTTTGTTTTCTTCCTGCTTTTTCTGGCTGCTCTCTTAAGGGCCCGAGTGTGCTCGTTGTACCACGGCGTTGGACTAATTTCCTAATTATCTTTTTTTAAGCGCAAAGGAGCTACTGCATCTAATCTGCTGGAAAAGAGAGAGTCAATAGTTTCTGTTGCAACATTGAGTTCTTCTAAGCGGTCTGGTATGCTAAGGCGATGAAACTGATCAGGAAGATTATTTATAAAGCAATCTTTAGTGGTAGTTCTACCATATTTGTGGCAGGGAGGCAGTTTAGCAGCCTTGGCTAAATGTAGTATACACGAGACTAGATAATGATCTGAGATGTCATCGCTCTGCTGCAGAATTTCGACAGCATCAATATCGATTCCATGTGACAATATTAGATCTAAAGTATGATTATGACAATGAGTGGGTCCTGACACGTGTTGTCTAACTCCAATAAAGTTTAGAATGTCTGTAAATGCCAATCCCAATTTATTATCTATATGGATATTAAAATCAGCAACAATTAGGACTTTATCCGCAGCCAGTACTAACTCCGATAGAAAATCAGCAAATTTTTTTGATAAAGTCTGTATGGTGCCCTGGTGGCCTGTATACAGTAGCCAGCACGAATTTCAAATGGGATTTGTCACTTACATTACATAATGTTACACAAAGCACCATTACTTCGAAGGAATTATAATTGAAAGACTTTTGAGTAATACTAAAGATATTACTATAAATTACAGCAACACCTCCCCCTTTGCCTTTCCAACGCGGTTCGTGTCGATAATAGTAACCTTGAGGGCTAGACTCATTTAAAGTAATGTAATTGTCTGGTTTTAGCCAGGATTCTGTCAAACATAGCACATCTAGATTATTGTCTGTGATATCATTTACAATAAGTGCTTTTGAAGAAAGGGATCTAATATTCAGCAACCCAAGCTTTATAATTTGTTCAACAGTATTATATTTGTTTTTTATTTGTTGAACATCAATTAAATTTTTACCCTTAAATGGGTTTGGGAGTTTTTTGTATTTACTAATTCAGGGTACAGACACAGTCTCTATGTGATAATATCTAGGTGAAAGAGTTTCTATGTGTTGGGATTTATCTGACTTCTGTGACGTGAGACACCTAGCAGACGGTCGGTTTAGCCAGTATGTCTGCTTCCTGACCTGGGCCCCAGTTTGTCATGTTTCAGCTCTAAGACTATGTGGCATATTACTAGAGAGAAGAGCGACAGAGTTCACTAAGCTAGTCGCATCCAAAACAATATCTAAAGCCCTTACATTCTTACTATCCTCGATTAAAGTTTGGATGCGTGTCTCTAATTCTGAGATTTTCTCTGTCAGCCTGACTATCTCCCTACATTTATGACATGTGAGTCCCTCGTCGCTGACAGAGAGAACTATGCTAAGCATGTATCAGGCAGAGCAAGTAACAATAGAAGGAGAGGATGACATGACTCACCATGTTTGTAGACTGATCCGACTTACCACAGCTGTTTGATGAACGTATAGAAAAAGGAATGCGCGAGAGACTGATGACAAGTTAACAAGCTAGTGAAATGCTAACGTGTTGTGATAGCGATTTAGATTTAAAGCTAGCGACGTCAGATTAATGTGATAGGCAATATTAGATATATGGTAATGATAATATAAACAACAAGAAATGATAGTAAGAGATTCAAAACAAAGCGATACGGAGCTACAGATGCAAACCACTCTGAGCAGCGAGGCAGACAGGAGCATTGAAAGCGGGGCCTCACAATCCTTCTGGCTTTTTGGGTTTTAAACATAGAACACAGGAGATGTGTGACAGACAATGATGTTCATTATCGTGGATGCTTTATACTTTGACAATAGAACATTGTGAAAGACTTTAAATTGATTTCCGCTGTAAAAGTTAATGGAGCTAAAAGTGAAGATGTTTTGGTTGGGACCAGGCTCTGTGGATGAAGAAGAAACAGGAGGGTGGTAAGGTTTGAGCAGTGAAACGTGGAAGGTAGAGTGAATTCTGTATTGTGCAGGGAGTTGCAGTTCATAAGTGACGGGGTTGACCTAGCGGAGGATGGTAAAGGAACCAGTGTATCTGGGACTTAGCTTCTTGCAGAGCAGGCACAGCTTGAATTCCCTTGTAGAGAGATATACCTTCTGCCTGGGCTGGTAGGATGGAGCTTGGGTCTGCCGGGCATCAGCATGATCCTTCTCGCGTCACACTGTCCACTGATGATGATGATGATGATTTTCAGACACGGGAGAAGAACTGTGGCCCACGGTCTGAAACGATATCTTCAGGGAGACCAAAATTACGAAAAACATGTTTAAACATCAGCTCCGCCGTTTCCATAGCAGTGGGCAAGCTCTTGAGGGGCACCAAATGGCAGTTTGATTGGCCCCTGTGCGAATAGTGCCCACTGAGAAATGAACCGAAGTTATCAGAGGGATTCTTTGGGTTCTGGGAACGTAGTATGGTCCGGAGAACACCCTAGCGGAACTGGTTCAGAGACACAATCCTGAGCTAGGTGTTCGTTCAGGGACCACTGAATAGGGTTGACAATAAGGTCAGAGGAAACTACGGGCTCTGGGGACTCAGGACAATCTTTGGGAGTATGAAGAAGAGTACTGCCTTAGTATTCTTGGAGCCCATGCTATATGAGACGGTGAAGTTAAATCTGATAAAGAACAAAGCCCATCTGGCCTGGCGAGGGTTGAGCCTCTTGGCATCCCGAAGATACTTGAGTATCTTGTGATTTGTTTGCACTGTGAATGGATGGAGAGCTCCCTCTAGCCAGTGCCTGCACTCTTCCAAGGCCAGCTTGATGGCTAGGAGTTTGCAGTTTCCGATGTCCTAATTCCTTTCTGCCGGGGTGAGATTTTTGGAAAAGGCGGCACATGGATGGAGCTTGGATGATGTCCCCTACCGCTCCTACCCTAGTCGTAGAGGCGTCGACTTTGACAATGAAAGTCTTGTTGGGGTCGGGATGGATGAGGAGTAGTGCGCTCATTCCATCCACTGGCGGCTGCAAGTGTGCAGAACCTTAAATCGAAATCATTAATGGAACTTTTGCCTTGTTTTAAATGATACAGTTGCTCACCCATGGAGGAATCACCAACAGGTTTTCCAAAGACTTCTCGGAAGTGGACTACAAAAGCATTGAGTGACTGGGTAACTGGTCCATTCTGCTGCCAGATCATCTTACGATGAGGAAGGAATCTTCTGAGGAGCGCAGGAGTCTTCTTGGGACCTGAAATCTGTCCCCGACCCGAATCGACAGCATTTAGCCTATTTTTGAACCTGACTGGACCCAAACATAAACGGCATTGACGTATCCACAGCCTGCAGCCCCGCAGCCCCGCAGTCAGTCAGGAAAACCCCCGGTGTCCTACTGACTGATTTGGCCGCTGCTCCATTGCTTTCATTTATTTATTTACTTATTTATTATTACTTTATATTATTGCTTGCCCAATGGATACACATTATATATATATATATATTAGTTCATCTTTCAGTTGTGACCAGTGGATTTGGATTTGTGTTGTCTGCAACACTATATACCTCATCTCTGGCAAAGGGCATCTGCACACAAAGAAGAAAAGCCCTTTCGCAGGTAGGAGACTCGTAGTCCGCATTGAGACTGGACAAGGAACTGAGGGTGAGGTCTGTGCTTATATACTGTTGTGATTGGCAAGCTGATGAGTGACAGGTGCTGGTGATTAGTATTCTGGTGATGGGGTGGTAGTGAGGGAGTGATGGTGGAGTCAGGTGAATCCGTGACAGTAACGGCCACTCCGCTTCATGTCACTGCAGCATAACCGCCTTGGTTGTACATTATTTTTCAATAATTCAACAGCCTGTCATCAATTATTCATGACTTAAAAATCTAGTTGAATCAGTATAACTTATAAAATTAATTTCAAATTGTTTAAAGTGATGGAAAAAATAAGTTGACTTCTTGATCATATCATTTTTTTACAGTGTAACTCAATCTGTCAAATTAAAAACCCTACCACGTTTGAGGTGTATGTCTTGCCTCTATACATGCAGATTCCATATGTATTGATGTCATTTATCAATATCGCTGAACTTTTGTGTTTGTCAGTACTAACATTACTGCACTTGCTGAAAATATTACAGTGAAACTGAAAATGTGCAGCATTTGTTATCTACATGTTAAAACAAGAAGAAACATTTTACACGTGGAAAACATTACCATAGGTTATAACATGTGATGTCTGTGCTCCACATGGCACCACATGTTCCACATATGTGCTCCATTACGTTGCAACATGTTGCCTACATGTGGAAAACATGGGGAATTTTTTTTTTTTTTTTTTTTTTCTGTAAGGGAACACTTGTATTTTATTTTATTTTTAGTGTGCTGGAAGACCAACGCTTCATCTGCATTTTGTTAGTAGGTTAGGTTTTTTGACACGCGTATGAGTCATTTGTTGATTCAAATATTATTTGTTGTTTATGTATGTTAATGGATGTAGCGGATATTGTTAGCACAAAAAGGTGTGAATCACAAATATAGCAAAAATATAAAACAAATGGCATTGCATTTGTCTACAAAATCATTTATAGTCTGTTGTCCAGGGCTCAACCTTTGATATTTCACAACATTTCACAGGCTGCTACACTTTATTTCCAATTAAGAAATTATTATTATTATTATTATTATTAATTATTATTATTATTATTATTATTATTATTATTATTATTTTGCCAAAAAGCAACACTCAGATTTATTTCTTTCATATATATTTTTTGACAGTGTCGAGTCGCCATCTGTACTGATGAAGAACCCATAAGATAGCAGATGATTTGAGGGATGGAGCTGCAGAAACGCTGTCTAAAACTATATGAATCACACTGCTTGTTTTCTTCTCCCTGTAATTATGATGCTAATATCGACACTCTGAACAAAGTAGCAATTTCAATGACTGATGTGAGTGAATTAGGCCATCCTCTACAAAGGATAGAATAGCTTTTGCTATTGTAATGGCTATAAAACTGAGCTGTGAAAAGCCAGAAATGATTGTGTGATTTCATCTGCGTGCTTATACCATCACCTGAATTGTGCATAGCTTATTGTGTTGAAATATCATAACTTGATGAGTGAAAGCCCTCATATGAACCTCCTTACAATGGCATCCAAAATTACCATTTATGCCAACATCACAAATGTAGTAGAACAATTAGTCATGTTCGTATGCAAAAATTAATTTAGAGTGAGATGCAGGAGATGGGACGCTAGAACAAAAGGCAGCTTTTTGTGGGTTCTTTAGTCTGACAGGGATAATTAGATATATGAAATTGAAATTCCTCTGTGGGGGGTCCTGTTGACAAGGCTGTTGTTGTGTTGGAGCACTCGGACACAGCCTGATCCTTTTGTGCGTGTGTGTATGCGTTTACGCTGCTGCAGCTTCTACATCCCTTCCAGAGACACACTCAAACTCTCACAACCTCTTTGATACCAGTATCACAATGAAATGTACACATCATCATACATCAAACAAAATGTGTTACCTTTTATAATCTATTTATATTTATTTATGTATTTATTATTAATTTGTTTTATTTATTTATAGCTTTCACAGTTTTGTACAACATTGTGAATGTATAACTTTGTGTTTATTAAAGTTAATTTAAAAAAAAAAGAAAGAAAATATCGTTCTGTCTCTGCGAAATTAAACAGGGAAAATCTGTAAATCTGGTTAAAATTCTCATGTGTTTAAAAGGCAATTTTCAGCTTTAATCACAACGCAATTTCCTAACCCTAACACTTTTTCTCTGAAGCAAAAAGAAAACCTCTTGACCTGCATCTCAATTCTTTTTTCATCTTTTCTAAATACAAATCACCTCTAATATTATAATTAATGTGCCCCAAATCCACAGTACAGTGAAACGAGTATCCCAAAGATACCTGGACGGTACAGAGAGGCTAAAGGCACACCTTAAAGAAAATGTGCTGTTTCTTTATAATAAATATTGTATATACATTGTGCCCTCCACAAATATTGGAACGAACATATCTCTTAGTCTTTCATTCAAAATATTCACAAATATTCACATACCTTTAATTAAAGTAAATAATTGAAAGGAAAAAAAGTCAACATTTTTTCTTATATATATATATATATATATACCCCTTTATTACTTCAAGCTCCCTTTGCTGAGAGAACAGCTCTGGATCTTCTCCTATAGTGCATAATAAGGCTGATGAACGTACTGTATAGCGAGGGATCTGAGGCCATTCCTCCATACAGAACCTCTCCAGATCCTTCAGAGTTTCATGCTCTCTTCTTCTGTTCATCCTACAGGTTTTCTATAAGGTTTGGGTCAGGGGACTGCTATATCCATGGCACAACCTTCATTCTTTGTCCAAAGCAAATGTGCTTTGGATTACTTTCCTGTCGGAAGATCCAACCGCGGCCCAGTTCAAGCTTCTTGACAGGGTCGGTTAGGATTTGACTTAATAGCTGCTGGTAATTAATTAATTAATAGTTTATGATATCATGCATTCTAACAAGTTGTCCAGGGTCTTTGAATGAAAGTTAGTCCCACAGAAAATAAAAATCCACCATCATTCTTCACAGTGGGCATTAGGTACTTTTCTACACTGAAAAAAAAAGAAGAAAGAAAAAAAAAAAAGAAAAAAGTAAAATTTACTTAATTTTTCTTTTGCAAGTTTTTGCATGCATATTTTTTAAGTAAATTTCAAATATGGAATTAAGTAATTCTACTTAACTAAGTTAAGTAAAATTAACAAAGAAAATAAGTAATTTTAACTTGGCCAGTAAAAGATTGAGTAATTTCTACTTTGTTGAAGTTTCTTTTGCAATACATTTTACTCAGACAACATAACACTGAACTAAACCATGCTTTTAAAGTATATGCTTTATTTAAAAACATCTAAGTAAATTATACAATAGATATTGTGTAGACACCATCTCTACATATTAGCAGTAATACGGCACCTAAACATAGAGACCTCAATACTTGGTACACAATACACAATGATGGTAACATTCGATGGATCGTTTTTGAGTGTGAATGTGAATGTTTTGAGTAGAAAATGAACTCCAAATGTCACAAAATTGCAAGTTACTAAACATAACCACAAAAGCAATGATAAAACAGTGTAAATACAGCTGGAAAACAGCGAAAAATTGACCTCATTAATTATTCAAGGCCCAGTGCATCATGGGAACACCAGTATCTGAAAAGTTGAGTAGTTTTACTTAATTTTATAATGTTGATATTTACGCTTTAATTTCTACAAGCTTAAATTGAGTACTAATATAGAATTTACTTAGTGTTTTTAAATTCTTGCCTGAACATTTTTTTTTTTTTTTTAATGTAAAAATTAAATTTGTTTTTTTTTCTGTAGTATTTACTTCACCATAAAATTATTTTTTGTACATGGCAATGTTGCTGTCAACACCAAACCCACCTCTGGTGTTTTTTGTTTTCCAAAAAGCTTTATATTGGACTATCATTATCTGACCATAATACCCAGTCCCTCTGAAAGTTACAGTAATGATGGGGAAACTATAGATGCATGAGTTTGTTGTTTAATGACACCAAAGAATTTTTATTGCAACCTTCCCAAACAAGTTGTGGTCATATAGGTGAGATCTGATCATAGTTTTTGAGACTTTCTGACCCCAAGACCCAACTGAAGTCTGCAATTCTCCAACTGTGATCCTTACAGCTTAACGCCTAAAATGTTCTTCTCAACGTTTGTGGAGACAATATAGAGCTTCTGTAACCCCGCCCCTTTTCTGTGCTGTGCTCATTGTGTTCTGTCTTCCGGTTTGTATTTCCACAGCATGAAAGTAAGATCATACGGATTAATAAATGAACCACTCATTTTAAAATCTTCCTTGTCTACTGACATTAGTCATTACATCCCCTTTAAACATTACAATGCTCATGACAACTTTTGTAATTACTCTTCAACAGTGATTCCATAGAAATATACAGAGCTACTGCAAAAAAAAACAGAAGTTCAAATACAAAATTCTAAAGATGGCTGCGCACTTGTTTCTCTGGTCTATAGAAGTGTGTGCAACTAATGCAAACATAAGTTTGTGAACTCTTTATCTGTATTTTTGCACTGATTACTCATAACATGTGGTCTTATCTTTGTTTAACTAAAATTATAGAAACTGATTACACACAAATAATTGTATTTTTCACATTTTTATTGAATACAATAAGTAATCATTCACAGTGCAGGGTGGAGAAAGTGAGTGATCTCTTCAATTTTGAATTACACCTACCAAACATTTTCTGTAGCTGCTTATAAGATTTGACCAATTTTGGACCATCCCTCCCCACAAATCTGTTTCAGTTTATCATTATTAGTCATTGTCTTGAAGCATCACCCATCCTCTCTAAACCAATGCTTGAAGTCATAAACTGCTCTCCTGACATTCTCCTGTAAAATGTCTTCATACTCTTAGGAATTCATTGTTCCTTCAATGATTGCCAAGACTTGACAATTTGTTATCAAGTCAGAATTAATTATTGTCATATAGAAAAATATATAAAGGGCTTACATGTATTATGTTTAGTTATTAGAAATTTATTTGTATGAAATATATTAATGAAAAAAAAAATGAAATTGCATTGTTTCAATCTAGAATTGCAATGCAACTAAGGCCACAGGCCTGTACAACTCTGAGATTTATGATCATGTCATCTGAATTTGTTTAGAGGTGACTCTAAAATGCTATATACAAAGTTCTGGCATGAAACTCTAATGGGCAGCCTAATAGGTCCTTTAACTCAACCTGCTCGTAATCACATCATTATCTATAGGACACAAATGATTGGTTCCTGCTGTATTAGTAGCCAATGAGCTTGCGTGCTCAATATTTAAATACATGAGTTAGCATTTGCTTAGCAGTGCAGCGTGCTTCAGAAATCATCTAAGATAAGTACATGGGTTTTTATACTATATCACTGTGCGTTTTTGCGTAGTCTGCTCTATCGATTCTATGTCACTTCAACAGTCTGTTTAATGCTTAGTAGTGATGGGAAACCGAGGCTTTCTGAAGCGTTTGAGGCTTTCATCAAATTGTGCCGAAAAACGGTTCATTACTCGAAGCTTTTAACACAGTGCGCATTAGCGACATCTGGTGGTCAGACTTGTTTTCTCCACCATATCTAAATCATCGCGGAGCAGTTCTACGGTTTGAAAAAGCACGTGACCAAACAAAGCTTCGGAAGTCCGTGACATACGGAATCACTCTTGTCTTGGATCAGTACAGTTCTATCTAATCTGATCTAATGTCATCTAAATTCATTTGTGACTATGAGACGACATATCGTGTCATGTGTAGCCTAGTCAACGGATTCACATATTGATCAATAATATAAAATATACAATGATGTGATCATAATTGATGTGAGTAGTTGAAAAAATAATTTAGGTGAGCTGTTTAACCCGTATGTTCTGTTCGGGGTCTCTGAGACCCCAGCAATAAAACATGATTAAATGCATTTTCCTTTTATGCATCAGGTGAAGCGCCAATTTTTCAAATCAGCTGTCCCGACTTTCCGATACTGCATGACGTTCAAAGCTTCAAACGTCATCAATCACGTGGTATTGTCATTTCGATACAAGCATCGGTACAGTGTGTGATACAATAGTGCTTTGAAAACTGTGTCGGAGCATTGGAGCCCCGGTATCAACCGTCCCATTACTAATGCTTAGAGAGAATTACTAAGCATTTTAGCAGCTAGCGCATATGCAATGTTGTATAAGGATACAGAGACAAGCTTGCTGAACTTAAATGGAAACAGGTTTCGCTTTTGTATTCACATTCTAACGAAGCTACAGCAAGTATTTTGTATAGCAGCAGCAGCATGTATGACAAATTCAGATAGCAATGGAGCGAATATCAACAACAACAGAACGCAGCAGACATTGCGGTGCGTACCGTGTGCAGGCCTAAGTTACCTGTTGCTAATTTGAGTGAGATGAGTTTTGTGTCGACTAATGAGTTGATCATGCAATGTGAATATTATCATGATTAAAATGCAAACAATGTTTTCATCTTATTTACATACTAAGTACGCGAGCAGCTGTATTCGGATTTATATTGGGCATATACTATTTCATAACTACAGGACGAACAGCGATTTTGCAGTGTCGGTATGTTACCGTCATCCAATTAATAGATTTCACGTAGAATGATATTTATCATTTCAGCTATGTTGAAGTGTGCCAAGGCAGTTCCATGTAATCTCAAACGAAGCAAGAGCGCCTCAGTTGATGCTTTAATATGTATTTTGTGTTATAATCTGTATAGTATAATCTGTGTTTGCGCTCTGGATAACATTAGGTGTTTTCTATATGCGGTGTGTTGCAGCGGCAGGCAGTGTGGCTGATTTATGGACACACATTGTTGATCTGAGCGGTGGCTGCATGTCTGTCAGAAATCACTCTCTCTGCTTAAAACGCCGAGGTATTCGTTAACAACAGGAGTGTAAATAGGAGACACTTTGCAGTGTGGACAGCTCATTGACGTAGCGGGACTTCCGAGTTCGCTACTGAGATGAGTGAACATTTTTGCATGCTCTCGCGGCCTTACGTTCTCATTTGTGTTTATACTGCGAGGACCGACAGTCGGTCGCATGCTGTGGAATTTAGGAAGTGATGTTATGGGATTCACTGTCAAATTGCATCGATTGACATAACCATTGCATGGGACAAATATATAATAGTAATGCATTAGCATGCAACTCAGACGGATAGAAATATTGATTCAAAATATTTTGAGTTTCTATTGAAATTTCATTCATATAATGACTTGTAAATCTAAATGTTTCACAGTATCGCTATTCTCATGGTGGAGACGTTGCTTGTACAGCATCTGTATTAAAGCACCCTCACTAAATTCTTGGAAATTTCCGGATTCTGGAACCGGGCTGGGCATTCATGTCTAAACATAAACCTTTTCTTTTAATCTATGAAACACCGATTATGCTTATTTGTCTTAGAAGGGTGTTTACAGTCTGCACTGATGTAGGAGTAAAATACAAGCATACAGCAGCAGCGATACGTATTTTATACAGCAGCAAGCATCACTGCAACTAAGCACAGAAGACATGAGAACGTATTGACATTCATCCGGGGCTCACTTTATTTGCTCAACTTTCAACAACTCTTCAAGGATGATGTTTTCATGTATGTGTGTTTCGGGCTGTGTCAGCTGATGCGTGTTAGAGTCATGCTCATTAATTTTCCGTTCATCCGAATGAGTTTACTTTTATAATAGGAGTATACAGGGTTTGACAATGATATTATCAAACGATGCTACATCATTATACTATTATTTGCTCAGGTGGTCGTGGAGGGTTTCTTATCTCCATTAGCCTGCAACGTCTTACCATTTGTTAATGCCACACATAATGTGCATTCTAATTGGTATGTTTGAGCCTTTTGGCTCAGACACACATAGTCATAGGCCACTAGAGTTAAGCCATTCGGCGTGGTAGCCCAGGCACACATAGTCTAATAGCAGCTGCAGCAGAAAATAATCAACAGCAGCAGCAGCAGCAGCGTAGCAGATCTATTCCGCCAAGACCAAACACATCTACATTGTCATACCCATTACCATGCCAAACACTCCGAGAGCTGTCATGACAGAAATACAAAGTTCTGGCATGAAACTCTAATGGGCAGCCTAATAGGTCCTTTAACTCAACCTGCTCATAATCACATTATTATCTATAGAACACAGATGATTGGTTCCTGCTGTATTAGTAGCCAATGAGCTTGCGTGCTCAATATTTAAATACATGAGTTAGCATTTGCTTAGCAGTGCAGCGTGCTTCAGAAAACCTCCATCTTCCCCAGCTCCACCTGTATAGATCTGCTACGGGTTATTCATGTACACTATATTGTACAGCAGCAGCATGTCTTACTTGCTCACAGCAGCGTGTCGTGTATGTATTGTACAGCAGCAGCAGCAATAATCAACAGCAGCAGCAGCAGCAATAAAGCAGCAGCAGCAGCGTAGCAGATCTATTCCGCCAAGACCAAACACATCTACATTGTCATACCCATTACCATGCCAAACACTCCGAGAGCTGTCAAGACAGAACTGATGTTTATTCACATGTTTTAAGCATCCATTCATTCTACTGTCTCTATTGTTTTGTTTTGTAATCTGCTCCATTCAGTTCTAGTCTCCCCTGCACACAGTCATACCTCTCCGGACGGGATATACCTCTAATTATTATTCTTTTGTCTTTATTACATTTACTGATGCCTTTCCATTCACACCATTTGACCAAACTTCTCTTTTCACCTTCTTTGATTTTGTATCAAATGTCCCTCTTAAAAAAAAAAGAAACATTCCAATGATCTTTACATTTCAAAAATAGTCATAAAACATAATCGCTCCTTGTAATAGGTGCATAAGGGTTATCTAGCATGTTAGCTTAGCACAGCATCAAAAAAAAAAACAAAAAAAAAAAACAAACACTTTATAACGACAGTCGAGTGTTTGAAATAACCATCTGTGATCCCATGTGACCTCATATCACAGAATGAGGCAGAATAAATATTGTTTTATAGTATTCTGTACAGTGAACTAAAGGCTATGTCAATTAGTATTGCATTATAAACATACTTTATTCTTATGAAAATACCCGAGATGGTTTGAAGAACACAAGTCAAGTCACCTTTATTTATATAGCGCTTTTTACAATGCAGATTGTTTCAAAGCAGCTTTACAGTGATATCAGCAAACATAATTTTGGCTGTATAGCAGCTCTAGAACAAAATAGTTTCATTGTCCAGCTTAAGTAAGTTCATTGTTGATTCATTTTCATTGTAAAAATAATTAGTTATTAATTTAGTTAATTTATCTATACAGCAGCTCTGGAGAAAACAGTGATGTCATCGTCCAGCTCAGTTCAGTTCGTATACAATGTTAGAAATGTTAGAAATGTGGCTTTCAAATGGAAGATTGGTATCAAAGAGCACACCCAGGTTCCTAACTGAAGACTTAACAGAACAGCCTTTAAATGTTAGACAGTATTCTAGGTTATTACATGCGGAGGTTTTTAGTCCAATAAATCATCGCTCTGCTGCAGAATTTCAACGGCATCAATATCGATTCCATGTGACAATATTATATCTAAAGTATGATTACAACAATGAGTGGGTCCTGACACGTGTTGTGCAACTCTAATAGTTTATAATGTCTGTAAATAAATAATATATAAATACCCGTCTTTTTCATTATCTACATGAATATTAAAATCACCAACAATTAGGACTTTATCCGCAGCTAGTACTAACTCTGACAGAAAATCAGCAAATTCTTTGATAAAATCTGTATGGTCTCCTGGTGGCCTGTATACAGTAACCAGCACGAATGTCAAACAGAATTTATCACTTACGCTAGATATTGTTACATAAATCACCATTACTTCGAAGGAATTATATTTGAAACTAGACTTCTTAGTAATACTGAAGATATTACTATATATTATAATAACACCTCCCCCTTTGCCTTTCAGATGAGGCTCATGTTTATAACAGTAATCTTGGGGGGTGGACTCATTTAAAGTAATTTAATCGTCTGGTTTTAGCCAGGTTTCCGTCAAACACAGCACATCTAGGTTGTAATATGTGATCATATCATTTACAATAAGTGCTTTTAAAGAAAGGAATCTAATGTTCAGCAACCCAAGCTTTATCATTTGTTCATCTGTATTATATCTGTTTTTTGTTTGTTGAACATCAATTAAATTTTTACCCTTAAATGGGTTTGGGAGTTTTTTGTATTTACTAATTCGTGGAAAAGACACAGTCTCTATGTGATGGTATCTAGGTAAAAGAGTCTCTATGTGTTGGGATTTATCTGACTTCTGTGACGTGAGACAGCTAGCTGCTTCCTGACGTGGGACTCGGTTTGTCACGTTTGAGCTCTAGTAATATGGCACATATTACTAGAGAGCACCACCATCCCAGGAGGGATAAATACCATCTCTTTTCAACAGGTCAGGTCTGCCCCATAAGCTTTTCCAATTGTCTATGAACTAGGCTTGCTGCAATAGTCGGTGTTGTTGGTGTTACCG
Source organism: Mylopharyngodon piceus (assembly GCA_039654765.1). Classification (NCBI taxonomy): domain Eukaryota; kingdom Metazoa; phylum Chordata; class Actinopteri; order Cypriniformes; family Xenocyprididae; genus Mylopharyngodon; species Mylopharyngodon piceus. Next base: position 2,612,219 of record CM077445.1, read on the forward strand.
GTGTCACTTGCGTCACTTGCTCACCGCGGCACTGCCCCCACTGTCATTTTGATTTTTTTATAGTGATAAAAATCATTTAGTTCAATTAGACACTGCAATTAAAAACTGAACGCTTCTGCTCAATTCAGAGTCGCATTCAGAGCCAAACGAGAGTCACAGCACATATCAGCAGCAGGAGTCCAATTTCATTCATTATGAGAGCGAGGAGCTGACTGACAAGATGATGGTGGAAAATTTTTAGATTTTTGCAATATTTTGGATTTAAACCCAGTGCTAATAGGGAACCTGCAAAGGATTAGTTGTGTTTTTCTAGTTGTTGTGTTTTTCATTAAGAATAATAACCCACCATTCAAGCAATTCTAACCCGAATTGGCGTTAATTTGAAAGCGAAATTAAAATACTGGTGGGGAAGGTTTTCAGTTCATTCCTATGGCTCAACTATGGTTCATTTCTAAGCTCAACTTCCATAAGAATTAATTGAAAATGCTCACTCTGCTCCGCACTGTTATGAATGCCCATGCGGCCATGCACATTTTACTTTCGCTTTTGAATTAGCGATTTAAAAGCAAGCAAATTCATGTCATGCCGATTCATGTCATGTCATTACGATTAGCATTAGCCAGCACTTTCAAATTTGCTTTGATGTCAGGTGCTCTGGCTCCCGGCAAACATTTGACTATGGTGGCTGGTGTCTATATTTTCATGTTCCGTGTAATAGAATCGCCAATAAGTAGGGCACTTTCAACAGGATTCTCAGTGAGTGCGTCACTGAGTGGAGAGAACCTGTTTGATGTTCTAATCAGAACAGAACTGCAGTGTTTTGTCCTGCGACTATGCCGTTTCACAGTCACCCAGTTGCCCTGCTGCATGGGCTTTACAGCCAGAACCAAACAATGTACGGAGTTCGCTAAGCTAGTCGCATCGAAAACAGTATCCAGAACCCTGTTCTCCTTGACTCAAAAGCCTGGATGAATATGTCCTTTTTCAGGATCTCTGGATGAATATGGCTTTTTTCCAGGATCTCTACACCTCAGTGTGGAGATCCTGAAAGAATGGCAAACCCCAAAGTGCAGGTTGTGGAGCTGTTTGAAAGAAGTGCTCATCAAGTTTACTTTTTCTCTGTGCTTCCCGTCTCTCTTCCGGCCAGTCAATATTAAGGCCAGTCGCCTTCACTGAGGAGCGCCAGTCGGGAGCGGAGTGTCCTCAGTGGGAGACGCTCACCCCTCGAGGGCTGACCGAGCGTGCTCCGCTCCCAAGCAGCTAACACAAAACTCATGTGTATCCCCGCCCGTGATGTAACGTAAACAGGGAGGAACACATTTCTTAAATTGTTGCTGCTCGCTCACCATTTTATATATATATATATATATAAAGCTAGAAATATAGTGGCCTACAGGACAAACAACACCAAATAGGACACACACACATAGAGTGCCTGCTGAAGATCAGAAAGCTGAAACAGCCCTAACGCCGGCTCCTTTTATAGCTTCCGCGTTTCGCCAGCACACGTCACGGGATGACGTTGCACCAATCAGAATTGGACTAAGTTGCACACATGCTTCAAGAGTGCTTACGGTGAAGGGATTCCCCAAAGTGTCGTAATACAATGCCGCTTGAGTTTCCTCGAAAAGGAACATAAGTTTCAATGCCTCATCCGATGTGTACCGCTGTTTGTAGTACTTGTTTTTGGTTTGTGTTATGCCAAAGTTATGCTTTGTCAGAGAGTGTTCTCGTGCAAATCTGTTATTGTTTTTTTCATGCACGCAAATACGCACATACACAACTACTTTCACTTTGCGTTTGTTCAAATTTCCAAAGAAACATGCTAATTGGTGGTTCAAAAGACCAAAACAATCATTCCTGTTTGGTTCAGAGGAACAAACTGCATGGGTTTCTTTGATGAATCAATGCTGATCAAAACTTGATGACAATCACATTCACTACGGAGCCTCTGAATGACCAACTGAGACAAATGTGATACCACTGAAAAGCCGAGAATCTCCTCTTTACGAGACTTAAAGCATGCAGATTGGATTAGCGGTTCTAAAGTTATTAAACTTTAAGAACAATAATAAGCAAGGTGACTAACAGTCTGAAATCCATGAGTCTATGACGGAACAATGACATTAACATCCATGTTACCACTGACGAATATCACAGTGAATGTGAGTGTGAGCGGAGTATACTGTAAGTGCAGTCCTTGATTGTGCGCTATTTGAAGCCAGGTGCAGGTGATCAGTCTGTTGAGAAGAGTGAGCTGGTGACTATGGTGAGGGAGAACAAAATGAAACTGTGAAAATGTCAAAACATAGGATCCATGGATCTTAAAGAGATTAAATTTGTATTCCCACAGTCGTGAAGTCTGTTTCCTGTGCAGTCCATTTCCAAAGCAGAGTCACTCAGATGACTCTTTCTCCCTCGTGATTCTTGATCATAGATGTCTGAGATGATGCTCTACACCAGGGTTTTGCTTATGAAGAGGACATGGAATATGCACCTACAATACATGTAACGCAAGAAAACAAAGAAACAACAGACCAGCAGTATTTATACATATTTCCCCTTTGGGCTAATTTGCTACAGTTTTGAGTACAAAATTGATGATTTATAAGTTTGTTTGTTAATTTTGTATGATTTTTTTTGTATAATTTTTGTATAAGTATAATCTGTGGAAAAAAAAGGTAATTTAATGGGAACAAGTAATTTGTATATTACAAATATATTTCACTATAGTACATAATTTATGTGTCAGCTATGCTGTTTGTATGGTACATAGTATATTGCTATTCATTCAAGGTAAAGACACCATCGGGGAAGCCATTCCATTGTCCTTTCTCTAACGCTATACTTCTTTTTAGGAGGGTAACACTTTAGAATACTGTTCCATCATTAATGAATAAGTGTTTGTTTGAGTACTACACTCACACAAAGCACAAGAGACAAAACAGAAGAACATGTAGCAAATGAACTCCAACATCAACTGAATGCTCCAACAGAAAACATGACACACAAGACAGACAGAAGAGCACATGGCGAGGAAACGGAAAGCGAAGCCATGACAGAGCTCATGACAGAAACACACACACATGACATGGAGCATGAAGAACAGAAACTGGACTAGACAAATGTATCAGGATCCACTGTGCAATGAACACAAAAACACAGCGGAGACAGAAGAAGGAAGTCAAACCCTGAAGCTATGTGTTCACACAGAGCCAAGACCCAAAACACAGAACAGGGGTGTCAGGATCCTGTCACCAAACTATGAACATAATTACCAATATGACATTATATGTATTGAAAAATAATATAAATAAATGTACAAGTGTTGTTGATTGTATGCCAGGATTATCAGCATCACCCCCTCATATCACCCTGAGTTTACATGTTTTTCACACACACACACAGGGTTTCCATGTTTTATGGGGACTTTCCATAGACAATGATTTTTATAACTGTATATTCTATCCCCAAACCCTACTCTCTAAAAAACACTGGGTTGTTTTTTCTACCCATCCTGTTGGGTTATTTTTTCCATGTTTGGGTAGTTTTTGTGTTGCCCAGCCATTGGGTTAGAGGCTGGCCAATCTCACTGACAGTTGAAACGATACACCCCTCCCCACCTGCCCTCCGACACAACAATCCAGCGCTGGCTTAGTTTATATTCTCGCATAGCCAGAGCGTCAAACTGACGGCAGAAGGTCTGGACTCTGTCACAGCTTGCATTGGCCAAGGACCGCCCAAGAGGAAGTTTGACTGACATGTAACGCAACCAATCACAGTACGTTTTGTTCCGCATCATGTTTAGGGGCGTGAAAATGTAAAGTCGATGTCCCTACAATAACAGACCGGCGTGCATCTAATAAATTATTCATTCAAAAACGTTGTGCAAGTTTACTGCAACAATGGAGCTGTGAACTTCACACACTTCCAATCCAGCGTTTAGTTGATCCTAGTAAGTGTTCATTGTCACAGCTGTCTTCCATGAGGGGGTTTGGTATCACGGCATTTGTTTCCAGGTGGACCGTCAAAGAACGCGACACACACGTCTCCCGGACATCCTGTAGAATTCAACCAACCAGATGACGACTTTGAAACTCCTGAAGTGTTTCCAGATAAGTGTGCCATATGTTCAGCTGTGGACGTGACGTCTGAGGCTGAGACTACTTAGTTTATGGTCAAATTTGTTTTCAAACATTAGTTGTTTAATATTTAACTTTTAAAAAGCAATTTATTTTTTTTTTAACTGTATAAGGTTTATAATTGAGTTGTCATTCTTTCTGCACTTTTTCACATACACATGTACACGTTGTTTTAATGCTTGCCTATGTTTTTGTGCATTCCTGGGTGTTCTTGCTTATTCATAAATGTTCACCTTTTGATTATTACTGTTGCCTGTGTTGTTACTCTGTGTGTGGTTTTAATTTTCCGCATATTTTGGGTTCATTTTAAGCCAGCAATATAGTAATTTTTAATCAATAGTTGAGTTTAATGAAAACAAACCAGCATGCTGGGTCAAACATTTAACTCAACCAGCTGGGTAAAAACAACCCAACACTGGGTTTGTCCAATATTGACCCAGCACTGGGTTGCCAAATAACCCAAATTGGGTTGTTTTTAACCCAGCATTTTTTAGAGTGTAACCCTACCCATCACAGAAAACTTTCTGCATTTTTACATTTTCAAAAAACCCCACTTCAACCCAAGTTGGGTTGAAAATGGACAAACCCAGCAATTGGGTTGTTTTAACCCGGCGGTTGGGTTGTTTGACCAACCTGCTGGGCAGTTTTATTTAACTCAACTATTGTTTAAAAATGACTATATGGCTGGCTTAAAATGAACCCAAAATAGGTTTGAGATAATTACAAGAGTCAACAATAATAATCAAAGGTGAACATTTATTAATAAGCAATTTACTAAATGTTTATTGTTTAATTCATATTCATTAAACTTATTAATAAATGTTCATTTATTAAACATATTAATAAATGTTATTTTCCAACATACTTTGGGTTCATTTTATGCAAACAATACAGTAATTTTTAAATAATAGTTGAGTTAAATAAAACTACCCAGCAGGTTGGGCAAACATTTAACCCAACCACTGGGTTTGTATATTTTCAACCCAACTTGGTTTGTTTTTAACCCAGCATTTTTTAGAGTGTATGATTTATAAGCTGTTTTCCTCATGGGGACCAAATCAAACACTAAAGTGATGAAATACTGAACGAGAGAGTGGAACCAGAAAAGAGAGACAGACAGAGAGAGAGACAGATGATGAGTGAGGTTAAAATGGACTTGTTGTGCTGCTAATTACTGCAATTTTTAGGATGCGGGACATTGATGAGTGCTGTGTTCATTTGCGTTGGGGCATGTTGTGCATGTGTGTGTGCTTGGGGGGTGATTAAGAGCAGGATTAGCCGGCTGTCCTGAAGAGGGGGGCGGCGCATCCAGAGACCAGCCTGACCTTCTCATTTCATCCTCATTAGTATCTCATGTCAACACAACAGCGGCTCCTTAATCATTTGCTATCATCATTGGCCCCAGTTCAAACACACACACAGACCACTCCTTAAAATCCCCGACACAAATATAAACACACACACACACACACACACACACACACACACACACAGGGCAAACATAACCAGTTCCCCCAAGAGCACATTGGCAAAAAAAAAAAAAAAGAAGTTGTTCAGTGGCTGCACATGATTCACATACAGCATTTTACACTTTCTCAGTGTTCTGATCATGTATCTAGTGTCCTCCTGCCTTCAGAGGTGTGTTATTATTGGTGGTAAACGCTGAGACCGCAGCTCGTCTGTCTGTGTCAGAGTGTGTGCCACGGCCAGTCCCACGCAGGCCACAGCAAATGAGCTCTATTCATTTCCCCCCGTCGGCATATGGCGGCCCATTGTTTGTCCTGCACAAGTGATGCTATTTGTTGGCATGTTGTGTCATTTCACAAACCCTCCTCTATAGACTTTGGCACCCAACAGGCCACCAGAGAAGAACTGATGAGATTATAAACCTTGTCATTGTTTTAGCTTTATATTCACAGTATGGTTTAACATGTAATCAAGCATTTTCAAGGAATTAAATTATACTGATATATTTTGAAATGAACATGTAGGCAGAGATATTTATTTTATTTTATTATTATTTTTATTTTACTTTTTTTCATTATTGAATGTCAAATACATATCAAACCTTTTTATGGGCCATCTCACCAGTGTTAATTTTGACAGCAAATTTTGATTTAGTTTTAGTCTTTTAGTCTTTTAACTAAAATGCCATTTAGTTTTAGTCATATTTTAGTCATCTAAATTGTTTTAGTTTTAGTCAACTAAATGTCATACGATTTGAGTCGACTAAATCTACAGTAGATTTAGCTGAATAAAATTTAATGGGTTTAGTTAAATTGTAATACATCAGTTAAGCATTTCTCTAAAATGTCCAAACTCATTATATACTCCTGGGGAAAACATCTATTAACCTGTTAATATGAATGATATTAAGGTTTGAACATGCAATATAGGCACAGATTTAACTCCTGTGACATATAACATGTCTCTATTTATCTTAAAATTAAATAAAACCACTTCTCAAACCATGCAGCAAGTGAGTGCCAACTTATGTCCCGCTGGGAAGATTCAATTCAAATGTGCGTATCTACAGCATAGGACATCCGTTCAGTTCTGACTGGATCTCTTCCCAAATCCCTCCCTAATATTTTCCTCTTGTTTTTATTCGTTGACGAAAATGTCAATAGATTTTAGTCATAGTTTTTGTCATTCATTTTTATTTAGTTTATTAATCATCTCATTTTCGTCAATAAAAAAAAAATGTTGTTGACGAAAATTATGATGAATAATTCATCAACGAAATTAACACTGCATCTCACATATGAATATGAATCCCACTTTTCACATGACAGGGATCTGAGCAATAATCATGCAGATATTTATGACTAAAATGACTACAAAACAAACAAAGAAACATATAGCTTCAGAAATGAGAAAATTAAGTTAGTATTTAATACTAATTTCTAGTATTGTCTAGTATTTCTGAGTGACTAAGAATATGTAAGCAAATTGGTGGCATTTACAATAGTAACTAATTTCTGTCTAAAGCAACTTAAAAATCAAATATCAATAAAGATCAATATGTAATAGATCCAGTAATATTTATAGTACACAATTCCAAGTTTAGTATAAACTGTATTAGCGAGCAGGCTAGAGGTTAAAAAGAAACAGCGAGAACATGTATTTAGATACGCTTGCTTTAAAATAAAAAGTAAAAGCACAGTGCTTCTTCTTGACAATGGAAATAACTGAATACAAAAATACTGTATGCTGTTTTTGTAAAGCAGAAGTGAGTGTATAAGTACTTTTCCTAATGTACTGCAGCAGGAATCCTCTTTCTGTCTTGCTGCATAAACAGGAAGCAGTACTGTTGAACTTCCTTGAATGCAGAACTTTCACCAGATTTTAGACACAAACAAGCAGAAAAAGAGAGTGTCTAGACGGAGAGAGGAAGTCTGATCAGACATCACTTATGACTGACATCTCTCACACATCCATCAAAGAAATTGTACAGCAACTATGCTGTAGTCATCCCTCCTAAAAACACTGGTTCAGACTGCTTTCTGCTGATTAGTGTTTTTCTTTGGTGCTCATCTGGCTATAAAAATATAATGATATATCAGCATAATATTAGTCATCATTGTGTCTATAATCAAGTAATTTGTTCACACATAAACAGTATGTTTGTAAAGCAGTAGGTCCCATATGTCCTGCCGACCTTCTCTGATGCCCTGCTCTGTCACTCTTCAGCTTCCCATGTCAATCACTGTGTGATGGATGAGGTTAGAGGTCACCAGATCCTCTCCCTAGAGTCCACATCTCTGACCTCCACAGACAATGTCTTCCAATGGCTCCTTCAAAGCATGAAATCAAAGTCTCAGTGTTCAAACAGGCATGTAGGGTCTTCGGATATCTACCTAAACATTTACATGAACACCGGGAGGCAAAATCAGACCATTAAAGGAACAGCTCCTTAAAAATCCAGAGCTGAGGCTTTTGCAGCTTTCTGTCACACAAAGATATCATATGGCTTCTGTAGACTTGAAAGATAGTGCACATAACATGAACTTAATACTATTATGGTACTTTAATGGTAATTGTGTGTGTGTGTGGTTCTTGACAGACCCCATCCCATTTTCCTTCAATTATATGGAAAAGAATATTTTTTTAAATAAAATTATCTTTCTGTCATCCAGGGAAGAAAGTAATATTATTTATCACTTGTGTTATTTAACTATTCTATGATACTGTATATACTGAATAAACATCAAGCTTTTACCTAAACCAGACATGAATTAAAACACACACATACACACTTAAATAATCGTATTAAGCTCAGATATGCTGATTTGCCACTATTTTCCAGATATGCAGAAACACTCTTCAGTTGTTTTAATCAGAGCAGCACATTGTCCAGCACAGTTTTCCAGCAGATTTACAGTTGCTCTTGCCTTAGTTTCATTTTTCTACTACATTCTACATTTAATGAAGGGGGCTAGAAAACATTAACTCTAATGCTGGCAGCTCCTAAATTAATTAAATCAAACTTATTGATGGTCATATAAACACAAATTCAATAATTTATATTTTTGGTACAACAGGATCTTCAGCCTCACAGTTCATGCAAAAACAAACAAACAAACAAAAAAAAACAGCCGAACCAAAGCAAGCTTAATCATTTACCACAATTTTTGTAAAAAAAAAAAAAAAATAAAAAATAAAATAAAAAAAATAATTCTGACTTTAAACTACACAGTGTCAGAAGTTGATGAATACACACACCTACAGCCACTCCGGATTTTTGCTTTAATATGACAGATTTACAAAACACATCTTTTTGATGAATATAACTGCTTTTGCATTGTTGCCTGAGACCCTTAAGTTACCTTGGAGATTACATTAAACTGTGTGAAAATGCCTTATTATGAGCCATAAAGGCATAGAATTATTATGTGCTGCACCCCGAAAGGATATCCAAGACATGGATAGAAAATGTCAAGCATTTCAAGTCGCTATAGATTGCGGTTATGAGGGAACATAACACACCTCTGACTGGTTCCTTTGTTGAAAGCTTGCTGTTGTCTGTGGTCAGTGTTATCAAGGAGGACTGAAGATGAGTGATGTGTTGGCATGGTCACTAGCTGTGTGTGTGCGTGTGTGTGTGTGTGTATGTGCGTGTGTGTGTGTGTGTGTGTGTGTGTGTGTGTGTGTGTGTGTGTGTGTTGTCATGGCCACTCTGCCTCCACTCAAGGCATTTAGACATTTAGAATTTTTTTTAACGTTGATCTATAAAGAGCCCTGATACACATGAGCTGTCGGCCCACAGAGTAGGACCAAGAGAAAATGTCGGTAGGTACTAGAATCCATTTGATTTAAGAACTGGTGAGGAGAATCATGTTGAGAAGAGAGGAGAGAAGCAATGGGCTGTTGTGATGTCAAATAATATGTTGCACAACTACAACGACTGTAATAAAATTAATCGAAAATTCCTACTGATATACTTCAAAATTAAGAATATGACCTTCACAATGACATACCACAGCAACGACAATGACTTGCTATTGACATAAAAACAGATCTACTAGCTCAAATATTTTAACTTTATCTTTGACCTTATTGACAGTCTGTGATGCACTGACCATCAGATCAGGTTTTTTTAATTTGCTAATTTTCAAAAGTCCAGACACAGTTTACCATTTAACATTTTATACAGAAAAAAAAAAATTACAAAATCATTTGAATGATTACATAACATTAAATGTTGTTTTTTTTTTTGTTTGTTTTTGTTTTTTCATTTAACAGAGTGTCTATTTACAAATAGTGCAAATCACCCGCCTTATTGGCAGAGGCTATTTACACTAACCCCGCCCACCAATGTCTTATTGAGACAAACAAAATTACAAAAGAAACCTGTCTGATAATAGGAGTAGTGGTGTGGAGAGAAAGGCGAGTGGCATTTTGACGAAATCGACACGATTTTGAATCCGCCTTTTTCCGTTCTCATTTTTCTCCTTTTTCCCATTGCATATCAGCTTGGAGAGGAGTTTATTTTAAATAAAAATTAAGAAAATGTTCAAAAAGTGGGAATAAAGTGTTTATCTTGTATTTAATAGTGGTAATAAAGTATTTATCGGTGTTTATTAGTGGGAATTAAGTGTTTATTAGCAGGAATTAAGTGTTTATTGGGTGTTTATTGAGTGTTTATTAGCAGGAATAAAGTGTTTATCGGGTGTTTATTAGTGGGAATGAAGTGTTTATTAGCAGGAATTAAGTGTTTATCGGGTGTTTATTAGCGGGAGTAAAGTGTTTAACGAGTGTTTAATAGTGGGAATAAAGTGTTTATTGAGTGTTTATTAGCAGGAATAAAGTGTTTATTGGTTGTTTATTAGCGGGAGTAAAGTGTTTATCAAGTGTTTAATAGTATGAATAAAGTTTTTATCGAGTGTTTATTAGCAGGAATAAAGTGTTTATCGGGTGTTTATTAGTGTCAATATAGTGATTATTGGGTGTTTATTAGCGGGAATAAAGTGTTTGTCGGTTATTTATTGGCAGGAAAGAAGTGTTTATCAGATGTTTAATAGGGGGAATAAGGTGTTTTTCGGGTGTTTATTAGCTAGAATAAAACATTTATCAAGTGTTTTAGCATGAATTAAGTGTTTATCTGGTGTTTATCGAGTGTTAATTAGCAGGAATAAAGTGTTTATCGAGTGTTTATTAGTGAGAATAAAGTGTTTATCGTGTATTTATTAGTGGGAATGAAGTGTTTATTGGGTGTTTAATAGTGGGAATAAAGTGTTTATCTGGTGTTTAATAGTGGAAATAAAGCGTTTTTCAGGTGTTTATTAGCGGGAATAAAGTGCCTAATGGGTATTTAATAGTGTGAATAAAATGTTTTTCAGGTGTTTAATAGTGGGAATAAAGTGTTTATTCCCACTATTAAACACCCAATAAAGTGTTTTTTGGGTGTTTCATTGTCACTACGGTTGCAATAACGATAAGAAACGGTAGGATTTAATTGCAGCAGTTAAGATTTTAACAAAAACTGAAAACAAAACACTCTTGACTGGAAAACCATGAACAGAACAACCGTTTAATACAGATGAGAACAGACAATGAACTGAACAAAACCACAGATAGAAACTCAAGTCTGTGACTTGGACTCGAGGCGCACTTAAGTCACAAAAAATAATGATTTGCGACTTGACTTGGACTCCTGAACAAGTGACTCGAGACTTGACTTGGACTTGAAGACAGATACTTGTGAAAAACACTAGTCATTTTGGTACGGCATTCCCAATTACGCTCTTTACTACCCCACATGATAGAATGAAACACAACACTTTTACTATTATTCATTCTTAATTCATTCATTCCCTATCAATATGTGCTGCAGCAAATACACCAAGCCAGCATTATTTTATACACGCATGACACATCTGAAGGTACATGTATTCATCACCCATTGGAAAAATGCTGTTATATAAATGAACAACAAACAGTAACAATATAGCCAAGTCTTACCTTGTGATAAACTTGGTGTCATTTAATTTGAAAAGCAATCAATTCATCCATAGGGGAGCCCCCCCAAGTATTTGCTTCCAAATCCCGATAAACACTTTATTCCCACTAATAAACACCCAATAAAGACTTTATTCCCACTATTAAACACCCAATAAACACTTTATTCCCATCAATAATCACCTGATAAACACTTTTTTCCTGCTAATAAACACTTGATAAACACTTTTTTCCCACTATTAAACAGGTGGGGGACACAGAGCAGGAATAAGGGATGGCCACAGGAGCCAGGGTGAAACAGACAACATGAAAGGCCAGGGAGAAGACGACGGCAGCAGAAGCAAGTTAGTGGTAGGAGTTGCCAGGGTGGAATCCCCAGCCGGAATCCTAGGACATAAGCCCACGGCGGAGTCAAGGGAGGGATGAGCCATGGTGAAGACTTGGCAGAGAGAACCAGGGGGACAACCAGCTGAGGTGAATTTGCTGGTGGTGGAGACCCAGGCAGAGCCAAAGAGCCGACGAGACCAGGTGATACAAAAGGGTCAGGAGACCAAGGAAGAGCCATGGGGATGAGCGGCCAAGGTGAAGCCTGGGTGCTGGAGGACCGAGGTGGAGCCAGAGGGAAGGTGGAGCCCTATGGAGCCAAAGGGGTGGAGAGATGAGTCATAGACAAATCTGGACGGACGAGGAAGCCCAGTGGAACTGTAGGGATGACGGTCCCAGGTGGAGCCGACGGGCTTGGAGGTTCTAGGCAGAGCAAACAGGTCAACAGACCAGGGTCGAGCTGATGGACAATCAGCCCCAGGCGTATTCACAATGCATCAAGCAGGCAGCATAGGAGGAGACGAAGGGTTGGTGAGAGGCAGTGCGGACAGGGCTGAAGGACTGGGCAGTGCAGACAAGGGTTTAACAAACCACCTTCCTGGCCGGTACTGTACACACAGACAGTCTAAAAGAGGCATCCTTGGCCAATATAGCCAGACAGATTTCTCAGGAACAGCCCTCTTGACTGACATCTCAGGAACAGCCTCCTTGGCCGACGTGGAATAGGCAGAATTTTCAGGAACAACTCTCTTGGCCGACTTGGAACAGGCAGAGGAGGTGGGAGTGTGAGGCAGAGTGGGAACATCATCAATAACTCTGTACTGGCCGACGAAACAGGCTTGGTGCAGGATGACGAAACAGGCAGGGTGCTATCTTCATGCTCCTTGAACTCAACTAATTAGGGGTTCAGAGTTTAGCACATCCACATCCACTTTTGCTGATGGGACAGGGCTCTACACCATTCCCTCATATTCCACCAATATTCCCTCATTGACAGATGGTGTTGCTGCCTCATGCACCTAGTCAGACTTGTCAGGCTCTGGCATCAAGGCAGGCTCAGGCTCTGCGTCTGCGGTGGGCTCTGGCTTAATGTCTGTTGGGACGTGACGTTGGGTGGCACAAAGTGTGTGGCGTGAATGACTGCATTGTGATCCTCCTCTATCTCACAGATGGTAAAGGACCCAGTCCACAAACTCCTGGAAGCTTGTTCAAGGTCCGTCTCCAGGCAAGCAACCTCTTGTCTCGGAAAAACACACATAGGCTGTTGTCATAGTGGACTAGATTATACAAATCCAAGTAGCCCTGTGTGTGTCTCTCAAGGGATGATACAAATTGCCACTAAACAAAAAAAAAAGGAGTTACTTTCCGCCATCTTTTCTAGTCTAAAGCAATGCTGGGGTTCAGTATGCTCCTCTGAGACCTAGGTCCAGGGCCGGATTGATAGATTGTAGAGGTCCTTGATATTGATGTTTGGACCCTACATTATCATCGTGGCCCCCTCCTCTGAAGCGCAACCTTGGCCGAATTTGACACTGGATTAGAGCAGGTTTTTGGCAAAACAGGAATCTGAAACCCCACATTCTGTCGTCTGTTTCATATGCACACTGAGCAGTGCTTGGTTGTGTCTTCAGCAAAGATACTTCAGTTTAGGTAGGAGGATGAGCACATGTCTGAGGACATCCTGCCCCCCAAAGTTAGAGTGGCATGGGTTAGTGGCTGTGGGAAGAGATTAATTGTCTCTGATATGTCTCTTGCTTCTCTCTGATAAACTAATATATCTTTTTTGTCCAGTTTGAGCTATTTTTCCCCGTATGTTAGGGTAAAATTGTATGCTCCCCTGTGGATGGTTGCTTGGGAGGTACCACCTTAAGGTTGATGCAGGGAGAATGGACTATGTAGGGCAATTACATTCCCCTATTTCATTTACCTCCCTCCCCAGCCACTGTTGAGTGTTGAAGTAGGAATATACTGTATGCTTCCCTTTGGATGGGTGCGTTATAGAGTACCTCAGGGATGATGTGTTTTTGTAGGCCAACCCGGAAGTTAGCGGCGCACGGGTTCCCTCGATCGAAAGCCTATGCATTTTTCCCATAGACTTTTGGAAAATCGCAAAAAATAAGCTCTGTGTTTAACAAAAGGTTATGACACTTACACGTTTTGTCTATCAAGATAATCTTTACAAGTTAACACAACATCTATACATTTTGAAGCCTAAATAAAGTCGTCAGATATAAAAAGCTAACAGTAGGCTATAAACGGACTACAGCACACCATGGTCGCGGATCAACATCACCACCACCAAGCTTCCTCAAACTTTATTTAAAAAACATGCTCGCTGATTATGATCTGCGCTGTGTATGAATACTTATCCATTTTTTCATGAGAAATTCTGTCCATTCGTTTTGTCCAAAAATGTTAGAAAATAATTTTGTTTATTTGTGCCTCTCTGAGATATTTTTATCTTTTTTGTTAGTTTATATAAACCTTAATATTATTTTCTTTGTGTTTAAAAATTCTTATGCTTGATCATTGTGCCCCAAATAAACTTTAAAGATTATCTTTCACTGTATTATGTTTGATTGTATACTGTGTTTGCATACCATTTGCCAATTCGCTAGGAAAAAAAAAAAAAAAAACGCGCTTACCATCTCAGAAGCACTAGCTATGGCCTTATCAATTTCAAGTCGATGACGTCTAAAGTCCCCGCCAAAGGAAGTAGTCCCTTTTAGCAACTTGTTAGCAACCGCCGTTTTTAAGACACAATAAAGGTTTAAAAAAATCACAAGCGGGTTATAACTGGTGTGTTTTATGTCATAGATCAAAACGTGAAAATATTTAGAGGCTTTGTTAACCACAGACCTTATTTCAGGCGATTTAGCAAAAACCCATAGGCTTTAGGGCGATGGAACCGGAAGTCCTAAAATGCTAACTCGGTTCCTGGTTTTGCATACAAAAACACGTCATCTCTGAGGTACTCAATAGGCCTCGCTAGTCTGACTTGTTAAAGCGCTAGCTATATTTTTTATTTAAGTCAGGGCTGAGCTGCTCTCCCCCAGTGTACTAGGGTTTTTAAGTAGGGCATAGCTCCCCTGTGGCCTCTTTGGTGTCTGAGTTTGTGAACAAGACTTTTTTTTTCTATGGTTTGCCTTTATCTTGTTTGCCTCCCTGTCTGAGAAATGACAAGGGACATATATGCCCTTTGGATGGCCCCAAGGGGACTAGGTGGGCAGTATAATTCCGTCTACTTGGTTTACTTCCCTCCCCAACTTTGGTTGGGTCTTGAAGTAGGGATATCACTCCCCTTAGGGATATCACTCCCTCCCCAACTGTCTTGGGTATTAAAGAAGAGTCCGTTGCTCCCTTTGTTCAAAGTAGAGTTTGAGCCACCTCCCTCAGACTTCAGGGGTCTTGAAGTAAGGTTAGGCTTCCCTATGACTCTCTTGTGGTTGAGCCTCTCTTGTGTTGAGGCTTCCCCTTTGTAGAAGCAACAACATCAGAGATGGTAGCCACTGAGGGTTTTTTTAACAACATTGCAGACTCCCTTTGCTAAGCTGCCCTTTGAGCCGTAGGGTTGCTCCCTCCCCAACCTTCTTAGGTATTAAAGTAGGGTCCCTTGTTCCCCTTTTTAAACCCCAGTTATCCATGTATGCAAACCTAAAAAGCAGAGGCACCTTGCTTAAATACACAGTACTTATTGTTATTCTGCACTTTTCTTAATAGAGTGATGGAAATCTGTCTGGATTCTGGGAAGACCATGCAAGCAGGGTGTGAGTATTCTCCCCTTATTGCCTTGAAGTCATTAAGTAGAGCTGCAGCTCCCCTGAGGTTTCCAGGGGGAGTTTATTGCAAGAATATGTTGCACCTAAGAATATGTGCCATTCTTGTACTGCAGCCTCTTAATCATTCTTTAAGAGCTGTGTCAAGCGGATAGAGGCTGTCACAGCTGAGCCATTTTATTCCTTAGAGCTCTGCTTTCAGGACTAGAATAGCCCGCAAGGGAGAGAGGAAGGTTGTATAGGCCGGGACTTCCATTGCTATGAAGGCATAGAAGTTTAGGGAATGCTACCACTAGACAGTCTATGTACATTTTTTTATGGATGCGCCCTAGGGTTGACACTCTAACTCTGGCTAACGTAATCTGTTGAGTCTACGTACGCTATGCCCACTATGCTTGTGTATATTCTCACCTAGTGAGGCAGGCATTCCTGCGGCATGGTGGAGTGGGTATTTGTTCCACATAGCGTCAATCCAAGACACAGTGTTGAGTTCCACTTCGAAAAGGAACATGCCATTTGGCCTTCCTGCATGTCTCCTTCAGACAAAAAAGTTGATAATGTATATTCAGGCACCCCCTTTATACTCACAGTCGCTCTGCGTGTGATGTAATGGACTGCCGTCTACCAGTGGTCTATTGGCATGTGTTTACATGTGCTTCAGACACCGGTCACGCTGATGGCGTTCCCCATAGCGTCAATCTAAGATGCAGAGTCTCCATCCTCTTCTCAGGGAACCACTGTTACAGTCGTAACCTCAGACAACTCTGCTGCAATTATGCTGCCTTCATGTGCTCTTTATTTTAATTATTGTAAATACGAGTTTCCTAGGTAAAAAATGCACACGAATGCCCATTTTGAAACTTGAATGCGATGAGCTTATAATCAACTTCAGAAGTGGGAATTATCAAATTTCAGGTAGCACGTGAAAGCAGCATTAGATCCTGCTTTGTTTCATCTCTGTGTCAACAGACTGTGACACAACTATTTACTATTAATGTAAAAAAATATATACTTTTTGTTGCTTTATTTTACACAGTGTAAATAGCATCTGCTGCTATGCTGCTGCAATTATTTAATTTCTAAATTATGTGTAATGTAAGTTTTTATTATTATTATTATTATTAAAATTATAACTGTACGTCACTGAATACATTTAATAGACAGAGCTGCATTTGTTTACATTTTATTTTGTAATATCACTTGAACAATGACTGACAGAGAAGTAGAGTATATGCACCGGAAAGCCGTGTGTACTAGAGGACACTGGAAATAAAAACACTTTACAAATACACTCACAGATTTTTCAGCATTTTCATAAAGCACTACACTGCAGCTAAAACATTAAGAGCACACGTTTGGAACATAACACATTTAATAGCTTGGCTTCAAAGTCCCATGGGTACATTTTCACATTTGCTCTTAATTGAGAGTGTTCTGGAAAAATCATTACTATATTAATGATTTAGCACAAAGTAAGTAGCTGCTGTTTTCTGAGCAGAGGGGAGATTTGTTTCAGATCAATAATCACATATTATAAAGTTACTGTAATTAGGCAGCAACTGATAAATTCAAATTATCTTTAGTTTGAGTTGTATGTATATGAGATCCACTTATTTACTAAATAACAGAGGACGAATCTTGTTCATTTATTATTGCACACATTGTCATGTACACTTTCTTACACACTGATGTAAATAACAATGTGTGTAAATAGCAACACAGATCTTTTTTTTAAAAAAAAAATCTTTTAAAATAAAAGATTTTCAATTAAAAGAAACTGCAAAAGGACAAACCCTTATGAGAAATTGTGATCACAACCTCAATAACCTAAACACGGCAATGAAGATGGTTAAAAGTGCCCATCTGTTAGCTTTGTGGAGAAGTGACCCCTCTCGAAGCCACACAGACTCACAGAGACAGACGGAGGGGTTGATGCTCAGGAATGCATGGTTGGCACTTTTGCTTGGCGTTGAAAGCGTGTCAGCCAAGAGTGCCGCCCGGTTACTAGACTACATCCTCCCGGGCTCTCGAGGACGCTGTGGCAGATTGCAGACTCAATTATTCCCCTGTCAGGTGATTATCAGGGGGTCTTAATGTAATCTTCTGTTCACACACGTAGGACATTTCAATTACGCCTGCCGTCGCCAAACAAGCTGCTTATTCAAATGGCCAGTCACCTCATCGCCACAGAACAATGTCAACTGTAAAAGAACGCCAGCTGAAGGCAATTACACATGTGTTCAGAGCCAATTATGATCACTCTCACGGCGGCATTTATGCCATGAACAAGGGAGTGTTCGAAAAAAAAAATATTTAATGACAATATGCTTGCTGTACGATTCCCGATGCCCCTTTAACCGCCCCCTCCCTGCTGCTGTTGTCTGTTCGTCCAAGCTGAGGATCATTAAACCTGATAGGAGCCCATTATCAGCCTGGCGAAGGGTTGTACTGGGCCCGTGGAGAAAGTCAAATCTCCTTGTGCTTTTACTAATGTTGCCAACTGAAGGTATCATTGTGTTGCAGCGCCACTCGATGTGCAGAGCAGCCACAGCGTCCATTATTATGGTGTGATGTTGTGTGAATGCTGGGGGGAGACCAGGGATGGTTGCAACACTCCTTAGCTTTTTTCTTTTTTTATTTTCTTTTATTTATTTTTTATTTATTTTATTTATTATTATTATTTTATTTTATTTTATTTTATTTTTATTTTTTTGCTCTATTTATCTCAACCTTTGATATAATTTCCCCACATTTATCTTCTGTTTTGAAATCTACAATGTAGATACAGATTCAAATACAAAGAGTGCTGGTGTATGTGTGTGGTCCAGGTAATTGACATGATCACTCAGTACCCACTCAAGGCATGTAAACACTTACAGGTATTTTTTAAAGAGCTCTGATGCACATGAGCTGTCATGAGAGGAGGACCAAGAGAAAATGTTGTGCAGGTGCTAGAATCACTGGCATCATGTTGTTTTGAAAATTAGTAGTGAGAGTCATACCAGATGGGCTGTTGTGATGTCGAATTGCAATAAGTTGCATGGCCATAATGACTGTAGTAATAATAATAATAATAATAATAATAGTAATTATTGTAAATTCATGTCCTGTGCTGATACACTATGCCCTCCCAAATGACGTGCCTCAACAACTTGCACTTGAGATGCAGTTTCAGACTGACTAGCTCAACATAATCTTTTACCATTGTGATAGATGCTAAAAGGTTTTGGCATCTGTATTTTCAAAGCTGGAAACAATTTATGATTTAACAATTAGAAACAATTACAGCACATTGTTGTTCTTTTCTACTCTTTAATTGGGAGCAGGCGTTGATTTATTTGCATTTTATTTTGTGATATCACTTGAACACAGACTGAGAGAGAAGTGACATGCATCTGGGAGATGAGTGCACTAGAGAACGCTGCAAATTTTTTTTTTTTTTTTTTGTCATTTAAAGAACTTTTTTTTTTAAATTAGAGATAAAGAAAAAAAAAAATCTTTTAAAAATGTTAAAATGCATATGCCATGCTCTTAGAAATGAAATTGTTGTATTGTAGTGAGCCAGGCAGGGGAACAAAGAGCACCAGACACGGATTAGATGGAAGCCTGGAGGGCACATTTATTTATGAGCACAATTTGGTTAGCGGAGAAGTGAATACTGATGCTCAAGTGTGGTGTTTCCCACTGCTTTGCCCTGGATCAGTGGTGAGTGGGTTGAGGAAGGGGATCCTGGCGCCTACACACTAGAGTTTACGGTGCTTCAGAATACTCTATGCATCCATTGATATCAATGAGAACAGTGCACAGTGAAACTCTCAAACGCTTATAGTGTTCAATCACTGGCGAGTGAAATCTAACAATTTATTAGCCAATAGATAACGATTATTTAGTAGCTAAGCACGAAATTCAGTCGCATAATTCAGCATCACAAATGTTTCGATCAAGTTTAACCGTTTTAGCAAGCATTTATTCATTTTAAGCCTGGGTTCAAACGTTAACTATCTGTAATGTCATTTTATGTCTGAAAAAGGTGGCAATTACAAAAAATATGTAACCTAACCAATCAGAATTCTTTTCACATATCCCCATGAACATACACACGCTTTACAACACACAAACGCACACCTTCATTTTTTTTCTCCCTATTCTCTCTTGCTTTCTCTGTATCTTGTGACCAAACAGAGATGAATAATCAGTTTAAAAATAAAAACAACATTAATTAGCACCTTTTAGTGGTATTCACAGTGCGTACAGCTGCAGGCACCACTGGATGTGGTAAAACTCTTCAGCTCTTAGTCTCCCAGTTGGCACAGCCGGTAGAGTTGACAGAAAAACAGTAACAGAAAAGGGGTGTGTGATATATATCATCTACGATAATATCATAATGATTGTTTTAATGATGTGGAAGCTGACATTATTGAATATGTCACTCACTTTGCAAAAAATAAACAAAAACACTCCTTGATAGTGCATGCTTTCACTGTGTGATGAAGTCTAGTAGAAAGCAGTTAGAATGACCCAAAAATTCAAGATATGGGACAAAAGTGTGTGAGTTTATGTCTCATATTTCTATATGACAGGGGTGGGCAACGCTGGCCCTTGAGATCCTCTTTCCTGCGAAGTTTAGCTCCAACTCTAATCAAACACACCTGAACAAGCTAATCAAGGTCTTCATGATTCACAGAAAGCTACAGGCATGTGAGTTTGAACAGGTTTGGAGCTAAACTGGAACTAAACTCCAGAGTTGTCCAGCCCTCCTATATGACATAGTTAAGCAATATCACATTAGCATACTGTTCTTCCCAATTATCAGCAAGATTGCAAATGTGATATTGATTGTATACAACAGTTCAAATAAACAATAAGTTATTATTGTGGGTTACATTTTAGACACAATATTGTCAATGTTGCCTGTTTTCTATGGTGACCAAGAAGGGACATGTTCGGTGCACTTAGTTTTGTCGTGACCATGACATATTAACTCGTGGGAATGTCATAGCATGTTTTAGGCCACAAAATATTAACTTGTGTGAATGTATTCACTTTAAACTGTAGAAATGGTAAGTCTCGCGGTCCGGTTGGAACCAAGCCAGGGTCCGGAATCAGACGGCGGTTCGCTATTTGAGGACCCCTGTCCTATTGTCTTCCTATCGTCTCTGTGTGAGGATTATCTATATCTGTTAATGCAGCAGCATGTTTTACATGCTCTCAGCACCAGGCATGTGTGTTGGCTTGTTTTGCATCATTAGGGGCCAAGCACAGAAGGTGTGTAGGCACCTATTGTAATCGTTAGTGTTCTTATTATTATTCTTCAGCTATGGAAGTCTATGGCAGCCCATAGAACCGCTTGCGGGAAAGTTATGAAATTTGGCACACAGAACCAGATCATCTTCAGACCATGCTGACAAAAAGTTATGGAATTCAAGTCAATTTCTTAAACCATTTTTAAAAAAACGCGCAAACAAATTTTACGTAGTGCTTGTGAAAATAGACATAAGGCTGTATCTCCGCAACACTTTATCGTATTCAGATCAAATTTGGGACGTGTCATCACAAGCATGACCTGAGGCAACATGCAGCGTTATATATGAAAATGGCTATTTTTGCTTATAACTTCTGAACGGTTTGTCTCATAAATATGGTCTCATTAGATTCTCATTAGTCTCCTTAGACTCCTGAATCCTTGCCGAGTCCAACGATACCAAACATGCTTGGTTTCGCCTTATGGTTTGTGCAACATGGTGATTTAGGGCTTTAAAAACTTCTGTGAATATATTCGAAACTGTTACTCCCATCGAGACGAAACCAGCGTAGAAACACAGAATCATAGTTGGTTAACTAGATGTTAAAGCCCAAATGTCAAAATTTTGATAGGAAGTGGCAAAAAAAATCAAATCAAAGTTGCCCATGGGTCATTTTTTATGCACTCATACATATGTCTATAACTCCAAAACTAAATGAGACATTTTCACCAAATTTGACACACACATGTATGGGCTCACTCTGAGGACACATAAAAAAAAAATTGGTGGGATTGTGCCTCTTGGTGGCGCTATAATTGAACAAAACATGAAATTGCCATTAACTACAATACAGTATTATGATATAAAATACTATATTTTATGAATGCGTTGGTGTACCATTACGAAACTCAGTATGTGCTATCGGCACAGTGCTCTGAAGGTACTCAAAAGGTTTTGAGACAGCGCCACCTTGTGGTCAAGCGTTGTAATGATATTTTTAAAAAATGCTAATAGCTTTATATAAATGTGGCCTATTGTAATGAGACTGGTCTTAATAGATTCCGTGGGTCATGCTGAGAACACTGATGCCAATTTTGCCATAGTCAGCCAAACTTCCTGTCCGCCATTTTGATTGTCTTTAAAAACATACTTTTTCAAACTCCTCCTAGACCGTTGGTCCATTTTTCACCAAAATCGAATCGTATCATCTTCAGACCATGCCTGCAAAAAGTTATGGATTTCAAGTCGATTCATCAAACCGTTTTCGAATATCGCAGTAACGAATTTGAGGCATGATGCAAAACTGTCTCTTGAAGCTGTATCTCTTCAGTGCTTTTGCATATTGACACCAAACTTTGCGAGTATCATTGTCACCTTACTCTGACCATACCACATTAATTTGGTCACAGCGCCACATATTGGTCGAAAGTGATAAACCAGTAAATCTTTATTATTGACTGTGTTTATGATTTTTCAGCTATTTTGCCTAAAATGATCTTAGTAGGTCTTTAATTGCTCACTGTTGCAGTGTTGGTCTGATGCTCCCAGACATGCTGGCATGACTTGTTATGCCTTCGTTGTGCTTGGCTGCATAATTGCTGCTTGCAGCTATATTTCTTCTTGTTTCTGATTTACTGAGGGATTAATGTATGTCAATTCATGCAGTAGCAGCATATCTTACATGCTCACAGCAGCGTGTGTGTGTATCTAGCAGTAGCAAGTCCATACTTGCTTTTGCAGCAGCAATAATCAACAGCAGCAGCGTAGCAGATCTAGTAAATCAAGACCGAATACATTAACATTGCCATATACAATAACATGCTTAAACTATTTAGAGAATTGTCATGATTGAAATAAAAAACACAAAATCTTGTGTTAAATGGCTGAAGACAAATGAAGAGTCCTTTTCTCATTCTTCAACAGAACAAGTATAATACAGTAATGAGCATGACAGATGAGTGTGAGTGTAGAGCAGCTCTTGTGAGTCGGTAAGGACTTCTGTGATCTATTGTATGGTATTGCCTGTCGAGCTAGTCTGCCAAATTACAACCCTTACATTGAGAGATGAAGGATGGGTGTCTTGTAAACAAGTGGCAAGTGCCCTGGATGACAGTTCCTAATCCATCATTGTGCTGTCAGAGTTGTTGGCTGGGATGCCTGACAGGGCCGGAGAGACATCTGATACACGTCAGTCCACATCATAATGTGAGTAGCTGAAAGAAAATGCATTACAAACACAAGCACCATGCAAGCACCAAATCATGCAAGCACCAAAATGCTGTCTTAAAGGCCATTCCATAGATCCACCCTGCCTAACAGAGTAGAATGGCACTTCCACTTCTCACTTCATGTTGATTACACCACTGAGAAGTAATGACATTGCTAAAGGACACTTCTCCTCTTCATGGCCATTAGCAGATATTGCATTCAGGGCCGTCGCATGCAATCGCGAGGCCCTGTGTGGTCACAAAGCCCATGCAACGGTTCCGGTTGCATTCATAATTGCCTTATTTTGTGTCATGTCATTGTGCTTGTTTGACTCGCACTACCTAGTTTAATTGCAATAACATACATTTTACACAAAAAAGTCATGTTGTACTTTTAAAGAATGCTGTCAATGAGTGTAAATGCAAATAGAGAGAGAAATATTCCTCCAACCCACAACAACACACACTAAGGGTTGCACTATCTAATTAAATGGTTCTGTATCAACTTAACATGCAAGGTCGGTGTCATCTAGTCATGGATCACATGGCTAACCATCACCATTCTAGCTGCAATAATAATAATAAACTGATTTTTAACAGAAAAAAAGTGAATATCTGAGATCATCTGGTGAAACAGGTTGTGTTTATTCAAATGTTGAGTTGGGGAAGGTTACTTTTACAGAGGGTGAAGCAGCATTTACTGTAAGATTTTAATAGAGTAACATCCAACTCAGTCACTTGCATTTATCAATCTTTATATACACTTTACTTCCTTATCCATTCATGGTATTCATTTAGTAGTTGTTAGTTGCTCCTCTTTATGTTAATAAAATTCCTTTTATTACACTTGTGTTTTCCTTGTGTTGATAATGTACAGTTAACGTCTTAATGTATAGTTACGTCTTAACGTAAGTTAAGATATTGTTAACTCGTAGAGCCTCTTACTGTATTATCAACACAAGGAGGATATAAGTGTAATAAAAGGGATTTTATTAACAAAAAGATAGACAGGAGTAACTTGTAGATTTGCTCTATTTTGTCGTCCATTTTGTATAATAGAAATATGTGAAAATGGCTCAGTACAGGGTTGGCCAGCAAGATATACACTATATTGCCAAAAGTATTGGGACACCCCTCCAAATCATTGAATTCAGGTGTTCCAATCACTTCCATGGCCACAGGTGTATTAAATCAAGCACCTAGGCATGCAGACCGCTTCTACAAACATTTGTGAAAGAATGGGTCGCTCTCAGGAGCTCAGTGAATTCAAGCGTGGTACCGTGATAGGTTGCCACCTGTGCAATAAGTCCATTCATGAAATTTCCTCACTACTAAATATTCCACGGTCAACTGTTAGTGGTATCATAACAAAGTGGAAGCAATTGGAAACAACAGCAACTCAGCCACGAAGTGGTAGGCCACGTAAAATCACAGAGCGGGGTCAGCGCATGCTGAGGCACACAGTGTGCAGAAGTCACCAACTTTCTGCAGAGTCAATAGCTACAGACCTCCAAACTTCGTGTGGCCTTCAGATTAGCTCAAGAACAGTGCGTAGAGAGCTTCATGGAATGGGTTTCCATGGCCGAGCAGCTGCATCCAAGCCTTACATCACCAAGTGCAATGCAAAGCGTCGGATGCAGTGGTGTAAAGCACGCCACCACTGGACTCTAGAGCAGTGGAGACGTGTTCTCTGACCAATCACACTTCTCTGTCTGGCAATCCGATGGACGAGTCTGGGTTTGGCGGTTGCCAGGAGAACGGTACTTGCCTGACTGCATTGTGCCAAGTGTAAAGTTTGGTGGAGGGGGATTATGGTGTGGGGTTGTTTTTCAGGGGTTGGGCTTGGACCCTTAGTTCCAGTGAAAGGAACTCTTAATGCTTCAGCATACCAAGACATTTTGGACAATTTCATGCTCCCAACTTTGTGGGAACAGTTTGGGGATGGCCCCTTCCTGTTCCAACATGACTGCGCACCAGTGCACAAAGCAAGGTCCATAAAGACATGGATGAGCGAGTTTGGTGTGGAGGAACTTGACTGGCCTGCACAGAGTCCTGACCTCAACCCGATAGAACACCTTTGGGATGAATTAGAGCGGAGACTGTGAGCCAGGCCTTCTCGTCCAACATCACTGCCTGACCTCACAAATGCGCTTCCAGAAGAATGGTCAAAAATTCCCATAAACACACTCCTAAACCTTGTGGAAAGCCTTCCCAGAAGAGTTGAGGCTGTTATAGCTGCAAAGGGTGGGCCAACTCCATATTAAACCCTACGGATTAAGAATGGGATGTCATTAAAGTTCATGTGCACGTAAAGGCAGGCGTCCCAAAACTTTTGGCAATATAGTGTATGTCAAAGTAAAATTTTGTTTGTCAATGAAACTTTGTCAATTGAACTTATGCTGACTGACAGATCCGAAGCGCATGCACAAAGACACCTCAGACAGCCTGCCATCCTGATATACACATATACACAGAATTACAGTACTTCAAAATATTGAAGTAAAATATTGAAAAAAAAAAAGTTGAATATATATATTTTCCTATATATATTTGGTTTTGATGAGGTGTGTGCCAAATTAGGTGTTATTAAAAGGGATTTTAAGGTGATTTTGTTTTGGAACCTTCAGAAAACTTTAACTCGATTTTTCTCAAAATTGACTTTGCTGACTCTATCAACTTCAAACAGGTGTAGCTCAGTCATTGTTTGTTGGATTGCAACAAATCATACATCATTTTGAAGGTTTTTTAAATATATATTATAACAATAAGAGAAAATAACAATAACTCATTTTTGAAAATTTGCTCATTGTGACTCATTTTGCCAGCACGGGTCACATTTATTAATCTGGTGGTTCCACTCCTCCCCCTCCCTTCTCTTAAATCTCTTAAAAATGAAATCCTTTTTTTGTCTGCTTTTGTGTGTGTGTGTGTGTGTGTGTGTGTGTGTGTGTGTGTGTGTGTGTGTGCGTGCGTGCGTGTGTGTACCTACAATCACCTCACTCATCAAAAACACTTTAAATTTTGTATTAATAAATTAAATTTAGATTAGTTTGTAAAGCTGTTGACTGCATAATTTGACTGGTTTCACATTGCTTACTTAATCTGTTCCCACAGGATCAAATTATTGACAGCACTGAACAGCACTGACCTTTCTGCAATAATCCAAGCTGTTCACGTGCAGAAACAATATGTTTGATAATGAGATTGAAAGAAATCAGTGCAGAGTATAATAATTTTTTCTATGTTCACTAAAGCATTTTATGTTTTAATATGTCATTTTTTTATTGATTGATTAATTTTATCTATTTATTTTTTATGATTTCAGTTTCATTTGTAGTTTGGTGGCCATGGTTATAAGATAATTTTAATTTCTATTTTAAGAAATCAGCTGTTAAATGTTCATACATGTTTGGATAAAAGAATTTTCAGACTTAATTATATTTTTTTTTCTAAAAAAAGGTATTTTGATGTAATCAGTTTCCACAGTGCAGAGAAGTCACATTGACCACTGAGCCCGTGAATATTTTAATCCTGGGCAGGGTGAATTGTAAACAAACACTAGCTGGTCAGCCGCGTGTGCGTCCGGTAAAATATGCCACATTCCTCTCTTCGGCAGAAAGCAGGTTTGCAAATGGAAAATAGAAACGAACAGCCCTCATAGCCATTTCCAACACTCTGAAGGTCAAGGCGAAAGCTGGAACAGAAAGCAAAAGGCAGAATGAAAAGCAAAATGTTTTGATGTATTGGTTTATGTATGTATGAGCGAGCTCAGAGGAGAGCAGGGCAGAAAAATCAATAGCAGCATAAAACTGATTTAGTGCGTGTCATAAAACATAAGTAAGTGTTCCGAGATGGAGTAAAGCAAAGTCTCAATTTAATCTACACAAAAGCTGCACTGTACTGATGAACTGATACGAGAGAGAGAGAGGTACAATAAAATCTATAGACAGACACATAATTGTCATATTAAGACTTTCTCTGGGTGCTGTCAGGGGTTGCTAGTGCTCATTCATCATCTGGCTAATGGCCAGGGGAATCAAATCACAATTAAAATGTGCTCAATATTGTCCCTAAGATGTTTGGCAAGCATTCTTTTTTTTTCATCGATACTCCGCCCCATAAATCAGAAATGTTGTGACGCATGTAATGGTTTATGGGGAACGGATTATGGTTTTATGGAGCTAATGCAGCAGAACCACTCATTTACACAGAGCAGCAGTGGGCCTCATCAGGCTGTTCTCGCTCTGTGTGCTCCGTATACACACACACACACACACACACACACGTGCATTTTCTGCTATCAAGTTGTTCATCGTGCAGTTTGATGTCAGGGGTCCATGACAGGGCCAAATCAGGAAAAACATGTTTGAGATTGTCCACAGTATTCCATAAGTAGTGGATCAAAAATACACTGTTTAAAAATAATAAACTGAACCAAAAAGTCGTCTCAATTTGAGAGCCATTCAGAAAATTGTTTGGATTTATTTTGATACCCTTCTATTTTCTCCAGACTCTGACTTTGCAGGGAAAGCTGACTGACACTGACTGCTCCATGGACAAAAGTGCATCATTACATTATATGTATCACCATGCATCTTCTAATCTGCATTTTTTTGTGTGTGTTTTGCAGGTACACAAGTAGAGATGAGAACATTGTTTTAATATATTTCCAGTATATGTAATAAAGCTGTTTGGAAACGTTCCAGTAAGACAAACATTCTAAGAATGTCTTATTTGAAGAGATACTTTATTGGTAATGCTTTAAAATAAGGATGTATTGGTTAAGAATGTAATAACACTACTAACTTTTTATTAATATTATTTAATAAAGTATTGCTGGATCTTGTTTTAAACTGAAAGCAATTCACATTAATAACATTTGCAGAACATTTATTAGCATTGGAAGACATGTTTAAAAAATCAGCCATTATGTTACAATCAATACCACATGAACATGTCTGTGAAGACTTTCTGAGCATACAGGAAATATACTATCATCTTTGTTAATATACAACACAGCAATGAGAAATTAAGACAAATCTAAAACAGTCTTTATTTGCTATCTTTGCTTACGATAATGATATTTTTCACAAAATTAAAATCACACTTAATGTTTGTTACAGACAATGCATATGCTATAGTTTAACCACCTTGAATATATATACACACGTTACGAAACTGTTCTGAAGCACAGGTTGAATATCCAAACGCAGTTTTTATTTAGAGTAATTCACAGTCATAATCCATAAACAGGTACAGGGTCAAAAACATAGGCAAACAATCCAAACATAAAACAATGTCCAAGAAACACAGGCAAACAAGGTAATTCAAAGAACAGGCAAAAGATCAAAACCATGAAACCGGGAACCAGGAAAGAATGCTCAGAAATGCAGTTGTAACACAAACAAGACTTCATAATGAATGAGTGGAAAACACAGGGCTTATAAAGGGAGATCTAAACAAGGTAATCACACACAGCTGAATATAAATCACACATAATGAGTCAAGCAACAGGTACTGGGACATGGAATTCATGATGAGGTAGCAAAGGAGACTGAAGGAGTGTCCTCTGGTGGCGATCATAGGCACTCCAGCTGGCGGATGTGACATAGTCCCACTCTTAAGGAGCAGCTCCCAGACGCTCCTACAACAGACACTAGAATCCAGGAGGGAGTTGGAGCAGAGGCGGAACAGGGGGAGAGACGGAGGGCCAGGCCTGACTGAGGCAGATCAGGGAACCAGAGCGGAGCAGGCAGTGCAGGTGGCCAGGGCGGAGCTGACGGGACTGAGAACCATCTTAGCAAAGCTGAAGACAACCAAGGAGAAGCTGATGACCACCACAGCCAAGCAGATGTGACTGGAGACCCCCACGGTAGAGCAGAAGACCACCGCAGCTGAGCTGACGGGGCTGAAGATTCCCACAGAGAAGCAGAAGATCACCATGGCAGCATGGGAGAAACTGCAGACCACCACGGCAGATCAGGCGGAACTGGAACATAAAGCACACAGAGGTTAAAGATGGCCCCTGAGGCCGTAACAGGACTGGCACAGAGTTCAGGGATGGCTTTCGTAGCTGTGACATGACAGGCTGAAAGTTCAGAGACGGTCCCCGTGGCCGTGACATGACAGGCAGAGAGCTTGAAGACGACAGGCAGGACATTCAGGGATGGCTTCCATGGCCATAACAGAACAGACTGGGAATTCAAGGGCGACCTCGGTGGTCATAACAGGAGAGACAGAGAGTTCACTGACTACCTCCATGGCTATATCTGGGCAGACAATAAGTTCAGGAATGACCTCCGTGGTCGTATGTGGGCAGACAGGGAGTTCATTTACAACCTCCGTGGTCGTGTCAGAGCAAACAGAGAGTTCATGAGCAGATGTCACCGCCTCGGGCAAAACTAGATCAGGTGCCGCCACCTCAGGAGAAACTGAAGAAGCGTCACGGCCCAGACACACAGAATGGTCATCGACAGTGGGAGAACCTTTGAGACCCCCAGACTCAATACCACCAGATTTGGATGCACTGGACTCGAATGCAATGTCTGGACCACTGAAATGCCAGCTGCTCGAACCGACATCAGTGGTGGGTCCACCAAACTGGAAGCCAGTCTCAAACGTCTAGTGGCCACCTCAGTAGCTTCAGGTGCAGCGGCTATGACGGCTGGATGCTCTGGTGTGGCAGCCATGATGACTGAGGACTCTGGCGTGGCGGAATCATGTTTTCTATAAGTGGACATTATATTAATGCTATAGTTGATATGATTCTGTTATCAGCATGCTCTCAGATGTTTTATTTATTTATGTGTTTATTTATTTATACAGATTGACAGTGACCAGCCTGCATGTGAACCTGGACCACAAACTGTCCCTTAACTGTCTTCAAACGTTTTTTTTTTTTTTTTTTCTGAGAGTGTTGTCTCAGTTCTGTGCACACAAATGCTCAGGCTACTAGGGCAAATGCAAAAGGTCACTGAGTCAATTGGACAAATGTGAGCATCAGTGAGCTGTACAGCTACATTGGACTGATATTCTATATGAATTTGGTGAAAGTGAGCTCATTGACTGGAAGCAGGGAATTTTTTTTTTTTTTTCTCCAGTGCACAGAAACAAACACTTTGTAAATGCCAGATATGTGATGTTCACTTATATATTTGAACATGATTTGTTTCCAGGTATTTCTTTTCACATTCTTTCTTGTAGTTCCCTCTCTCACAGTCCTCACTGATAGACTTATTAGGGGAGGGGTCATTGTCTTCCCAGGTGTGAATCACATCATTTTTAATGATGATTCACGCCTACTTGCATATGGCCCTGCTAAACAAAAAGTGTCTTACAAAATTTAAATCAATACATTGTTTTGTGAATGAGTGGGCAGATGATTTTTACATAATTTTGAAGAAAAAAAACTCTAGGCTACAAGATTGAGTTCTCAAAAGTCTTGTGAACAAATGTTTACTATGTGTTATATGGCCTTATTTCAGTGACTTTTTTTTTTTTTTCAATAACCACGCACAAACATTATTTTATCATGTATTCATCCCGAACTGCCAAGGGTACGGACGTCACGATTCGGCGCATGCAGTCACATGACGAATACAGACGGTCACAGGCGAACCACACTCCAATGCAGAAGGGGGCATACGCGGTAATGCAACACTCTTTGCTACCAGTAAAAAGCGCAGAAGAAGAGACAATCAGTCGATATGTTTACATGTAATTTCTCAACCAGTGTTTCAACTGTGGAAAGATATCAACAAAACAGCTTGAGAATAATATCTCATGTAGCATTACATTTACCTCAAGAATTTAGTGTCGACAGCGAATTGAGAGAGAACTCTAGAATAGAGAATTGAACTCTAGAGGGGAGCATTTCATATATGCACTATAGTAGTATATTCTTTACTTAACCTGTAAGAGTGTTGATTATTATATCTAAAAATAAATAGCAACTGCATTTCATGGTTTGGGCTCTGTTGTTAACTGTAACTTTTAGTATTATAGTAATGTAAGTAAGGGCTCCCTGTATAGTTTACAGCATTAGCCAAGATAGATTTTTTTATCCTTATTTTAATTATAATTGAATTTATTTAAAAAAACAAAAAAAAAAAAACAAACAAAAAAAAAACAACACACGTTTAATAACAAAGAAATTTTATGTTTATTGTTCTCCCCCCTGCTGTATCGAACCCGTACCGAACCGTGACTTCAAAACCGAGGTACGTACCGAACAGTCATATTTGTGTACCGTTACACCCCTAATGTACATACATGTTGCTCACATATTATTGTAGCCCAGTTTGTGCTGAATACAGTGTAATCAGACTTTAGCCATTAATATATTTATGAGAAACTGAAAAAAAGTACAAATATCAGGGCATGTCAAAAATTCTCCAGGGCCCAAAAACACCCTCAGACCCCAGAGGGTCAATCTCTCCTTGTCAGGACACAGACGGAGGCAGAGGAGTAAGTGAACAACAGGTGTTTATTTGAGACAGAGGCACGAACACAGGTAAACGGTGGATGCAGGTGAGTCAATGAACAAGCACTTTCAGAACAGTCACTTAGCTGATGAATAACAGTTGTTGTGATTGCAGGTGAAGGATCCACGGGGAATGGAGAACAGAAGACGATTGGAAGAAGACACAGGAATCTCAGGTGAGTATCGGGTAAGGAGTCCAGGTATGTGAGACGAGACCAGACACTGAAGTGAAGGGAGTGAGAGTCTTTATAGTGTCTCTGATGATGAGGTGCAGGTGCAGGTGATTAGTACTCGGGAGACTGTGAACGAGTGGGTGGAGTGTGAAGATCTGGTGACGATGCGTTGGTGTTGGTGGCTGTTGGCTGTGGCTCCGACGCCCCTCCAGGGAGCCAAGATTTTATAGGCTCATTGAGTCTGAAACGAAAAATGTCTTTTAGTGCGATTTCATCCATGAGTACTTGATATGATAACTCACAGAACTGATGTAAGTACTCCTCGATTGACAAGTCTCTCTGTCGAAGGTGCAGAAGCTGATCGACTGGGTCCATGATTGGGCTTGATCTCAAACGGCTGCTGGATCTGTACATGGTGAAGTCTTCTGTTACGAAACTGCTCTGAAGCACAGGTTGAAGATCCAAACGCAGCTTTTATTTAGGGTAATCCACAGTCGTAATCCATAAACAGGTACGGGGTCAAAAACACGGGCAACCAATCCAAACATAAAACAAAGTCCAAAAAAAACACAGGCAAACAAGGCTGTAACAAGGTTAGTTGTTCAAGGAAGAAGGAGGCGGGAACCAGCAAACACGGACGACTGCCGCACAAACATAAACAAGACACAACGTAAAATCCAGTCCTTCTCTGTCGTCACTCCTCCTTTAATCCTTCCGAGCTCCTCTGTGAGACTCGCTCGGTTCCCACAGCTCTCGGCCCCACCTTGCTTGCCACATACTCCCATCACCCCCCGCAGGCTGGGGGGTACCCTCGAGACTGTGCTCTACTCCACCCGTCACAGCAGCCGCAGCACCTGGGGTTAAGGACAGATGAGGCGAAAAAAAGGAGATAGAAGGATGAGGAGAGACAGAGAAAAAAAATTTTTGGTCTGGTTCCCAGACACACTGCCGCTCGGTCCTCAACCAGCCAAAAGGCCCTCACTCATGATGCCATGCAATGGTACTGGGTGGATGGTTTGAAACTCCTCCACCTCCTGGTCCGACCTGTTGATCAATCACTCCAGCACCACCGCCTCGAGCAAACACTGGTGGTCACCGCTTCTTCATGCTGCCCGACCTCCTCAGCACCGCAATCCCCCTCAGCAGTGAGGGCTCTCCGACAGCACCAACTCCCGGGTTTCAGCACCAATGTAACGAGGTTAGTTGCTCTGGGAAGAAGGAGGCGGGAACCGGCGAATGTTTCACAAACTTTAATCTTAAAATAAGTAAAAAATCGGCAGCCCCTCACAGACAACTGCCGCACAAACATAAACAAAACACAACGTAAAATCCAGGCCTGGTCCTCTCTTGTCCTTCTCTGTCGTCACTCTTCCTTTTATGCTCCCGGAGCTCCTCCATGAGAGATACGTTGTGTGGCACACAAGTGACGCTCATTAACAATCATGTCACCGGCCTCGCTCCTTTCTCACGGCTCTCGGCCCTGCCCTGCTTGCCACATATCCCCATTGCCCCTCGCAGACCAGGGGGTACCCATGACCGGACTGTCATATACGTGGTCAGGACCGTTTGCCAAAGGATGTGGATTAGAGGTAAAAATGTTGTAAATAATGTTCAGTTTCTTGCATAGACTGATCGTTTCACTTCTTAAGACCTCAATGTATTGCCAGGAGCCACGGGTATTAATTTTGTTTTGTCTGCATATGTTTTTTTGACAGGTGAAGCATCATCATACATTAGGCTGCTTTTCTTCAGCTGGAACTGGGGCTTTAGTGAATCATGAATAGCTTCAAGTACCATTCATGATTTTGTGGCCTCTGCTAGAAAGCTAAAAAAAAAAAAAAAAAATATTGAAGAGAACTTTCACCTTTCAGCATGACAATGATCCAAAACACACATGTAAATCAACAAAAGAATGGCTTCAGTAAAGAAAGATGAATGTTGTGGAATGAACCAGCCAGAGTTCAGATCTGAATCCTATAGAAGAGGCCGAGCACAGGAGACGCCCTCACAACTTAACAGATCTGGAACGTGTTTGAAAAGAAGAGGGAAAATATTCCCAAGTCAAGATGTGAACTGATAGACTCCTGTCCAAACAGACTGAGTGCTGTAAAAAGAAATCAAACACTTCAGTTCAGGGAGTGAAGACTTGCACTTTTTTTTCTGAATATGTCACTTTGACTTTCAGTGACAATTTTAACTTTAAAGTTGCAAAAGTTCTGATATGTTTTTTCTTCATTTCATTTATTTATTTTTTTTACATCACAAAAACCAACAGTGTGTGTAGACTTTTTATATCCACAGTATATGTATGTAAAGAACGACCCGGCGCACAGCAACATTTGACTTAGAGTGTAAAAATGACAGTTATCGGGCTTCACTACTGAAAAGCTACATTATTTATATTAATGTTGCTGTTTTTAATAAAACTCACAGCTTTACTATTAGTAGAGAAATACTACACAGACAGGTGATTTACACACACAAATATTACCAAATATCAATGACAGCTTTAACTTGTCAATGAAGTGGTATAAGTGGCATAATTTACAATTTTAATGTAGAACATGGAGGCTAAGAACCACCCGATGCATTTATTTATATATATAAAAAAAAAAAAAAAACATATCAGTGTGTGAATAAGATGGTTATTTTGTGTCAGTCTGTGTGTGTGTGTTGATCGTGATAAAGCTGTAAGCTGTGACATCTACCAGCCTGGGTCTGTAATTCAATCTGCACTTGAGATTTCTCTGTGCGAATTCTGGCTTTCAGCATCAGCATCAGATAGCCCTGCATCTGCCTAATAAATTCACATGACAGTCCGTGAAACGCTCCCATAACCAGCGACACCAGATGATTTTCCGCTTCTGACAAGCTCTTGTATTGAGTATCATAACAGTTACTTTGTCTTCATCCAGAGAGGGAGAGTAATATCAATCCATTTGATGATCCAGCAAAGCGAGTCAAGCACTTCTGTATCAATCTTCATACACTGCTGCCGGTTGTCTAACAAAAAGCCTAGAAATGGGATCATTCAATCAGCGGCCACTGGCTGCCTGACTGCCTCTCTCTGCAGCTCAAGTGCTTATAGCTCGCTGTCAGGTTTGCTCTTGTGTTCCTCTGCTGTCTGCCTGTCTTTTCCTCTCTCTCTGTCAGCTGATGTGTTTTGTAAGGCCTGAACGCAGCTGTTCAAGAAAAAAAAACGAAAAAAAAAAAAAACACTCTTTAACACTGTACTTGTTCAAATGCTTGAAGTAAAAAAAAATATATATATATATAAGTACACTTTATTTTGATAGTCCACTTTAGACATTCTACTAACTATAAGTAACTTTGCAACTACATGTCAGCTAACTCTCATTAATTTGAAACTACATGTCAACTAACTCTCATTATAGTAGTAGACTGTTAGTTTAGGGTTAGTAGAATAAGTTAACATTCAGTTGCAAAGTTATTATAGTTAGTAGAATGTCTAACTATCAAAATAAAGTGCTATAATTATTCATCAAAAGGATATATTTCCAACATTTAAAAAAAAAAAAAAAAAAAAAAAAAAAAAAAAAACCTTTCTTTGCAATGTTTTGTGGTTTAGATCCAGGTTGAAATATAGCAAAATATTCATAATACAGCTTATTTTGTCAAAAGAAATGTAATTTGTGTTTATGATCATATGCCACATCTGTACATGTTATTAAAACAAGTTTATTGCCCAGTCATTTGTGTCCAATTTTACGTCCTCCTGCTCCATAGAATGAGTGTTTGTAGTTTCTCCATCCCTGGTGTTTTGTGGCTGTACAGGAGGACTGAGATGAGAAGATGTGTCCGGGTAAAATACGGCTCAATCAACAACAACAACAATCAACTTTAACCCTTCGCTGTAGATAGATCTAATCGTGACCTAATGTTGTGTGAAGATGGCCCTTTCATATTCTCTAATGTTGCTCTCTTTTCCACAAATCACTAGATTATTTTTGCTTCTGAAACCACAGGCTAAAAGAATAGATGGGATTTGATGAAAAACTGAAATTGAAACCCTTCTAATACATAAAAACCGCTTTAACGCACTCCGTCATTTGTTGGCGGGACCTGAGGGCTGCACTCACATCAGCAGAGCAGTAATTGGTTCCTCTAAATCTGCTGAGTGCAAAAAAAGCAAACTATTTTTCATCAGAGCCTAAGTAAGAGAAACATCACAAAAAAAAAAAAAACAAAAAAAAAAAGAGCGGTTGTCTTCACGGTTGTCTCTGTGCTAACCTCCGACGAGCAGCTCCGTGTTAAGTAGATTCATACTACAGGCTTGCGTCCATAATTACATAAATGTCTCATGGTCGTCCAGAGAGATGGTTCAATATCTGGTTAAGATGGAGATACCCGACAATGTTCACTTCATAGAAACCCTCAACCGTACGTCCCCTGGGATCGAGGGCATTTATACCGCGTTGTCTTCTTATACTTTTAAGTACTTGTGGATTTTTCTCAGCTAGGCTGCGTTGGCCTTTGAAAATCTCTGATTTAGCTCTGTGGTATTAGCTCATTTTTCATATCCATTGTTGGCTTGTCATGGTGTCATAGCTGCTCCGCCAGCCTGTTAGATCAGTCCAGATGTATAAATCACTGCAGATCTGACACACTCATTTAATTTGCGCGGCTCTGCCGTGGTGGCGCAGTCATTAATTGAAAAATCCCTGCTCCACCCGCTGAGTGAAAATATTCCCTCCTTTTTATTTTATTTTTATTAACAGATATTCAGCGTGATTTCCCTCAGTAGCCTATCGACTGCCCGCTGGGCACTTTGTCATCTATCATTGTATATTTTATTAGTCGATTGCCTGACTTTCTTTGAGCTCAAAAGTTCTTAAGAAAATCACTTTCCATATAAAGACTTCATGGATATTTATAGGAATCTACATTCATGCAATTCTCTATGCTATGCTGGTTCCAAACCCCAGAGCCTGCATTATTTTTTTCCATCTGTGAAATAAAGTAACAGGTACTTAATGTAGCAAAAACAATTTGTCCAGTGGTTATTTTCCCCATTGAAGGCGTGCGTCACTCGCTAAGGGCTCTCCTTATCACAGCGAGGCTAATACATTTTCTCACTGTGCTCCGCTGCTTTCATTTTACAGCTGAGGAACTCAGTGGCTTCACGCTGCGGCTGAAATAGGACCCCAGTTACCACCGCAGCCCCACAGAGTGTTTAGGTAAGTGTGCAGAACAAATGCTGAAGTCTTTCAAAAAGTTTTCAATCGTTTCAATCGCTGTTCTATGCCGGCTTTATGAGCTACAAGCACCTACACTGCAATAGGAAGTTTCATGATCGCTGTAGTCGACAATAACAAAGGTAACAGAAAGCAGCCTTACAGTATCTCAACCTCAGAAAAATCCACTCTGAAACTTCTTTGGACACTAAAATTGCAATAGGCACAATATATAAAAATAATAGATATCTGAATAATAATAAAAAATAAAAAAGTTGAATGGAGCAGGAAATTGTCCCAAACCCGGTGATCTACCTAGACAGCATTTTATAATGATTTCAACATCCTATTCTTCATATCATACATCATATCAGCCAAATTTGAAGAAAGAATTGCATCTACCCTTCGAAGAAAAGAATGCTTTCAAATACAGTTAGAAATACATTAATTAAACGTAATTAATCAAGACCTTGTGTTAGCAATATGCTAATATCAAACCACTTAAAATCGGCATAAAAATGGAAAATGAGATCATTTTCTCTGTGACAAATATGAGTGAAATGGCTTGAACGGGAAAAAATGCAGGACAGGACTTGATTGGGAATTGATTAGATCGTTGTCATTTGCTAATAAAAAATAAGAATTGTCCTTTTTGATTTCATGGTGAGTAAATGTATGTGCTTCATGTGAGGAGCATGAAAAACCAAAAATGCAAACAACTGTCTATGCAGAGCGTTCCAGATCAGGCACTTATGAGGTTCCTTTAAGATGACATTCTGTGAGGTGTTAGTTTTCTGTTTCATCAACATTTAGTCTAAAGCAGAGATTTTCAAGTTTGTAAGAAGCACTATAAAACATATTCCATTTGCTGATATTTTATTCAAATTGTTTTTTCATGTTTAATTTAGAATATCTAATTAGAATTTTAATATATCATAATGCATCTGTGACCGTTTCCACCTCGTAATAAGATGTATTTTTGGTTAGCCAGTTATAGTGATCAACCGAGATACATTGCAGTTTCCACCTATTATTACCAGTCTCAAATGTGTCTTTTTGGATCGGATTTTTCCTCTCTTATTTTGTCATATTTTGTCATCTCTTTCATGGCAGTGCCAACAGCTCCCAACAGCGTGTCATATGTAGGGCCAAGTGCCACACACAAAAGCCATCGAATGGATAAAACCATGTTAATCAGCTTATTGTGAATGTAAAAGGATGTCACTGAAAAGAATATAGGCAGTCGTGATTTTGTTCGCTGTGTGTGTGTGTGTGTGTGTGTGTGTGTGTGTGTGTTGGTACAACACAGTGAGGTTTGAATCCCTTGTTTTGGTGCAGTTCCATCATGTTTTAAGCGAGTGTCCGGCAGGTACGAGCTGCATCATCTCTGCTGTCTGGGACACATTCAGTAAGGATTGCGCTTCCACTACAAATGTGATATGGTCACATGTGTTTTTGACTACCTCTGTTTGGGGATTCATCATCATAAAACGATTCAGACCCCATTTCCACCGATATTTAATGCCTGTAAGACTTTTGTTTACCTCATCAGTGTGGGACGTGAATAGGTATTGTTCCTGTTAAAGTTGATCGCTCATGTGGCCATGTCTATATGTCTACAAGCGTGCACATCACAATCGTATTACATTAAATAACAAAAAAACCTCAGACTCAGAAACACTGCATTCAACAATCAAGTTTGAGCATCACTGATAGAGGGAGCAGTTAAAGATTACAGAGAGACAAAACTGCTTTAAATTCATGAATATTTTTATTTATTGGATATTCGTTTGGATTGCATGCAGAGAAACCATTATCTGTACATGTATCTGTATCTATTGCAATGACAAGACGATCTGTTTTTGTATCTGTATTCAGATAGAATCAAGTATGGACAGGACCTAAACTGGAAATGTGTCACAACTAAATGAAAAGGCCTTTTTTATTTTTTTATTTCTTTCTTTTCCCTTTTTTATTCTTTACATTCAAGTCTATTCCATTTATAATATAGCAAATTTGCCTTTTGTAATTCATAATTATTTTTTTCACATTTTTTTTATTTATTTTTTATTATTATAAGCTTTATGTAAAATAAAGCTAATGTAGTGCACTATTTTTGAGGGGACAGCCATGTTATAGTGGTGTCCAAAACCATAGTGGACATATTGAGTGCACTCATTCAATCCCACAATGCACCACAATAAAAACCGAGCAGCTAGAGAACACATAAAATGTGCTGGGAGAGCCGTGCCGAATGAATTTCTGAGTCTTGCCAAAATATGTTTTCCATAGTGAAATCACACAGGTGTAAGTTCACTATTATTTTATTTTTACATTGCTTAATTTATTTGCGCAGTTTATACAAGCTGGTTTCCATGACAAATTTCAATTTCTTACTATTACTGCTAATAGCATTACTACTACTACTTTATCTTACCAGATAACCACTGCACAACACAAAGTAATCACAACCACGCTGTTTGCTTGTTTACTATTATTATTATTATTATTATTATTATTATTATTAAACAGCAAGAAGTGTCCAATTTTGCTTGCTCATTTTTATTCACTACTTCAAGTGCACTATATTTGTGGACTAAGGGAATAGTGAATGAGGGTATGAGGGGTGATAACGGACATGGCATTTGTTTCATCTCAGTGACTTAATTCTTTTTATTCTGTTTACAAAAATTCCAAAATTACTGGTCACTGGTTCTCTTTACGCCAATTGATGGTGACGTGACGTATGGCGTGAGTGAATCATTTGAATCATTCACTAAACTGATTCATAAATAACACCTAAAACAAGTCTTCCTTCCATCCATCCATCCATTATCCAAATCACTTATCCTCTGTACATTCGCAGGGATGTTATCCCAGTGTCTCAGCCGCAGATGGGGAGAAGAAATCAAACTTGACATTTCTGACATTTCATTTCATCATTACTCTGTTAAATTCATGTGTCTCGTAATCTTGAATCAGAATATCTTCTCCTCCCTCTGTCAGCTTCATCTCTTCTCTTCTCTGATGACGAGGGCGGGGCAACCTGTCACTCACATGAGATCCACCAATAGCAAACCACAACCATCCAATCAATTCCCCACGGACAAAACCAAGCCCCGCCCTACATTTGTTCTTGTTCCAGAATCCGTTTCACTCAGATATTCAGTACAATAGGGAAGAAAAGACCAGCGCAACTTCCGTTTCATGTTGACTTTAATTTCATTTAAATTATTTATCTCTTTATTAAAATTTGTGTATGTACAAATGTATTAAGAGACTCCAAAAATAGTATTTAAGCATCCTGCAAATCACAACAAAGCAAATCAAATATTTTACCCTAAATTTTCATTCACACCTCATGCACTTAAAAGATTTGTTCTAAAACATCACTACTGCCTTCTGTAGTAGAATTCTATTATTCAGTACAATTTGTAAAATGGTTTGCAAGATAATGTGTTTAAATTTGTAATAGTAACCTATAAATGCTTCTATTGTGGTGTATATGCAGGGCCACTGAACAGGTGGAACAACTGGACCTTTTGTCCTGGGCCCAGGCTGGATTGTGGAGGAAAGTCCTGGATTTCAACCGATGGGTTCGCCATTGGTGAATCCATTAACAATGGTCCTGGATCAGCCTGTAATGAGCTGTCCTCTGTAGATCCACTATCACTATCACCCATCAGTGCTGCTAAAGGTATATGTTATATAATGTATAATGTGCTTTTTAGTGGCCCTGCATATACACCACAATAGTAGCATTTATAGGTTACTTTTACAAATGTAAACACATTATCTGCAAGTATAGATTCCCCCTGCACAGTCAAGCAGCACTAACTGGGGCGTCCTGGGTCAAAATAGAGGTAAACAATGAGGCTAAAAAGTGTTCTTCTCTTAGCTCACTCAGTTAAGCATACTGAGAGCTGCTTTGTGTCTCATTTCTTAAATTTGTGATCTTGTTTGAAATAATAGGAATATCAAGGTACATCCTTTATTTTCTTTCTCAGCATGTAGTGACTTCAGAAAACGTTCACACATGACCTTAAGAAATCCCTTACACCTCTCTCTCTTTTCTCCACGAGGGATTTCATCTGTGCAAACTGGAGTCACTCAGTCTATTTTTTTGCTGCTGTTAGGGTCTTCTTGGATGGCCGATTTACTTTGGAATGGAGCTCCCCTCTCTCATCATGTCAACTAATTTCAGGCATCTGTGTCCTTCCTCAGAGAAGTGGAGGGCTGCTGGCAGCTGTGTTTTACACCGCACTGCCCTGAATACCCCATCAGCCCCCTGCTGCGCCACACATCATCACATGGCCACAGAGACGCGAGGCCAATGGCCCTCATCTCTCCATTCCTCTCTGTCTCTTTCACGTACAAACACAAATGATAAATCTTGGAATCTTCCTTGATTTTGTAGCAAATACTACATTTGTTAAAAGAAAGTCAACCAATGCTTTTTGGATATGTTTTCCCTCCATAATGCAGCCAGCAACTGTTGTATATACACATGTATAGGTTTGAGTGAAAAATCTTACATCATAAATGAGTTATTGAACTCATCAAGACACATCCATATAGATTATGGATTTTAAGCAGTTATTGTTTCTTGTTATACAGAAAACTGATTTCTTTTTGTGTTTAATGTGAAAACATGGATAGATATGCACATAAGACCATATGGTTCAATTAAGTAAATTGATTAACTTTCCCTATGAGATAAAAACTACAGTGAGTAGACCCTATTCTGTACTCCAAACACACACCTGTAACTGCCTTGATTAAATTCCCACTGCACTAATTTAAGCTTAATGCTTTTGAAAACTTTAAGGCCCTGATATACCTCAAGTGAAACTGAAGACCAAACTGTTATGACATCATTTCAAACAAAATCTGGTCAAAAAGATGTCCGTTTGGAGTTTGTTTCGGGAGTTTGAAATAGCTTGCCAAAGTGAACTTTCTGGAAAGGTTTGCTCCAGCTGGTAAACACCTTTGAACAACCATTGGTCCGTGGCGATGACATAGCAGGTGGGTGTGGCTCTGAGGCTTTGAGGTGTAAATCTTCTGTTCAGTCAGTCGA
Source organism: Mylopharyngodon piceus (assembly GCA_039654765.1). Taxonomy (NCBI): domain Eukaryota; kingdom Metazoa; phylum Chordata; class Actinopteri; order Cypriniformes; family Xenocyprididae; genus Mylopharyngodon; species Mylopharyngodon piceus. Next base: position 2,654,299 of record CM077445.1, read on the forward strand.
AGTCAGACGTGAGTGAAAACATGAACACACTGGAGAGCTGCTTTATAGTAGAAACAGGCTATAATTCTAATTAAAATACACGCTGACACTGTTTTTCATGTTTAATACTGTAAAGCTGCTGCTTTAAAGCAATCTGTTGTATAAATAAACATGATGTGACTGGAGTCTGAATCTCAGAGCTGCTTTAGAGGGACTTTAGAGGAAACTCTGACACACCTCTAGTGCAGAATCTCACTCCACATTAATATAATTCAGCATTTTATAATTCAAGGTATTATTAAGCTGACACAATTTGATTGGTAAAAACACTGGCAATATACAATTATAGCAGCTTGTGCATGTGGAAGCACTTCATAACCTATTCATAACCCATGATTGGGACACTGCATAAGAAAAGAGTGTCTTCAACTAAATTATTTGCAGAATAGAATAGAATAGAATAGAATAGAATAGAATAGAATAGAATAGAATAGAATAGAGCTAAGTGGTGATGCAATTGCAGATAAAGGTGATGTGTGAACTCAGTATCCATATTGTATAGATCCTTCTTCCAAACTGCTTATCCTATGTATCCCAGCATCTCGGTCAGTAGGTAGGGAAACACCCAGGACAGATGGCCAGGGCTAACACACACCTACAGACAATTTAGTGTCTCCAGTTCACCTAGAGTATGCCCAGAGGAACCCTACCCCAACACGGGGTGAACTTGCAAACTCCACCGAAAGGCTCAGCCAGGACTCAAACTGGAGACCTTCTTTCTGTGTCATTACACACTGTGTGCATTAAGTATTAGATTGTTCTTGATCATTTTACTGCAAAACAGATACTGTACAATGCTATTAATGTTATTTTGTTAAAAACAACAATTGTGTTTAATAAGGAATAGGTCATATTCCCAAATATTTGTGTGCACATTATTAGGCAATTTTATTCTAGATTTTTTTTTTTTTTTTTCTCTGAATGTTTCAATAAATACAAAATATAACATTATACAAATTGATCCCTTTTTGGTCTTTCAAGATATTCAGTGTCCCTTCTGTTCAATGACTTTCATAAGCCGCCCATCCATAGAATCAGTCAGTGACTTGATTTGTTCTTAACCAATTTTAGCTGAAGCAGCAACCTCAGCCCCCCAGATGCTATTCAAAGATGTGTATTGATTTCCCTCACTGTAAATCTCACACTTGAGAAAGATCCACAAGTTCTCATTTAGGTTTAAATCAGTTGAGGAAGGGGGTCAGGTCATTATTCTTGAAGGCTTTTTTAGCTATTCAAGCAATGGAGTGCTTGGTACATTGGCCTACATAAAGTTCATGGTCTTCTTGAATGCTGCTGACTTCCTCTTGTATGACTGTTTGAACATTTACATTTAGTCATTTAGCAGACACTTTTCTCCAAAGCGACTTACAAATGAGAATAGTTGAAGCAAACAGTATGTAAGTGCTGTGTCAAGTCACAGTTTCATCAAAAGTGCTCGTAGCAAGGTTATTATTATTATTATTATTATTATTATTATTATTAATACAAATAGATGGAGAAAGACAATATAAATTGAAAAAAAGAAAAGTAAAATATAAATAAAGAGTAAGTGCTAATATTACTGGGTCAAGTGTTGACGAAAAAGATATGTCTTTAGCAGTTTTTTGAAAATGGCTAAAGACTCAGCTGCTCGGATAGAGCGTGGCACATCATTCCACCAGCCGGGAACAGACCAGGAGAAGGTCCGTGAGAGTGATTTTGTGCCCCTTTGGGATGGCACCAAAAGGCGCTGTTCACTTACAGAACACAAACTTCTGGAGGGCGCATAAGTCTGAAGTAGTGAGTTTAGGTATAGTGGTGCAGAGTCAGTGGTTGTTCTGTAGGCAAACATTAGAGCCTTGAATTGGATGCGAGCAGCTATTGGCAGCCAATGCAAACTGATGAAGAGAGGTGTGACATGCGCTCTCTTCGGCTCGTTAAAGACCAGTCTTGCTGCAGCATTCTGGATCAGTTGCAGAGATTTGACAGTGAATGCCCGAAGGCCTGCCAAGAGAGCATTACAATAGTCCAGTCTGGATAGAACAAGAGCTTGGACAAGAATTTGTGTGGAATGCTCCGATAGTAAGGGTCTAATCTTCCTAATGTTGTACAAGGCAAATCTGCAGGACCGGGCCGTTGTAGCGATATGATCTGTGAAGCTTAAACAATCATCCATCACCACTCCAAGGTTCCTGGCTGTCCTGGAAGGAGTTATGGTTGACGACCCAAGTTGAATGGAAAGGTTATGATGAAGTGTTGGGTTGGCACCAACCACAAGCAGTTCCATTTTTGCAAGGTTGAGTTGAAGGTGGTGGTCCTTCATCCAGGCAGAAATGGCTGTCAGGCAGGCTGAGATGCGACCAGCAACCGTCGGATCATCTGGTTGGAATGAGAGGTAGAGTTGTGTGTCATCAGCATAACAGTGATAGGAAAAAAACATGTTCCTGAATGACAGATCCTAGTGATGACATGCAGATGGAGAAGAGAAGTGGTCCAAGCACTGAGCCCTGAGGTACCCCAGTAGCAAGATGATGAGACTTGGACACCTCACCTCTCCAAGATACCCTGAAGGACCTACCTGAGAGGTAAGACTTAAACCACTGGAGTGCGGTTCCTGAGATGCCCTTCGACATGAGGGTTGACAGGAGGATCTGGTGGTTAACTGTGTCAAAAGCAGCAGACAGATCCAGCAAGATGAGTACTGATGATTTTGAAGTTGCTCGTGCCAGTCTCAGGGCTTCAGTAACTGAGAGCAGGGCAGTCTCAGTTGAGTGGCCACTCTTGAAGCCAGACTGGTTGTTGTCAAGGAGGTTGTTCTGTGTGAGATAAGTAGACAGTTGGTTGAACACAACTCTCTCAAGTGTCTTTGCAATGAATGGAAGAAGGGATACCGGTCTGTAGTTTTCTAAAAGTGCTGGATTCAGAGTGGGTTTTTTAAGCAGTGGGGTAATCCTAGCCTGCTTAAAAGCTGTGGGAAATGTACCAGTGTGAAGAGAACAACTGATAATGTGAGTGAGTGCAGGTACAATTGAGGAGGAGATGGCCTGAAGAAGATGAGTGGGGATAGGGTCAAGCGGACAGGTAGTTAGGTGATTGGAAAGGATGAGTTTGGAAACATCTGCCTCAGAGAGCATAGAGAAGGAGGGGAGAATTTGTGTGTTTTCCGTTAAGATGTTATTGTCAGTATGTGGTGTGAAGAATTGGCCGCTGATGGTTGTTATTTTATGTGTGAAGAATGTGGCAAAGTCATCAGCTGTAAGAGCTGATGTGGGAGGGAGGGGAGAAGGGCAAAGAAGAGAAGAGAAGGTTTTGAAAAGTGTGCGGGAATCAGTAGAGTTGTTAATTTTATTGTGATAGTATGTGGTTTTAGCATTGAAGACATTTGTAGAGAAGGAGTGACTGATAGAAGCTAAGATCAGTAGGATCTTTAGATTTGCGCCACTTCCTCTCTGCAGCCCTGAGTCTAGACCGATGCTCACGGAGAACACCGGAGAGCCAAGGGGCAGAAGGGGTGGTGTGGGCTGGTCTGGATGAGAGGGGGCAGAAGTCATCTAAGCAAGATGTTAGAGTGGTGCAAAGAGTGTCTGTAGCATTGTTAGTGTCCAATGATGAGAACTGTTTAGGGGGAGGAAGTGTGGATGAGGCCAAAGAGGATAGGTGGGAGGGTGAGAGCGAGCGTAGGTTTCGTGTGTTGAGTTAGGAGTCATGTTAAGATTAAAAGTGATGAGGAAATGGTCTGAGGTGTGTAGTGGAGTAACCAGTGTATTATCGGTGGAGCAGCAGCGTGTGTAGATGAGGTCCAATTGGTTACCTGATTTGTGGGTAGCTGTAGTAGACACTCGCTTGAGATCAAATGAGGCAAGCAGAGTGTGGAAGTCAGCAGCCTGAGGTTTGTCTAGATGGATGTTGAAATCTCCAAGTACTAGCAGAGGAGTAGCATCTTCAGGGAAGGATGAGAATAACACATCTAACTCCTCCAAGAAGTTACCTAGCTGACCTGAGGGACGATAAAGCACTACAACATGGATTTTAGCAGGGTAGGTGATGGTAATTGCATGTGATTCAAATGAGCTATTGTCACAGAGAGATGGTAAAGGATTGAACTTCCATTCATTGGGCATAAGCAGACCAGTACCACCACCCCTCCCAATCTGGGTGTGAGAGAAAGTGAAATTAGAGGAGAGGGCTGCCGGTGTGGCAGTGTCCTCTGGTTTGATCCATGTCTCAGTCAGAGCCATGAGATGGAGACCTGAATGAGTAGCAATAGATGTAATGACGGTATACTACACAGTTTTATACCAACTTGATACAACGTTAATTAGTTCAGCAGGCCACGCCTTACTGACTCAGAGCAAGAACAAACGCAACTTGTGACGTGAATACAGTAAATAAAGTTTCCTAGCAACGACACAGCGCTAAAATCAAACTAGAAAAGACACAAAAACACTTACAGTATGTAGATCCTCCTGTTGCTTGACTGCTTCTCTCTGAAGAAAGTATCTTCCAGAAAATGGCAGTAGTTTTGTGAGTTCATTGTCAGCTGATCTGGTACCTTGAAAGATCCAAGGATCTCAAACTGGAGAAAGATCCTCACACCATGGCCTCTTTGATGGAGGTGGCCCTGAGGATCCTGCTTCATTGATAGATCTCCATCAGGGAAGGGAGAGGGGCACCAATGATTTTTCTGGCTGTTTTCACTATCCTGTCAAGCTGCCGGTGTTCATGAGCCTTACAGCTCCCAAACCAGGAAGTGAGGCTGTAGGTCAGAATGCTTTCAATAGTTCCCCTGTAGAAGGTGGTGAGGAGATGAGTGGGGAAACCTGCTTTTCTAAGTTTCTGGAGGAGGTGAATCCGCTGCTGGAATTTTTTGATGACTGCTGTGGAGTTAGGGGTGGAGGTCAGGACATCAGACAAGTGAACCGTCAGTAGCACCGTCAATGATCAGCATTGAGTGGTGGTGATTGCCAACTCTCCTAAAATTTATCACCATCTCTTTTGTTTTGTCCACATTAAGGGCAAGCTTATGAAATCTGCAACATGCTGTAAACTGCTCCACTTCCAACCTGTATGCGGACTTGTTGTTGTCACTAACAAGACCCACCACTGTTGTGTAGTCGGCATACTTAATAATGTGTTTGGTGCTGACTCCAGCAGTCGTGGGTGAGCAGGCAGAACAGCAGGGGGCTCAGGACGCAGCCTTGGGGTGAACCCGTACTCACAGTGATGGTTCTTGATGTTTGGCTGCCCACCTTAACCATCTGCTGCAGCTGAGTCAGAAAGTTGAAGACGCAGTTACAGATGCCCGTGTCCACCTCTATCAGTCTCAGTTTTTCCATTCAATGTTGTGGAATGATCGTATTAAGAGCCGAGCTGAAATGAATGAAGAAGATCCAGGCGTAGGTGTTCTTCTTACGTAGGTGTGACAGTGTGAGGTGGAGTGTAGTGGAGATAGCATCCTCCGTTTATCGGATAATTTTATAAGTGATCTGTAGGGGATCCAGATTAGCAGGAAGACAGTTCTTAATATGCTGCATGACCAGTCGCCATGGCCGCGGGAACTAGGGGTGCTGAGGGTGCTGCAGCACCCCTTGCCGACGGCTGTTTCACTGCATTGGAAGACGACGCGATTTGAAAAAGTTTTGTTTTTCAACGTTTTTAATTTTCCACCTTTATTCATGAATTATTCTAAAGATTATTTCGTTTTTATATGTTGTCGAATCTGGTGTATGACTTTACAAATTAATATTTCAAAAGCTCGCACGACGTGATTGACGTGCCTACGCTGGTGGAAGAGCTCATCTGACTAGGGTGACATGTCGGTAGATTTGATTTTGCGGGACAATGCAAGATACGTGTGTGAGAGATAAATGTATGTAAATATTTATTTTTTTACATTAGTTGGAAAGCATATTTGCCATCACGTTGGATAACAACGTTTTAAATCGCCAAATAAGCTTTGTTAATTGTGACCGTTGCTGTGACTATCACTGCCCACGGTTCGAGTGATAGGCTACGATGTAATTTACTCTATGGGACCTGCAGTCTACTAAATATAATGAACTAAATGCTTCTCTTTTACTTTCATTTTTAACAGCAACTACAGGGAAAACCAGTCAAAGAAAACATTGCTTAAGCTTGTGTATTATTTTTATTAGCTGTAAAGATATTAACAGAAATTATTCTGATAAAAGTGTTTTCCAAAAGTATTTTTGTTGGATCTGGCAGGTTTAATTATGATGTTATCCAGTACGTGTCTAGAAGAAGTCCTGGCTGGTGTAGCTGTATTTAAGGAGTTGAAGTGCACACTTTGACCATCCACACAGTCCTTATCAGCGGCAAAAAAAACTACGAATGCATTGGTTGGTTATTTTCCTGCTCTACTTAGAACATTATGGACGCGCAAATGCATTTTTAAACACCAATCGCGTTTTTTAGTATTATAAAAAAAAATAGCCAACAGACATAAATGAAATGAGGGACACTGCTTACGTCTTGCAGGACGTGGGACAATGCGGGACTGTCTCGCAAAAATTTATTTGCGCACCCTGTCTGACAAGAAAAAAGTAAAAAACTGAATACAGAGGTCTTGATTAAAGCATTCATCGGCATTACTCCTGAGCGCCAAACTACATTTGAGTATCATTTAAGATGGAGGTTTTTGTGAAATATACAGTGTTTTTAACATCATGTTCCAAGTGTTCTCATATAAATCTGTCCTCATTTATTTGTATGTTCATCTATAACATTTGTTAAATCATCCTTCAATAAAAAAGCCCCCCCCCCGATAAAATATGTTCCCGCGGCTATGCCAGTCGCTCGAAGCATTTCATTACAATTTGTGTGAGGGCCACAGGGCAGAAATCATTTAGGCAGGCTGGATTAGGCTTCTTCAGGACAGGAATGATGGTGGCACTTTTGAGGCAAGTAAGAGCTACTGCCTGACTGAGCGAGATATTAAAAACATCTGCAAAAACATCCTTCAGTTGCTCTGTACAGTCCTTTAAAACATGTCCATGGATGTCATCCGGCCCTGTAGCTTTACGTGTGTTAACACTGGCAAGGCCCTTTTTCACTTCAGTTGTTGACAGCTGGAGTGCCAAGCATCCATGCCTGAATGGTGTCGTTGGCCTCAAAATGTGCGTAAAAGTTATTTAGTTCATTTGGTAGAGAGGAGTCATTATCGCATATCCACAGGGGAGGGGGCCTGTAGTCTTTGATAGTCTGAAATCCCTGCCACAACCGACCTGAGTCTCTGTCATTTGTGAAGTGGCTGTTTAGTTTTTGAGTATACAGCCTCTTTGCTTTCCTGGTCCCCTGGGACAGATTTTTCCTTGCCAGGCTGTGTGCTGCAGTATCCCCAGATTTAAGGGTGCTCTGATCAGGATTTTTGGGGCCAATTACCGATTACTGATCACTGGAAGCAGTATTGGCCAATACTGATCACCGATACCGATCACCGAAATAAATAATAGGCCAACTATTCTTAACAACAATGCATTTTAAATTAAGAGATGAGAAAGTATCATGAATTTACAACTCTTTATTTATTGGCAAGCCCCATGTGCAACATATTCCATTCCCTCTCTTAGAGCTGATTAGGAACAGCTTCAAACTTAATAAATATAGCATTTCTGTGAAACAAACAAACAAACAAACAAACAAAAAAACAGAACAGTCTTTGTCAACAAAAAGTAATCAAATGTAAAAGTCTTCAAAATCAAATGTCTTCACTGTATAAATTAAATATAGATTAATTCTACTAAATCTACTAAAGGGGAGTGAGTGACTTTCTCTTTGTCTGTTGTTGTCTGATTATGATTAAGACAGAATGCATGGATCCAATATACTGTTACACATGCAATATATTTCCCTACTGTTTATGTTCACTCAAGACATAACCGACTGTGTTTAAGCGAATAATCACCAAGCCGGGCATTTTGATATTTTATTTAGATTTTAGTGTATTTAAACTTTTAAGCCTGAGCCCGAAGCTCAAAGTTCACTTTGTTTGTTCGTGTTCCACTCCGTTCCGGAGCGCGCACACAGAAAGCCGCTTGTGGAACAGTATCACTTTCGCGACTTAATGCAGTTTAATAACTCTTTTTATTATCGAGCACGTCCTGCAGTTTAGCAGCAGTAGACTATTTTACGACAATCACTGATCTAGCTGATTTGGACGTTAAGTTTGGGCTTTTAGGGAGGAATGAAAGTGCACTGCTGTGAAAGAAAGAAATGCACTAAAATCGCACAGCCCTTATTTCTTCCTGTCATTGTTGTAAGGTTGCTGTCCATGTCTCCACTCTCCGCAAAGACGTTGCAAATTTATTTTCCTTTTCAGACACCTGGTAGAACTGCCAGACCAGTGAATGTAGTGAAGCAATTTTATCTACGCATAGAAAAATTGTCTCTCAAGTTTTGCATCATCTGACCGGCTATATGAAGCTATTATCGGCAGATAACGATCGGCGCCCGATCAATTGGAGCACCCTTACCCAAATTTAAATGCAACATTACGGGCCCTCAACAGCGAGTCAAAATGAAGATTAAAGAGCTAGTCTGGAAAATTTGATTACTAGAGAAATATTTGCCTACTGGTGTTGGTGGGTGCTGAAAATATTCAGGCACTATACAAGAGAAATTTAGGAAATATTTTGTAAAAGTGATGTAATACCATTTTTTTTTATAGTGATACTTTTGTTTTTTAAACTAACACTTACATAACAAACAGCGTATCTCACCAACAATGTATTAGGATTTAAAATGGACGAATACACAGATAATCTTAGCAGTTTCTTTTGTTCACACTTTCATAAATTCAATAAGCTGTCTTCCCAGCACATCAGTTTCATTAGGGATCATTAACTTGATTTTTTTTATTATCATTAACTGTATTCCTTCATGTTTTCTAATTAGCTCAGAGGTGGCCACAAATTAATTACCATCTCTTAGCCTCTGTGTAACTGCAGTCTGTTTATGTATTCCTCCGATGTTTAGTATAACCACCAATTAACACCATTTAAAAACAATTAAGAAAACTATTAGTATTTAACCAGAACTTCATGCTACAAGTCAGTACCAGGTTTCACTCATGACTTCACCTAATGATATATGCCTATATGCTGATGATGGTTGATGACCACCAATGGTGTAACCTTAGTTTATTCAGCTTGGCTGGAAAGACATTATAACGTCGCTGTTTTATGGTTCAGGAAAAGAGGCAATTAAAGTATTACTGAGTCCATCGAGACTCTCCCCTGCGTAAATAACAGGCACTCTTGAGTTGGACATAGTTGATATAATCCCGCAAGCTGTGCCTGAGACATCTACTCCAAGGGTTGCCTTCCCTTAAAGCCACATTCCACAGTCTGTTGCACTTTCTCCTGTCCAGTTGTCTCTGTATATTGTCCAATTGTATGTGTCTATATCTCCAGTACAGCTCTCCAGCCAAGGATCTGAGCCTAGCCCTGCATCTACAATCATCAGACCAGCCTCACTGTTTCCACTACCAACCCTGCTCTCTTGTCTGTCATCTCTCCAAAACCCACTGACCCACCTGCTTTAGAACAACACCTTTAATTTCAGCTGCAGTATGCAAAGTCCTGAGGCCACTCTAGAAATTTCCCTTAAGCCCGTCATCCCCATCATTCAATCTGTCACTTTCAGGTCTTCTTTCTTCCTCCTGCTTCATTGCCTTGATCTCATATGGTCTACTAGTAAATATGCTCCTGACCAGTGTACAGTTTTACCTCTATCTAGGTTGTGAATTTTGGCATTTGATGAGCCACCCATGACAGTAAGATGTTGTATCATTTACCATCCTTTGGGCCATGTGATTTTTTTTTTTTTTTTTTTTTTTTTTTTTGGCGTCCTGTCATGTTAATTGTGCTGACCTATCTCTGTGTACACATATGCCTAGAGTCTACTCTGGATTTTGTAATGGATATACAAGTATTGCTGAAGATCTTTTTGGTTAACTTTGTATAATACATGTTCAGATTAGCTACAACCTCAAAACTAACATTATAAAATGGGCATTCCTGAAGTGTTCTTGATGGCTCCCACACCTCATTCTACAAACTAATACTTACATTTCCATCCATCTTCTTTTCTGCGTAATACGTTTTGGTACATCATGGTGTTGTATTTACATGAGCCACTGGAAAGGAATCTGCCTCATTAGAGCATTGATTCATTAATGCAGCGAACACGACCGTGACAAAACCAGGCAATAGTGATGATAAGTGCGGCGTGGCTCTGGTTCATGTTAAAGTGCAGGGGGGCCTATCACCTCTGATGAAGAAACCCATTTATACACTGTCGCACACAAGAGGTCATCCCTCTCTGTATTCCTCTATTGACCCAGGTTGTTCGTTTATTATGGGCAGCTTTTTTATTGAAGGATGATTACCCTGAGTGATGTCAGGCTGGAGGAGAAAAGATCGACCCGAATAATGGCATTCCAGAGCGGGGGAGTCAATGCACGCTCTTTCCTTCTGTGCTGCTCACAAATTGAGTCACATCCTCCCCTCATCCATTATTTACAGCTGATCAGCCTTTCCTGGCATCTATGGATTTGATAATCATCCCCATGTCCATATTAAATATGTGACATAAATTTCACCACAGGGGCCTGTCAATAGAAGGCCACAGGAGAACAAAGGCCACAAGAGAAAGATTAAAGCAGAGAACACGTTTCATATGTATGGAAATGACAGTGTGATTTGGAGAGGTAAGTAAATACGGTTTAAGGGGGAGTGAGAAAGAAATAAACAATTATTACTATGCAGGTATATAAGAATGAATGCAGGATTGACTAAGGTGCCTTATAAATACTAGGTCATGCAAGCCAAATTTACAATGATACCAGATATAAGTCAAATACCGTTTCATATCATACAGTTATGGGCGTTTGAGAGAGGGCTTAGACAAAACAAGTTATACAAGTATACATTTGAGTAGTATAGAAGTAAACATTTCACATTCACCATCTACGCTGATAAAAGCAGCTTTTGGTATATTGAGATATTAAGGGTGGGGTTGTGACACTGCCACATAAGGGACATGTCTTAACCACTCTGTATATAACTGTATATTTGTGTATCAGAGTTCTAACAGGTTTTACACGTTTCATTATCCATTTTACTCCTCTTACAAAATGTGTGTTTGTCTTTAAGAACCGAGACTCTACCTGTCATGTGAGCAGTCTTTTCAGTACTCAGTTGTCTGGTATTGTTCGTGTAGCATAACACGCTGTCTTGCATGTTGGCATCATATGCTGAGTTATTTATTAAACTTTGTGTTATTTTTATAATCATGTTCATCTTCATTGGATATTACGTGACAGCAGCAAATCATGATGCAGCACTGCAACGTCACATGTGCATAACCGCCATTTAGAAGGTAGTCCAAAATTTAAACAGGCTGTCAAATTTCTACCAGTTTATCACCCACCCCTTATTAGAGGTGTAACATTTAATTCATTTTCTCAAAACATCCTGCCAATGTATATGTTTTAATCTTGAAACGTGACTTTTAAATCATGAATCATTTGTTGGTCATTAAATGATTTAAAAAGTCATTCCAGGAAAAATGAAATTGAAGAAAAATATTCAATCAGAGATTTTATTGCACAAAAGCTAAAACTGTAACTGATGTAAACAAAGTAATGTTTTACATTACATCCTCATTAACAATAGCAATATAAAAGGTAAGATGGGATAAGATGCTCCAAGGGGTGCTCCCCTAAATTAGACCTTTGGGGAAAGATGCCCTCAGAACTGCCACAGAAGGCAACAAGTGGCATGCTGTTTAAAGTTTTTATTTTTTTTATTTATTTTTTTTGTTGTTGTTGGCTTATTGCAATTCATAGGGTTATTTCATAGGGGTATTTTCTTTGGTTTGTGATATAGCTGCTGTCAGATCCAATACAGTTAACTACTTCATCTTTCAACAAATTTCTTTGCAAACTCTCTATTACACTGTGCCTCATTTACAAAAATAAATAAATAAATAAAAATCTGTAGTCAAATGCTCGGAACAAACATATAATCCTCCGACGTATAATCCACATAATAAATACATGTAATCCAGAGACACAAAGGAGTTTAAATAGGATGCGTCAAAGCAAACGTTACTCTTCCATTTTTCCTGTTGTCAGCAGCTTGTGGAGTATGTCAGAAATTGAATGGGCATCTGTATACTGTTTCCAGTGATTATAATGGGTTATATTTGCTTTTGATGCAATACTCGTATCTAGTGTAGACAGGTGTCTGCATTTAAGCATACTTAGGGCATACTGTGTGGTGATGTAAAAATAATTAAAAAAACAGTCAGAACATTTCGAAATCGCTACTTTTTATCTGATTTCCTGAACTTCCGTTACTAGCTCATGCTAACATCACTCTTGCCAGCTACCGTTAAGCTTGTTTATAATTCTTCTATCTCCATTTGTTGTCACCGCTTTTTACAATGGCGAATATTTCAGATGTTTGTCTACCATTAAGTGCTGGTGAGGAGCTGTTTGAGCTGCACACGGTAGAGCTGGAGGCCATGGAGAAGAAGATCCACAACCTACTGGACGTGATCCTCCCAGCCCTCCTTCACTCCAGTGCTGACACACCACAGGCCCTGGGTGCACCAGCAGCAGAAGGTGCGGGCCAGACCCCGGATGAGGACCTCTCATGAAGGCCTGCACCCTAGAATGGATCTCCTGTCGGACAACATCTCCAGGATGCTATGCACCATATGACTTGAGTAAAATTTTGAAATTTTTTGGAATGGGGACTCCACCCCGAGGTCATGGAGCTCCTATGGGAGTAGTTGTGCAGAGGTGGATCTGTTTGCGTCTTGAGAGATGACTCAGTGTCCACTGTGGTACTCCTTCTCACATCCAGCTCCCCTGGGGTTGGGACCCATGGTACAGACATGGCTGAGGTTCATCTGTACGCAATTTCCCCGATTGCTCTGCTCACGGGAGTTCTGGAGATTGTGCCAGGATGGGGCCCGTCTTCTGTTAGTAGCCCCATTCTGGCTGGGCCAAGTTTGTTCTCAGGCCTTGTGTCCCTCCTCGGCTGGCTCTCCTTGGGAGATTACGGTCAGGAGGGACCTTCTCTCTCAGGTGGAGGGCTCAATGCTTCTCCCTCACCTGACGTTATGGAAACAGTGGGCTTGGCCTCTAATGGGGCCCAGCTCATAGGTTCAGGTCTCTCAACTGAGGTTGTTGAGGCCATATTTCATTCCAGAGCTCCCTCCACGAGGAAACTATGTGTCTATGTGAAGTGTAGAGTATTCACCTCATGGTGCAGAAATCGCCTGCTGGACCCAGTTAACTGCCTACTTGGTACAGTGCTAGTTCCTGCAAGAGCGGTTCTCTGCAGGGTTGGCCCCCTCCACCTTTAAGCTGCGGTGGCGGCCTTAGCTGCTTACCACACTCCTTTTGGATGGTGTGTCATTGGGGAGAGACCCATTGGTAACTGGTTTCCTCCGTGGTGCGTTGGAAAACCCTGACACAGGGTCGAAGACCCTGACACAGCGCGAGTTCCCTCGAAAGGGAACGTCTCAAGTTATGCATGTAACTATACACGCTGCGTCGCTTTGCCATACTTCCTGCATGCCTGTGACCGACTTGTTTCAGACTATCAGAAGCTAACATTGTTTGGTCTCAGGGTGCTTTGTACTCTCCTGGTCATGATGTCACCCGCCTATGACATTCCGTCATGCCATTGGACTGATTTCACATGTGCTTCACGACGCAATAATGCAGAGGCGTTCCCACAGCGTCGAAGATTCTTACACAGCGTCTCGTTCCCTTCTCAGGGAACCATGGTTACATGCGTAACCTGAGACGTTCTGTCATGGCAACTCTCGGAGAGATTGGCATGGAAATGGCAATGTTAATGCATTTGGTCTTGCCGGAATATATCTGCTATGATGCTGCTGCAAAGCAAGTACACAGACTTGCTACTGCCAATACATTCACAGACATGCTGCTGTTGCACGTATAACATACATGAAATAAACCCCGTAGCAGATCTATACAGGTGTAGCTAAGGAAGGTGGATGGTTTCTGAAAGCACGGTGCAGACTGCTAACTGCAAACAATGCCAGGTATTTGAATGTTGAGCAGCAAGCTCATTTGCTGCTGATGCAACAGCAACCAATCAGCTGCGCTATGTAGATAATGTGATAATTTAGTGGTAGATAATTCATGACATAACTTTGTATTTAGTCCAAAATGCAGCTGCTAGAGTTTGTATCAAAACATGATCATATCACCCCAATTGTATCATCTCTACACTGGCTACCTGTTATGTTCTGTATCGATTGCTTCTTACCTATAAAGCCCTAAATGGTCTAGCTCCTTTGTATTTAACCGATCTTCTTTCATGCTACAGTCCATCGATTTTCTTGCCTCAGGTAGGGGGCCATCCCCAGTACTGAGGACCATGGTGGAGCCAAAGTGGTGAAGGGCCAAAGCAGAGCTGAAGACTTGGAAGTCCTAGGTGGAGCCAGGGGATCAACATGGTGAAGCAAGAGGGACAAAGGACCTCAGTGGAGGGCCAAGGCGGAGTAAGGGGCTTTGGCCACGACTCGGAGGACCATGGTGGATCTGGTGGGCTAGGAGACTGATTGTACTAGTGAAGCCAGAGAACTGGGGAGAAGCAGTGTAGCAGGAGGATTAGGAGTAGTCAGGGGAGCTGATGAACACCCTGGTGTAGATGATGGAAGAGGAAGGGTTAGGGTGCCGGGCGGAACCAGGGAGTAAATAAAGCAGGACAGGACAGAAACCATGTCTCTATGGTAAAACCCTAAACCGTAAAATGACTGTGAAAGAACAACTTTACAGTTCAAATAACACAGGTTTTGATAAAAAGAAATTAAAGAAAGGGATGAGTCAAAATTATAATAATATTTATATGATATTTATATACACATAAAATATATGATTATAATCCTTTTTCTAATTGTTTAGATTTTCAGAATGCAAATTAGCTTCTTTTCAATCCACCGGTTAATTACATGCTGCTATGCTACTTAAAAAATATGGAACAGCAGAAATATAGTGGTTATCCTAGTAACCCCTGTACACCATATCAAACACTATAAGTAAACATTGTCATAGTTCATAAGTAGATCATAAGCAATTTCTTGCCAATAAATGTGTGATATTCAGTGATTGTGAACTGCTCTAAAACTGCACTGTCATACATCTTAGCTTTTTAAAGTTTAATAATAAATGACATTAAGCCATTTTGCGATCCCTGTTTGTTGAAAATATGCATTGATTACATCGATTACTGCTTTTTTTATTACTCATAATATGTGATCTGACCTTCATCCAAGTCACAATTATAGATAAACACAATTAAAGAGATGCATTTAGAAGTGTGGGTCGCACAGGTGACCTGCCCTTTAATAAAGATACCAACAAATCTATTCTTCTTTAAAAATATGGTTTATTGTGAACCATGCCTTGATCCCAAAAGCTTTTACAGAACCTGAAAAAATGCATTATAGAGATGTACAAAGCTGGAAAAGGCTACAAAGCTACAAAAGCATTGCTAAAAATCTGTTGTTCAGGAATCCATAGTAAGATACCCTGTCTATGAATATGGATTTTTTTTTTTTTTTTTTTTTTTTGTGTGTGTGTGTGTGTGTGTCAGATAAACAATGAACAAAATGGTATTCATGAAAAGACAACATCTAGGAAACCTATCTATCCATTTTTCAAAACACTTGTCCTAGTTGTTTTTTTATCCCATCTCTCCCGCCTCACTGCCATTGATTAACAACAGTTAGAAATTATCAAACTGCCATTCTCCCGTACCCTTCACGTCCTCCTGTCTCGCTCTCCATTCACAGAAAGCACTTGAACACACCACTTCCCCTCCACAAACCAACACCAAAGCCTCCTCCCTGTGAAGTGTGGTGGAAAGAGAATCAGGGTTTAGCGTTGCTTTGCTGCCTCATGGTCTGGACACTTTGCAGTCATTAAAGGAACAATGAATTCAAAAGTTTATAAAGACATTTTACAAGAGAATGTCAGGACAGCAGTTTTAGAGAGGATGGGTGATGCTACAAGACAATGACGCAAACTACACAAGTAGATCAACTAAAGGCTGAAAAAAAAGAAAATATGTTTTTCCCAAGTCCTGACCTCAAGCCAGTTCAGATGCTGTGGCATAACCTAAAGAAGCATGTGCTATCAAAACAACCCAGAAATATTGATAAACTGAAACAGATTTTTGTGGGGAGGGATGGTCCAAAATTGTTTAAAATCAGGGAAAAAAAAGAAAAGAATAATCAATGCTTCACTTACCTTCTCCACTCTGCACTGTGAATGATTGCTGAATGTATTTTTTTTTTTTTTTTAAATGCAATAAAAAGTACTTTTTGTGCTTAGTTGTTAGCGTTTAGAATGTTAGTAACAGCTTGTGTTAAATACAGATATGCAAAAATAGATATTTTCAAAGAGTTCACAAACGCATTCTTGCCACTGTGTGAGTTTTTTGTTTGAGTGTCGTCCTGGTACAACCAAATGTCCCCACAAGGATAGTAATACCAGACATGTTTTACCTTGGACTTTTTTTTTGGTCCCCATGAGGAAACAGCCTGTGTGTGTGTGTGTGTGTGTGTGTGTGTGTGTGTGTGTGTGTGTGTGTGTGTGTGTGTGTGTGCACTGCATTTTGTACTTTTTTTTTTTTTTTCAGCAACATTTTGTATTAATGTTTATGTTGCAGTTTAATTGAGACATAAACAAAGTACAAACATATCATAAGGAACATTGGAAAATGAAAGTAGCATGTAAATGTAATAGAAATCCAGCTGTAATTTATGCTGTCAGAGGCACTAGCACAATGCTTAAAATACTCCCAATGAAGAAAACTGATCTAATTTGTTTAACCTGCAAAACACATTTTCTTAAAATAAAGTGTCTACACCGACTACTATTCTTTTTGTCTACTAGATCTCCAAAAACTAAAAACTTTTGGCTGTAAGCATTTGTGCATTTTATTTTTATCTTACATATAATGAAAAATAAAAACACTGAATCATACTGTAGAGTTTTCCACAAAGGGTCTTCCAGTTTCACAATACTAACATATCTGGCCCTCACAAAAAATTGTGTGTTTGTGTGTTTTGGAGCTTTCTCTGTGAATCAGGGCGTCGGGGCCTGGACCCGCTATGGCTGTCAGACGGTTGTAAAGTAATATCAGGCCTTCCTTAGAGTACCTTCTGCGCTGGCAGAACCAATCAGGCTCAGCCGGCCAGGCTGATTGGACTGACATACTCTATCAAAGACAGAGCTGAGCGATTTTCACATGGCCTGCAATGTCCCAAATGTCTCCCACACTCACGGGACTGCAGCACTCAAACAGCGAAATCTGCTGTTCCATTTCCTGTTTTAGTTTCTTTAGTGGAAGCAGCAATGCATTTTGGAACAAATGTACAAATGTGTACATATATGAAGAATAAAAAAAAATATATATATATATTTTTTTTTTTTTTTCTTTTCTAAAACACTGCATGATTTGTTTTGCTTTGTATTAATTCTGATTCTGCCAATCAGGAAAGCACACTCATGATACCACCGATCAAGCAGTATACCGGCGGTGGTTTAACATTATTTTTGAGTATATTCACTTTTCACAAAAATGAGATTTTGTTCAAATCAGTTGATACACACACACACACACAATGATAATAACATATATATGCAGTTGTTTGAACACAACAGTTCACTCTCATTTTATTACATCCCTTGTGCAACATTAGCTGAAATGAGCATTGAAACAAATCAACTAAAGGCCCAAGGATTGTTTCTCCGCAGCATATGGCTCTCTACAGGTTCTATATGGATTGACATATGTGATTGGAGGATTATAAGCATAAATTGGCTAATTTTATTTATTACAGAGCAGAAAGGTACAACTTAGTACAGAGCCATAAAGAGCAGAATAATTTCATTGAAGTACCATCTGTTTAATGCTGTTGAGCGAACAGTAATATTTGTGCTTTTTTGTCGTTTATCTCTTTGCTTTGTTTTCTACTGACAAACATGGACGTGTTCAGCTGCTTCTGTCACTCACTTTTGTCATATGCTTACGTGTCTGTATGTCTGTACATATTAACACTGACGCACAATCACAAGGATGTTGCTAGTGCTTTTAAAATGGCGAGTAAGGAACATAATTAAATCTATGCATTCTCTCGAGGGTCTCATCTTCTCCTCTTCCTCCAGCTTCATGCTGCACAAGCTAATCTTTTCAGTCGCCATATGGGAATTTGAGCTCAGTCCTTTATGGGCACTTCCCCACTTATTGTCACTGCTATGCTTTTTTTTTTTTTTTTTTTTCTTCAATGAAGAATAATCAAATGTTGATAGCACAGTTCAAATGGACCATTAAATATTGAAAAGTGTTGTGTTGGGAAAGTTTTCCATGATGTGTCTGCGTCGAGGAGCCCGGCAGTCTGCCGCAAACAGCCCAGCCATGTGCTGAAGCTAATTTGATTATAATATAGTCATCTAAGCTATTCAATTAAATATTCTAATTAACCTGAAGTATTCAGCAAATGATGCTAATTACAAATATTCTCTAGAGAGTTAGTGTGATGAAAGCCAGAGCCTAAGAGTGATTCTTCAACTCAGTGTTTCGTATCATGATGTCCTATATCATAGGTTCAGCTAATATCAGATTGCCACCTAATTTGCCTAAACCTCATTTGTTTAATTCCATTAGCATTTTGTTTGAAATCATAATAAACACACATCTTGCTCTTTAGTGCACACTTGGGGTGGTTTAGTGCTTCTGTTTACTGAGGTAACACATCCTCCGCCCCAAAAAACAATGATCCCTCTTTATTTGCTTATCTCTCTTTCTCATTCTATTACCAGAGACTGTGTTTACTTATAATAAAAAAAAAATAATAGTACATATTCCATGACTGTTTTATTGAACAAATTGCAATATCTATTTTTTTTTTAAAGAATGAAAAAAATAAAAAAATAAGATTGATTCTCAAACTCTGTGTGCCAGGCTTTCATGCATTGTTTTTTTTGTTTTTTTTTTTTTTTTTTTTTTTAAACAAACTCTTCAAATAATCATAATTTGTTAAAACTTGAAAGCATGAGAGACGGTCCCTATGAAGAACACAAATTTTGTAGTTGCCCGGAATGATTACTTTATATTCATAGTTTGCCTATCCTGAAGACGTCATGTGCGTAACGTCTGAACTGGGCATTGTGGTCACTCTGAGCAGTGTGTTTCAGTAAGGTAATTTTCTCTCTGCCTGGAAGCATCAGTGGAATGTCATTCAGAACACAGCCAGGCTATGACACTCTTTAAAGCATGCGCTTACACAACATATCTATATTTCATTAAAGGAAAATAGAATTTCTAAATTGTTTTGATAAGTCCCTAAACACTGAATTCAAACAAAAAAATATAATATTCTTGAACTTTCATTAAACAACGGGCCTAAAATCCCACTAGTAATAATGACAATGTTATAAATAATAATAATACAGTACACTAATGGCATAAGTTTAATTTAATACAGTATTCCAGTGAAGAATTTTAGTTTAAATATAATGTTCCAGCAATGAAGCAGAATTACTCAGATTACTTTACTTACATTGTAAAAGGGCATCGTCATCTAATTCATATGGTATTATCAAGGGATGGTCAAAATTAAACAAATAAGTTGTCATATCGATATACAGTAGTGTTCAAGAGATCTCAGATTCTTTCCATTAAATTTGATGGACTGTCCTGCTCCAATCCATCATCTGGAAAACTGGAATTCTGAATGTCTCTCTTTATACTGGAAGGCTCCTCCGATGGTTAGTTCAACATTCTCCTGTTGTGTGATCAGTGACATCAGGGTTGCCTGACTCTTCCTCTTCACCGCTTCAAAAACTAACAATATAATTTAATGACAGTACCAAAATATAATCAGGCCAAATGTTCTATGGACTTTCTATTGTGTCTCTGTTTAAGTCAGGAATAGTGTATGTACACACCAGAATCTCTCCAGTATATGGCTGGGTGTCTAGTAGCATATGTGTTCTCTTCACTATTAAGTGAATGCACATATTACTCAAGTACATAAACACTTGAACACTCAGGCTCATGAATAATCGTCCAATAACCTGTGTTCGTCCAAACTGATTTCCCGAAATCAAAACACAGGCGGTGAAAGTGGATTACTGCTTGTGTGAGAAATAATGGGGTGTAGGGGGTCTGGATAGAGGTAGTACCTTTGCTGTCTGGCAGCTGCACCCTTGGTAGGGTGGACGGGCAACACTGGTCCTCATCCATCTCCTAAATCTCTCACATGTTGGCTCTACGTGCCACACCCCGGGCTAAACCACGTAAGGGGGTGGTGTTTACACTGCACCACTAGGCAGATGAGCTGCTTTCAAAGGCAGAGGAGATCCTGGACTGATCCAACGGCTGAGTGTGGGGGAGTAAACCCTTCAAAACAGGAGTGGAGCCCTGAATGCGGAGAGTTCCCTGTATTCACGCATTGTTCCGGCAGCTCCTGCAGCCAAGCTGGTGCCAAATGTATTGCTCTGCATTCCTTTGGACTACATAGGTGAGGCCGAGAGGGGGATCTTGATGACTGGGCATCCCAGGATCTCCATACATTCTGCCCAGGCTTGTGCCCTGGAGAGGTCACTCCAGTGCCGCTGTTCCAGCGACAACACAACACGGGAGACCGCAGTTACGAGTTATAAGCCCAGAGCGGATTGGCGTAAGCTCGGACGCTACGGGTTGTCTCCGATGGTGGGAGGGATCATCGTGTCCCACTGGTCAGCTAACGCCCGCCTTAAGCTGGGCAGCCCCCAGTCAGTAAGGTGCTGACCCGCCACAGTCTGCCTGCTTCAATGGGTGCTTGGAGCTTAGGGAAATGACCAAAAAGCAGACTGCAAATCCTGCACCAGGCAAAACAAGAAGAAGAAAAAATAAACAGCCAGCCCTGCAGCTGGCAAGCTGGAATGTCAGAACCATGTGCCCTGGCCACTCTGACGAATTACAACAAGTTGATGACACCAGGAAGACAGCCATCATCAACCATGAGCTGAAACGACTGGACATTGACATTGCTGCCCTACAGGAGACCAGACTCCCCTCCAACAGCAGCCTCAGAGAACAGGACTACACGTTCTTTTGGCAGGGAAAGGAGCCTGAGGAGCCTCAAATTCACGGCGTTGGATTTGCAGTGAGGAACTCCATGCTGTCCTCAATTGAGCCGCCTTCTGGAGGTACGCCCAGAATCCTCTCTCTCCGCCTCTCTACCTCCTCAGGCCCAGTTAATATCCTGAGCATCTATGCTCCTACACTCTGCTCCTGAGACAAAGGAAGAATTTTATGAAGAGCTTGAGACCACCATCAAAGAGATCCCTACCACAGAACACCTGTTCCTACTCGGGGACTTCAACGCCCGGATTGGAGCCAACCACAACTCCTGGCCCCGTTGCATCGGCCACTTTGGCATTGGCAAGCTTAACGAAAATGGACAGAGACTGTCATCACGGACCGCGGTAAGCAGATGGAGAGATGGGCGGAGCACTACCAGCAGCTATACTCGATGGAGAACGTCGTCACTGACACTGTAATGGAGAGCACCACCTCCTTGCCCGAGATGGAAGAACTTGATGCTTTGCCCACTGTAGACGAGCTCAGCAAGGCCATTGACTTTTTAGCATGTGGCAAAGTTTCAGGCAGTGACGGCATTCCCCCAGAAGTCATCAAGGCTGGCAAGAAAAGTGTCCTCCTCGACCACCTCCATGAACTCTTACTTCAGTGTTGGGAGGAGGGAACAGTTCCTCAGGACATGCGAGATGCCAACATCATTACGCTCTACAAGAACAAAGGAGACCGCAATGACTGTAACAACTATCGCTGCATCTCCTTGCTGAGCATCGTGGGGAAGGTCTTCGCCCATGTGGTGCTGAACAGACTCCAAGTGCTGGCTGAACGTGTCTATCCAGAGGCGCAGTGCGGCTTCAGATCCCAGAGATCAACGATCGACATGATCTTCTCACTGAGACAGCTACAGGAGAAGTGCCGGGAGCAGAGACAGCCACTCTATATCGCCTTCATCGACCTGACCAAGGCCTTCGACTTGCACAGGATCGGATGTCCCCCCAAGCTTCTGAAGATGGTCACGTCCTTCCATGATGAAATGAAAGGTACCGTCCAGTACGATGGCTTATCTTCAGAACCTTTCCCGATCCCAAGCGGCGTGAAGCAAGGCTGCATCCTTGCCCCGACACTCTTTGGCATATTCTTCTCCCTGCTGCTGCGCCACACCTTCAGTCAGTCAGAAGATGGTGTCTTCATCCACACTAGGAGCGATGGCAACCTTTTCAACCTTGCACGTCTGCGCGCAAAGACCAAGGTGCGCAGGGTCCTGATTAGGGAGATGCTGTTTGCTGATGACGCCGCCCTGACTGCCCATACCGAGGAAGCACTACAGCGTCTGATCAGCAGCTTCGCTCGCGCCTCTGATGAGTTTGGGCTGACCATCAGCCTGAAGAAAACAAACGTCATGGGCCAGGATGTCAGCAGCACTCCCTGCATCTCCATCGGCGATTACACCCTCGAGGTAGTGGAGGACTTTACATATCTTGGGTCCACTATCTCCAGCAACCTCTCTCTGGACAACGAGCTGAACACCAGAATCGGCAAGGCATCAATAGCGATGGCCCGCCTGACCAAGAGAGTGTGGAACAACAGCATGCTCACCACCAACACTAAGATGAAAGTGTACCAGGCCAGTGTCCTCAGCACTCTTTTTTACGGCAGTGAGACATGGACTATGTACACCTGGCAAGAATGCAGACGTAACTCCTTCCATCTGCGCTGCCTGAAGAGGATCCTGGGCATCACCTGGCAGGACCGTGTCCCAAACACTGAAGTGCTGGCCCAGGCAAAAACATTCAGCATGCACGCACTCCTTTCACAAAGATGCCTACGCTGGCTCGGCCATGTCTGCCGAATGCAGGATGGCCGGATTCCTAAGGACATCATGTATGGTGAGCTCGCCTCCAGCACTAGACCAACAGGCAGACCAGCACTCCGGTACAAAGACATCTGCAAGTGTGACCTGAAAGCCGGAAGCCTGAATCCCGCAGACTTGGAAGCTGCCACCGCAGACCATGTTAGCTGGCGGCTCGCCATAAGGACCAGCATAAAGCTGAGCGAGGGAAAGAGAGAGGACCAGCGGGAGGAGAAGAGGCAGCGTAGACGGCAGAGAGCAGAGTCAGTGCCCACAGAAGCAGTCACAGGCTTCACCTGTAGCAACTGCAACAGACTCTGCCGCTCTCGTGTTGGACTGTTCAGCCACAGCAGGCACTGCAATTCCACAACAGACTGACTTGGGCGCAGATACTCCATTGTCTCCAGAGACAGGAGGATGCCAGTGGGAGCTGTTACCAATCAAATTAAATCACTAACAACAAAATTCATTGTTGCACTGCATAGGTGGCACAGAAGTTGCATCTGAATTGGTAAAATTACAAATGCCTAAACAACTTTCTTTCTTTTGTTCTTTTGTTTATTGAAAGTTTGTATAAAATCAATATCACGTTTGCAATTGTGCTCAAATTTGTGAAAACAGCTCTCTTGCTCTTGTGATATTGATTTTATAATAATTATATCATATATTGTAATATAAAAATCTAGATCTCATACAAGTACTTTTTTTGCAACAATGTCTTGAATTTTGTGGGCATTTGTATTAATCCCTCAATAATTTCTGACCCGGCACAACAGTATAAATAAATCAAATTAGAAATAAGTTATTGATTGCATCTGAAGCAAGAGGTTTTACATCCAACTACATTAATGATGTTAATAAATCAGACAATGCACTGGCAATTTAGTGATATCCTCACAATTGTGGTCTTGACCGGTCTTGAAATAAAATCCCAAGTCCTCTTAGTCTGAGACCAAGACAAGACTGAGTACAAATGCAGTCGAGACCAAGAAAAGACCAGTACCTTCAGAAAATGGTCTTAAGACCGCTCTCGAGTACTACAACACTAGTAAACAGAATACTGCAATTATGTTAATGTAACTATGCTTATAACAGGAGTAAACAAAGTCCCAATTGTAGTCACATTATACAGGCATGTACACGTATACACTATAATCGCATTTCTTCCACGCTAACCAAAGTGAAGACAAAGACAAATGAGTTTACACAAACATTCTGAACTTTTCCTTACACTTGGAATTGCTGAATTATTTGTAAAATTGTGACCCAATTTCAGATTTCACGATGTAAAACAATCATATTAGAATCACTGTGAGAACAAAACATCACAGCCCTAATTGTCATCCATCAACCACTTATATTACACTAGAACATCAAGTATTGAACTGTCAAATCATTAGACTTTAAAGGTTGAAGTGAGGAAGCAGAGAGTGTAAACAGATAAATGTCTTTAAGAAACCAAACAAAGGTCAATTTTTTGAGGGATTCAAATGCCATAAAACATTAAAATGAAAGCAAGAATTTCAAGCATGCTTTCAAATGAGTATGCATTAAAAAAAATCATAATAGAACTCAACAACTCAAACGGGGTCAATAGCGCAGGCCTAAAATTGTATAATGACACCAGTGTGGAGGTAATTGGCACTCTCCAACACTACCAGACTCATTCTCATTCCCTGTCTTTCTCCCTCCCTTTTTCCCTTTCTTCTCTTGCCAAGCCATCTGCTGCAAATGTCCTCTGAAATGTTAAAAATTTAATTTGTCGACATGTCTACATCATATCCTCAATCACTGTCCATTCAATAACGGAGGCCAGGGCTCTGGGGACAGGAGTCAGGCATGGCCAGCTCCCACATTCAGATGGGGAAACAGAGCTCTGATTAGGCCCTCACACTGACTGGAATGATCTCAGACAGCTTAGAAATCAGATTATTAACTCTGATACCAGACACCAGAACTCCTCTTCATGATTAGCATGAAAATTTTGATATGGATCAATAAGCAATCTTTCCCCCTCCTGTCAGATATAGACGTCCTCCATTAATCTATTGGTTATGTTTATGTCAGGGAATTAAGACACGCTATTTTCCTTTTGAGAAGCCAGAATTTCACAAGGGGCTTTCACACGTACAGCCTTTTCCCGAAAATTACCAGTAAACCACCATGTAGAGATCATATGTGAACAGGACCTTTTGAGAAATACAGAGAGATTGGTTCTGTGGATGTATGTGTTATATTGCACGATGATATGATAGATTCATGTTGTCTTCACATGCAATCGGAAATGTCCTACTTCCCACTTCTGAGCTCGTCATATTCAAGTGCTTTGTTGTCGGAAAGGAATCATGAAGGCACCATGTTTATTCTTGCCTATTTATTGGGAAAATCTTATTGAAGCCAAAATCATATGTAGCGTCTTACTCATTGACAACCATATAAACATTCACCGCAGCCTGAATATTCAGCTTGTTGACGACTGTGGAATTTTGGTCAAATACAGGCTATTTTACGGTGGCCGAGAGAGCTCAACGCACTGCAAATGAAGAAAACGCATGCAAATAGAAAAAAAACACCAGCAAATAAAGAAAACATCTTCATTAATTTGACAACACATGCGCTGCAAAAGTCCACAACACATGCAAATAGTGAAACGCGCTGCAAAAGTCCACAACACATACAAATAAAGAAACGCGCTGCAAAAGTCCACAACACATGCAAACAGAGAAACGCACTGCAAATAGGCCTGCTCATAATGCACATAGGATCAGAATGCTAAGATAAACAAAAAAAGTCACCTTTCAGGTGCACACCACGAGTAAACATTGAACAATCCCAGCCAGCGGTCACAGACAGGTACGTCAATGTGTTCCCTTATAACATTTTCGTTGTGGTCTGTGCCAGTCCCGGCGCCAGGACAAACGATTTGGGGGGTATTATTTTGCGTTAAAAATATAATTAATAAATTATTAATAATATATATATATATATATATATTATTTTATTTTATTTTTTTTTTTAAATAATTTACTTGATTTTATGTCTCAAATCCCAGTCAATTATTCACTGCAGAAAGTGAAACTAAAAACTCAGCGATGAGAGCTCTACTTCAACATGTTTCGATAACACTATTTAACCTTAATTTATTTCTTAATATTTCTCTTGTGGCCCATACGTATTGAAAAAAATGAGAAGAGATGTAGGTGTTACAAGTTGTTTTTTTTAAATGAGGAGTTAGCTAATCTTATTACAGCGCGTCGGTTATGCGTGATGCGCTATAAATTATTGCGGGGCAAATTAAATTATTAATTTAATTCTAAAAGTAGCCTAATCATCATCATCATCATGATCATCATCATTCAGATCATCGCAGAAGGGGCTTGAGATCCCTGGGCCTGGTATGTGCTATTTGCAGCGCATTTGTCTATTTGTTGTGAACTTTTGCAGCGCGTTTGTCTATTTGTATGTGTTGTGAACTTTTGCAGCGCGTTTGTCTATTTGTTGTGGATGAAAGATATAGAATGTACTGAATGTTAGCTTGCTTATTGTGCCCAAGAGCTTGATCTATTTAAGTCCCTGTCATTTTAACAAGAAACTATGCTTCTAACCACAAGTCGAGAGCTGTTGTTCCAACCAAGCAAGTTTGCGATGTTTCTGAAAATGCCAAATCGTTGGACTATGTTGGCAACAACAGAATTTGTGACCATAGTTCGCTAACAATGCTTTCGGGAAACACACCCCTAACTATCTGATTTATAATATACAGTAACAAGTTATTAAAATTTAAAAAAATAATTATGTTCAATCCAATAATTACAAAAAGTATAGCATCATGGCTAAAAGAAAATGAATAGAAAAGGCATTTGTTACTTGAGTCATAGCTGCATGTTAATCTTAAACCTCTTAAAGAACAGGATTCAGATAAAGAGGTCATACAAATATATGAAGAAGCTTATAACATCTTTTGAACAATGTAGGGCAGTATTATATCAGATTATCATATAATCTGTGTTATAGATTTAACTTAAAACAAGGTATTAAAGATACATTACATGCTGGGTGCACATTAATATTTCATTAGTCTGGGATCACACCAGACCGGAAAAACTAAACTACTACTTTGTCTCGTTTCCAGAAAGGGGTGAAAATGAAGAAGTTAATACGCGCCTGAATGCACCACGATGACATATATGTACACTGATTTATGAGCTGAGAACCAGATCATGGTGAGTGCATGGATAATTATGACTTGTTCAAGTATAATTAATCTAGCCTGTGTCATTATGGGAACTTGAGTCCCCACAAATCATTATATTCCTCTAATTCATTTGCCTCTCTCACCTACACCATCCTCTCTGCCCTCTCTCTGTTCTGTTGTGTTTTACTGGAGACATTCAGATATGCTAGAGAGTGCCTCACATATTACATGAGTCTGGGGAGTTATGCAATATGTTTCTATTAAGGTTCAAATGAATTCACATTTTATTCACTTATTTTATTATTATTATTGTATTGTGTACTATTTTATTAGGCTATATATTGGGACTAGTCACAGCACTTGGCATATGTTGCCCTATTGTTGGTTTGATTGCTTCTGTTGTTCTCCTTATTTGTAAGTCAAGGAAGTCCAAGAAAAAAAGGACCCATAAAATTGCTAATAAAATATTCTATTCTATTCTATTCTATTCTATTCTATTCTATTCTATTCTATTCTATTCTATTCTATTCTTCATGTGTTCAGGTATTCTTGAGGCAAACAATTTATTAGAGAAAAGATTTTTTTTTTTTTTTTTTTTTGTCAATAACAAAATGTTATTCACTCAATGGAACTGCAAAAAGAATGACCCTGAACACTACTACTTGTTTTGCCTGCACCTGCTTATCATTCTATCATGACATCATTACTTTTAAAGACACAGTATGTTATTACCTAGGAGGGCTGCTGGTGTAAAAATCTATTTTCAGCATTTCCTCTTTGGAGTGTGACCACAACTCTATACTTGTCAATCAGCCTGTAAATGGATCCAGTTGACTGAGTGGCTGTGGTTTGTGAAAGAGGGCTTTTATGTTTTTACATGTGCAAGTATTGGACTTTGGATCAGGTTCAAATTAATTAAACTTCCATAACTGTAAGTGCTTGCTAATGACCACAGCTTTACCAGCCCAATATTTAATATTTTATCATTAAGTGACCTAATATGATCCCAATACAGTCACCATTAAAGCTGCATTGATCAAAGCGACCTTTTCCTGCTTAAGAGAATCTGTCCACTGTCACTTTCTCACAGTTTTGGATGATGTTTTGCAATGCAGTGCACTGTTTTTCACTCCCACTGATTATAGACTGTGACTGTCAGTGGGGGAAACATGAAAACATTGCCTACAAGTGAAGTCACAGCTGACCTTAACAGTAGGCCGTTCCACCAACTGTTTGCTGCTTTAATTCAGCCGTCTCAATTGCTTTGGGCTGATGTGGCTGTTTTGAATTGCTTGATTGTGCTAAATACAACAATAGCATTAATTAAGGCAAAGGACAGCAGCAGACAGCAAAATTTAATTGGCATTTTGACTATTTAGTCATTAATTGACTACTTTGGTAATATAATCTGACGTC
Source organism: Mylopharyngodon piceus (assembly GCA_039654765.1). Taxonomy (NCBI): domain Eukaryota; kingdom Metazoa; phylum Chordata; class Actinopteri; order Cypriniformes; family Xenocyprididae; genus Mylopharyngodon; species Mylopharyngodon piceus. The sequence goes on from CM077445.1 coordinate 2,682,935, forward strand.
ATGCTATAGCACATAGTCTGTTACTCTTGGTGTTTGATCTTGTAATCATTTTGATTGCTGCATGGGCATAATCAATCTGTACTAACGTTTTATTGAAAGGTGCTCTTTAGTTCTTAAGAGCATGAATACAAGGAGACTTTCAAAGCTTCATTGGATATTGAGGCTCAAACTGTTACTGTACAAAAGTCAAGGGCACATTAGATGCCCTATAAAAACATTTGTTATAAGATAGTGTGCCAGTAGGAAAAATCAGTTTTAGATTTCTAAACATCATTTTTGCAAATATAATAATCATCTACTGAGATTTTTGTATGAACAAGGTGTCTTACAATAGATGGTATGGCCAGTACCGCCGCCCCCTACGCTGAAAATAAAACGTTTATTGAATATACATGATATAATCATGTTCATCAGTTCCAAATGAATCACTTAGTAACACATAACTTGAACATAGAAAGAAGTTATTTTTAAATTATCCGGTTTTCTGACTGAATTAATTCATTAAATTTCATATATGTTTGTGTTATGTCACTTAATTATAAGATTGTGTTAGCTAGCTAACATACTGTTAGCGAGCAATAGTAGGGTTTGCACTTACATAAAAATACATTAAAAAAAACTCTAAAACTTAAAAAATACAAAACTTTTCTGTTTTAACTCTAAAAATGGACACTGAGAACAGAAATCATATGTCCCTTGTCAGACAAGTTACCCACCATCCCCTGTAAACACATTTGTATTTATGTTCAGTGCATCAAAATAAAAAAGTACAGTCCCATCCAAATAAAAAAGCACAGTACAAAACTATAATGCAGCATTTACTGTAGGCAGGGCTGTAGCTGGAGGGGCCCCATTGAAATCGCGTTCCCCCTCGGTTGAAATCGCAGGGCGATTGTTTGCTAAGGCTGGGGGCCCCTAGAATCACCACCACCTTCCGCCCCGCTAGCGACAGCCCTGACTGTAGGTGCAAGATTTGTTGACAATTTTGTTGAAATTTCAGACAATGTAGATTGTAAAACAATTTCACAAATATCAGGGGAAAAAGAAGAGCAGAAAAACTTAAATATTTAATCTGACAGCCTGAACTATGTTTTGTACATTTGCTCCATATTGTCCTATCTGTCTTTCTGTCTTTGATGGTAAAACAGTGTTGTTACACTCACGGTTGCTCTGGTTTTTGTGTTCTTTATTGAACAGGAACCATCAGCTTTGAGGTGAAAGAGCTGACTACCTCATCACTTTCATGACAGCACTGCAGAAATCAGGCATGGCAGTTTAATATGAGCTCAAATACTGCAATCTTAAATGTCTTTGAGCCAGTTACCATTTCATACAGTCCACAAATTCACAATGACACCTGGTTAAGGCAGCTGTGTCCCTGCTGATGGATGTGTGCTTTTGTGTGAGCCCCACACAGCTCCAACCCTTCATACAACAAGCCTGCAGAAATATAGATTTTTACTGTGTGGCTAAATGAAGAATATATTTAATTTAAGTGCACTTTTTTTAATGTTTAAAGCTCCAGCATCTCTGCAACCCTACATAGGACACGTGATTTAAAAAAAATGGATGGATGGATATTTAATGTTTATGTATAATAACAAATGTTACTAATATACATGGAGTGGCTCCAGAATTTTTAGATGGGGGTGCTAACGAAATTAGACATCCAAGCAAGTAACCCACACAGATTCTAAATAACAGCACAGCAAAACTCCTAAAATGCATGCAGTACATTCATTTGTAAAGTTATTTCTGTCATTACAACTCGCATGTAACGGATATGACATTGTTGATATGTTCACGCTTGGCGGAATAGATCTGCTACGCTGCTGCAGCTGTTAGTTATTGCTGCTGCTGCAGAGCAAGTACAGGACTTGCTACTGCCAATACACACACAACACGCTGCTGTGAGCAAGTAAGACATGCTGCTGCTGTACAAAATAGCATACATTAATTACCTGTAGCAGATCTATATGGGTGGGGAAGGTGGAGGGTTTCTGAAGATGCTACTACAGCAAATGCTGGCCAAGTATTTGAAGGTTGAGCAGCGATCTCATTGGCTACTGATACAGCAGGAACCAGTCATCTGTGCCCTATAGAGAATGATGTGATTGAATTGTGTGATTGAATGGGTGATCTAAATGGCCTGTGCCATTTAGAGTTTCATGACAGAACTTTGTATTCTATTTAACCTAGCTCAGACCATAGCCACAACTATTGCCAACTGCCATTTCTCACACTATTTTTTCAAAACCTAAATTTGATATCATTTACTTTTTAATAGGTGAGTTAGAGCAGATAGTGAAGGAAATGCAGAACACATGTGAACTCCTTCAGTACTGTTTAAAAAGCAGAATGCACCTCATGAAGTTGACTGAGAAAATGTCCTGTATGAGCAGTGCTGAAAACACAAATATTAGTATAGCTTGATAAGGTGGGTGGTTTGGTCAAATATATGGTGTCCTGTAGCTAATTTTACACATGTGTCTGATCATTAAACACAGTTTTATTTATTAAAATATAAGCTTTATAATAAATAAATAAAAAAATAAAAAAATAATAATATAGCCTACTACGTCAAAATATTTTCCAATATTTTAAAGGTTTTTAAGTTTTTGTTCTTCTTCCATTTCATTCATTCATGGCTTTATTGGAGGAGGACAAATAGGAAGAATAAAAATCTACATAGGCGTTATTCATGAAATTATGTATATGACTGTCTTGTATGAAGCCTTGTATGACTGAGCACCAGACTCACTCTTGATGCCTTCAGAGAGGATTTTCAAGGGTTTATAGTCTAATCATTATCACCATGCTCTGAAGTCATTCTAAACAGAATTTTTAATTAAAAAAAAAAAAAAAAAAAAAAACTCAATTAACAATTACCGTCGCACACCTGTAGGTAATAGATAGGTGCGTTGGAAGACCAAAAAAGTCAAAAATCTAAAAAACAAAAAAACCCTCTAGGTGGCACACTCACTTTTTCAATACCACAAAAGAGTAAAGAGGAAACATCATGATTCAAAGACAAAAAATGGGCCGCAACTGGAAAAATCTCAAAAAATGAGATTCAGATTGTCAGGCTGTCTGTCTAAAGTACCCAGGAACTGAAAACAAAAAAACTCGACAGGCCACAAAATCCCAGATTGTGTCCAGGATGATCAAATGGAGAATAAGAGAGTTGTCAGAGTAGGCGAGAAGTCAGAGCCGTGAGGGAATCGGAAGCAAAGGGAATAGCAGAGGCAGATCAGAGACAGGTCTGGGAACAAACATATCCAAACAGGCGAATACAAGCAAAGATCAGGAACTAGGCAAAGAAGCTGCACCACTGACAGAGTGATAAAGTAATACGGCATTTCCTGATGAACCAGGGTACTAGCTTATGAGTGGGAATGGGGCACCTCAGCCTGACGATGGTCAGCCGTTTTCTTGCTGCATTCCCTGGTCTGCAGCAGTGCCTCCCTGGCCCCGTTATAGGTGCACGGAAATAGAAGGGCTTGATAACCAAAGCAGCACAAGAATGGGGACAGCCTGGTCGATGACACAGGCAGGGAGTTGTGAGCATACTCTGCCCACACCAACTGCTGACTTCAAGAGGATGGGTTAGGGGAGGCCAGGCATTGGCACATCCACTCGAGATCCTGGTACACACTTGGTCTGGCCATTGGTCTGTGGATGAAATCCTGATGACAGACCTGCAGTAGCACCAGTCTGTCGGCAGAACACCCTCCAGAAGTGGAAAATAACCTGGGACCCCCTGTCGGAGACCATGTCCTCTGGAAGACGACGGATCTGTAAGACATGTTCTACGACCACCCAGGCTCGAATGGACGGGAGTTTAGGGAGGGGACTGAAGCAGACCATCTTGGAAAAACGGCCCACCACCATGAGGATCACAGTATTGCCACTGGATGGAGGGAGAACGATGACAAAATTCAGGCATTATGTGACCAGGGATGGGAGGGGATTGGGAGTGGACGGAGAAGACCATGTGAACTGGATTACTTATTTCGAGCACAGACCGAGCATGCGCCTATGAACCAACAGACATCAACTGCCATGGCCAGCCACCAAAAGTGCTGGCGAACTAGGGCTGGATGGAGGTTAACTGCATCAGCGGGGCTGCTACCTGGCTGTTATTGCGAATTATTTCTCCAGAAATTCACAAAGCCCATAAATTGTTGTAATGCTTTGCATGAGCCAGGTGTTAGCCAGTCAATCTGGGTCCATGCGTATCCCCTCCACCGATATGTTGGAAGAATGGAACTCAAGAAACTGACAGGGTATGAAGGGGTTTCTCTGCTTTAACAAACATTTAAAACATTTTAATTCAAAACAACCCTCCTGGATGGGTCTGATGATCTTACATCTCTGGGATGAGTGAAGCCTGAGGGAAACAGTTAGAACACAGGCACATTAAACATACGAACCACAGCCTGAACCACAACCAAATTAGCAGTAGGTCTTTCTATAGCCTATATCGTCTACTGCTCTGCATCAGTGTTGCCATGTTGTTAGTCGTGAAGTTATGGCAATCATTCATAAATTAAATATTGATTTTTTTTTTTTTTTTTTTTTTTTCAATTACATTAAATTTACATTTTCTTGTAATTATCAGATTTAGCTTTCTGCATTTTAAAGCAGATGCGCCTTATAGACGGCACTCTATCCACCAGAATAATGTTTAGCACGTTGTGATAACTTATTCATCGCCAGCAAGCTGCAAACATGAAGGCTCCACAGCTTTGGTTGAGTATGATAGATTGTTTTCTAGGCTTGAGAGAGCAGATCTCTCCCCAACGAGGGATCTGCTGCTAACAGTGACACTGTCACACTGGACACATGTTTTATTCCACTCAATATGTATTATGATGGTTTTATATATATTTGAGTTTTATGGATTTACATGATGCCTTACCCATTTTATTCCTCTTATCTGTTTTATACACTGCCCGGCCAAGAAAAAAAGAAAAAAAAGTCGCTGTTTGGATTTTAAATGGGCAAATACTTAAGAGTCTATGGATGGATCATTATTACAGTGATCATTATTTTTCTAGCATGTTATATGTTTGGCAACGGTTCTTTTAACCCTAAAATATGGAGTGTGTAGCTTTTCATTTCTTAAACAACCATGTTTTAAGATGTATCATGGCCATATTCCAGGATGACAATGTCAAGGTTCATCAGGCTCAAACTGTGAAATAATTGTTGGGAGGGAGCATGAAGAATCATTTTCACAGATTTGTATTTATTTATTAGAAGGACAGCCCCTTGAGATGCGACATCTCATTTTCGAGGGGGTCCTAAACAAAAAACAACCATATCAAACATACAGATATTCAAACAAACAAACAAACAAACAAACATGCTCAACTAGACCCTCACACCCACAACAAAATTACAACAATCATATCATATATGAGCATGTAGATACACATGCACAATCATCTAATCAACATAAGAGAACTTAAAAACATACACAAGCCATTTTAAGATGGGAAAATAGAAATGACCTAAAGCAATAAAATGAAGTAACAGATCTCAAAGACTGAGGGAGATTGTTCCAATCAGAAGGGGCTTTATACTGAAAAGACCTTTGTCCGGTTTTACTAAAAACACATGAATTGGCACCTATGAGTCCAGAGCTTAATTTCATTAAAAGTCTTTGGGATGTGCTGGAGGAGACTTTACAGAGTACTCACCTCTTGCATTGTCAATACACGATCTTGACCAAAAAATGATGCACCTCTTGATGGAAATAGCATCACAACATTTATTTCCATCGAGAGGTACGTCAATTTTTGGTCAAGATTTTGTACTGACAATGCAAGAGGTGAGCACTCTGTAAAGTCTGAGCTATAGAGGAGTTGAGGTAACATCAGCACTGAATGGGCTTTCTTTTGAGCCGGCTCATGCAGAATGGTGGTCTACAGACTCCTCTCAATAGCACCACACCAGGAGTGCACTTTCTGCATGATCATCCCCATCATCCAATTCGTTGCAGATAATGAAGCTGTGGCCTCCAGTGGGGGTGCAGAGATCAGCTCTGGTGAACAGAATGCATTAAGATGCTGAATTGGGAGAGTGAGAGGAATGTGTGACCTAAGCTGGCGTGAGGTCCTCACTGTAAATCTCCTGCTCAACTCCCCAGCTTCGCTGTTTCTTCCTCTTCTTTCCTCCTGGAAAGGGGCGCGAGAGCACAGGAAGCTGGATTGTCCCCTAAAATGAGAGCAAACAAGAGCATGGAATCATGATACTCATGTTCTCGCAGTGAGAGCAATCTGTCTCATTGAGAGAGGCCTATGCATGGGTGTGACCCAGGCAAATGATGCAGCTCTCATGCCCATTGGATGGCTGGATTAGACATCTGCAAGAAAGCCACTTGTGGAGTGACATTTTAAAACAAACATGCCATCACGCAAATTTGCTCTGTTAGGAAACCACTTTTACTTCTCTATGGAACACAACAGGGAAGCAGCAGGTGCGATACCTGCTTTGAAGCTGCAGATGTATCTTCAACTGTGATGAATCTCTTGTTTCTTCTGCAGGCTTTTTCTTTATGTGGAGGAAGCCAGTGGCCAAAGAGAAAGATTCTAAGGAGTTGGCATTCATGCCCCTCTATATTTAAGCCACGGATCAGCCCATTGTGGCATGCTCGAATTAATACAGATTGTTTCAGAGCAGGTTTACAGTGGTAAACTGGAAAATAATGATTCAATGATGCAAACAGATTTCAGTACTGCTGTAAATCAGTTCTAATAGACAATAGTAAACAGTCAATATTCAGTTGAAATCTGTTCAGTGTTGATTCTGTTTGGTTCAATATTATCATAAGAAGTACTAAAAAAGAATTTTTAGTATATTAAGTACAAAATTAGTGCACAAAAATAAAGCACTTTAAGTACATTACGGAAGTATACTTTTTTCTGACTGGACATAACTTATTAAGCCTCTTCTGCTCCTGAGTTTCAAATGGTGGAGGAGAGAAGGCTTGAAGAAGGACAGGATGAAATGGTGAAGAAGGCACCTTAGGGACGTAATCCGGCCTAGGGTGCATTATCACCTTGACTTATCCAGGGACAAAATCCAGACAGGAGGAGGCGACAGACAGGGCCTGCAAGTCTCCTACCCTTTTAAATGAGGTAATGGCAATAAGCAAAGCCGCCTTGAGAGTCAGAAGCTTCACAGAAGCTGACTCTAAGGGTTCGAAGGGAGCATCTGACAACCTTTCCACTGCAATCTAGAGATCCCATGAGGGAACCCATAAAGATGGCACTTCTCACGCCATGATGAGAGAAGACACCATTTAAGAGCATACAGCTTTCTAATAGAGGAAGCCCTAGCATTTAGGATGGTATCAATAACATCAGTTGAGAGACCAGAATTTATGAATTGTTACCCGTCAGGGGCGAGACCCACAGTTTCCAGATCTCCGGTTGTGGGTGAAAGTTTATCCCCTGAGCCTGGTACAGAAGGTCCCTCCTGGTCAGAGAGCCTTCCAGGAGAGATACTCGGGCCGGCCATAACAGGGCTACCAGAATCAACCGCATCCCCTCCTCACGGACCCTAGCCAGGACTCTTGGGAGGCATCCGTCTTGATAATCTCGCGACGGTAACACGCCCCAGAGAGGCACCCAAGGCGAGAAACAGGGGACTCCTCCACATAACCCTAACCCTAACCCTTACCATAAGCATGGGTTTTAGTAATGAACCTCCTGTGAATAGGTAAAATTTCTATGTGAAAGTATGCGTCCTGGTGCGGATGCTGCTAAAAAGAGGACCAGCGGCCAGGTAAACACTGTTAAGATTCAGTAGAGACAACCGTGTTTAAATGCAGAGTGTATCTGCTAAACTATTGTTTAATAGCTTTAAGCATACAGATAGACCTACTAAAACATTCTTTGTTCTATTAGCTTACTTGTGTTCTTTAATGCAATGTTTAATCAATTGCATTAACCCAGAATGCCTGATGTTTTATTGCTTGTGTTAGGCTACATGAGAAAATGTTTTTTGTATACCTCATGTAGGAGATTTAATGTGGGTGCGGTTCGGATTGTGGTTTTTATGTCAAACGGGTCGGGTCGGATACGGAATAAAATTAGTGTTGCTGGCCGATAATGGGTCGGGTGTTCTGTTAATTACTCCGGGTGCGGGGCGGGTGCGGGTTTAACAGACAGGACCTGTGCAGGACTCTGCCCCCAATCCCTACGAGGGGGGACACAAGCAGCAACACTGGCCTTTTTCTCCTCACTCCTGGAGCTGGGCACAGGACGGGAGGCAGAAGGACCAGCCTGCTGGACCCTGCAAGGGATAAACTGCCGGAATGCCTCAGTTTGTTTCTGTGCCGCCTGGAACCTGTTGATAACTGTTCTGATTCTTTCTTTATACCTTGTCCCCAAAAGTTTGAGCCAAATCTGTGGCTCTGCAGAGCTCTTTAACTGCTTCGGGGCTAAAGCCCTCGCCGGTGTCGAGTTCTCTGGTCTGCCTGGTAAGTCTGTAAAACTGCCATTGTGTGCAGGGACCAACCAGCCTGACCTGCTGCTTGTGGGCTCTCTCTCCCACGTCAGTTTCAAGAGGTCAGCCTTGCCCACTAGAGGTGATGTAACTCTGCATGGCTTTGAGGGCAAGGCTGACCTCTTGAAACTGATGTGGGAGAGAGATAGCCCACAAGCGTCTCTTCTACCCGAGGCAACAATATATACCCATGTTCAGTGAACCCAATGATAGTCGAATAATCTGACACTTGCTTGAAAGGAAGCACTCATCCAGTTTACTATGAGGCCACTCGATGCTTAAAGTAGCTACCACAGCTAGTAGTTCCTTGTAAGTTTTAGAGGAAGATGAAAACTGCCAGCTGGTTGCACTCAACTCATAATCTCCTTCTATGTCTAATTCCTCAAAACTAGACCCCCCTGAGAGCAGGTCTACGTCGGGACCCTTGGAGTCTGTAGATAAAGCGAGAGAAAGGGCAGCACCCGTCTCACGCTCTTCAAACAGCTCCATTTGTGAGCCCCATGATTGAAGTCGATGCGCTGCCACGGTAGACGCGGGACCAGGAATCACGGGGTGCAGATATAAAATTCCCTTCATCGTCAAAGAGGGCGATGCGGGAGTGGAGCTTCCTCACTGCAAAATACTCACGGAGAGGGCATTCATGAGGGCTCCCTTATGTTATTCATAAAATTTATTATGCACGCTGTTGCGTCACCTGACTTGGGTTCCTTGTCGCTGTCACCTTTGGATTGCTAAGGTAGGGTTTAAAAGGAAATTAATATTCATTAATATTATCTATTGACCTGCACTTACACTATCAGATGAGAACAAAATTTGACTGAGCTGAATAATTACACTAAATTTAAAAACACTTTTATTGAACTGAACTGAATCAACTGACTGAGCTGAAAAAATACTGTTGTCTTCTCTAGAGCTTATAGCTGAATTTAACTTGTTTCATAATGAATAAACATTATACAGTTATTGAACTGAACTGATCTGAATAATGACACTATTGTCTTTTTAGAGCTGCTTATAGCTAAATTGAACTCATAATTTAACTTCACAACATTGACTGAGTTATTGGAATTAATTGAAACAACACTGGACTAAAATGACACTAACATCTCACCTTCTGTAGAGCTGCTTTACAGTTTATTGAACAAATTGTGTCTCTCTCTTTAAATAAATTAAATTATAATTAAAATTTTCTTGAGGATAAAAAAAAATCTATCTCAGCTAATGCTGTAAACTATATACAGGGAGCTCTTTCTTGCACATTACTATAATATTAAAGGTTACAATTAACAACAGAGCCCAAACTATAAAATTCAGTTGCTATTTATATTTAGATATAATAATCAACACTCAAATAATAATAATTAAAAAAAAAAAAAAAAAAAAAAAAAAAAAAAAACATAAGGCAGGCTTTGCGTTGTCTTCTAAATCTAATTATAAAATTATTTTTCAATTATTTTTGTACTCCAATTCATTTTTGAAATATAATCATTTACATAGTTACTGTCATAACTTGTTTTCATGACAAATTTATTTAAACATTTATATTAAATAATTAAGGCATTACTAACAGGTAAAGTAAATATAATGAATATAAGCTAATATAGTGCATATATTTAGTGAAATGCTCCCTCTAGAGTTCATTTCTCTAGAAAACTAACATGCTGTGGACACTGAATGACTTGCCTGAGGTAAATGTAATGCTATGTAAGATATTATTCTCAAGCTATTTTATTGATGTCTTTCCGCTATTGAAACACTGGTTGAGAGATTACACGTAAACATATCTATGCATAGATTGTCTGGTTTTCTTCTGCGCTTTTTTGTGTTGTGGCGGTTAGCAAACAGCGTTGCATTACTGTGCGCGCCCCCTTCTGGATTGGAGTGTGGATCGCCTGTGATTGACTGTATTCGTCGTCTGACTGAACCGTGATGTCCGTACCGTGACGGTTCAGGACGAATACATGTACCGTTACACTCCTAATATATATATGTTAATAGTTTAAAATAATCAGATTTTTTATATGCCATGAGAATATATTTTATGTGTAATATCCAAATGCTGAGCTTTTCCTGTAATGGAGAGGAGATGGTTTATGTCTCTCAGAAGAAATGAAAATACAAATGTTATTTATATGAAGGGGCGAGGGAAAACAGAGTATTACTGGCATATGTAACAAAGGCCAGATAGTAATGAGCTGTGCGGGTAAACCTTACTCCCCTGGCCTCAAGAGGCACTTTAGTGAATGACGCTAGAGACCCACCGCCCATGCTGGAAGCACCAGTTCGAATCCCGCTCGGAACAGTGCGAGTAGAACCGGAGGGGTTACACATACATTTGAAACAAAACAAGGATCAGTCCCTTTGTTTAGAATACCACATAAACCGAATGTGGTCAGGCAGAAGGGTACAGAGGGATAAGAGACAGAAAAGGATTCACAGAACTGAAAAACAATGACTGCAGTTATAATTCAAGATTAGCTCTTCAGCTGACATAAAGGGGGGTGGGGGGGCTAGGACTAGGTCATATGTTGACCTAGTCCACAGACAAGTGATAATTGCCAAGAGTATATCTGTCTACAGACCACATCCATTTTAGGCTTTGCATATAATACAAAGCAAGGTGGTTAGTTTACACAGCTATTATCAATACCTCACTGGAAAAGTGAACTCTTATTTTGATTTCACTCCTGTGGGGTGCAGGGATGGTGGAGAGAAGCTTCTCAGATATCACATTAAGTGCTACTATTGAGCCTGTGTATTGAATGTGACATAATTATATGAGGCTTGTACTGAATTAGCACCAGTAAGAGGCGCCTTCTTTATTTTAAGATGTGCCGGAAACTATCGCCAGTGAGCTGGCTTGCTCCATTGCTGAAATTAAACATTGACATAATTAATGTAATAGTCTTAATAAGGCAGCAATTCTTGTAACAATGGTCAACAATACATGTGTAAAGGGAGAAGTGGTGAGCACATCATAACACATAACACTAGAAACCAGACAGACTGTTGGGCATGGAGGTTTTACACATTTGTGCATGGGTGGGCAAAAAACAACAACAACAACAACAACAACAAAACAATAGATTGGACAGTGTTGTCAAGCTGTGTAATGAAAGTCTGAGAGATGAGGAAAATGAACAGTTAATCAAACCAAGCACCACTTTAATTTCATTCTCTAAAAACAGGGTTTTCACACAGGGGTCGGTATATATATTCTCAGAAGAACTGTCAGAAGAATGTACTTAAACTTTCATGACATTTCTACATTTTTAACTAATTATCTCAGCTTTATATAATATATAATACTAGGTAATGTGTAATGTAGTAATACATTACTGAAGCATTACCATGAAAATCTAGATTTTTATACTATATTTACTAGCTTCAAATTGCACTGAGCCACTACAGGAATATTTTCACAATTGCATAATTTTTTATACCATTTCCATATGAATGCAGTCTCAGTCTACAGAAGTTTAAGAATCTCAAAATAATGAAATCATTTAATTAATTACAAGTGAATCGGCTTCCTATAAAGCATGCTAGAACTTGTAGGCCCGGTTTCACAGACAGGGCTTAGATTAAGCCAGGATTAGGCCTTAGTTCATTTAGGACATTTAAGTAGCTTTTATAAATGTGCCTTAGAAAAAAAAAAGAAACATTACTGGGGTACATCTTGAGACAAAATAATAGCACTGACATATTTTCATATATGTCAGTGCAAGTTGCTTTCAGTTGAAACAGCTCAAACATGCATGTTAGTCTGGACTAGGCTTAAGCCTTGTCTGTGAAACCGGTGGGTAGTGTTTTCAAATTCAAACAACATATCGGCTAACCCGATTCTGACATAAGTGTGTTGAGCATCAAAGATATTGGATGTTCCAGTTTGTGGCCCCGTGAAATTGACATCAGATCCCTCAACCTCTCAGCACTGCCTCACTCCTGCAGGAAGATGGTAAAAGGAGGGAACATGAAAGGCCAAATGAGTAGGCAACGGTCACTCACTGACTTAACCTCTGTCATCTGCCCTGTATCCCATGTCAACAAAGTATCAAATAAAGATGAATGAGCTTTATAGCGGGCACTAGAGGACCAGCTCATTGGGCCCAATTTCATCAGCTTGAGTAACCGTTCATACAGAGAGATTAACAGAGCGTTTGAAATTGGAGAGAAACAGAGAGGTATATAAATAGATTCTAGCCAGCAGGCTCACATTATTAGTGTAAATAGAAGTAGGAGGCACCTTCCACTTTGAGTTTTTACTTACTGACATGTGAAATGTCCATTTTTACAATTATTATATCTTTTATTTGTCACTAAATTCAAACCTGCTGTTCTGATTACCTAATTTTGGCCATGGTCAGACCCTGGTCATGGCCTGCCCAGGTTAGTTTCATAGAATAAATTGCCAAACCCTAACTCTGCGAATTTTGCACTAATTTCTTCTTTAAAATGTGTTAAACTTGGGATGTCAATCTTAATTTAGGTCCCAGGCTAGATTGGGCCAGAAAAAAAAAAAATGTCCCGGTAAGTGCTGTCACCATTGAGCTGTCAATTGAGCACCATTGAGCTGTATTCATTTTTACGACAAATATATTCATTATTTCCAGAAACGTAACTCTGAAAAAGTATAACTTTATTGTGAAGCATATTGAAAGACATTTTTCATATTTCACCATGATCACAGTGGGACAGCAATCAAAATATGAGGTAGCTGTCACAGAAACACACAATGGTGTGAGGCGAGTATTAAATGTAAACAGTTTATTGACAGAGAATTAATGAGAGCAGATGCAGAGAATAAACAACAACCAAGAGTGACGGAAGAGTGAATGAGGCCAAGCAGGTGAGTTGCACCACATACACCTTGATGATCACTGAAGCAGATGATAATAGTGTCTCTTATCTTTGTAGGAGCAGAAAAGGCGACAATGGAGGAGAGGGTAATCCAGGGAAAGAGGAACACAGAAGAATGGAGCACAGGAAGACGATACAGGTAAGTAGCAATTAGCAATACAGGCAATCCAAAAGGTTTCTAGTATGCCAAGTAAGAGCTTGATTAGCTAGTGTGTAAATGGGGTTGGAGCTAAACTCTGCAGGACTGTGGCCCTCCAGGATTGGACACCCCTGGTTTAGATGATCAAACACACCTGATTCAATTCATCAGCTCAAAGACCTCAGATGGGTGTGTCAGATAAAAGGGACATCCAAGGTTACGTCTATAATCTGGATGCATTTAAAAACACATCTTTTTCTCTATGTTTTGGGGAATCACGGAAGTGAACCGCTATTGATGACATGTGATTTGATAAAACTGTGTTTGTGTGTGTTCTCTCTCACTTTTCTGACAGGCGTGACTGACGCACTGTTAACAGAGAGAATGTATATCTCATTCTGCTCGCTTTCAGCACAAATGGACTCACGCATTCTTTAGGACAGATAGACACAAGTACTGTTATGTGCTGATGCTTTGGAAACAAAATAAAACTCTATCCATTTTAGCGTTTTCTTCACAGGCGTTACATGGAAACTTTTGGAAAATGCTCATAAACTCTGGTGTGAATGGAGAGCGCTTTGAAGTGAAAACTCTTTTTTCAAATGTATCCGGATGAGTGCTGGGAACCACTGTTCTACTTCATCATCAATGCCAACGTTTAATTCCAGTACTCAAGAATGCAATTACAGAGGATGCATGAAATTACCCGGATGTGTATTAAATTGAGGATGCACTGAATGCAGACAAATCCCAGAAGTGTTTGCAGGCGGACTACTTACGAGCAGTATATTGTCAAGCGTCTAGATTGTTGCAAGTTTGTTTTGTGCATCTATTTAATTTGCTGATTTTCTATCAGAGTTAGTACTGGCTGCAGATAAATACTTAATTGTTGGTGATTTTAACATCCACATAGATAATGATAAAGGGACTGGGATTGGCATTTACAGACATTCTAAACTCTATCGGAGTTAAACAACGTGTCAGGACCCACTCATTGTCGTAATTATACTTTAGACTTAATATTGTCACATGGAATCAATGTTAATGGCATTTCTGTACATAACTTAATGATACTTTGACGTTTTGTTCTACAATGTAAACTGAATTTTGAAGCAGTTATGTTCATTTTTGAAAACGTACATTTTTAATAAGTAACTAGATAAGACAGCTGTGTGAAGTGTAGTGTACGTTGTAGTGCAGTGTATGTTGTAGAACAAAACTTCAAATTATCGTCAAGTTATGTTTACCACAGGCTTTATTTTACTCATAAATTAAAAAACCTCCATAGGAAAATCTCGAAGGAACCAGGGGTAAATTATTCTTCCGGGTTCTGACCTGCACCACTCTATTGTCCTTTGAGTTAATGTCCATTTATGACATTTCGGCTGTGTTCTTCTTGATGCTTGGATAGATTTTCTCTTGTAATTTCACTATTTTCTCATCTTATGATGTTATATCTGTTTCAACACAACAACCTGATACAAAAGCTTGTGCTTTCTGCGTGACAGTTTGCGTAGGAATTTATTTGTATGTATTGTTCAATTAAATTAATCAACACGTTACTTAAAAACTTAAGATTATTAAACCCTTCATAGTAGAAGCACAGAATACAAGTTGACAATTTCTATTAACATTAACCAGCAAATATTGAGCATCTTTATCAGCTATAAGGCAAATTCATACAAACTCTTGAAGCTCTCTGCTGAAAATAATAAAGAGCTCAGAACTGGAGCCCATTCATTTTTTTCTTTTTTTAACTGCAAAATCTCCAAGTCTAGGGAAATATCAATAGCCAAATAAAAGACCTCTGTTCCTGTAAACCACAAGGGAGAGTGAAAAGATTCAGGCTGTTTACTTTTTAAATTATATGATTGATTTCCTTTAAAGTTATTTGATTATTTTAATGTTCATATTTGCTCCACTGGAGTCATTTTTCTCATTTATTTAATTGATTTTCTGGGTTTGGCATCCACAAGCTCTTTAACTGTTCACTGACAACATCAGCTTTTATGGTGGTAGCTGGTAAAACACTAATCATTAACACTAATGCTGTCTTTACACCCATAGTGAACTAGAGATCTGTTGTGGTTATTTTATTAACACATTTTAAAATTATTTCCTAAAAATAAAACTTGTTTTCATATCCAGCTTGATTGTAATTTATTTAACACAACAGCACCAAATGGATACACATTATTGCGCAAGTTTTCATTATATAAGAAGAGAAACAGGAAAAGACCTCATCAAAGCCTGTCATTTACATCCTGTGCATTTTTTTTTTCATCCTGATTCTGCTTTTAGATAAGGCTAATAGATCACAGCTCACGGGCCAACGGTACAGGACAGGATAATGGACTTTTCATTGCACCATGATTTACTTGGCTGTAAGGTTCCACCTCGGCCCTTTCAGCTTGATAGCCCTAATTAATAACAATTGCTCCCCAAAATGTGCAAATGGAACGATAAACGAAGAACCAACTAATTAACTGCTACCATTTCTGCTAATCATCAGTTAACATTCCATTTTGTCATCATTACACTCAAATGAATGCAAGAACAGATAAAACAGGTCAGCCCTTTTTTGCCCCCATAAACTCTTCTAAGCCATATTTTTCCTTCCAATAAGAAGACGAGTAATTAAAGGCAAAGCTGAATTGAGAAGACTGCAAATTTGTAGCACAATTTTTCAAAAGAAATGCTGAAATCATTCCATTGAAAGACATAGTTTGTTTCTTTTGCCCAAAAGACATTGGAAGGATGAGGAGAAAAAACGGTCCAGTGTCAGCATCATCTGTTTCAGAAGAGTTCTGGCTCATTTATTCCATGACCTCGTGCCAGGAAGAAAAACTCAGTACAAGTGGAAACAGCACTTGATCTTTATAGCAGTGCAGCATTAAAGGGTAAAGTCCTTTTCATATCCTGCAGTTTTTAGGTGCAGCTCTGCATAGCGTTAACATATAGCACTGATGGACAGACAATGTCAGCTGAAATATCAATATCAAAAGCTAATAAACAATTTAAAATATTTTCACAATATTTTCGACACATGTATGCATTCAACATTTTTTGGTCGAGTATACATAGAAATGTCTTCAGAATATTGTTTTAACTCACTTTAAAATTTACTCTCCCTTTGAAATATTTATCACTAAAAAGGAATGTAATGAAATGCATTTTGCAATGGTCTTCCAAGATTGTGGTATTTATTCAGAGACAACTGTAACGAATCAAAGCTTGTTTGGTATTATTTGAAGTGAGCAGGATTCTCATTGTTGGGTGATTTATGGCAGGGCGGTCATCTTATTGACCTTTTGCCATTGTGCACAAGTGACTGATTAGCACTGCAATCCCACCACCGTAGCAAAGCTATACATTTTCAAGACTCAGTCATTCATAGCAGCTGTTGTTTTGCATCTCATGCACAGATGTGTGTACTGAAGTACATATAGCTTTATCTTTCGTTTCTAAAGTAGATTGAATCTACAAAACACACACAAAAACTGAATGAATGAACTTAAATTAGAATACAAACATCACATGCTTAAAGCTACTGGATTAGGCAATCAGATTTTAATAATTGGTACTTACATTCATAAAGTTACACTTTATTTTAAGGTGTCATTGTTACAGTGTAATTATACATTAGTACTAATTACTTATGTGTACTTACTATAGGGTTATGGTTAGGATTAGTTTGTTTGGGTTAGGATTAACTTGTTGTAGGGTTAGATGCATGTAATTATGCATAATTTATAGTTATTACTATAGTAATTACATGTAATGTGTAACAATGACATTAAAATAGTGTTACCATTTTTTTTTTTTTTTTTTTTTTTTTTTTTTCTATTTCATGATTACGTATTATTCACAAAATGGCAGTAAATGACTTTTGGCAGCTGACCCCAACTATCACAGCATGTCAAGCGCAAAATGGGTTAAGATATGCTTTTTGGGGGCATTAAATAATGACGACAACAAACCTTAATAAATCACATTGCATGATTTAGTTAAATACTCTCCTTCCATAAATTTTGGTTTGGAATGGGAAACTCCTACAAATGCATATGCAGTAAGGTTAGGCGCAAAAATAACTGTGCCCATGCCTTTTCATCACTATTTTATTCCTGCGTGTCTTTGGATATGTCATGTCTTGGGAAGGAGTGAACAAGGACTCAGGTGCAGAGAAAGGAATGGGCTTTATTTAAAATTCAAAACAAAAGACCTAGACCTAAGATCGTGGGGGCGGGGCGAGGCGAGGCAAAAACCTGTACAGGGAAAACATCCACAACAGACAACACAAGGAGAATAAATAGGGAAGGAAAAGAGGAGGGTAACGAGGGAGAGCAGATGAGGCAAATTAACTAGTAACAAGGGGGGCGGGGCCAAGACGAGAGACTGACAGAAGAGCTCATGGCACACTGAAACAACCAAAAAGCCGTGTGCAAAAGCTACATGGCAAACAAACATGACAGAAGTGGGGTCCGCAGAATAATATAGGGTTCATAGACAATTGAAAAAGTTTTTGGGGCAGACCTGACCAGAGAAAAGAGATGGTATCCATCCCACCTGGGATGGTGCTGCTCTTCTCTCTAGTAATATGGCACATAGTCTTTAGAGCTGAAACATGACAAACTGGGGCCCAGGTCAGGAAGCAGACAGACTGGCTAAACTGACCGTCTGCTAGCTGTCTCACGTCACAGAAGTCAGATAAATCCCAACACATAGAAACTCTTTCACCTAGATATCATCACATAGAGACTGTGTCTGTACCCTGATTTAGTAAATACAAAAAACTCCCAAACCCATTTAAGGGTAAAAATTAAATTGATGTTCAACAAATAAAAAACAGATATAATACAGATGAACAAATGATAAAGCACAGAAAGATCCCTTTCCACAAAATCATTCTTTGTAAATGATATTATCACAGATAATAAACTAGATGTGCTGTGTTTGACAGAGACCTTGCTAAAACCAGACAATTACATTACTTTAATTGAGTCCACCCCCCAAGATTACTGTTATAAACACGAGCCTCGTCTGAAAGGCAAAGGGGGAGGTGTTGCTGTAATTTATAGTAATATCTTCAGTATTACTCAAAAGTCTTTCAAATATAATTCCTTCGAAGTGATGGTGCTTTATATAACATTATGTAATGTAAGCGACAAATGCCATTTGACATTCGTGCTGGCTACTGTATACAGGCCACCAGGGCACCATACAGACTTTATCAAAGAATTTGCTGATTTTCTATCGGAGTTAGTACTGGCTGCAGATAAAGTCCTAATTGTTGGTGATTTTAATATCCATGTAGATAATGAAAAAGACACATTGGGATTGGCATTTACAGACATTCTAAATTCTATTGGAGTTAGACAACACATGTCAGGACCCACTCATTGTCACTCATTGTACTTTAGATCTAATATTGTCAGCATGTAATAACCTAGAATACTGTCTAACACTTGATAGCTGCTCTGTTAAGTCTTCATCGTCAGTTAGGAACCTGGGTGTGCTCTTTGATACCAATCTTTCATTTGAAAGCATTTCTAGCATTTGTAAAACCGCATTCTTCCATCTTAAAAATATATCTAAACTACGACATATGCTCTCAATAACAATTGCGGAACAGTTAGTTCATGCGTTCATGACCTCAAGGCTAGATTACTCTAACGCTCTACTGGGTGGTTGTTCTGCTCGCTTGATAAACAAACTACAGCTGGTCCAAAACGCAGCAGCTAGTGTTCTTACTAAAAACAAGTAGTATGATCATATTAGCCCAGTTCTGTCAACACTGCATTGGCTCCCTATTAAACATCGTATAGATTTTAAAATCTTGCTAATTACTTACAAAGCACTAAATGGTTTAGCTCCCCAGTACCTGAGCGAGCTCTTAATGCATTATAGTCCTTCACGTTGTTACATACAGAAGGGAGCGGAGACACAGGTAAGTGCAAGCAGGGTTTTATTAAAGTCAACTGAGCGTGCTGGAGTGATGCAGGTGAGTGTAAACAGGATGATACGTGGCTTGGTGATCGTGCTGGCTTCTGATGCAGGTTGTTGTTGTTGCAGGTTACGTGGAGACAGACGGACGTGGAGCAGACGAGGCACACTGAACTCACTTGGAACACGGAGACACAGGGAGTCACGGAGAACACAGGAGACAGGTAAGTAGATCACAGTAGGAGTCCTGAAGGTAAGCATAGCATGTAGGTATGCGTTAACGAGACCGGACGATGTGTGTGTGTTCAGTGTGCTCTTTTATGTGGCAGTGGTGATGAGTGCTGATGCGTGACAGGTGTGGCTGATCAGTACTCAGGAGAGGGAGTGCGCTGTGATTGGGTGACTGTGGAGCCTGGCGTGTCTGTGACATTACCCCCCCCTCCACGGTCCGCTCCTGAGGACCGTGGACCCCGACGTCGTGGTGGTCGCCCCCTGCCACGAGGAGCTGGTCTGCTTGGATGACTGGAATGGAATTCGTCGAGAAGGTTAGGGTCAAGGATATCATTTCTGGGTACCCATGAGCGTTCTTCGGGGCCATATCCTTCCCAGTCCACGAGATATTCAAGGAAACCACCACGGCGCCGGGAGTCCAAGATGTCTTTGACCCGGTATGCCACTCCGTCTTCCACGATGAGTGGAGGAGGGGGTTCCTCGAGATCGCCAGGCTCTGTGGAGGGAAGAACAGAGGGGTGATGAGGCTTAAGGAGTGAAACATGGAAAACTGGGTGAATGCGGTACTCAGGGGGGAGTTGCAGGTGATAGGTGACTGGGTTGATCTGCCGGAGGATGGTGAAGGGGCCAACGAAGCGGGGACTCAGTTTCCTACACGGCAGGCGCATCTTGATGTCCCGGGTTGACAGCCAAACCTTCTGTCCTGGTTGGTACTGGGGTGCGTGGGAACGTCGAAGGTCAGCTGTCAACCTGCGCCTGCGTAGGGCCCGTTGGAGCTGCAGATGGGCTGAGTCCCAGACCCTCTCGCTCTCCCGGAACCAGTAATCCACCGCCGGGACATCCGATGGTTCCCCATCCCAGGGGAACAGTGGGGGCTGATAGCCGAGTACGCATTGGAAAGGTGTCAGACCAGTGGTGGGTTGTCGGAGAGAGTTTTGGGCGTACTCGGCCCAGCCCAGGAACTGGTTCCAGGAGTCCTGGTGGCCGTGACAGAAGGTACGGAGGAAACGGCCTATCTCCTGGATCTTCCTCTCCGTCTGCCCGTTCGTCTGCGGATGGTATCCAGAAGACAGACTGATGGCCACACCTAGGAGTTTAAAGAAGGCCTTCCAGACCCGGGACGTGAACTGGGATCCACGGTCGGACACTATATCTTCGGGCAATCCATAGTAGCGGAATACATGGTTGAATAACAGTTCGGCGGTTTCCATGGCTGTGGGGAGTCCAGGTAGGGGAAGTAACCGACAGGACTTGGAGAAACGATCGACTATCACGAACACACAGGTGCATCCTTCGGAGACTGGGAGGTCGGTTATGAAGTCGACTCCTAGGTGTGACCACGGACGTGTTGGAACGGGCAGAGGTTGTAGTTTGCCGGAGGGAAGATGGCGTGGGCTCTTGGAGATGGCACATTCCCTGCACCCCTGCACGTACCTCCTGACGTCAGATCTCATGTTGGGCCACCAGAAACGCTGTTTCAACAGCGAGAGGGTCTCGTTGACCCCTGGGTGGCCAGTGCCCAGTGAAGTATGTGAGGAGTGGATTAGGGGAGTGCGTCGTGCTCGTGGGACATACTTCAATCCGGTGGGGCAACCCGGCGGGGTGTTGGTGGAGGCACTGGGCTCGGGGAGCGTTTCCTCTGACCAGGAGATGGGGTTAACAAAGAGTTTCTCGGGGAGTATGGGCTCTGGATCTTCAGTTCCTTCTTCAAGGTTATATAGACGAGACAGTGCGTCTGCTTTCACGTTCTTGGGACCAGGGAGATAAGAGATCTTGAAGTCAAAGCGGGTGAAAAACAGAGCCCATCTCGCTTGGCGGGGGTTCAACCTCTTGGCATCCCGTAGATACCCCAGGTTCTTATGGTCGGTCAGAACCAGGAATGGATGTTTTGCTCCCTCGAGCCAATGCCTCCACTCCTCCAAGGCGAGCTTGATGGCAAGAAGCTCACGGTTGCCGATGTCATAGTTGACCTCCGCCGGGTTGAGTTTCCGGGAGAAGAAAGCGCATGGGTGGAGTTTCTTAGGGTTCCCCTGCTGCTGGGACAGTACCGCTCCCACTCCGGTGGTGGAGGCGTCCACCTCCACGACGAAGGGGAGATCAGGATCGGGGTGTGCCAGGAGGGGAGCGGTAGTAAATGCTGTCTTCAGGTGTTCAAAGGCTTGCGTGGCTGCTGGCGTCCAGGACAGAGACTTGGGCTTATGGCGGAGGAGGTTGGTGAGTGGACTGGTGATGGAACTGTAGTTCAGGATGAATCGACGATAGAAGTTAGCAAATCCTAGGAAACGTTGGAGTTCTTTGACGGAGGTGGGAGTGGGCCAGTCTTTGACAGCAGTGACCTTCCTCTCGTCCATGCGGACGCCACTGCGGTCGATGTTATAGCCCAGAAACTGCACTGAGGGCTGATGGAAAGTGCATTTCTCGGCTTTCAGATAGAGCTGGTGTTCCCTCAGGCGTTGGAGGACCTCCGCAACGTGTTGGCGATGTTCGGCCAGGCTCCGGGAGTAAATCAGGATATCGTCAATGTAGACCAGGACGGATCTGTGCAGGAACTCCCGGAGCACCTCATGCATGAAATCTTGAAATACGGAGGGGGCGTTGACCAGTCCATACGGCATTACGAGATATTCGTAGTGGCCTGTAGGTGTTACGAACGCTGTCTTCCACTCGTCCCCCTCACGTATTCTGATGAGGTTGTACGCGCTGCGGAGGTCCAACTTGGTGAACACAGTGGCGCCGCGCAGGTGTTCCAGGGCTGATGGGACGAGAGGAAGGGGATAACGGAACTTTACAGTGATTTGGTTGAGTGCTCTGTAGTCGATGCAGGGCCGCAAGCCTCCGTCCTTCTTAGCCACGAAGAAAAAGCTGGACGCAGCAGGGGAAGTGGACGGTCGGATGTAGCCTTGTTTCAGAGCCTCGTCGATGTATTCCTCCATGGCTTTCTCCTCCGGAATGGATAGGGAGTAGATTTTCCCTCTGGGCACTGGCTCACCTGGGATGAGGTCGATGGCGCAGTCCCATGGCCGGTGTGGAGGCAGCTTGGAGGCCTTCTTCGGACAGAAGACATCACTGAAGTGGGAATAACATGCTGGGATCTCTGTGGAACGTTTCTCGAGGGGCTTTCCACAGTGGTTGCACAGACTTGAATGGTCTTGGAACTCGGAGAGCTAGGAACTGGAAACTCAGGAAAACAGTCTTGAAAGCATTGGTCACCCCACTTCAGGATCTCTCCTGTCCTCCAGGAGATGGTGGGGTTGTGCTGCTCTAGCCACGGGCGCCCCAGAATCACGTCAGCCGTTGAGTTCTCCAGAACCAGCAGTTGAATTTCCTCTTTATGGAGAACTCCGACTTGGAGCTGGAGGGGTCCCACCATGTAGCGTACTTGCCGTAGAGGCTTTCCAGTTACCGCGTGGATCTGGTAAATCTTCGGCGTTGGGGCGGTTTGGAGTTTAAGCTGGCGGCAGAGGGATCCGGAGATGAAGTTGCCAGCTGACCCAGAATCGAGGAGCGCACTGACTGGAAGACAGAATTCGGCAGCAGTAAGTGTTACAACAATTGTGAGTGGTTTCATTTTGTTCAGCGTAGGCAAAATAACACTCACCATGGGCCGAACTGGACGGGTGGGGCATTCAGCGATGTAATGCCCAGCACGGCCGCAGTAGAGACACAGATTCTGGGTCAGCCTCCTCTGCCGCTCAGTAGACGTGAGGCGAGAATTTTCGAGTTGCATAGGATCATTGGCTGGTTCTGGGAGGCTGACGGATTCGGGCTGGCGGAGGTTCGCTGGGAATAACGGCTGGTTCTGGTGCTCTTCGAGACACAGCTGCATACGAGTGGCGAATCTGATGGAGAGTTGAATGAATTTTTCGAGCCCGATGGAATCCTCGTATGCAGCGAGATGCAACCGCACACGGGGCTCGAGACCCTGACGATACAGGGTGAGGAGGGCTCGTTCATTCCAGCCACTTGCAGCAGCGAGGGTACGAAACTGGAGGGCATAATCAGACACAGTTAGTGATCCTTGTTTTAAATTACATAATCTCTCACCAATGGTTGAATCTCCCGCGGGCGTTCCGAAAACTTCCTTGAAGTGCGTAATGAAGCTGGACAGGGAAAGAACGACAGGGTTTTCTTGATTCCAGAGAGGTTCAGCCCAGCGCAGTGCTTTACCATGGAGTTGAGAGATTATGAAAGCCACTTTCGCTTTATCGTCAGGATACAAGTGCGGTTGCATCTCCAGAACCAGCGTACACTGCAAAAGGAATCCGTTGCAGTCCTCCGCCAGGCCAGAGAAGGGCGCCGGTTTAGCCATGGGACTGGCGACGGCTGGTGGTGAAGGAGATGCCGCAGTGAGCGTGCGGTGAAGTGCATCAACCAGGTCTTGAATGGGGTCCGAGGTGCTCATGTTGACGTGACGGTTGTGGTCCGGTCTTCTGTTACATACAGAAGGGAGCGGAGACACAGGTAAGTGCAAGCAGGGTTTTATTAAAGTCAACTGAGCGTGCTGGAGTGATGCAGGTGAGTGTAAACAGGATGATACGTGGCTTGGTGATCGTGCTGGCTTCTGATGCAGGTTGTTGTTGTTGCAGGTTACGTGGAGACAGACGGACGTGGAGCAGACGAGGCACACTGAACTCACTTGGAACACGGAGACACAGGGAGTCACGGAGAACACAGGAGACAGGTAAGTAGATCACAGTAGGAGTCCTGAAGGTAAGCATAGCATGTAGGTATGCGTTAACGAGACCGGACGATGTGTGTGTGTTCAGTGTGCTCTTTTATGTGGCAGTGGTGATGAGTGCTGATGCGTGACAGGTGTGGCTGATCAGTACTCAGGAGAGGGAGTGCGCTGTGATTGGGTGACTGTGGAGCCTGGCGTGTCTGTGACACACGTCTATTGCGATCTCAGAATTCTGGCCAGGTGATAATACCTAGAATATCAAAATCAACCGCAGGCGGTAGATCCTTCTCCTATTTGGCACCTAAACTCTGGAACAATCTTCCTAGCATTGTTCAGGAAGCAGACACACTCTGTCAGTTTAAATCTAGACTAAAAACGCTTCTCTTTAACCTGGCATACACATAAAGGCGGGCATACACTGTGCGATTTCTGTGCGATTTCAGCAAGGTTACCAACTCACACTGTACGAGTAGATCGCATGCGATGTAAAGCCAAAGCACACGATTTATATGCTCACACTATGCAGTCCAGGCTAATTTCTTAGCGCATAACCGACGTGCTGCGAGGATAATAAAAGATTTGATAAATTACTCCTCATTGAAAATGATTTAAAGACATTTATACAATGAATTATAGCCCTATAATTAAAATTATTAACAGTATAATGTGTCTGAACACTGCAATAATCAGTCAATGAAAAGCAGCTTCACTTCAAAAACAACTTGTTTAAAACAAAATACTTCTCATTTTTTTTCACTACGTACAGTATATGGGCCACAAGAGAAATATTAAAATAAATTAAGACATAGCCTACCGTTGAATTCTGAATTATGAACTATGTTGAAGTAGGATTTATCTCTCATTGTCTCTGAGGGAATATGCACCGAAAGCTCGCCGGTTTTACTGTTATTTTCTGTAAAGGCTGAACAATTGACTGGGGATTGAGACATTGTCATCTGCATAACTCCTGCGCAAAGTTTGCACATTATTTGTGTGATACAGTACACTGACTCGCCTTCATGGTTTAAAATGGAAAAATATTGCGACGTGACAGTTTTCTTTATCATCAATTGCCAAATGATGGACAACGGTTCACATTTGAATAATAATAAATAATAAATGATAAATGATAATAAAATTAAGTAAATATTAAATAGCCTACATGAGTAAATAGAAAGTGAAAAGTGAAACAAGGAAATTAATGATCAAGTAAATTAATACAAGAGGCACCGGTGTATATGTACAACCAGGTGGCTTGGAAGACGTGCATAATAGCCTATGGTTTATCCATTATGCAACACGAACTGGAGGTAAGCAACAGTTTGCTAAATTGCTACAGAACTTAAAGATCTCCCTCTTTTCATTTTCTTTCTTGCTGCATTGAAGATGAAATGGTTTAAATTCTATTTTCATGCAGGCGCAGTGAGGGAAAACACAGAGTTTAGGGCAATCGGTTCGTAGCTCTGCTTCAACTGTGCGATATCCTCACAAGGGGCGACCAAAATTTCTGACATGCCAGAAATTCATCCGACCATCCGATTGCCGGTCGGGAGAGGTTTATTGCCTCTCGTTTCCCCGTGTACACTGCACGACAAACGACACAAGACAAAGATGAAAATCGGCCCGACTCAAAAAAAGAGTCGCACAAGTCAGAATTCAGCTCAAAATCGGACGAAAATCGCACACTGCATGCCCGCCTTAACACATTATCAGTTTATGTTTTCACATCTGTTAAAGGATTGTTAGGCTGCATAAATTAGGTCAACCGGAACCGGGAACACTTCCTACTACACCCGATGTACTCGTTTCATCAGAAGAAGAATGGCATTTACGCTAATATTAGTCTCTCTCTGTTTATCCCGAGGTTTGCCGTAGTCAGCCAGATCCGGGCCGTATCCAGATCAGATGAAGGACCTGCACCTAGACACGACCACAACACATCCCTGAAGTGTCAGCAGAGATTGTGTCAACTAGACATCCCCTGAGAAGGCCTCATTGACATGACAGCCAGTGGCACAGATTCCCACAAACCGTTTCCATACCGGCGTGATCAATCCGATCTTTAACTAGATGGAACTGGATTAAATATTTTGACTGTTGCTATCCCAAATCTGATTTATGACCTGTAATGCTGCCTGAATCATAATCATGCACTGTTTGTTGTTGGCCAGAGGAGAACTGGCCCCCCGACTGAGCCTGGTTTCTCCCAAGGTTTTTTTCTCCATTTTTTCACCTGTTGGAGTTTGGGTTCCTTGCCGCTGTCGCCTTTGGCTTGCTTAGTTGGGGACACTTGATATTCAACGCTGATATTGATCTGCCTGCATTGACACCATTGTATGTGAACTGAACTGAGCTGGACGATGACATCACTGTTTTCTCCAGAGCCGCTGTATTGATACATGAACTAAATTAATAACTATTGATTTTTACAAAGGAATGAATCAATACTGAATTTACTTAAGCTGGACAATGACACCATTTTCTTCTAGAGCTGCTGTGCAGCCAAAATTATTTGCCAGTTATCACTGTAAAGCTGCTTTGACAAAATATAATGTTAGTAATTAAGTACATATTTTACTACCAATGTTGTGGAAAGTTATTTTTAAAAGTACTATGTTGCGTTACTCCCCCAAAAATGTAACTAATTGCATTACTTAAACACATAACAGTTTCCATAAATAAGCAAAAGTAAACCTAAAAAGTAAAAGTATTGTATTTACTTGGAAACGTGATACCCAACTGTCACAATCAGTGAGTTTAGTTTCGTTTTCATGGACTTTTAGTTTGTTTCTCATCTATCACTATCTGTTGCCATAGACCAGGGGTGGCGAACTCCGGTCCTGGAGAGTTTCGCTCCAACCCTGATAAAAACTCACCTGCCTACAGCTTTCTAGCAACACTTCAGGCCTTGATTATCTTGTTCAGGTGTGTTTGATTAGGGTTGGAGCTGAACTCTGCAGGACTGTGGCTCTCCAGGACCGACGTTAGCCACCCCTGCCATAGACATTCATTAACGATCACACCTATTTGTATTCTGTTCATCATTAGCCTGTGCATTTAAGTTCCTTTTTAGGTCTTTGTCATGGTCCGGTATTGTTTGTGTGTGCATGTTACACACGCTTTTATGTTGTCTTTGCTATCTTGGATTATCCTATTTACTTTGTTTATTATGTGTACTACATTTGCTACTTTTTTCTTTTTTAAATGTGTCACTTTGGCAGGTATGGCATCTGTACATTTCAGCAAAGATGTGTCTATTAATTTGCATACTTTGTATTTTTTAAGTTGTCCCATTTTTTTTACCTGCAAGGGAGTGACCTGCAGGAGGCCCATTTTCTCCAGAATTGTCCTAAAACAAGAGAAAATGGACACACTTATGAAAAATATTAAGACATGGATGCAATCTTAAAAAGATTAGAAAATATGACACAGCAGTACATGCATAAAAAAATACTCCATAAATCATATTTCTGGATACTCAAATTTGGTTAAAACATTTGTAGACATATCTTGCATGACAGCACTGCAAAAACCAATAAAGTGAAAGACTATTGCCTATCTACTGCTTGTCTTATTGTTATGGGCTTTGTGTAGGGTGAGGGCTAATTGTTATAATACGCAAGAGAGCCTAGTGGAAATATTACAAATGGGTCGTTGCCTTACCTCCAAGGCACACTGGCTGAGTTTTTGGCCCCGGTAAGTAAATGCTCATTTTCGTTACTGATGTGACATCATTTAGAACAAAACCAGGCCAAAACGAAGTTTTGTGTTCGTTTTGGGAGTTCGAAATGGCTTGCCAAAGCAAATTCTCAGGAAAAGTTCGCTCCAGCTGCAAAACACCTTCGTACTACCATTGGTCCGTGACGATAACGTAATAGGAGGTGTGCGCTGCTTTCTTTCAAGTGGAACTATTCTCTGACTCATTTCATCTTTTGAGTTCGTTGAGGTAAGATCTCCACGGGTGAAAACATGAACACACTGGATAGCCGCTTTATAGTACAAAATGAAGTTGTGCTTCTGATTAAATGAGGCACTGACACTGTTTTTCATGTTTGATACTGTAAAGCTGCTTGCTTTTAAGCAATCTATTGAATAAAGTGCTATATAAATAAACGTGACGTGACTGGAGTGCTAATTTGCAGAGCTCTTGCTAACATACCAATGTTGTTATTATCAGGCGCTTTTCTTATGATTTCTATAAAAAATGCTTGCCGTTTTCTCATTTTTGTTGTGTTTATTTTGTTACTGAGAAGAAAGTGCACAGCACATATTTACATATTCATCTAAACGCCGCTCTCAGCAGTGTGGGCAGCGTCAGATGTTCGATTACAGTATATCGCTGCTCGCGTATTTCAAACTTCGTTTTACCCCTAAATGAAGAACGAAAAAGAACTTCGTTCGGGGCCTTTATATCCTTCCGGAGCTCCTCCATGGTGTGAGACCGGTGTGTTGCTCAGGTATCTGTCTCTCATTAGCATTCATTCTACCAGCCTTGATCTGATCCCACGGCTCTTGACCTTGCCCTGCTTCATACTACATAATCAACATAATTTCTGCCAAAGTCCCATTGGATTGCTTTCCATCGGCTGTAGAGGTGAAGACAACAGCTCCCATGATTCCATGCTTATTCACGGCATCATCAAGCTACGACTTTGTTATTGTTTTGAGTAAGCGACCTCTAGCGGCAAAACTTTAAAGGGACCAGGGGCCAGATTTACTAACTGGGGCAAATTAGTGTGAGAGTGCAATTCCACAAACGCGCCGATGGGAGTGGCAAGTTTTGCATGTGATCTACTGCTGATGGGTTAAGACATGTTTTTTTGGGCGTTAAATAATGGCGCACAAACATTACTAAATTGCATTGCGTGATTCATTTAAATACTCTCCTCCCATAAATTTTGTGTCTGAAAGGGAAACTCCTACAAATGCATATGCAATAAGGTCCGTCGCAAAAAAAACTCAGTCCACACCTTTTCACCGCTAATTTTGCACTGTGTCTTTAGTAAATCCCGACAGTAGTTTTTTAATGCCAAGAGGGTTTGCGCTTGTGCAAGCTGTTAATAAATCTGGCCCCAGGGCTGTTCAGCTCTAGCCAAAGCATCACAGATCAGTTTTTGGCTGCATTCCTTCTTTTAAGGAGGAATTTGAAAAATAATGTGGCCACTGTGGACTTCCTGCTTTTGTTGCCACATGATGGAATTCCACCTTCCAACAGCTCAATTGCCCCAAAGACCACACGTACTGTATGTCCTCTGTGACCTGCGCTCCTAGGTGATTCACCTGGGTCTTCCTACTCCAGACACCCAGGTGAGAACCGGGTTCAACAGGCTCCTCACTGATCTACTTTCGTTTCAAGGTAACACTACCGTCATGATGGTCATTGACTGTTTCTTGAAGGCTTGCCACCTCATTCCTCTCCTCAAGTTGCAATCAGCTCTGGAAATGGTGGAGACCATCTTCCATTATGTGTTCAGGCTCTATGGCCTGCCGGAGGATATCATTTATGACCAGAGTCTGCAGTTTACATCATGGGTATGGAAGGAGTTCTGCAAACTCCTCAACATCAATGTCAGTCTCACTTCAGGATACCATCCCCAGTCCAACAGCCAGACAGAATGCCTTAATCAGGAAGTAAGTCATTTTCTTCTCTCAAACCAGTTTGACTGGTGTTGGTTTCTTCTCTGGAGAGAATATGCACAAAATTCTATTTAAAATCTCTACGTAACTCTTCGGCTGCCAACCACCAGAAGAACCTTCTGAATTACCCTCCATCAGTCACTGGATGCGAACAGGTCTGGGATTCTGCTCATGTCCACCTGCAAATGAGACGTCCCATAAGATGGCAAATGACCCAAGCAGACAAGCATCGTAGACCATTTCCCACACTCTGGCCAGGCCAACGAGTGTGGCTCTCTACTCATGACCTTCGCCTCTCTCTACCCTGTAAGGAACTTTTGCCCAAGACCATGGGTCCATTCAGGATTATCAAACAGATTAATTCTGTCTGCCACAGACTCCCCAGATTATTGTATCTCTCTTACATTTCGTGCTTCCTTTTGCAAACCTCTAGTGAGCCAATGTTCCTTCCCTCAATCTCCCACCACCTCCCTTTGATCTAGATGGTGAAACAGCACTACATTGGCCTACCATTGTCTCTCACACCTGTTACTCATCACCTCATTATCTCAGTATATATACCCAGTCACACATTCACTCTCTACAAAGTCTTGCCAGTACATTTTGTCTACGTTTGAGAACATTGCTTGATTGTTTTAGATTACTAACCTGTGACTGGGTTTATCATTTTTTGCCACTTTGCTTTGTGTTTTGTACTTGTTTGCCTTGTGTATATGTTTCTTGGTTTTGACTGCTGCCTGCCTGACTACTCCATTAAACTCTGCAAATAAATGTTCCTTCTGTTTCAGAGTCTGCATCATCACAAAGCTGAAGGAACACTTGACCGTGGAAGTGAAAAGTAAGTGATAGACTAATTTTAGAATGGAACCTCATACTAAACATGACATTATTTTTTTCTTCAGAATATTGGTTAGGTTTATTTGTCATTTTAAATTTTGTGTTTCAGATCTGATTCTCCAGGAGGCAGAGAAATCAGAGCATATTCATATAGAACAAAACTGGTTCCCCTGGGGATGAAGAAGAGCAAAACAATAGTGGTGAAACTGTTACTGCAAAAACAGAAGAAAGTGGCTCACTCCAGCCCTTCTGCCCAGCTCAGCTGTTACCTTGACATTTGTGATGGCCAGAACAACTTTGAACATTTTGTGTTAGTAACTGAAATGTATTTATTTTATTTTATTTTATATTATGTTATTTTCCAATATTAACCTCTTGAGGTGCGCTGTCCCGACTTCGGGCTTGACGTCACTTTGTTTACCATGGTATACATTTACTATATGGAATACCGTCTAAAAATATTGAGAATGATAACAAATTATACATTATTTGAAAGTTCTAAGGGTTTACTATCAATCTACAGTGCCTGTTTTACGGTATAGATGCTCCAGCAAAAGTAATATTGTAATTTTTGTGTTGGGAGTGCAAATGACAACATGCAAAATCAAACCTTTGTTATGAAATAGCGATTGCGAGATGAACCCAATCTGTCGCACTTGAGTATAATGTCCATGATAAGCGTCCATTGAAAAACACCCAACAGCACTTTTTGTCAAAAAAAGTGTTAAATCCATGAAATATTGATATATTGTCCATTGTTTGTGTCATATTTCTCCTGAATGATCTGCTCTCCATCATTGTTCTTCAAGAAATTATGCAATCTGAGCATCATTTATGTTGTAAAACTGTGTACGATCATATACATTGGACTCTCACAAACAAATGATCCCATCTTTAAAGTTTATTTTTCAAAACAGTGCAGCAGTTTTAGTTATAATATTCAAGCAGTGCTGTCAGATTTTGTGGTGTCTTGAGAGGCATATTCTCCAGCAATTGTCATTGTAATAAATCTGATGGACAAAACTTTTAGCCGTTGCCAAGACGATTCCAACAACGTTTGTTCTATTTACCTTCCGCATGGATTTCTGTCTCAACCATTCAGAAATCAGAGTTCGTCTGACAGGTGCACCTGTCACTGTTATTCTTCCGCATTCTAGACATGCTGTTTTTCCCTTCATTTGCATGAAAAACAAATCCTCGCCACCCAAAAACGTCTTATTTATCATGAGGTTGTGTTAGACAAGAAGCGAGGAGCAGAATGACTCAAAGAGTCACACAATTCAAAGATTCAGATTCAAAGATTCATAGAGTCAAAGAGCTACTGAATGTTAGTGCCGTTACTATGACAACTAATATGGATATGTGACTGCAGTGTGAACAGAAAAAATCTTTCATGTCCATAAGTCGGTGAAAAATTTCAGTGGTTATTAAGATAACTTATATAATTTGTAAAAAGTATCAAATCAATGTTTAGAAATGTTTCCATTAAATTTTTAAGTGTTTAAGTTGTGGGGGGAGGGGGAAGGAGGGGCAACAATGGACCTTTTTCACAGGCTGTGATGATGCGTTTCCACATTTATCAACACTGTAAATCTAATTTTTCATATTTTCACTTTAAAAAAAAAAAAAAAAAAATGTAATATACATTTATAATGCTAAACTTTGTGTTATATTACCTTGGCAGTAAATTACAAAAAATGAATTAATACAGTTGCGAGGGTGTTTCTAATACGACGGTTAAGGGAGTGACTGCAAATTTGACAAAAATTGTTCTCCCTTTTGATCAATGACATCAATCTCGCTATAGTTTTTCTCTCTTTTGGAAAGTCATGGATTCCTTCTTTTGCAATTGGAGCAAATGGGAATTTAAAAAAATACATTTGCTGTTGTTTGTTGTTCTCTACTATAGAAGTTTACCCAAATATGTCAACTTCTGCTTTCTAAGAACTCCGGAATTGTGAAAAGGATCCATAGGGATCTCGCCTAGGGTGCTGAAATGGTCAGAAAGGGCCATGTTCTGGCTCACTCACTTCATGAAGCTCTCACCTAACAAGCTAGTGGTTTGAATCAGGTGTGTTAAATAAGGGAGGCACACAAAATGTGCAGAGCAGTGGGTCCCTAGGACCAGAGGTGAGAACCACTGCTATAAAACATCCTCTGCCCCTCTGTTTCCAGGCATTGCAAAAGCAGGGCTTTTTTTTTTTCTCTCTGATCTCAGTCCATTTCTTGTGCTGCATTGTGGTAAGTTCATGTAGCTGGGAACCAAAAAAACAAAACACTCCCTTTACTAAAATCAAATTAGCACTCCAAGCTCTAACATCATACTTGTCTTACTTCCCCAACCTAAGCTGAGTGTACACTGTATGATTTTTGCCACTATTTGGTCGTCTAAGAAAAATTTTGCGAATCCTAAAAGATTCCTCTGATCCTAGGCTAAAATCTGTAATCTTTGATCACTAGTTTGACATGTTCACCGACAGCCGATTAATGACCAAGGCATTCAAATTTTACCACAGTCCTGTAGTGTTGCTTCTCCTATGACAACCGTGAAATCAAAAACCAATAGGAGCGCAGAACCTGGTGACGCAATTTGTGTGACAACAAACCACCACTTGCTCCACACATGTCATCTTTTTTAGAAAAATTAAAGCTAGAATTTTTTTTTTTTTTTTTAATTCCACATGTAATGGAGCTCACAGTCACCGAACGTGTCATGGATTGATGGACGAGTCTTCTTGTGTGTCTCCGTTTTGAACGCGTCTTGACTACACATGTAGTCTGACATGACAACAGAGATTCTACAGTGTGATATGGCTTACAGCGGGGATCATGTTCGTACAGTCTGACAAGCAACAATCGTAAAGGACATTATAAAACGTACAGTGTGCACCTGGCTTTATTCATGACTCACAATACACTGTCACTTAATGGTCAAAGTTAGAAACAGTAGATCAGGGGTGTCAGCTCCTGGAGAGCTACCGTCCTGCAGACTTCCAACGTATTCCAGACGTCTAACCCTGCTCCAACACACCTGTCTGTAATTATCAAGCAACCTGAACACCTTGATTAGCTGGTTCAGGTGTGTTTGATTGGGGTTGGAGCTGAAATTTGCAGGATGGTAGCTCTCCAGGAGCAGGGTTGGACACCCCTGCACTAGATTACATTAATAGCAGGATACAACAACTATTACACATTTAGGTTAGGAAACAGGGAGTTGCCACTTTCTTTTGTAATCTGTTTTGGTTTTAATTGTAATAGGAAGTGAGGCAAGCAGCTATGTGTCTTGACTTTTGGTTTTATCTCTCTTTTTGTGTCATGGTCAGTTGTGAATTTACTTAAAATAAATTGCATATTTCGTTTTTTAATACTTTGGTCTGAAGCATTATTTCTGTTGTGATTTGACCCTGAACAGAACATAACAATACATGGTGGTCTGTAACACCAATAAAAGCTGACACTGATACAGTCTCAGGAGAAGAAGTGTTGGGCTGAGTAATGGGGGAATTGGGAATAAATGATTCCCCTGGTATGTAAATGGAAATGAAAGGACAAGTAATGCTCCAGGCTGTCTCCCCTAAACCCCATTTGTTGTGCTAGACAAATCAATTGTGTGCAGTGGCAAAGGTGATCTTTATGTGCTTCTTTTGTTTGTTCAGATGAACAGTGAGCATGTCTGACTCTTGAGTCAGCTGGGATAGGTGAGCAAATAGGCACCATTAGTATATCAACAGGAGGTATGAGAAAGTGTGTTCTTTGATGATAAATTGTTTGTATGATAACAACAAACACTTATTTTGAGCTCTCACCATAGTGAACAACAAACATTGAGAGCAGTGTTTCTCAACCCTGTTCCTGGAAGCCCCCACAACACTGCACATTTTGTATGATTTCTAATAAAACACCAGCTCATTAGTAGAAACTCTAAGACCTGAGATGTGTGTGACAGATAAGGGAGACAGTCAAAATGTGCAGTGTTGGTACAAATTGTGTTCTGCTGTGCTTCTGAGTATTTCTCTTTTTGTATTGGTCCAATACACAATCTACTAACAGGATTTTATAAATTTATTTATAAAATATGTAATACATATGTATCAAATATATAAGGCTATATTCACACTGTCAGTCCAAATCTGATTATTTGCATATCCAATTGGAATCTGATCTAAAATTATTGACTGTCCACATTGTATATCACAACTGTTCAGATCTGATTCGTGTGTCCCATGCCGCCATTTTGTTTTCCAGAATATCTGCATTGGTTTCTATTGCAATAATGTTGTGTTGGTAGGTATATACCAAAAACGACAACAACAACAACAACAACCGCAACATGGATGGGTTTGCAATACAGATGTTGTCTTATTTACAACATGACAATGTGTATCCGCCGTGCTGGACTACTGCATCTTCTGAGGCGGCAGCAGAACCGTAGGAGGCTGGTATAACAGCTTTGTTCCGTGTCGTCATCTCCACCGGTTTCAAA
Source organism: Mylopharyngodon piceus (assembly GCA_039654765.1). Lineage (NCBI taxonomy): Eukaryota > Metazoa > Chordata > Actinopteri > Cypriniformes > Xenocyprididae > Mylopharyngodon > Mylopharyngodon piceus. Next base: position 2,718,260 of record CM077445.1, read on the forward strand.
CATGTCTCTGTTATATTGTCATTTTCTGCTCATCCGGCACTTTGCAGCAACAGAACCTTGTTTCTTGTTTTCCGACTTTCAGCATATTTCCTAACAATTTCTGAAGTTTATGTTTTAAGTGGCGTGAGAAAGTCACATAAACCACGCAAAATACAATTAGAGTGGTCAGACTGAAATGGATTTCGAGAAATGCGATTTGAATAGAATTTAAAACCACATATGAATGTAGCTCAAAATGGATTTGTAAAAATAGCATTTCATGTTGTTGTTTTTTTGGCTGTTCACACTTGCTAAATCTGATCGGATATCAATCGGATTTGCATAAAAGAATCGGATTTGGACTGACAGTCTGTTTTAATAGCTGAGCTGGATGATGACATCACTGTTTAAAGATAGCATTATGAACGAGATGGACGTTGATTTATTCTTCTCTTTGATTTGTGTGGACTGTGCCCTTCTCACCATCATCCTGTCCAGTCTGATGTCACCTCCTTCATAGAGCTCTGCCAGTCCTCCAGAAGCTTGCAGCCCTGAGCCATCTCTAGAGATGCCCTGCTGGGACATTGAGCTGGAGGTCGTGCAACCATCTGCAGTGCTTGAGCCTGAGGATCCTGCTGCTCCGCCTCCGGTCTCAGTTTCCCTCATTCCATCTTGGCCTGTCGACCTGTCTGCTCCATCCTGGCTCCTCCCACCTTCGGCTCCTACAGGGACCCTCAGCCTAGTGACTCCACCGGGTTCCCTCATCCCACCGGCTCCCCCTTGGTCAGTCGTCACTCTCCTTATGCCACGGACATACGGGCCCATCCTCTATGCTCCTTCCCTCTTTCCCTTCAGCTGCAGCAGGCTCCCTGTCCTCGGTCTCACCACCGTCGCCCCAGTCCTCGGGTATGCTGGCTCCACCTACAACGCTCGTCTCAGCACAATCGACCATCCGTCTGCGCCATCGGATCCTAGGCCCTTGTCTCCGCTGGTCGTCCCCCAGATGTCAGCAGCCACATCTACTACGTCTTGGCTCCTCTCGTCTTCATCTCCACTGTGGCCTGTCGGCTCTGGGGAGCTCTGGGTCTGCGCCATCCATGTGTGCATTGCCATGATTGGTCAAATAATTAGCCAGTTTCATTCGTCATTACTGCAAATAGGTAATTCTGATACATGCAATGACTATCCATTATGACATGTAGGCATTTTTATCTTTATGTACACAATAATAACCTTTTACATTGTAATTCTATTTTATTAGTGTGCTGCTGCACGTCCCTGTGTCTGTAAAGACACTATTCTTTAAGAGCTGCTGTGCAGCCAAATAATGTACCAGTTATCAATGTAAAGCTGCTTTGACACAATCTACATTGTAAAAAGCGCTATATAAATAAAGGTGACTTGACTTGACTTGTAACAAGCAGAGTGTATGCGCGTTGTGCGCCCTTTAAATAACTATAATTTAAAAAATAAAAAAATACTGCATCATTGACTTTAGACCAGGTTTTTGCTGGTCAATGGCGCAGTTGTTTTCAGTTGCCACAAAATAGCAACACGCCAACAATGTGCCTGAACACACATCTTTTTTAGACCAGCACGCCCATGGGAGAACAGATGGGCGTGAATGCGTTTACTATTTAAACAGCGTGGGCGCAGGATGTGAAAATGATAACTGCGTCGGGATGAAACAAGCAAAAAACACTTGCGTCACATTGTGCCGGGTGTATGATAGGGCTCTATGAGTGACTTATTACGACTTGCTGCCCCCTACTGGCGGTTTTAGTTTCATATATAATAGTATCATTTCATTTTTCCCAACATTTCATATTTCTATATTCAAAATGTTATATTTAGAACATTCATCTCATAACATTATTTAGGCAATTATAATTGCAGTGTAAATTTTGATAAATGATAAAATGGATTTTGAACTTGAAAAATGTTTTTGCTCAAGTACACTCTCTAAATGAAGGTGGAGAGTATGAAATGGATCAATCAAAAAACGTTGGTTATAAACGAGCTTTTATCACATAATGCACAGACAAAGATGCAGTATAACGCCACGGGTTATCATTAAGCATTTTAGGATTTACAACACGCTTGCTCATACTCATGACGCAGCATTTAATTTCCATTTTCAGGGAACCGGGTTATATACATAACCCAGAAATATTCCATTCGAACCTCATTGGGAACGACAATACCCACACTGCCATTCAAAGCAGCTTTACAGTGATATCAGGAACATAATTTTGGCTGTATAGCAGCTCTAGAAGAAAATAGTGTATCTAGAAGAAAATAGTGTCACCACTTATGCAAGTTCAGTATTGATTCATTTCCATTGTAGAAATCATTAGTTATTAATTTAGTTCATTTATCTATACAGTAGCTCTGGAGAAAATGGCTGAAAGTGATGTCATCGTCCAGCTCAGGTCAGTTCGCATACAATGGTGTCAATGCAGGCAGATCAGTAATATTGCTGAATATTAAGTGTCCCAGACTAAGCAAGCCAGTGGCAACAATGACAAGAAACCCAAACTCCAACAGGTGACAGAATGGAGAAAAAAAACTTTGGGAGAACCTTTGAGAGAATCCAAGCTCAGTCGGGGAGCCAGTTCTCCTCTGGCCAACAAACGAACAGTGCATAAGTTATGATTCAGGCAGCATTACAAGTCAGGTTGGGATCGGAACATTCAAAATATTTATTCCAGTTCCATCTGATTGAAGATTCGATTGTCAGATTGTCAGATTGTGTTTACTGTGTAATGTACTGTAGGTTTTAACTAATCAAACCACAGTAATTATTAATTATGACCTATTATTGTATTGTCCATGAAAAGACTACAGGGGCCCTGTCAAATAGGTTACTATTGGGAGGATTTGAAAACAGCTCATCTTACAGGTGGCTTAGAGGTCAGTGCTGGTGAAAGTGTTTTTGGAGCTGCTGACAGAGTCATGGGTTCTGGCCCAGGTTGGGACACATCTTATGTATTGAACATACTTAATTCTGCATTTCTACTACAGTGTAACTACAATATTATTACAGTGTTACAGTGTGTTTTCGAAATATTTTTGAATAATACCCTTGTAGGAAAAAAACAACAAACAAGAAGTGTAAATTCCAAACCACACAAGCATATTTATTAGAACATATTAAATCACACAAATAATAATAATAATAATAATAATAATAATAACAGAACAATAAAAACAACAAAATCTGAATATAGAAATATATGAATAATACAGAAAAAGATTTGAGAATTTTTAAACAAAGAAACTAAAATGTAATAATGAATATATAAACACACCTAAAAATAAGCAACAAAAAATAAATGAATAAAACTAAAAAATATTAAGGCACTCAAACAATGTACTTCAAAAAAACCATGTTCAATTCAATACTTGGAGCTTATTTTCCTTTACGCCGCTTTTCAATCACTTTTTTAACCCTATGCTCCAACTTTTTTTTTTTTTTTTTTTTTTGTCATCCCAAACAGCTTGGTGGCCGGTGGGCTTCTCTCCCCAGTTGTCGCCGGGACAATGTCGTCCCCTCCGGCAGCCGCAGCCTTCCCTTCTACCATCGTTGGCGATGTAGAGCCTTCCGACTTCTCCTCTGTGTCCCCTCCAGCAGCCGTCGCCTTGCCCTCTACCGTCATTGGCAATGTAGAGCCTTCTGACTTCTCCTTGGCATCATCCTGTCAAAGAATATACATGGAGAGGAATTGATCATTAGTTTGCCAATCAATAAAACACTGCAGTGTCCATCTCGTAACAAGATATCAGTTTACCTGGTCTGAATCCAGTGTAGACACCCCCGACTCCTGGTACTTCACCGAAGCCTCAGGGGCGGTGGTGCTGCCCGACGTCATATCCGAAGAGGAGGAGACCTGCAAAACACGCTTGCGAGGCTGAGCTGCCTTCGTCGCAGGGTGCTTTCACTTGCCGGTGGTTTGTGTCTTGCTTGGAGTCATCTCCGGACCCTCCAGTGCCTTTTCGAAGAGCTTCCGGTGCTCCATGGTCTGTTTTGCCATCAGGTTGGTGGCGTAAAATTTATCTGCCATTTGAACATCATGGCACATAAATTTTGACACCTTCATGCGGTCCTCTGGGGCATGTGTGTGCTTTGCCTAGAAACAAAGGCAAATTGGTAAGATAACACTTACCGCAATGCTAACAGAAATATGTGGTTATGTGAGAAGACACTTATGTGGCTGGCAATGGAGGTTTGGAGGTCCGTAAACGTCAGACAGCCAGGCAGTTTCATGGCCTTCCATGCCTCTTGAAAATAATTATTTAAATTCTTGCATGGATTGGGTGTTGATGTAAAGAAAAAAAAAATGGCAGTCTTTCCACCTGGTAGTGTGTCTTTTATTTGCAAGAAGTGTTTTGCCCTGTCATATTCTTCATCAAGGAGCGCAAGCTGGGCTGGCCCGAACGCCTGGTTCGTCTTGTGACTGGTGTTCTGATCACACATAAAAAACACAAGGAAGTCAAGAACAGATATAAAACACTAATACAAGCCATAAGAGACATGTCAGTTCAGGGATGGCTTTTCTTGAAAGCTCCCAGCACTTACGGAGGGTCTCCTTAGATATCACTTTCTCCTCCTTCATGGCCTTCACTGCTGCTTGATGCATAGTCACGCCCCTGCGCACTGCCTTTAGTACATGACGCATCTCCCGCCAAAGCCCGATAAGCACTGGTTTTGAAAGGCGGCAAGTTGTTGGAGGAGTTTCAGACAGGTAGTCCATGAACTGGGCAACATTTTGTGCATAGTGCGTGACAGTTGTTTCTTTCATGTGAGCCTGTCTCAGAGAGGAGATCCACCTGTACACACAGACAAAACAAACAAAAATTATTAAATATTAAGTCGAAAACAGCATCCCATCTGAAACCTATCTGACAGTGCCCAGATAGGCTGTTCATGTACGTACTACACATGTACAGCATATTTGTCCCTGTCAAACATCAGAGCACAAGAAGAACAGAACTTACTTGTGTATCCTGGCTGTTTTGTTCAGAAAGACCAGACTTGCAAGGTTCGTCTTTCCCTCGGACATGTAAGCTATACATTTATTTATTCTGTACATTTTGCCACTCACATTCTCCTTCATCTCGTACGAAGGGTCAGGACCTTCCTGATGCCTCCTGTATTCCTCGAGGAGCTCATCTGTGCTCAAAGAAGAAAGAGGAAAGCCAAGAGACTGTCAGCACACTCAAAGCATTTCACAAAACATTTTTACAAAACAAAAGTTAAAACAACAGTGCAAATGTTATACTCAGTCAGTACTACCACATGATCTGGGTAATGAGGTGGGCTTTCTCCTCCTGGATGCTGGCTTTGGGATGGGTTCTCTGTGCTGTGGGGTTGCTGGCTGCCGGGGGGCTCCTCCTGGGGGGAGGGCGGTATGCTGGGAGGCTCAGTGGTGGGTTGTTGGGGGTCAACGGTATCTTCCTCTGGCCCAAGAGAGGAGAGAAGCCTTTGGGTGACCTGCTTGACTCTGGTCGCACCCTTGGCTGCTGACTTCCTCTGCAGCACCCAGTATCACCGGGTGACAGTTTTCAGAGTTTCAGTCAGGTTAGGAGGTGCCCTCAGTGCACTCAGTTGGTCCAGTACCTTCCTGTGTTTGCAGGCCATAATCGCATCACTCCTGGCTGTCTGCGAGAGCTCGGTGTGTGACTGGATGTGGCAGTCCAAGCGAGTAGTTTCTTTTCCACATCCTGGCACCGGACAGCGGCCTTGACAAACATTCACCTGTCCAGACTCCAGTGACAGCAAATACTTTTTTTTCTAATTTGTTTTTGACATTGTGCATCACTGTCAGATGCTGGCTGCGTGTACAAGCGATAACAAAGCGGGCACGATTCAGCAGGCATGTCTTGTAGAATTGCAATCTATGCAGTACGTTCAAGAGCCGGAGAGTTGTGTTATGTCAAACTCTGAACACAGGACTGATAGCATGAGTTCCCTCGCACTGGAGGCATAATTTGAATATATTTTGAAGGAAGTTACAGCGAAATTACTTCAGAATTGACTAGGGGCGTGAAGGTATAATTTGAAGTAAATACACTGTAATTACATGTATAATTACTTGAAAATAGACTAGGGGTGTGCGGGTATAATTTGAAGTAATTCACTGTAATTACATGTACAGTTACTTCAAATTATACCTCCACACCCCTAGTATATTTTCAAGTAAGTGAGGGTATTTGGGTACCCCCTCACGGCGGCAGTCTGGATCCCCAAATTGGCTTCCTTGTTGGGCCCCTGGGGGCCTAACTGGACACCAAGGGGCCCCAAACTTCACATGCTGGTAGTCCAGGGGCCCCGGTACAGCATATTGAGAGGACGGGTCTCCAGAATGCAGGGAAAAATTTTTAGTCTGCTTTGTTCAAATCTCTCACACAGGCCTCTTGCTCTCATAGGCAGACAGATCCTCTTGAATGGGCACACTGAACCACAGTGATGAGAGTGGCATACTCCAAAAAAACCTACTCGGACACATTACGGTGAAAAATAGGTGGTTTGGGGGACGCTCTGACGAAGAACAGTCGGTTATGGGACAAAATAGGTGACTCATGGGATGGAGGAAGACTACGGTGAAAAATAGGCTGTCCGGGGACACTTTAGGCACTCTGTGGACTTTGTGATGAAGAATAGGCAGGAAGGGGTCATAATAGGCCTACCAGGCCCTTGCACTCCCTTACCCAGTGATAAGGGAAAGACATGGAAAAACATGCCATGGTTTGCAGGGACCCACCAGCCTCACCTGTTGCCTCATAAGCCGGCACCGGCTTTGTCGTTGAAAACACCAGCCTTGCCTTCAAAGCCATGCAGAATAACATTTTGCAAAATGTTATTCTGCATGGCTTTGAATAAAGCCATGCATTAAACCATGCAAAATGTTATTCTGCATGGCTTTGAATACATCCCTGAGAGCAGGTTCATGTCCAGTGAAGAGATCACAGTGCAAGCTTCCAAATCTGTGACGGAACCCTCAGAGTCTGTAGACAAAGCAAGAGAAAGAGCAGCGCCCATCTCTTGCTCAGCTCCATCTGCAAGCCCCATGATTGAAGTTGGCGTTGTTGCGCCACCTGACTTCGTCCTAGGCCAATAGCTTGGCATGTACTACACGTGACTCAGACACCGGCTCACGCTGAAGGCATTCCCATTGTGTCAATACCATGACACAGCATCGAAGTTCCCTCGAAAGGGAACTGAATCAACACTGAACTGACTTCAGCTGAACAATGACACTGTTGACTTTTTAGAGCTGCTTTACAGCAGAATTGAACTCTGTTTGCATCATTAAATCATTATTTTCCTTTTTATCACCTTAAAGCTGCTTTGAAACTGTACAAAGTACTGTAAAAGTATAAAGTACTTTATACTATAAATAAAAGTGACTTGATTAGATGAGGCTAAAGAATTCATCACAAACACTAATGTATTAACAAAATGTAACTGTAAGATCCAACACACTCATGGGGCATTCCAGTTGGTGGAAAAGAAAACGGAATCAGAGATAGGAGATTCTACCCAAACCCCAAAAGCCTCCGCATAAACTAACAATAAAAAGATACCAAATGCATTAATTTGCAGATCAACTTACAGTGTAAGGCTTGTTGCTTTCCATTGTCAGTTGCTCTTGATCCTGTTGTGTCCTTGATATGGCAACCCGCGAAAGCTTTGAGTCTGGGGAGATGGGGGCGGGGGAACTAACTCTCTCAAAAAATGTTTTCATTTGGACTTCAGCCTCCATTTTAACTCGGAGGGGTGGCAGCAAGCGCCCATGCATAGTTCTTGGTTTTATGGCGTGACATTTGTGTTCATGAATATGCAAAACAGTTGCATTACCACTATGTAATCGTCTATATGGTTTAAAAATAATTAAAGGGTTAGTTCACCCAAAAATGAAAATTATGTCATTAATTACTCAGCCTCATGTCGTTCCACGTTTGGCGCTCTGAACCACTGATTCGAAACAAATGATTCGTTAAGCTTCGAAGCTTGATGAAGCAGTGTTTTGAAATCGCCCATAGCTATTGTTGAATAAAGTCACTATTTTTGGTGCACAAAACGTATTCTAGTCACTTTATAATATTAAGGCTGAACTACTGTAGTCACATGAACTGTTTTAAATATGTTTTTAGTAGCTTTCTGGACATTGAAAAAGGGAGTGTTATTGCTGGCGATGCAGGCCTTACTGAGCCATCGGATTTTATCAAAAATATCTTAATTTGTGTCCCGAAGATGAACAAAGGTCTTACAGGTGTGGAACGACATGAGGGTGAGTAATTAATGACATAATTTTTGGGTGAACTAACCCTTTAAGAACAAATAACAAAATGTTAATATCCAGGGAACCCAATCAAGACACTGTATCAACATATTCTAAATGTCTCTGAGCTTGTAAAAGTATGTCTATCATAACTCCATAGAGAAGACAAGTTTTATTATTGATATTATGTAGGCTACTTGGATGATATATAAATCTCAAGTTTCAGTGCAGGTTCAAGAGCAACAAAATTTGCTAACATTAGAAAGAACAGCCAAAATATCAAAGGACTGACACTGAATTCGTTTTGCAAACAATGACCCAGAACACCCTAGCAACTGCATAGCAACAGCCTAGCAAGCACCCAGAATATCTTAGTAACCACATAGCAACCACCTAAGCAATCCCAATCCTGTTCCTCGAGCTCTACCTACCTGCAGAGTTCAGATCCAACCCTGATCCAACACACCTGTCTGTAATTATCAAGCGCTCAGTTGTGTTTGATCAGGGTTAGAGCTGAACTTTGCAGGAAAGTAGATCTCCAGGAACAGGATTGGGCACCCCTGACCTAGCAACACTTTTGCAAACAACATCTATCCATCTATTCTGACCTAACTGTTTTACATTTTAAAACAAGACTTTAACATAAAATTTGTCTTTTAAACTTTTCAATCTAGTTAATTAAGATTAGATTCTTACTTAAAGTGTTAGTTCACCCAAAAATGAAAATTCTGTCAATAATTCCTCACCCTCATGTTGTTCAAAACCAATAAGACTTTCGTTCATCTTCAGAACAAAAATTAAGATCTTTTTGATGAAATCTGAGAGCTTTCTGTCCCTCCATAGACAGCTACGCAACTACCACTTTGATGCTTCAAAAAGTTCATAAAGAGATCGGTTTAGTCCAAATTTTCTGAAGAGATACGATCGCTTTATATGAACAGATTGAATTTAGGCTTTTATTCACATATAAACATTCATCAAATCACACATAAGTTGTGGTTGACGGAAGCTCAAGCATGTTTGCTTGACGCGTGCGAGAACAAGTAAGGTTCATTTGAGCTTCTGCAAGAACCAATGAGGTTCATTCTCGTGTGTTACACAGCACGTTAGAGCTTCTGCAAGAACCAGTGAGGTTCATTCTCGTGTTACGCAGTATGTTCAAGTTTCCGCAAGAACCAATTAGGTCAGGGGTAGGCAACGTCGGTCCCAGAGAGCCACTGTCCTGCAGAGTTTAGCTCCAACCCTGAAATAAAACTCACCTGCCTGTTGCATATATGTAATACTGAATACATTGATTAGCTGGTTCAGGTGTGTTTGATTAGGGTTGGAGCTAAACGCTGCAGGACAGCAGCTCTCCAAGACCGATGTTGCCTATCCCTGAATTAGGTTCATTCTCATGGAAATTTGAGCGATCAAGTATCTTTGAACTAAACCACTCAATTCATATGGATTACTTTTACAATCTCTTTATGAACTTTTCGAAGCGTCAGAGTGGTAGTAATCGTGTAGCTGTCTATGGAGGGACAGAAAGCTCTCAGATTTCATAAAAAAGATCTTCATTTGTGTTCCGAAGATGAACGAAGGTCTTATGGGTTTGGAACGACATGAGGGTGAGGAATTAATGACTAATGAACTAACACTTTAACTCTGCTATCAGTGTCCGTGATTGAGATCTTCTAATTGATTTCATTTTATTTTTTCGTCGGATGGCAAAAGGAGGCAATCAGAGGATCTGCTTGCCAAACAATAATCAATCCCAGACATATCCTATCCGGGTGGGATTAGATTTCTCAGAGGACCTCTGGGTTAGCCGAGAAGCAGCAATTTTCCAATTCGCTAACAAATGGAAAAAATGTTCATGATTTGGGCTACACTGGTTGATCCTTAATCATAAAATAACGTAAAAAGGTATTTTTTATATGTAAATGACATTCAGAAACTTTATTTGAAATTAATAGGGAGCAATGAATAAATACTGATACAAAAAAAAAACAAAAAAGCAAAATAAATAACATTTATTTATTATGACTGATTTTATTTGACATGCATAATGGAGTGATGCACACAAAGGCGAGCTGTTTAGATCGGTTTAAATGCCTGTGTACGCGTACGAGTCAAATGAAGTAGACTTTGCGAGGCTGTGCGTTCGACCATACTTTGGGCTGAAGAGTTAAACTAAATGTAACGGTGCAATGCAAAAATATTTAGTAATGCGTATGTTGTAAATTAGTGCCCCTTTACATCACAAATAAGTTAAGTTGTAACTTACACACAGCTGGTGCAACTGGCCTCATGGGTTTTGGTAAAAACACACTGGTGCAGATAGTAATATCGTCTCATGCGAACAACATGCAAACCCAAGCAGGAATTGTACTGAGGACGTCTTTGGGAGTACTATATTTCATGCTGCATGCCATAACCTTAAATAGAGATGCAAGCACAAAGTGGCACTGTGAAGGCCTCAGATAATGGCCAAGCGAGGAAAATAACAACAATAACATTAAGCTCCTCCTAACAGCAGGCCAAAAGTCACGAATGTGTCTATACCAAAACACATGCAATCCTTCAGCCAGGAGTTCAAGTGCTGATGCCTGCCCTTTGACAACACTCACCACACCAGACTAACACCTGTTTGGCTCCAAAGAGCCCTAGAAATGAGATAAAAGAGAAAGAAATCCAAACGATTGTGATTTATTGCTACTTGTGTACATAAGAGTAAAGGGTGAAAAAGCAGACAGCAAGAAATCCATTTCAAATTGAATTTCCTTTGTTTGAAACAGCCCACTCCAAAATCACACAAAAACTATCATAGAGCCCATAAATGACATTGGTGCAATAATCTACAGCGACATGTCCCTGTCGCTGATAAGCCACCTCTAAGAATGGGGAGGGGGCGATCGATACTAACTATTCATTTCTGAAATTATCTTCACATTGATCCAGGGGCAAGTGCCAGCAAGGCAGGAGCACACTGACTTTAATACAATAATTATATAAAGGGTTACACGCTCATCCTCAAGTAACCAATAAAAGCTGTCAGCAAGAGCAGGGCATAGAGCAATCCCATAATCCATCAGCACTTTGCCCCTTGACCCACAAGCTTGCAGGCTTTTTATGAAGCCTCTACAAGAGTTGCTTACAGAAGGATACAATGACTACAAAGATTTAAAAAGAAAAGAAGTACAAGAAACGATTTCGTATAAGATATCTGTGAACTGTGAAGGAGCTTCTTTAAGGGGTTTATTGCAACTGGCTGCAGATACAATATTTTGACAAATGAGAAAGCAAAAAAATATAAATAAAAAAAGAAGAGAAAAATGTTAGCGCACAGAATGTTCTGAAATGTGGTTAAGAGGCAGATTAGTGTATACCAGTTAAATGTAAAAATAATTTTTCTCAAAAAAAACCCCCCCTGAGTATAGCAAAGTAGGCATGCGGCCTATTGAAAAAAATTAAAGGCATACCTGTGGCCTACATTGCAGTAAATTCACTTCAGCATCTGTTTGCGGCATCAAAATGATTGTTTCAAATATAGACACAGATGTAAGCTAAAAATATTAAGGGGGAAAATGGATTACTTTTGTAAGAATCATTTGAAGTAATCTGGAGACTATTCAAACCAAGGAAACATTATGTGCCACCTGTTTATTGTGACCAGCAAGAAGAGGTTTATCAACAAAGCACATCAGCAGTAATGAGCCATCTGTCTGTCCCAGAACCCATTCTTCAACCAAAAGGATTAGTATATATATATATATATATATATATATATATATATATAAGGGAGTGATAGAGGATCTTTCGTTTATCACATGCTTGGATTTTCTTAACAATAAACCTTTCATTTCATAAACCTTTTCAACACCTTCCATGTGTTGCCTGTGTCTGTAGCTATAATATGTTCAAGGTTCTGGGAAAGTTTTGGTAGATTTTTCATTTCAAAGGCATTCACTAGACCTTATTAACATATTTTTGCATTTCAGCTGCATATAAATGGATCAAGTCAAGTCACCTTTATTTATATAGCGCTTTTTACAATACAGATTGTTTCACAGCAGCTTTACAGTGATAACAGGAAAATAATGCAACAAAGTTTTTATTATTTATTTATCTTTTATTATTTATTTATTTATTGGGCGTACAGAGGTATGGGATTAAATTCCCGCTGAAAGTATTGAGGTCAAGGATCAAAAAATAACAAGCATGAATCAAAACTTTAAACGCATTAAAAATTATATTGCACAAATCTTAAACTTATGTTTATGTGTTCTTAAAAGTAGTTTTCTTTGGTTTTATTACTCTGTACTTTGTGCTCTCTTACATTTTCTGCTCATAATTATAATTCCTTACATTTATATAGCACTTTTCTGGGCACTCAAAGCGCTTTACATATTGAAGGGGGAATCTCCTCAACCACCACCAATGTGCAGCATCCACCTGGATGATGCGACGGCAGCCATATTGCGCCAGAACGCCCACCACACACCAGCTTATTGGTGGAGAGGAGATTAGAAGGCCATGATGGACAGAGGCCAATGGGCAAATTTGGCCAGGATGTCGGGGTTACACCCCTACTCTTTTCGAAGGACATCCTGGGATTTTTAACGACCACAGAGAGTCAGGACCTCGGTTTAACGTCTCATCCGAAGGACGGTGCTTTTTGACAGTATAGTGTCCCCATCACTATACTGGGGCGTTAGGACCCACACAGACCACAGGGTGAGCACCCCCTACTGGCCTCACTAACACCTCTTCCAGCCAGGGCTCTGAACCGGTTCAAGGAACGAGAATGAAAACGAAAACCGGAAACAAATGAAATTTTGACCTGAACGTAACCAGAAACGGAAACGAAATCAAATTTAATCGTTCTGAACAGAAACGCTAATTTGAAATGGCCATTAACCGGTTAATAACGTTATTTTTTTGTTCTATTTAATATTTTGATTTGGCAGTCAACCAATCACGAATTCAAATAGTACAGCCTATGCAAATGTGACGCTGACGCATCCAAAGTGTGTGAAATGCCTGCGCTAACGCGCTCAGGCTCAGCTGTCAAGTCATCATAGGTTAGGTAAGTCACAATGGCAATGCCCTGGCATTAGTTTTTCCGATGATATATGTCACCAACCGTCAAGCATTAGGCCTACATTTAAGTGAAAATGAATGTCAAGTAGGCTAATATGCAGCTTGTTGTGCGTTTTGAAACCAGCGAAAATTGCAGGACATGTAGAACATACAGGTGCTGGTCATATAATTAGAATATCATCAAAAAGTTGATTTATTTCACTAATTCCATTCAAAAAGTGAAACTTGTATATTATATTCATTCATTACACACAGACTGATATATTTCAAATGTTTATTTCTTTTAATTTTGATGATTATAACTGACAACTAAGGAAAATCCCAAATTCAGTATCTCAGAAAATTAGAATATTACTTAAGACCAATACAAAGAAAGGATTTTTAGAAATCTTGGCCAACTGAAAAGTATGAACATGAAAAGTATGAGCATGTACAGCACTCAATACTTAGTTGGGGCTCCTTTTGCCTGAATTACTGCAGCAATGCGGCGTGGCATGGAGTCGATCAGTCTGTGGCACTGCTCAGGTGTTATAAGAGCCCAGGTTGCTCTGATAGTGGCCTTCAGCTCTTCTGCATTGTTGGGTCTGGCATATCGCATCTTCCTCTTCACAATACCCCATAGATTTTCTATGGGGTTAAGGTCAGGTGAGTTTGCTGGCCAATTAAGAACAGGGATACCATGGTCCTTAAACCAGGTACTGGTAGCTTTGGCACTGTGTGCAGGTGCCAAGTCCTGTTGGAAAATGAAATCTGCATCTCCATAAAGTTGGTCAGCAGCAGGAAGCATGAAGTGCTCTAAAACTTCCTGGTATATGGCTGCGTTGACCTTGGACCTCAGAAAACACAGTGGACCAACACCAGCAGATGACATGGCACCCCAAACCATCACTGACTGTGGAAACTTTACACTGGACCTCAAGCAACATGGATTGTGTGCCTCTTCTCTCTTCCTCCAGACTCTGGGACCCTGATTTCCAAAGGAAATGCAAAATTTACTTCCATCAGAGAACATAACTTTGGACCACTCAGCAGCAGTCCAGTCCTATTTGTCTTTAGCCCAGGCGAGACGCTTCTGACGCTGTCTGTTGTTCAAGAGTGGCTTGACACAAGGAATGCGACAGCTGAAACCCATGTCTTGCATACGTCTGTGCGTAGTGGTTCTTGAAGCACTGACTCCAGCTGCAGTCCACTCTTTGTGAATCTCCCCCACATTTTTGAATGGGTTTTGTTTCACAATCCTCTCCAGGGTGCGGTTATCCCTATTGCTTTTACACTTTTTTCTACCACATCTTTTCCTTCCCTTCGCCTCTCTATTAATGTGCTTGGACACAGAGCTCTGTGAACAGCCAGCCTCTTTTGCAATGACCTTTTGTGTCTTGCCCTCCTTGTGCAAGGTGTCAATGGTCGTCTTTTGGACAACTGTCAAGTCAGCAGTCTTCCCCATGATTGTGTAGCCTACAGAACTAGACTGAGAGACCATTTAAAGGCCTTTGCAGGTGTTTTGAGTTCATTGGCTGATTAGAGTGTGGCACCAGGTGTCTTCAATATTGAACCTTTTCACAATATTCTAATTTTCTGAGATACTGAATTTGGGATTTTCCTTAGTTGTCAGTTATAATCATCAAAATTAAAAGAAATAAACATTTGAAATATATCAGTCTGTGTGTAATGAATGAATATAATATACAAGTTTCACTTTTTGAATGGAATTAGTGAAATAAATCAACTTTTTGATGATATTCTAATTATATGACCAGCACCTGTAAGTTCACACAACGTCACATCACGCATCTGCAGCGCTTCTGTGAACGGAGAAAACAGAATAAACTATAGGCCTAGATAACACATATACAATAAAAGGGAATATTTAGGCCTATAGGCTACGCGATATTTCACTATATAATTAGGTCTACAGATTAACAAAACGGAAGTGGTTCATTGTGGCGCACTCCAAAGATCTAGAAAAGGAAACAGACATTCTGCTTGTTTTCGTTATTTAAGTGTCTTTTGTAAATGTATGAATTATGTCTTGCTTTTACCCGTATGACCATAAATTACGGAGTACAGTTTACTGTCTTAGAAGGAAAAAAAATTCCAGTGGTTGCGCCGGCGCACACAAATTCTTGCATTGCTTACTTGATATCGCAGCCTGTTAAATAATTAAAATATACAATCAACCAAACATATAAAACGTTACACTGCTCAATTCAATTCTGTAATACAATCTGCCGTTTACCACCCGTGACCACCGCTTGACTGTGCTGTTATGTGAAGGATGATGTTGATAATGCGAGTGAAGTACAAAGCTTACATAATAAATAATAGTTTAGCATTCGTCTCGAAAATGGAAACAGTGCCGAATGAGAAAGGCTTCAGATTCACTTTAAATTAATTCGTTTAGCATCTTATTTAGTTTTATTTCTAATAAATAAACCTGTTTCTCGCCTTGAATATAGCAATAGAAGCTGGAATGGCGTTAAAAAAGAAAATATATTTTATTTTAAATTCGTTTTGGCTTGACGTATAACCTGAATAAGCTGTTAACTTTAGAGGTTTTGTGGTAAAATAAAATAGGGCAGTTTTTTTCATAATTTATGTTTACAAACATTATAATTATATTATATATAGGCTAGGCTATTTGTAAACATTTTATTTTATTTACTGATATTACATTATTTCTGAATGTAATAATAAAATGCGACGTATACGCGACATATTTTTTTCCTCTCAGGAATAGCGTCGGTTGATAGTTTTTCCTTTCGTTTAATAGGTTTACATTTGGACAGAATCTTGTTATAAAAGATAATTGTAGGCCTATTGGCTAAGATGGCAAATACTCTCTTTGTTTTTTAATATATAAAATGCTGTACGTATTATTATTATTAAGTAGGCTACATGCAAAAAAAAAAAAAAAAAAGTTAAAAAATCATGTTATTTTTTACGTTTTTGACGTCACTCCAATGCGACTCATGGCTACTGATGCTCACACTCATACAGGAGAAGATAACCGTCACAGCTGGCAATTTCCGAGCTGGGGTAAAATCTTTTCGTGGCAGGACACCATTATGTATGTCTGCAACTTGACCTGTCACCGGTATATACATCTACCTGGCAATCTTTTATTGTTAAATTCACCATCCTAACTACAACCTGTCACAGTTTGTCTGACGATCCATCACTGATTCACCTTTAATGCGCCTACCACTGGACCTGGCACCGCGAAACACAACTGCCACTATGCACCGGCCTTACAACGTCACTCTTTTGTGTGCCTGGCTCGTCCATACCTGTTATATTACTGTTAGATATTTTTAGTATTCATGCAATAAAAATAATAATATATGCTTGATTGTTGCCTCTTCAATTCCTGTCTTTTGCTCAAGAGATTATAACATATGAAGCCTACCTTACTAATATATTTGCTTGTGAATTACAGTTAACGTAAGATATGCCATCGCAATTGTTTAGATCATTGTATATTGCTCGTAATTGTAAACTGTCTGCATATTTTGTCATGTATTGTTTTCCTGTAAACACGTGGCTGCTGTACCACCTGACCGCTGTAGATTCATGTAGGCGTTGATAGTGGTGCCATAGAAATGCACAATTTCCAGTCCAAGGACGTGAACAGCTCCGAATATAATATATATAGCTCAGGTGCACCTGTTTCCACCGATCATCCTTGAGATGTTTCTACAACTTGACTGGAGTCCACCTGTGGTAAATTCAGTTGATTGGACATGATTTGGAAAGGCACACACCTGTCTATATAAGTTCCCACAGTTAACAGTGCATGTCAGAGCACAAACCAAACCATGAAGTCCAAGGCATTGTCTGTAGACCTCCGAGACAGGATTGTATTGAGGCACATATCTGGGGAAGGGTACAGAAAAATTTCTGCAGCATTGAAGGTCCCAATGAGCACAGTGGTCTCCATCATCCATAAATGGAAGAAGTTTGGAACTACGAGGACTGTTCCTAGAGCGGGCTGCCCAGCCAAACTGAGCGATCGGGGGAGAAGGGCCTTAGTCAGGGAGGTGACCAAGAACCTGATGGTCACTCTGAAAGAGTGCCAGCATTTCTCTGTGGAGAGAGGAGAATCTTCCAAAAGAACAACCATCTCTGCAGCACTCCATCAATCAGGCCTGTATGGTAGAGTGGCCAGACGGAAGCCACTCCTCAGTAAAAGGCACATGACAGCCCGCCTGGAGGACTCTCAGACCATGAGATCAACAAAGATTGAACTCTTTGACCTGAATAGCAAGCGTCATGTCTGGAGGAAACCAGGCACCGCTCATCACCTGGCCAATACCATCCCTACAGTGAAGCATGGTGGTGGCAGCATCATGCTGTGGGGATGTTTTTCAGCGGCAGGAACTGGGAGACTAATCAGGATCGAGGGAAAGATGAATGCAGCAATGTACAGAGACATCCTTGATGAAAACCTGCTCCAGAGCTCTCTGGACCTCAGACTGGGGTGAAGGTTCATCTTCCAACAGGACAACGACCCTAAGCACACAGCCAAGATAACAAAAGAGTGGCTACGGGACAACTCTGTGAATGTCCTTGAGTGGCCCAGACTTGAACCCGATTGAACATCTCTGGAGAGATCTGAAAATGGCTGTGCACCGACACTCCCCATCCAACCTGATGGAGCTTGAGAGGTCCAGCAAAGAAGAATGGGAGAAACTGGCACACCTATTTTGGGGCATTTTTGGGATGGTGAATTTAACCTGAGTATGATGCTTGTAGCATCATACTCAAAAAGACTTGAGGCTGTAATTGGTGCTTCAACAAAGTATTGAGCAAAGGCTGTGAATACTTATGTACATGTGATTTTTTTTTTTTTTTTTTCGTTTTTTTTTTTTTTTTAATAAATTTGCAAAGATTTCAAATAAACTTCTTTCATGTTGTCATTATGGGGTATTGTTTATATAATTTTGAGGAAACAAATTAATTTAATCCCTTTTGGAATAAGGCTGTAACATAACAAAATGTGGGAAAAAGTGA
Source organism: Mylopharyngodon piceus (assembly GCA_039654765.1). NCBI lineage: Eukaryota > Metazoa > Chordata > Actinopteri > Cypriniformes > Xenocyprididae > Mylopharyngodon > Mylopharyngodon piceus. The sequence continues at coordinate 2,736,619 of CM077445.1, forward strand.
AGTGCTGTGAATACTTTCTGGATGCACTGTATACCATGGATGGCCAATGTCGGTCCTAGAGTGCAGAGTTTAGCTTCAACCCTAATCAAACACACCTGAACCAGCTAATTAATGTCTTCAGGATTATTAATACTACAGACATGAGTTTTTTTTTTGTTTTGTTTTTTTTCATCGGGGTTGGAGCTAAACTCTGCAGGACAGCAGCACTCCAGAACCGGTGTTGCCTATCCCTGATCTATAAATTTGTTTTTAAATAGGTTTCATGTTGCTGTATTAAAAATTTAAGCTATATTTAAAACATTAATCTTATAGTATTATGCAAGTATGTAGCTATGTAAATAAACACAATATAAGTATGTAAATAAATCACTGCATATCAAATCCACCTGTTTCTGTAACTATCATTTTCATTAATCTGTTGTGAAATCTGGTGTAGTCAATGCAGAAATGATATATTCAGTCTTAGAATTAATTTACCAGGTTACCTATGATCGTTTAACAACAACAATTAAGAAGTATATTAGCTACAGTAGCCTTAGCATATTAGCATCATGAGCCAAGTTATCTTTTAACACCAAATACCATATATTTTGAACATATAAAGATTAACAATCATAACAAGAGTGCACATTAAAAAGAGTATCTCATGTATCTCAAAAAGAGGAATTTAATTATTTGTATATGTCCATAGTTCAGATAGCTTTACAGCTTGAAAGTCCTTGTAAAGTTTCAAATTAAACTCTTATCTTCCCCTGCATGAGTGTGAGCATCAGTAGCCATGAGTTGCATTGGTGTGACGTCAACTCCCTCTCTTCGATTTATTGGCTAGAGGAGGAGCTGCCAATCTAGAACTAGTGGACCAATGGTGACACCCTTATTTACATGAAACTCAAACTGCAACATTTGGAAAAGCAAGAGCAGAATGTGGAAAGAAGAGCAAAGAGAAAAACAAAACAAGCGTACAAAAGAGTAAAATATGAGCAGACAATGTAATAGAGCACAAAGTACAGAGTAAAAAAAAAAACAAGGAAAACTACTTTTAAGAACACATAAACATAAGTTTAAGATTTGTGCAATATAATTTTTAATGCATTTAAAGTTTTGAATCATGCTTGTTATTTTTTTAAATGTGCTTTTAATTTTTCTATTCACGCTTATTATATTTTGATCCAAGAACAATGTTGTTTGCTGTTTTGATCATTTTGCATTATTATTATTATTATTATTTTTTTTTTTTTATTATTTTTTTTTTTTTAGTTTGTGCAATATATTTTTTACATGTGTTTTTAATTTTTTGATTCATGCTTATTATTTTTTGATCCGTGACCGCAATACTTTCGGTGGGAATTTAATCCTATATAGCGATTCTAGAAGAAAATAGTGTAACTGTCCATCTTAAGAAAGTTCAGTGTTGATTCATTTCCATTGTAAAAAAGTTATTAACTTAGTTCATTTACCTATACATCGGCTCTGGAGAAAACAGTGATGTCATTGTCCAGCTCAGTATAGTTCTCATACAATGCTGTCAATGCAGGCAGATAAGTAATATTGTTGAATATTATGTGTCCCCGACTGAGCAAACCAGAGGCAAGGAACCCAAACTCCATCAGGTGACAGAATGGAGAAAAAAACCTTGGGAGAAACCAGGCTCATTCGGGGGGCCAGTTCTCCTCTCGCCAACAAATGATTATGATTCAGGCAGCATTATAGGTCAGAAGTCAGATTGGATCGGAACATTCAAAATATTTAATCCAGTTCCATTTGGTTGAAGATCGTATTCATCACGCCGGTATGGAAATGATTTTGTTGAGGATCCATGCCATTGGCTGTAGTGTCGGTGAGGCCTTCACAGGGGATGGTTTAGTTGACACAATCTCTGCTGACACTTCAGGGATGCGTTGTGGTTGTGTTTAGACGCAGGTGCTCCATCTGATCTGGATACGGCCCGGCCCGAAATACCTGGTGGTTGATTAAGAACACCACCATGGTGTTGTCGGCCAGAATGTGCCTCCCTGATAACTCCTTTCTGAAGTGTCTTAGGGTAAGAAGCACTGCCCACAGCTCCAGGACATTGATGTGAGATGTCCTTTGCTGCAGGGTCCAGCTGCTTTGTACACCCTGATGTTGCCACAGTTCTCCCCATCCGGTGAGGGACGCATCTGTTGTAATCACTTCCCTGCGTGCCGGGGGCGGTCCCATTGATACGCCCCTTTGCAGAAATCGTTCCTGTCTCCAAAGCCTCAGGGAGACAGAACAACTGGTTGTCACCAAAACCAGGGTATGACGGTTGTGGACTGCTGACAACCGTCTGGCTATCAACCAGCGTTGAAATGGGTGAAGGTGTAAAAGCCCTAATTGAATGGCCAATGAAGATGCCGTGAGAAGGCCCACTAGCCATAGGAAGCTGAGATAAGGTAGCTTGCGTCGAACCTGGAACTTTGCTATAGCTCCCCATATAGCCTGCCTCCTGCACGCTGTGAAGGTGGCCCTCATCACTCTGGAGTCTAGATGTAACCCCAGGAAGCATATTGACTGACACGGAGTGAGGCAGCTTTTCTGTAGGTTTACCCTCAGTCCTAAAGCAGTGACATGCTCTAGTAGGCGCTGTGTGTTGTTGGCTGCTTGCTGTGGTGATCTGGCACAAAGCAATCAGTCATCCAGGTATGGGAGAATCAACATGCCCTCCTGTTGTAGAGGTTCTAACGCCACTTTGACACATCGTGTGAATACACGGGGAGAGAGGGAGAGGCCAAACGGTAGGACTCGATATTGGTATGTCTTGCCCTGGAACGTGAACTGAAGAAACCTTGTGTGATGAGGTGCAATGGGGATGTGGAAATATGCATCCTTCAGATCCACAGAGGTAAACCACATGCCAGGTTCAATTGCTTGTAGGACATCTATGACACGCAGCATGCGGAAAGGAAGGTGTTTGAGACTCCTGTTCAGGCGCCTGAGATCCAAGATGGGCCTGAAACTTCCATCTTTCTTTCGAACGAGGAAGTATTTTGAATGAAATCCCCCGGGGTGGATTTGGGGGTGTACTAACTCTATTGCACCCTTTTCCAGTAGCTTCTGTCTCAGGGCTTCATTTTGTGATACTACCAGTGAAGAAATGCACGGCTCAACTGGAGGCATGTTACCAAGGCCCTTTTCCTGGGCCTCAGCCATTGCTGCTAGTGTGCGAGCCACGCGATCTGGTCTGGATGAGGAAGCGGACCGAAACGCAGAAGAAACAACATCTGTAAGGTCAGGACAACTTGGCATTAAGAAATCCTCTTGCTGAGAAGCTGAGCGACGCAAGAGGTTGGAATGGCCTCGCACAGGAGGAGGTGTATCCAATTTCTGCTTAGCGAGCGCCATCTTGAGTGTATCCTGCAGTGAGAATACCACTGAAGAAGCAGCATCCTGAAGGCCAGAGCCGTTGTTGCTATGGGAACGTTGAAACTGGGAATGTGAAGGCAACATCTCATCCAAGGGTGTATATCCTGCTCATCCCTATCTAATGAGTCAGAGGCTGCAATAGACAAGGTGTCTGGTTCCCCTCTGGAAAAACTGGATGTCAACTCACACCTGGGCAAGGGAGAAGCCGATACACATGCCCTTGTCCCCTCGCTAGAATGTCTTTAAATGTCAATCCCAGTGCGTCTTTTTCATCATCTAAATGGATATTAAAATCACCAACTTTATCCCCAGCCAGTACTAACTCCGATAGAAAATCAGCAAATTCTTTGATAAAGTGTGTACGGTGCCCTCGTGGCCTGTATATAGTAGCTAGTACAAAGGTCAGACAGGATTTATCACTTACACTAGATAGTGTTACATAAAGCACCATTACTTCAAAAGAATTATATTTGAAACTAGACTTCTGAGTAAAACTTACTATAAATTACAGCAACACCTCCGCCTTTGAGACGAGGCTCGTATTTATAACAGTAATCTTGGGGGGTGGACTCATTTAAAGTAATGTAATTGTCTGGTTTTAGCCAGACATGTGGACATATTTATAATAAGTGCTTTTGAAGAAAGGATCTAATATTCAGCAACCCAAGCTTTATCAGTTGTTCATCTGTGTTATATCTGTTTTTTGGGGGGTTTGGTAGTTTTTTGTATTTACTAATTTGGGGAACAGACACAGTCTCTATGTGATAATATCTAGGTGAAAGAGTCTGTGTGTTGGGATTTATCTGACTTCTGTGATGTGAGACAGTTAGCAGACGGTCGGTTTAGCCAGTCTGTCTGCTTCCTGACTTAAGCCCCAGTTAGTCAAGGTTCAACTCTAAGACTATGTGCCATATTACTAGAGAGAAGAGTGGCACCATCCCAGGAGGAATGAATACAATCTCTTTTTAACAGGTCAGGTCTGAGCATATTACAGTGTCTGACATTGTGACAACATGAAGTTGAACATCATTAGTGCCGACGTGAATAATAATCTTAGAGAATTTATGATTAGCATTAGCCAGCACTTTTAAATTTGCTTTGATGTCAGGCTCTCTGGCAAACATGTGACTATGGTGGCTGGTGTCTCTATTTTCACGTTCTGTGTAATAGAATACCCAATAACTAGGGCAATTTCAACAGGATTCTCAGTGGGTGACTCAACAGAATTCTGAGTGGAGAGCACCTCTTTGAGGTTCTAATAGGAACGGAACAGCAGTGTTTTGTCCCGCAACTATGCTGTCTCACAGTCACCCAGTTGCGCTGCTGCACGGGCTTGTGCTAAGGATTTAGATCAAAGCTAGAGATGTCAGATTAGTGTGATAGGCAATATTAGACAATAACAGATAAATGGTTTTGAATATGTTATATTTAGCAATATATACAACAAGAAATGATAGTAAATAGAGATTCAAAACAAAGCTATACGGAGCTACAAATGCAAGCCACTCAGCAGCGAGGCAAACAGGAACTGGAAGCAGCATCCACATTCGGATCAGATCAAATAATTATATATCTTGAAAAAAAAAAAATCTTTTGTTGTTTGATTCATATTAACAGCATATACAACAGTACTGTATATTATAATTCTGTTACTTTTATACAAATATCTAATATACAGATGCAATTTCTTTCCCTGCTATTTATGTTCACAGACATAACCTAATGTGTTTATGCAAACTTTGTGTGTTTTTGACATTGTGTGTATTTGATATTTTAAGTGCAATAAGACACAAAAGAGAACTTAGTTTAATACTCACGCTTCTGACAGCCAGCTTTCTATGCTTTGGATGTGTGTGCTCAGAAAACCATATTAGAAGTTTAAACTGATGTAGCTTTAAAATGCATGCAAATAATAAACTTTCAATATAACGAAGAACTGCAATGTCACGTGGGCATGAGCGTGACCGCGATAGAGATGATAATCAAAACCAAACAGATGTTTTATTAGTTTTTGACAGAGTATCCAAGGCACAAGCTGTAAATGCACAGAGCTACTGTGGATAGGGGGCGGGGATCAGCAGCTCACGAAACCAACATGTTTTGGCTTCCACTCAAAAATGGGCATTTACACCATGGTATAATGATCTGTGGGGTATTTTGAGTTGAAACTTTGCAGACATATTCTAGGTACACCTGAGACTTATATCTTGTAAAAAGGGGAATAATAGGTCCCCTTTAAAGATTACAAGGGCACACGAATTAAAAGAAAATGTGCATAAATAAATCATTAGAATAAACACGGCAATACTCCATTAAAAAAAAAAAAAAAAAAAGAATTGTCCATTTTGCTTTCATAGTGACCTTATAGGTAATGTAGGTGCGTGTCAGGTGGGAAAGTGAGGTAATGTGCACCTTTTCTGTCATGTAATTATATACTTAGTAATAATACTCAGTTATATACTCTGTTTGGATAGGAGTCTAGCTTGGCACATCTTGACTTAGGAATATTTTCACACTCTTCTTTCCAAAAATGTTCCAGATATATTAAATTTCGAGGGCATCTCCTGAGCACGGCCCTCTTCAGGTCCCCCCATAGATTTTCTATAACAGTGGTTCCCAAACTTTTTAGGGAGGCTTACCCTCTGAGGTATTTAACACCCTTCTGCGTACCCCCTCTCTTCCACTTACACTGCAATCACACCTTTTCCATTAAGGGACAATATTTACCCCCTTAAATTGATTTTCCAGTGCAATTTTGTTTTTTTTTTGTTTTTTTTTACCTTTATAAATACCTTTTTAAAATAAATAATGTTTTAAGTAAAAAAAAAAAAAAAAAATGTTCAGTAGAGAAATATGTAATGATGGTAAAAACGAAGTGATACTTTAAAATAAGTCTAATCAAGTTCAAGTCAAGTCCTCTTTATTTTATAAAGTTTTATACAACACAGATTGTTTCAAAGCAGAATTGTTTCAATTACGAAATAAGTTCAATTCAGCTATAAGCAGTGGTTACATTCTAGTTCTGTTTTGGTTTCATTTTCATTCTGTTCCCTGTTCTGATTTGCCAGAGTTCTGTTAGCTTATTAGTTTCCATGGTTTCTGTTTTCCCTTGATTAATCCCTGTGTTTATAAGCCCTTGGTTTTTCTCAGTTCAGTGTTCTCCGTTATTTATGTTAATGTGTAGATACTGTATTCTCATTCTCCTGCATATTCTCCTTGTTTATTAAAAATAGAACTATTGAAACCACTGTGATTTGTGTGTGTTGTACTACACGTTACAGAACGGAGAACCTAAAAGAGATTTTTTAGACGAAATTCAACTATGAATTTACCTGTAGTCTGTTTGCTCTGTTTGAAGCAAGGAGATTTCTCACTTGAGGCCCATGATGGACTTTCTGGAGGATCTGCGTATTTTTCAACACCAGCTTCAGTGAGCTGTCCAAGGCACGCTTGCCTGTGAATGGTCATCGGGGGATTTTGCCCCATTTGTGGAGTGGGTGCTGGTGAACAGTGGTTCACCATCTGCCCCGCTGAGGAGGATATCACCAGCCCCACTTTGGATCCAGAGCCCAGCCAGCCACTTCCCACACATTGCACGGAGCCTATGCTAGAGCCCACCGCAGACATGCCAGAGCCTGCCGCGATGCCAGCGACAGAGAGGATGCTAGTCAAGTCACCTTTATTTATAAAGTGCTTTATACCATACAGATTGTTTCAAAGCAACTTTACGGTGATAACAGGATTCAATGATGCAAACAGAGTTCATTTCGGCTGTAGAGCAGCTCTAAAAGAAAATGGTGTCATTGTTCAGCTGAAGTCAGTTCAGTGTTGATTCAGTTCCGTTGTAAAAATCATCAGTTATTCAATTATTTCATTTCATCTATAAAGCAGTTCTGCAGAAAACAGTGATGTCTAGGGCTGGGTTGTCAGGATAAATGACTCGAGATTCAGTTGCAAGTGCACAAAAGTTTATTAACTCAACGAACCGTGACATGGGTATTGACACAAATTTCAAAATTTGATTCGATTCACAAGCTTGCAATTCAATTAGATTCCAATTCAATTCGATTTGATTCAATATCGATTATTTTGGATATACGTATAACAGGAACAGTATATGGCAAATTTTCTCAAGGAAAAAAAATCTCTCAACTAAGGTTGTAAACTATACATTGTAAACTATACATACAACTATACATTACTATAATATTGAAGGTTAAAATTAACTGATTTGTATACAAACACTTAAATTACACTCAAGGAAGGTTTTATAATAATAAAGTTAAAATACTAATTTTACATTTATATTTCTACTCCAATGCATTTTTTGAAATATAAACATTTAAATGGTGGCTGTCATAAAAACTTGACGGCTTTATTCAAACATGCATTAAATATTAAAGAACATTAAAAATTATAATGAATATGTAATATGGTGCATATATTTAGCTAGCAAAATGCTCCTCTCTAGAGTTGTTCTAACTTGTTCTAGCTGACTAATGTGTTATGGTCACTGAATATGGTTTTTTCTGAGGTAAATGTGATGTTACGTGACATATTGTTTACAAGCTGTTTTAATGACGTCTTTCCGCGGTTGAAACACCATTTGAATGATTACATGGGACAGGATATGGATTGCGTTAAGTTGTACTGTATCTTTTAACATACCTTTGGATGTTCATTCACATTTATTTTCGCTCTGCAACTGGTATTAAAGCGGAGGAGATGATCAGTTCATGTGTGCTTCATGCTGCCGCCTCTCTTGAATTGAGGCGCTACAGCGATCTGTCACGCCACATAAACAGCGCCAAAATGGACATTTTTTAAATTTCGTAATAAAATGGACAGAATTTGAAATCAGAGACTTTGTTTCATACCAAATTAACAAAGTACAAAGTACAAAGTACAAAACAGACTAGACTAATCGATTCTTGGGATTTAAGAATGAGAATCGATTAAAATCGAGAAATCGATATTTTTAACCCAGCCCTATTGATGTCATCGTCCAGCTCAGTTCAGTTCTCAGTGGGTGTGCTCATGGAGTTTGAGGGAATGGAATGGAGCCCCGCCCATACTCACGCCGCTGAGGGTGAGCTGCAGCTGGCCTCTGTAATATTTGATGAGGATTTGGAAGAGGATTATTCCCATAGTCTCCAGTCTCCACTGGTCCCGCAAAGCTCCAAGTCTCCTGCGTCTCCACTGGTCCCGCAAAACCCTAAGTCTCCTGCGTCTCCGCTGGTCCCGCCTATCTCCAAGCCTCTTGCATCTCCAGTGATCCCACCCAGCCTTCCTGACTTGCTGACTCCCTTCAGTCCATCGGCTCCCCCTCTGTTAATTTCACTCTGCTGCACGGATCTGACTCGGGTCTTCCGGTCTCCAGTTCCACATTGGCAAGAGGATCCCCTGGTTCCGCATCCAGCCTCCGAGCCCGTCACTTCACCTCAGCTCGTCGACCAGTCAGCTCCACCTTGGCCCCTCCTTCCCTTGGCTCTACCTGGGGCCATCATTCTTACAGCTCCACCAGGCTCTCTCATCCCTCCGGATCCACCTTGGACAGTCATCTCTCTGCCTGCACCACGGACTTCTGGGCCTTCAACTGCACTTCGTTCCTCCACCCCTTCAGCTCCATCGGGCTCCACCTTGGTCCTCTGGCACCCTGGCTCCAGCTCGGACACTCATCGCCATGGCTCCGACACGGCCTTGAGATGCATTGGTGTCGCTTGGTCTCATTGGCTCCACCTAAGTCTTCCACCTCCATCTGCTCCGTCTCAGTCTGTTGTCCCCCTGGGTCTGCCTGCCAAGTCTCCACTATGGCTCCTCACTCCCTCTACTCCACTCTGGGCCTTCATCCTGGCTGTGCTCTGGGTCCCCACCTGGCTCCTCCTGCCTTCATCTCCTCCCTGGCTCCTCCCAACTTGTATTTGCTGTATTCTCATTCTCTTGTGTATTCTCCTTGTTTATTAAAAAAAAAAAAAAAAACTTTTGAAACTACTATGATTTGTGTTGTACTACACATTACAGCAGCTCTACAGAAGACAATAGTGTCATTTTGTCAGCTTGAGTTAGATTTTCAAAAAAATAATGCAGAAGCACAGAGGACCACCATTTCTCACGTGAGCTTCACAATGCACTTGCGTCACACGTGTCACAATGTCCCCCTCATGATCCCTCGTATGACAGTAAACAGGAAGCAACGATTTATGTGTTTTATTGTAATGTATTCAGTATTGTAATGATCAGAGAAAGCTCTCAGACACTCTTGACCATTTTAGAAGTTTCATTAAAATGAGCGAGCACCTGTTTGGCCTATGGTCTCGCCTCACACTTGCTGGCGTGAACAGATTACAAGCCCCGCAAAAACACAGAGTGCGCAGACTCGCTACTTTTTTGCAAATTGTTTAAACACATAAACAGAACATGAAAACAAATCTTCTGGTTCAGTACACTGTGTGTGGATTCTGCGACCCAGAACCAGCTGAACATGCCATCCACTAGAGTGTCCACCACTGTCTCGGCCTCTTGGTCAGGTTCTGGCCATTTAGTGAAATAATCCATAGTCGTCAGCACAAACCTGTTATCCCTCTCCCAATGTGGGAATGGACCCATTACATCTACCCCCACTCTCTCCATTGGGCCCCCTACTGGGAACTGCTGCAGAGGAGCAAGGGACTGGCCAGACGGGCTCTTGTGGGCAGTACAATCATCACACCGGCGACAAAAATCTTCCACATCTCTCCTAATAAATCCCCAGTAAAAACCCTGTCTGACACGTTTGAGTGTTTTTGAAACCCCAAAGTGTCCAGAACCCACCGTCCCTTGGGCAGCCCTGATAACCTTCTCAGGTGATGACCTGGGACCACCACCTGCCACCTCCCTTCCCCAATAGTGGGGTCTTTCCACTCCCGCTCTAACACCCCATCTTGCAGATGCAAGTTGTGTCTGCCTACGGAGCTCCACAGGGATAAGGACTTGGATGAATTGGTCTTTCAAAAGGGTTAGGGTTAGATGTTAAATGTATGCAATGTTTTAATAAAGTATAATTATATTGTCACACACTGTCTGTGTAGTTTTGGTTCAGTTTCATTACCTGTGTTAAAGAGTCTGCCGGCTCCACCATGGGTGTCTCCAGATCCACTGTGGTTTCTTCCTCTAGCATGGTTCCTCTGTCAGTTGTTGATTTTAATTAATTTATGTACTATAAACACTTTAAAGGAACGATATTAATTGTTAACTATGTTTTAAAAAAATGACAAACCCATAACCCTAAGGTGTCTATTTATTTTAATGATTAATGCTTAATTTTAAGCACAAAATACAACAACAGTCGTGGCCTAATGGTTAGAGAGTCGGGCTTGTAACCCGAAGGTCACTGGTTTGATTGTTGTACCGGCAGGAATTGAAGGTGGGGAGAGTGAATGAACAGTGCTCTCATCCACCTTCAATACCACGACTGAGGTGCTCTTGAGAAAGGCACAGAACCCCCAATTGCTCCCCGGGCCCTGGAGCAAAATGGCTGCCCACTGCTTCAGGTGTGTGTGTGTTCACACACTGTTGTGTGTGTGCACTTGGATGGGTTAAATGCAGAGCACTAATTCCGAGTATGGGTTACCATACTTGGCAACACGTCATGACTTTCACTTGTTTTTCACTTTTTTCACAATCAGAAAGGATAATCCAAGGAAATTAGTTATAACTTGCCATAAGAAATGTTACGATATGCTAAACAAATGAAGTGGGAATTGTCTCGCATTTACAGAATGTTGTGAAACAACGTTGATACAGCCCTTTTGCATTTTACAATTTGTACATTGTGAATCAGGATAAGGCAAGAGTTTGAATTTTAACAGATTTTTTTTTTTTTTTTTTTTTTTTAATAATGTGTTTTACAATATTGATTAGATTTACTGTTTTAACTTATGGTTAATGCTAAAAAATTTAATGTTTATGACATGCATATGCAATCACATTATGACATGCAAATGAGTACCTTCATAATAAGAATTATTGCAACCACTGTGTTTATAAAATACATTATTTCAAGACCGCTGCACTGAAATTGAACCCCAAAACCAAACCGTACATTCTGCCCACACTGTAAAAAGTAATACGTTATATCTACTCCATACATTTTGGCAACAGATTACAAGCAATATTATTAATTAAATTCAACAAATAGAATTGAGTTAGAATTAATCAAATTAATTCCTTAAATGTCAACCATTTAAAACGAGTAAAATTTAAGTAAAATTTAAACAAAAATATCTGAATAACAGACAGTGTCAAAGATGAATTAAGAACTCTTTATTTTTTTATTACCAACATTGAAGAAACCTGAAGATAACAAGCAGAATCACTGAAGGAAAGAGAAACACAAGAATTAACAGAGGTTTAGATGTTGATGTTGATTTTATTGAAAATGTTTGGTCACTATTATGGTGATCAGTGTTTCATTTAGTTGGGCAGTTTGACTCTTTGCTTTTTATGTCAGTTTGTGGTTTTTGTAATGGTATTTGCTAACTTTACACATTTTAAATGGTTGACTTTTAAGGAATTCATTTGATTAATTCTAACTCTATTCTTATATGTTGAATTTAATTAATAATATTGCTTGTAATCTGTTGCTACAATTTTATTGAGTAGATATAGCATATTTCTTTTTTACAGTGCATCATTATAATTTAGTAAAAAAAAATTCATAAAATAATTTCCAAATCATTCATTTTACCAGCATGTCTGTGGTACTCTATTATATATTCTATTTCAGGTTTCAATTTGAGAATGCCACAAGATGTTTAGTCTAAATGTTTATTCTAATGTGCAATCTAAATGCAGTTTTAATTGTGTTAAAGATAATTTCTGATAATGTGGCAAAATGGCTTTGAGCAAAAGAAACATAATAAATATTGAAACGATGCAGTGAGGCATGATTTCAGTATTTTTTCTTAATTGCTTGAGACGGCAACAATAGTGAGTCACTAGGCTGTGGCGGACAAGTGTTTCACCTTCTGAAACAAACAGAAGATGTATCTATTATCTGAGCCTTACCAAGGTCAGTGACCTCTGACAGATAGAGGGGTGAAAACATTAGAAACCGTGCAATTTAATCTTAACACAAATAAAAGACAGAGTCCCAAGGAAGCAGCATCACAAAAGGCTGAAAAACAGACAATGTCTTAGACAGATTTGTCCCCCTTGGATCTAGGACGTTTTGTCTTCTAGCTAGTCAAAAACATTGCAGCAGCCCTATTCCACTCACCCTGCTGACACTTGTATTAATGGCATTTTGGCCAAAGGCAGATGATTCTGAAAAAGGATTGCAGAGAGCAGTTGGATCTACTCACTGACACCAATGTCTTGCTTTATTTGTGCAGTAGTCTATGCTATGCTACTTGCTAGGGATATGAAGACTTCTACTGCACATAATAATGTGTTCTTAGAAATATTTAAATTAAAAAAAAATTACCAAATTGGTAAAAATTACCAGTTTGGTAACTGGTAATTTTGGCAAAAAAAAAAAAAAAAAAAAGATCGGAAAACATGTAGGAAAAAAAGGATGATGTACAAATCAGTCTTTATGAGTATTTGATCTTTATTGGGATCGGTGTTGTGTAATTAGTAGGCTAATCTTTATGGTGATATTCCATAGGTGTAATTATTATTTGTGGGTGGGACCGGTAGGACATTCCCCCACCCCTGTTTGCACACTGTTTCGTCCAAACCAAATAGTTGATTTTGTTCCCACCACATTTTGAGATCTTCAATCTGTCATTCATCATAATTTTATTATATGGGAGTGATCAAAGATGTCAACAGAATGCATTCAGTTTACAAATTTAGATTTTATACAGTATATGTCACTCTCATTATATTTTAAATATAAAATATAATGGATGCGCTGATTTTGGAGCACTTTTCCCATACATTTTATTGTTTAATGACAGTGAGGATTGCTTGGCTGTATTTATTTATTTTATTTTATTTTATTTTTTTGCTTTAAATATTCTACATTGCAGAAATTACATTCTGAGTGGAAAGAAAATATGTTCAGTTGACTGATGCACACCTGACTCAGAATATGCAGAGCGGTTTAAACAGTTGCACACAGGTTTGCTGTTACTGTACTGTATATCGCAATGACGTTAAATACGCTATTCAAAGACCTATAGGTGTCTCTGCTTACCCTTAAAAAACAGTTTGAACCAGTCAAATGGCTGACAGCTGACACCGAGCTCTGATGATGTCCTAATATTAGTACAAACTAAGCTTATACCTATTTCTATGTTTCTACCTAATTTTAGGTTTTATTGTTGAAAGGCACCACTGTCCGCACCGATATTTAAGACTTTATTAAGACATTCAGAGATGACATCTGAACAAATATATGAGAGGGTATGACTTTAATTCCCTGTAGAGATGAAAAATAAATTATAAGACATGGGATTAAATGTTGTATTAATATCTAGTATTAAGTCTTAATGTTAAGTAATCTGATCCAGGACATTGTTAGACTCCTTGAGACATCTGCAGATGATCTAGATACATCCCAGCAATACAAATCAGCTTTCTTAATGCCCCGTTTTTCATTTGATTGTGTTGTACATCCAGGGTTGGGGTCAAGCAATACACTACAGAAATAATTATGATTGTATTTTAATTCAGTTTAATCCCTTTTAATACAAATATGTCAATGCTCTGCGTACTTGGCTGATAAAAATAGAATTATAAGAGCCCTCAGTTAATGTATCATCATCTGTGGGAATTAGCATTGAAGTTATAAGGGTATTTCACTTCACAGCATGACCTCCTGTTCCTTTGTAGATCACGTATCCCATTCATTAGCCAGTCCTTTCGTTCTCCACGCCTTTATAATATTACTCGATTTATATTCAGAAGCGGCCTCCAGGGAGAGAGATCAGCGCTCTGAAACGGCCCCTCCTCATCACCCAATCAAAATATTTAAAGGCCAGCAAAGAGATTTTTAATGCTCATAGTAGACACCCATTTAAAGTGGATTGCTTTGGTTTAATATGACTTTAACAGGCTGGCGGTCATATGTGAAGAATGAATAAGCTAATCTGGGAGAAGAGGAGGTACAATGAAATATAAAAAGACTGCATATGAAGGCAGGCAGATGACAGGTGGACTGAGGCATTATGAGATATCAGAATGAAAGAGACAAGATGACTGAATCAAGACACTGTTGTGTGTATTGTTTGAATCTGTTTACCGTGACTGAAAGCACAGGTTGTGTCCCAGCGGTGGGGGACTGAGCGCAGGGGGTCCGGAGCTGTCGGAGGGCCCACAACGATCTTTTGGGGGATAGATCGCTGTGACCGAGGGGGCCCGATGAAATATACTGTATGGGGGGCCCAGAACACCTAGCAGACTGCCAAGAAGTGGTGTGAATAACAATGTGAAGCCGAATACATCTGACACAAACACAGCAGTCTATTTGAACAGTCTACATTCTATGTTTATTCGAGTGAATATTGCATATTCAGTGAAATAATCTACATAAAATGTTATCAGAATCGTGTTTCATTTCACTTAATTGCTTTTAGCTGTATTTAGACATTCTTTGCATCATAACCATGCCAAAACCAAATACATTTCCACCATCCTTCATTTTAATAAAATGCAACTTTCAAATTTCACAAACGACAGACATCTGGACTGGTGTGTTTCAGAGCATCAACAGGCCATGTGATTTATAGAAACCCTCCCAGAACTAATATAAGTGATGTGTTTGATTTGACCCATGCTTGTACTGGTTTGTCCCCTTCACAATTACCTGAACGACTGAATACATCTTACTAAGAACGGGAATAAATGACATAAAAACAACCTCGGTGATCAGACAGTTCAGCTCATTACAGCACTTTACATGGCCTTGATTAATATCTTGCATTTGCCTTGATTGATTTTATTGTCAAGGCCTTTTCAAAAGATTTAATGCTTTAGTGCCTTGTAATTATGCTATTTTAAAAAAAATTTAATTAGTACATATGACCCCTTTGTGAACCACAGATTGATTTAACAATGATCAGTGTTGTCATAATAATCATACATATCACAGTAATCAGCTCAGGCAGTTATACATGTCAATAATGCATACTAGCAAAGCTAAAGACAAGTGCCACAGAGACTGAGTTTTTAATTGCATCAGTATTCAGTCTTAATATACTATACTGGTACTAAACAACAATAGGGGTTATGCACAACAAACTTCTGTATTCTGTAAAACATGTCGCATTGCTTCCGGTTCAGGTCTTTTGTATGTGCTTTGTTAAATGTAAAGCCATTTTATTCAAGATGCCTTCAAAGGAGCTAGCAAAAATGAGCAGAACTGATGTCCATTTCTCACTAACATTTAGATATTTAAATAGAATAAAACGCCAACAATAAAAAGAACTAGCTAGGTTAGCTGATCACCTTAAAAGTTCATAGATATCGGCATTAGTTCGTACTGCTGTTAACACTTTCTCCGCCAAGCGGAAGCGATGAGACCTGTTTACCTGTTTGTTCACGTGACGTTCCGCATAAAGCCTATATTGCCATCTCTGCGGTGAATGTATACTGTTATGCAATACAAACTGTACACTATACAAATTTTCTGTATGTATGGAATTCCTGAATGGCCAACTACATTTGCCAACATGTGCAGTTATACAACACAGCTTACTGCATGTAATACTGTGCAAATAATGCAATGTGCTCAACTTGACCCTCCATTTCCACAGTGACGAATGAATTAATTACTTCAGTTATTGGATCAGACTTGTTTTTAAGTGAAGCGGCCGTAGAAACTGCAGAGTTCATCACTGCTTTGAGATCAAGTTAATCAAATTACTAACCACTGGCAGAGAGTTGCAATTTCATTTGATTTATTAAAACTAACCCTACCTTATACCCTACAGTAAAGCCATGTTCATTTATGTGATTTTTAACCTCGTCACTTTCTGAAGAGTTTTCTGACACAATTCAGTTTAAAGTTTGGCAAAAACTGTAAACACAAAATCTTATCATTCTATGAACCGATTTATTATTAGAAGCAAAAATGCAAAAGGTGAATGCCGCTGTTAGGGTTTAACTGGTTTTTGGGCTGTTGGGGCAGAGCTCATTGGGATTGATACGCCTTCGGCAGATGTCTGCTAAACATATGACTAATATAAATGAGCTGAAAAACACACTCCCTGACAAATGGTGAAAACAATTATTTGCCCATTTAACATAGGATGGCTGTGCAAAGGAGCAAGAATGGTGACAAATAATGCCACTCAGCTACGAAACGCTACCATTGACACATTCTGAGATTACCTTCATTTATATCAGTTTAGGCACTAGAAGGAGAAAATAAATGATTAAGGAGATGTAAAAGTGCAAACTACGTGGCAGAAAAGGAGAAGGGAAGAGGCAAAGTGGTGGTTTTCATGAGAGAGAACAGCATAGATCAGAGGAAAAGGTAAAGCTACACAGAACGGCGATGTGTTTCCTCTTACCGGCGCTATAAATAACGTCCAAAGGCCAAAGTCATTAACCTTTTAGAGCTTGGCCAGGCGGGTTACAATCAGAGGAGCAAGAGAAAGAAGGTAATAGAGATGATCTTGGAAAAACAATCACCTCTCACGTGATAGAATGAGGGGGTGAATAGAGAATGAAAATTAACAGAAGATTATTAGGCTTGAGGAGCTAAAGACAAAGGCAGGAAAGAAAAATTCAACCCGAAGACAGCAAAGTCCCCCCCCCCCCCTTAATTTTACCCATCTCCCATTCCTCGTACAACGTATATGATGTTGTTTAGAGAAGGCCGCAGATGTTGGTTCAGGGAAGGTTCACCCATTACCCGGAGCCCGCAGCCAGCCGGGGGACTAACCGCTCTGATCAGCGCGCGCACAGGCCCCAATGATTTTCACATCAAGCCACCTGATGTACAGCTCCACCATCCACCAATCACTCTCACATATCGATCCGCCCTTAAATGAGCCTTCCCTGCTTTGTACCATGAGCAATAATTAAAAAGGCAGCCATTGATTATAACTAATATTATGAGAGATCAGGACGTACACATGCTTCATGTTTTGTACAATGCTTTTGTACTGTTTGAGGCTGAATGAGAAGGCAATCTAAAGCAGAGGAGACACTGAGGACAAATAAACACAATATCAGATTCCTCCAAACTTGCATCCATCCGGTTGATATTGTGATATTATGTATGTGAGACCTTGACACTCAGGCATCCATGATCGGTGGCGATTATTACAAAAAAGGACACTCCACAAGCATTTTAGTTTAATAACAATTTGCTCTTTGTGTGGCTTCTTCTTTTCTCTGTCAGAATCTTAAAGTTAGAATCTATTCCTGTATGTAGTCTAAAAATTAAAGTTACTCTATTCTTAGTAAATGCTACAATTACAATGATAAATGACACAAAAAGAAAATATTAACTGTTGTAATAAATAAAAAAAAATTAAAAAAAAACACACACAACCTTGCCAATAATTCCAGGTAACAAATATTTGTACTGCGGTTTTTCTGATTTGCATCATTTTTTTTTTTTTTCTTTTGATAAGAAAATTTGTCAAAATACCTTTGAAAGTGCTTTTTTTTCTGTATTTACAAAGAAAATGTCATCTAAAAAGGCGTCTCTAATAATATTAAAAGAAAAGTGCAGGGTACCACAGTGGTTAAACATAGACAGGCATGAATCAAGGGAGTTCGTGATAACATTTAATACAATCACAGAAACGGTCGGTCTTGTTGATGCCTCAGTCAAAGGTTTAGTGCGTGTGTGTGATTGTTTGTCAAGGAAACTGAGGGGCCTTTAAGGGCGACACCATGAGACGAGCTATGGGACCAGAACGGATATTGATATGAGTAAATTGATATTGATATGGATTTGAATTGATATAGATCGGGGTTTGGAAGTAGTATAATAAAGAGTTCTTCAAGATAAACTGTGGTCAGACAATCAATGAGGATTGTGACAGTTATGTTCTTCAGCTGAATTCTGTCTTATATAAGAGATCCTGCTCTGTGAGACTCTGAGGTCTTTAGTAGCATGCAGTTATTGTGTGCTTTAAATAAATGTTTTTAAATGTTTATTATTACCATTTTATAAATTATTAGAGGTGCCTTGACCTTTATGATTCAGTTTCACTTTGACATTTTAACATTTAGTTAACCCATTTGACCCATAATTCTATGGAGGAAAAGGTGTACTCTATAACAATTGTAATCATATCAGTAGTTCTCTAACTTTTTTCATATTTGGACACATATGCAAAATCAGCCAAATGAGCACATGTTGTTTGTGATTCAGGGTAAAATACTGCCATCTAGTGACTCCACAAATCCCTTCAATGCATTTCTGTCACAGCCTCTGTCAGGTACATGCGGCACTAAATGCATGTTTGTAATTGTTAGAAATGTATTTTCAGATACATAACATGATGTGTTGTATGCTTGTTTTTCTTCCATATATTCATATTAATCTAAAACAAAACACCATACTAAAATCTGGTTGCAACATATATGATGAATAATGATAATTTATGATTAATAAATGTTCTCCAGATAATTTATTAATGTCCTCATAACTGAAAAGGACTCATGGTGTCTGCACAAAGGCTTTTGTCATGTTCTCTAAATTCACTGGCATCAAACATCAGACTTCTGATTCATAATTGGGTGAATGACCACTCTAATGATGGAAGCTTGCAAAATGAAGATGACTACATTTCAGGTCAAATTTAATCAAATTTGTTGCCATAAAAATTAAAAAGAGTCTCAATTAAAGCTTTTAGAGAAATGCTTACAATGTATTTGGCCCCTCTTAGCTTCCTATAACTGGATTTTAGCGGAAATGTAATCTTAATGTTCTTCTGCCATGGGAGAAGCATCATTGACTCTGCCATGAACTCTAGATTAAGGGAAAATGTTTATCGTTTCACCAACTACAGCCACTCTGTGTTCATTCGGATATGTACTGTATATAGTAATAATAATAATAAAAGTCAAGGGAAATAGTGGACAGCACTGCTGTTAATGGCTCAAATGTGAAGAATTTTAATTTCTAGATTTGGCATCTGTCATTTTGTCAAGCCAAATATCATTTGCTTTATAAATATAGCTTGATCCATATGCCAAATTTATTATTATGCATAACTAAAAAGGGACCATAATCACTTTGAGAAATTATTCTAGTGATTACATTTTTATCAAGAAAAGTATAATAGCATTATTACATACATTATTGACATAATTATTCTAGACACAGCTGTCCCCTAAATCGTGTAAAGAAGCTGTGATCTTCTGATAATTTTACTTTTATACCGTAGCTTGTCCAGTGCAACCAATCACCATTAACTTGAACCAGATCAAGCAAATGTTGAGCAACAAAGTCCATCAGCATTTAAGCATGCAAATCTGCTCAGCATTAAGTGAGGCTTCTTTTGATTTGATTGCTCCCTTGATGTATGTTTTGCAGACTGTTTTCTGCTTGGTGATGCCAATTACCAACACCCTAAAATTGTAAACCCACCCCCCCAATCCCCCCTTCTCCTGGAGACGATAGTTTGCTGCCGCCTCAGGCTACACTTTAATACATTAGTCATTATGTTGAGGTTGCATCACGTGGAGGGCCTCATTACTTGCTGAATGGCCCCTTTCTCGTGTCCCTATAGTATGTTTTCCCTCAAAGATTGTCAACTTTTCCTCTCTAACAGATTACTTTCATTAACATTGTTCGGACAAAACAAATATTGCACTGCATATTTGTGCGTTGCAATGTTTTGTTTGTTCAAGGAGATTTTTTCGATCGTATTATTACACTTCTACATTCTTCAGCTATTGAAATATTAACCCTTTGACCGTGAAGGTTTTTTACACTGGAGTCGAAGTAAGATATTGCTGCAAATAAACTGTAAAGCTGCTGTTAAATTCAGATTAGTTTGGAAAATGCCCTGTCAGCCTGCAGAAGTACATGATGCTGCGCAAAAAAAAAAAAAAATCCATGCGTTTTCTCAGGCACATACACACTTTAAACAAATGCGTATACTTAGACACAAACAAATAGGCTGTACTTTCGAGATATCAGCTGTTATCACCATCCGTCCCCAGGCACTATGCTAACAGCCTCCTCTACAAGCCAATTTACAAGGATCTGGTCATGTTTGCATTAGCCTCTTCCTAGTGCATGAACAGAGTGGGACTACGCCGCAGAATAGAAGTGAGAAAATATATGAATAATTCAGTCTACCTCCTGGCCATTAGCATGTTTCCCTTGAATAAAGTGATAATAGGTTATCATCTGTGAAATGGAAATTGCATAACAAAGACAGAGAAAATGTCTGCTGTTACACCAAAGAAAATTAATTTCACAGCACATCTGCTCCACAAAGCCTGACCTGCGAATGCAAAGTAAGATAAAATGTACTGCCTCAATAATTAGATTAGCATTCCTGCTTGCAGGCGGGAATCTTCAGTCCTACCATTCCTTTTCCCAAATACCTCAGTTTGCAATAATGAAACGACTGAACTAATTATGCAAAGTTGAAAACGTATTGTATTACCTTATTATATTAAGCAAATGATGCATGGATCATACACAATGTGTTTGCTTGAGCAATAATAGCTTGGCTCCTCGCAAACATAAGGCAATAATCACTAACCATGGCATTTAGCTTTAAATTGCCTTACAGTCCTTGAAGAAGCAACTTTCATGGGGTAGAATTTTATTTGTAAGCTTCTGAAAGTCTGTCTTTCTCTCCAGGAGAGAGGTAAAACTATTACAATTAGAATGTATCCTTGTCATCCCCCCCCCAACCAACCATTCACTTTTCAGTAGCTTTTACATTGTCAAGTTTAGCTTTCAAAAAGTACACAAACAATGAACCTGAGTAGTCATCAGTAAATGCTAGAGCATACTTAAAACCATCTTTAGCCTCTGGGACAATAGGACCAGCTAAATCTGTACAAATTTCACAGTTTAGGTAAGACTTATAAAGCTTACCCTTGGTTTTCATTACCTCTACAACATTCTGCAATTTGGAAACATCATTACAATTGCATCCTTCAGTGACCAAGTATTTTGTGCCAGGTTATTGTTGCGTCCTTGCTGAAAGTTGATCAAGGCTCCATTTGTCTTTGCTTCTTTAAAGGGATAGATCACCCAAAAATGAAAATTCTGTCATTAATTACTCACTCTCATTACTCACTCTCTATGTTCCAAAAGACTTTTGTTCATCTTCAGAAAACTAATGAAGGTCTTTTTGATGAAATCTGAGAGCTTTCTGTCCCTCCGTTGACAGCTATGACAATCCATATGAACTGAATGGTTTAGTCCAAAGTTTCTGAAGAGACATAATCACTTAATATGATGAACAGATTGAATTTAGGCTTTTATTCACATATAAACATTCATCAACTCACACTGCAGTTGTGGTAAACAGAAGCTCAAGCATGTTTGCTTGATACGTGAGAACCAATGAGGTTCATTCTTGTGTGTTACGCAGCACGTTTGAGCTTCCACAAGAGGTTTGGTTTGGTTGAGCTTCTGTTTATGTTCGCTGATCAATACTTATATGTGAATAAAAGCCTAAATTCAAACTGTTAATCATATAAAGCAATTATGTCTCTTCAGAAAATTTGGACAGAAAATCTGAATTCGTTTTATGATCTCTTAATGTACTTTTTGAAGCGTCAAAGTGGTAGTTGCGTAGCTGTCAATGGAGGAACAGAAACCTCTCAGATTTCATCAGAAAGATCTTCATTTGTGTTCCGAAGATGAACGAAAGTCTGATGGGTTTGGAATGACATGAGGGTGAGGAATTAATGACAGAATTTTTATTTTTGAACTATCCCTTTAACATAGAAGATGTCCTGTGGATAAGACGGGATGTATAACATACTCTTCAGCATCATCCTCACCTGATTTCCCTCGTTGTCTATCAGATCACCTCTGCATCACCTCTTCTCAGCACCACTCCACTTGCGTTGGTCCTATCTACCAACTCAGTGTAGTGTTTCTCTGGTTGGAATGTATTGTCAAACAAATTTTCCAATGATGAGTGATGTCACACCTGTGTCAACCATGAGTCCCTTCCATTGCAATCTGTAGAACTGGCAGTCATTTGTCTTTGCATTTGCCATTTTCTACATGGATGTTAACTCTGTGCACAGGCCAATTACACACAATTTTTCTTTGCCAGCATAGTAGTCCCTCAAAATAAGCAGAGCTTTCATCCTCATCTGCTTCTCTCATTACAAGAGACAAACCTTTGTCATCCAGGTACTGAATCAGCTCAGCATATACTTCCTCGTTCTTCTTGAGAGTACATTCTTCACTCTCATCATAACTTGCAGGGGCTTTAACAATAATGCGTTCTTCAGCCGTAGCAATTACAGGTGGCCTAAAATCATTTCTCAAAGTTTGTAGTTCTTTTCATATCTGTCAAAGTACAGTTGTTTCCTTTGGTTACCTACTTCTCTCCTGGGCCCATATTTCGGCTATTGATTTGATTTTGAAATTATTTCTGTTATGGCAACTCTCATAGTGTTTGGCATGGTAATGGATATGACAATGTTAATATGTTTGGTCTTGGCAGAATATATCTGCTACGCTGCTGCTGCTGCTGTTGATTATTGCTGCTTCTGCTGCTGCAGAGCAAGTACGGGACTTGCTACTGCCAATACACACACAACACGCTGCTGTGAGCAAGTAAAACATGCTGCTGCTGTACAATATAGCATACGTGAATTAACCGTAGCAGATCTATACAGGTGGAGCTGGGGAAGGTGGAGGGTTTCTACTGCTACAACAAACAATGACCAAGTATTTAAAAAGTTGAGCAGAAAGCACATTAGCTGCTGATGCAGCAGGAACCATTTGGCTGTGCCCTGTAGAGAACAATGTGATTGCTAGCAGATTGAGTTAAGGACCTATCAGTCTGCGCCATCTAGAGTTTCATGACAGAACTTTGTATTTTATATTACCCCTATGTCATCTAATGCTTCTGCTAAGGCAAAGAAAATCCATTAAGAACACAACAAACAAAGGTCCCACTAGTACCACTCTTCTTCTACTTAACTTTCCTTGATTTTTTTTTTTTTTTAGCATCACTATCACCACCTAGTTATAAGGCATACTCATCGTATTCCATAGATCACAGACAGCAGAACTTATCTTGTTTGTTTTCCCTGGGTTTATAAGTATTTTAATTGTGAAATTAAGCAGTCATTTTAAATTTTATATAAGGAGTATGGTTAGGTTTGGGGGTAGGTTTTGTAGCTATAATTACCATACATCATGTCTGTATTTGATTGATATAATTTATGGTATGTGTCATGAATAGCTGTTAGGTTCATAAGATTCATGTAAGATTTATATACTTCATAAGATTTGAAAGTAATATATTTTAGCCCTACAAACATTTCATACCTAAAATATAAATGAAATGTATTTGAAAAGATCATTCCACTCAATGACACGTTTTTTCCACACATTTTTCTTTGCCAGAGGCAGACCAAAACAGACCCTTTTCCCGTGGTGTGATGCTAGAGAAATGAAAGTTACACTTGTCTCAGTTACTCAGATGAGCAGTCTGATATATCGCATTGCCATGGATGATAGTGATTACGTAAATATCTGTCTGATGAATGCCGCTATTGACCATTCAGAATTAAGTATTCCAGACAGTCGTGTAATAATTAAGCAATATCACACAAACAATATCAGCTAATATAGATACCCTAACCATGCAACTTTGGAATGGAATAAGGGTGAATAAATGGTGAATTTATTTATTTATTTTCTTCAGTGAAGTGAACATACTTAGGGAATAGGGTGTCACGCTGTGGCTGTAATGAGCGTACGAAGATGAAGGAGATACAAAAATAAACTTTAATAAATCCAAAAAGGTAACAAAGAACACACAGAAATAAGTTTAGCACAAACACACTAACATAAACGAGACCGAACACTGAAAAAAAGGGTTAACACACATGGAGATTAATCTAAAGAACTAAATGAAAAGCAGGAGGAAGTAATCAGTAACTATGGAAACAAAATGGCAAACACTGAGAAACTAGGCCAACTAACAATGACAGGGAACACATGGAAACAGGAACAGACCGAATCCAAACTAAAACACAAATGTAAGGAGAGACCAGGGTGGCGATGACAGTGAGAGGAGCCAGGGAGGAGAGGAGAGCAGGAGGAGCCAGGTGGGAACTCAGAGAACAGCCAGGACAAAGGCCTACAGCGGAGACGAGGAAGGGAGGAGCCATGGTGGAGACTTGGCTGGAAGACAAGTCTATGGCAGAGGCAGAGCCGTAGCGACAAGCGTCCGAGGTGGTGCCAGAGGACTGAGGACCAAGGCAGAGCTGGAGGGAAGGCAGAGCCCGATGGAGCCGAAGTGGTGGAGGGATGAAGCGCACATCAATGAGTAATTTGTTGGTTGTGCCAAAAACATGGTTAAAAATTGGTGAGTCAGCCTTTAGTCATTTCAGTCCCAAGCTATGCAACTTTCTTCCTGACAACCTATGAGCATATACATTTAAAAAGTATCTCAAAACACATTCATTCACTAGGGCCTTTCCTTGATTTATTTTATTGTTGTATTTTTTTTTCTTATTATGTGATTTTAGTCATTTTACTATCTTATTTCTATAAGTGTAAGCATGTTTGTTTTTCCTGTGTATAAATAAATAAATAAACAAAGCTTTACTTACCTGGTCAGACTCTCTGTTGGCCTTAGGCTCTGGGCGAAGTTGGCTTCAGGCGCGGGCTCTGATGTTGGCATCGCAGCAGGCGTGTGCTCTGCGTCTGCGGTGGGCTCAGGCTCTTGGTCCATAGGGGGTGTGGCTGAAGTCTGGCTGCGCTCTGGGTCTGGCAGGGAACAGACCGAAGCCAAACTAAACACAGATCTAAACAAGACACACAGGACATAGGGAACAGTGAACACTGCGTAGGGACCCTGTCAAACGGAGCGTAGCATGGTGCTCTCTCTTAATGAGCTGCAGATCTGAACTTGGTCTCTTACTGAGACGGGGGAGAAGGGGGTGGGGTTTTGATTTCATGTCAACTTCATACCCATTTAACTCTACCACTGTTATTATTTATTATTTATTTGTGCCATAATGTGCAAAATGCTTTCTCATAATGTTTCAGATAAATCTAAATGATAAATCTTTGATTCAGACAAATCAAAGATAAATCTCTTCTTGTCCTCTATAAACATAATGGAAATTGTATGATGTCTAGGCCTCTTATCACTCTCACGCTTCAGGATATCTGAGAATTAGATTTTTGAAAAAACAAATGTTACCCTATCTATATGTTAGCACAATCAATAGGCACATCTCCATCACATTCCCAAACATGCCATTTATCAAACAATCTGTCTGTGTCAGTTTTATCATGTTATTATTTCTTTCTAATAATACTGTCAACAAAATCAAAATGTCTGTTTGAGCATAATGAATCAGTATTGGGTGTTTACTTCACTAGAGATGGGCTAAGTTGGATAAGAAGTGGGTTCTTGGATTGTGTGTCAACAGGAGACTTTGAGGCTTGGAAGTAATAAATCCTAAATCAGTTCTATCCCCTTACATTCATAGATAAGGCAGCCCAGAATCAAACTCATTTAAATTTCTGCACGCAGGGTCGTGTTTTCAGAACTAACACAGAGAACACAGCCACGCCAATGTGAAGACATGGTCAATTGAACACCTCAGCAGTGAACGCTACTATTTGTCAATTATTATTTGAATAAATGCATATTTATGTGGTTTCTGCAGACCATCTAAACTAAAATTTAACTAAAATTTTAGTTGACTGTTAGATGCAAATGTCGGACAAACAAAATTTATATATTTTGCATTGCACAGTCATTCGTTCATATGCCGTTATGTGTGACAATGTCAGTACTTGATCTGACAGGCTATTCATCACTCTGCTAAGTCGCAGCATTGCATTCTGCCTGCTATTATGACAGCCACATTATTCATCAGGATTAGGGCCAACCACACAGGCCCCTGTGCGTCTGCACCAGTTCCAGTTCTTTATCGATCTCTGTTCTCTCCATTACCAAAAAGAGGGGCTATCTGCATGACAGCGAGCACACTGTGCATGTTGATGATGCTCTTGCCCGCTGCACAATTTGTTTTTTATAGAGGAGAAGGTGAGGAGAGAGATAAAGAGGCACTGTACTGACTCTCCAGAGAGAGCCATATAATGGAGTGCTGGATGACTTAAATACGCAGAGTAGAAGGGCCTTCACCGGAGAAGAGTGATGCCGCTTCTCTTTAAACAGTTTAAGTTATCTTGGACTTTCTATGTTTTGATAAGGAATGAATGAGGTTTTTGGGGCACAGCTTGATTCAGATGTTATGAAAATACCCAGATAACTCCAAAAACAACTTAGTATGATCTAAATCAACTTGTATGCGTACTTGTTTTTCTTAAGAAATCCTGCTCTCTGCAAGTGCTAGAAGATAAACAGAGGCAAGAGTATCAAGAGTCAAATGCTTCACAAATAAAGAAAATTAATGAAAGCTGGATGTTAATTAACACCATATTATGTTTAAACATGCATATACATTACAATAGTGTAATGCATGGATTATGCTGCTTATACCATGGTCACTTGCCAGCACTGACAAGTTAAAGTTGTCATTTATGTTTGCAGCTCACAATTTGACTAGAGGGTAAAGAAATGGTTATTTTTGTTAGTTATTTGGGCTATGGGTGGTTAGATCTCACATTCTGCATTCTTTTAATCAGACACAGAGGTCACGTTCACACAGCAGCAGAATACGGTTGTCAGTGCTGTATTTGAGTCCTTAATACAGTTACATTTACACACAGTTCAGTTATTTATGGCAGCGACAACCGCATTCTATAACAAACTCACAACCGTAAACTTTTAAGGACTTTCTCAGGACATTTTCGGCAAAGCTCTGCTCTGTGAATGAAACCGGACTGTTTAACCTGTTAGCCTGAACCCCCGCTTTTGAAAAAAGAAATGGCATACCCAGACCAAAACAGATACAGTTCATGAAGCCTTTGCACTAAAAGCATACGTATGGTCTAATTTGAAAGCAGACACTTTTTTAGTAAAATTAATTATTGTCATAATGGAAAAAAATAGTTATAATAAGCTTCAAAGTTTTGTAAAGTTATTAGAAATTTATTTTAATGAAATATCTTTATGAAAATAAAATTGAAGTTGGCCTTGTTTCAATCTAGAAATGCACTGCAGGCAAAGCCACATGTCTGACCATGTTATATTTCAAATCTGAAGAAGACAAATCTAAAACTCTGAATTTTATGAAATGTTTTTTCAAGATCATGTTGTGTGATTTTATTTTGAGAAGACTCTAAAATGCTAACTGGCTACGTTTACATGCGCCCAAATAATCCATTTGTAATCGGAAAAACGTTCATGTAAACACCTTAATCGATCCGATTGAGCTCGATCCGAATGAAATTTCGATCGGATTGGAAGGGGTGGTTTATTCCTTTTCTAATGCGATCCAACAGCAAAAAATTACCATGTAAACGCTTGAATCCGACTACTTTCTCAATCGTATTCAGAAGTCTCTGGGGCACATGCGCAGTGCAATGTTGACACGCATTACGCAGTGCGCAAGTTCACGTTCACGTCTTTAGTTGTAAAGATGTATGCCAACAGGCAGTGGCGTAGCTGTATCCCTTCGTCATAATATTGGAAATCTTTCCGTTTTAAAACAAGAAGGGGAGCCAATGGATATCACACAAGAAGCAACGTGCAAACTTTGCGCAAGAGTTATTTATGCCGGTGAAAAAGTCTCAACCTGGGTCAGTATTCACTACAGAAATTGAAAGTAAAAGTGACGGAGCTGTCTGACGCTGCAAAACATTTCAGTGAGCGTCACTATTCAAAATTATTCATAAAAATAACATATTTGCTCAGCTAGGTGGCAGGTGCATCTTAGGGCTAGCTAGCATGTTAGCTTAGCACACCATCAATACACAACACTAACCATGCTTTTGCTCCAAACTTATTTTATATTAAGTCGAGTGTTTTAAATAACCTTCTGTGATGTGATGTGGCTTCGGATCAAAAAATCAGACAGAAAACATTATTTTACGGTATTCTGCAAAATGATAAAAGCTATGTCGATTGGCATTGCATTATAAATATAATGTATTTTGAAAATACCCAACATGGCATGAAGAACACAAATAAACCATATATCGTCACAATCGTGTTTATTGTCTTCAAAAGTGTCTATCTGCATGTTATAGCGATCTCTGGAAGCCTTTGTTTGATTTCCTGGAATGTCACATGGTATGCCTGTTCATCACGAGTGTCATTTGTGGACAAAATGTGCATAGAGCGCCCTCAGGCTGCCAGTATGAATTGAAAACACAGTTCATCAGAGTATCCAGCGCTCATAATGATTACATCAGCACATTTTGAAAAATTTAATAAATATTACTAATTACTAATATTAGAAATTTGACATAAACATATGAGAATCCATCAATATTTCTCCAAATGTGCATGCTTTTGAACTAAAAGCCCAGAGGGATGTTGTTTTGTCAATAGTTTTCATGACTATCATACAGGAGGATTTTTTTTTCTTTTCTTTTTTTCTCAATGAATGTGGCTGACGCTCATATTTCAATCAAAAGGTATCGATTCCGTTTTTCATATTCATAACTCCTGACACATATTAACAACTTACAGTCACTATAAGATTTTAAGAGTAAAACAGAGGTGAAAAATTGAAGCTTGAGTCTTAGATGTTTTTAATGATGTATAGTTTGTCAAGGTATTTACATTACACCTAACAGTAACTTTGAGCTAATTTAAACAAAGAAGCTTCAGTGCGTCGGCACTGAACAGGTTTACAAGACAACTCTGCGCTGCACATACGTGTGTCTATCGCATTGTTGTATGTTTTCATGTGTGACTTACAGTGACGGAGACATGAGCTGTGTGTCATGTAAAGGTTTTAGATCCCATCACAGCGCCCGTCAGTTTTGTGGGCTCAGGAAACTATATAAAAGCTGCTGTGCTGTGTGTACACATAAAACATAAAGCACACAGGTGGACTCAAATGAAGCAATTATGTAAGAGTTTAATTCAAATGGCATCTTGTGTAAAAACTAATTGTACTATTTTTGTTTGACACAATATATTTTTAGATTAAAGTACTTGCCATATGCATCATCTAGCTGGCACACTTACCTGAGGTACATTCAACCTGATCTCATGAGAAAATCTAAATATTTAATGAGATGGCGATGACATATTGATTCATACAGAAACATACTATTTTTTTAGGAGAAAAAAAGTAAGCATGAAGGCCCACTTCTAACTCCACCCCTAAAAACATTAATGAAAAACTTGAAAAAATTGTTTTTTATTCTTTTGGTTTAACTACTCACTAGGTTTGAGCACGGCTCTATGACAGAACACAGCAGAGACACTACAGCCTCTTTCACACTATAAACCTGGTAAATTATCCCTGTGCAGAGAGAGTGGAATCAGACGACTCCAGACTCGGTCCTCCAGTAGAGTTGTGCTGAGACAGTGGTTGGTATCAATATCATTTAAGTGTGTGACACGCTGTGCAAGTGTAATAGTAGACTGGGTCAATGTATGGATCCAGCCGTCTGGAGCATGTGTGAGATTTCTCTGCCACTGGTTTGGCTCTGTGAATCCTTAAGACTGTGATCAAACAGTCAAAAGATGACTAGAGCTCATGCAAAACATTGTTTCAGGCTCACCAGACCCAATTTCCACCGCCCCAAGTCATTAGAGAACAAAAAGAAAATCTTCACCTATCTGTAAACTGCACAGTGTTTCAATCTATGTAAGTTGTTTGCATAATTCTGTTCATATGTATAATAATAAAATGTTACACCTAGAATGAAAGAGAGAGAAAGATCTACCTTTTTTCTGAGGCACAGTATTCCTGTGATTTATTACCAGTCAGAGTGTTTTTGTCATGCCTCCAGCAGACTCTCCGCGTGCTTGTCAAACAGAAGACTGCATGCGTATTTGAAAGAATGTGTAAGGTTATAGAAAAGGAAGGAAATAAAAGTGCATGTTTGTTGCTAAATTGATATGAAGTTCAGCTTTTACATTTTCTGTGAATTAGAGACAATTTGTTCAAATTTGGAATCTGAATTCCTGTTAGAGAACTGCATTTACGTCAGTATTTGTTTTCAGTTTGGCTGAGATGAGAGATGAAAAAACAACTCAGCGCTGTTCTTAACTGATGACAGTGAAGTAAAGAGACTCTCTGTTGATTTTTGTTACCGTGGCTGCAAACCATGTGTAAAGCAAGTTTAACGAACCCTATGTTTACAAAAGCATCAGGAGTAACTCAGGTTACTTAAACTCCACCGCCTTGATGCTCCGCTGGCCACAATACAGTCATCTACTTTTCCTGTAAACGAGAGAGACTTTACATTCAGATCCCATTACATTGTATAATCTAATAACAGTTACTGTTCTCATTCAAATTTTATTGCCTGCATTACATGTAGGATTTTAATTAAATATTGTCAATTTAAAAGCTAAATTTAATGTCCAATGTTACGTACGTGTATACATAGTATACGGTATGTTTGTGTGTGTGTGGCAGTACTGTTCTGTGCATGGTGTGCAGACTAGATTAATCAGTAATAAAACAATAAACTATTGAAATCAAAGTGTGCCTCGTGTTGCTGGTTCTGACTGTTTGTAGCTTTGATTGTATTTTTGTGTTGTTTCTCCAAAGATGTACAGGCCAATTCGATCTGCCCTGCCAAACTACCCTGCTCTTTCTGTTGCTCTTGCTTCCTTTTGTTCTCTTTATGATTTCCCTAAATCTATGAGCATCTCTGACTGTTGGGTCGAAAGCTCTGTCCCTACTTCCAAGTAGAGGTCTGCAATCCAACAGAGTGCGGCGCGGGACAAGTTTTGAATTGTTGAGTGCAGATGCGGAGTGGAATATACTGATATGTGCATGGAAAGGAGGAGAAAGAAATGACTAATGGGCTCCAACCAACCCTAATTATCTAATAACAGCTATCTATCTATTATTATTATCTATAATAACAGCACGCGGAAGTCTGTAACTGAAGATCTGGAGCGTTGTGTTTGTGGAAATTGGAAAAAATATCCTATTGACATCGAAACGAGACAGAATCTACCCAGACCGGGACTGAAAAACTGTGTAGACCTCTTCCTATGGGCTTTTGTGGGTGGGAACAGGAAAAAACTTGAAAGTTCCGGGCGGGAGTGTGACAAAATATAACGTTTGGCAGGAGCGGTTCAGAATCTTAAAAAATCCATCTTGTGCAGACTGCTACTTCCAAGTGCTCTGCTTCACCCAATATATAATTTTTGTTCAATTTTGTCACTCTTTACTATGGCCAAAATCACTGTTTAGGCCAATTCACACTGAACCAACAGACCAGACAATAATTATAAAATTAATGATGTTAAAATAATAGTAGATGAAATATGTCAACTTCCTACAGGTATTTTACAACTCTCTTAAAAATACCAAATATCCTATTTAATGGGAAAAGAAGAGTACAATTATAGGACAGAAAAAGGATTCCAGTTTCAGAATAAGATACCAAAGTGTGCAATCAAAACTCATTCATGAACTCAAGCATGCCTCATCAAATTCTACTGAGACCAAACAATCAATTAAAGAAGTGTAGCCTAGTGGTTACAAACATCTGGGCTGATTTCCAGAAAAATTTATCCATATTGATCCAGGGCAACTGTCCATATAATAATAATAAAGAATTAAAATAAAGCATTATGTCAATGGCTAATTGGTAATTAGGAAAGCAAGACAAAACAGAGATCTCTTCTAATACACAAATATGATCCTTTAGTCAAAAAATTCAGCTCCCATCACTACTTTAATTGAAAGAAAGGAGGTGTTCATTAAAGCCAAGCATGCCATCTATATGAAATCAGTGTGGGAGAGCATATTTAAATGTAGTTCCAAACGTAGGTTCGGGAGGAGCCTAAACATTCAGTCCTGTCAATCATCATTACGAGCGTATATAAGCAGCAGTCACTGCGTCATCCCAGCGATAATTCTTCCAGCATCCCTCCTCCTCCCCATCTCCTCCTCTATTTCTCTTATTCTCCCTCTACGCAGTACTGTTATGGGGGGGGTTTAACTCGGAGCTCGAGCCGAGCCTCGGGTTCGAGCCTCCTTCGAGGACAGCAAACCAAGTTTGTTTTACCATTAACCATTCAGACTGAATGGGCAGGCGAATTCGTGAAAAATGGCCGCAGTGTGACGAGGCTGTATTTCACGCTGAGCACTGCATGGTTGGTGTTTATTTCTGGTTGCTGAGAGTTGAGAAATGTTCAAATTTGGGTAAAATGCAGCGCTCTTCACTGTCACTTTTTACCTATCCATCCAATCACAGTGGAGGAGGGGCGGGGCAAATACCACACCGACCAACTGTCTTCTCTTTCTATGTAGTTCATCCATCTCTTTATGCAAAACAAGGGCCAGAGAAAGTACTTTACATTGTGTCTGCATTTTTATGCAAAAAAAACTTTGCGCCGCCTAAGCTCTCTCAAGCACCCGCAGCAAGCAGTTTTCAGAAAAGCGCCTGGCTAAAATCACTTTGGTGGACACACACAGCCTCAGACCGTGTCCTAACCAGATGTGATGTTATAAGATTCCAGCGTCAAGCAGTTTGTCTGTCCACAGCAGACACGACATGACTATGAGACGCAACAAAATCAATCACAGCCAATCAGAAGAGTGTGTGGGCGGAGTCTCTTTGCAGGCACACTGCACTCGCAATCAAATCAATCAAAAACCACAGCCAATCAGAAGAGCGTGTGGGCGGAGTCTCTCTGCAGGCACACTGCACTCGCAACCAAATCAATCAAAAACCACAGCCAATCAGAAGAGCGTGTGGGCGGAGTCTCTCTGCAGGCACACTGCACTCGCAATCAAATCAATCAAAAATCACAGCCAATCAGAAGAGTGTGTGGGCGGAGTCTCTTTGCAGGCACACTGCACTCGCAATCAAATCAATCAAAAACCACAGCCAATCAGAAGAGCGTGTGGGCGGAGTCTCTCTGCAAGCGCACTGCACTCGCAACCAAATCAATCAAAAACCACAGCCAATCAGAAGAGCATGTGGGCGGAGTCTCTCTGCAGGCACACTGCACTCGCAATCAAATGGATAAACATGATCAAATTCATAAATATTACACCATTTTAACATTATTAAAAATACATACTGAGTGACTGAAACAATTTTTGTCAGAATACACTCATTGAATTTACAGTTTGAATGTTTTTGTTTCCTTTAATTCATTTTCAAGATCTGAGGTGAATTATTCACTGTTGCTTTCAGTCCAGCTTTAAAGGTCACGCAAAATGATATTCAAACTCACATTAGACACTTTTAACATTAAATAAAGCACATAAACAGTATCTGAGATTATCATTGTCATACTTTGTATGTTGTTGTTCCAGCTGCGACGTTGCAGAAATAGAAACCGTTTCTAAAATAGAATCATCGCGTATCATCTTTGCGACTGGTCAGGACAAAAACTCTAATTAACATGGAAAAGATGCCTTTTATCACGCGTCGTGTCGTTTCTGGTTAGGATGAGGTGTTACTCTTTACAATCTAGGACTCAGTGCAGCAATTTATCAATGTGCCAGCTGTGTGTCGTAAGTTTTTCTCAAATGAAGCCACATTTATACAAATAATCCTTTTGGAATCTACGCACGACCAGATATTCTTCTATTTTAAAAGGGCAATGAGGAAATTTGGAACAAAGAAAGTGAAAGGAAATCATGTCAAAACAATTGGTAAATGAGGAAAAGATTCA
Source organism: Mylopharyngodon piceus (assembly GCA_039654765.1). Lineage (NCBI taxonomy): Eukaryota > Metazoa > Chordata > Actinopteri > Cypriniformes > Xenocyprididae > Mylopharyngodon > Mylopharyngodon piceus. The sequence continues at coordinate 2,770,875 of CM077445.1, forward strand.
TTTTTGTGTTTCATGGGGAGAAAGGTCAGACGCTACAATGAAAACGTGGGCTTGAGTGAGAAAAGATAAACAAGTGGTTGTGATTTGCTGCCTTTCACCGTATCTTTTAAGTGGTAATAGGATAACCCTGGACACACGGGCCGCCTATCACACTGGCCCTCACACTCGACCCCTGTGTGAGCCAGAAAACGCCTGCTTTGTTTGCTGCTATTGGCTCCTATGTGCCTTTCCGTAATGAAGTGACCTGAAATAATGGAAAGCGCTCTGCCTCACTTGGATGATTTTTGCTGGGATAAGAGCAGGGATCCTGATTCCGAGACACAGTTCATTTCATTTTTCGCCTCTGATGAGATCTCCGTTATCTGATCAAATTGAACAGCCATTACCGGCTCTAGTTGAGGCAGGCGGACTGCTCCTAACAGAAATCCTATGCACTCCACTTTGTCAGCGTTTCTGAATTCATTGTCACTAGGGGTTGAGCTGGATGATAGGAATAATCTGGCACAACCAAGATTGACAGTTCATTTCAGAAATCAATATTTACAATTTACTTCTTTCAAAGTTCATTCTGGGAGAAGATTCCATATTATCCCTTTCCAAATAAGCTGATCATATCTCGACTGGGGTCTAAAATGGGTTTCCCAAAATGTGCATTTTTGGTAAAAATCAATGTCGGCGTTGTTGGCTTTAATCTGGCCTTTGATGACAGTAAATCTTTATCTTTTCAGTGGCAAGCGGCGGTAGGGTGCTGAGAACATTTCCTCCCAGAACAAAGGCCCTTGCCCTGTGCAGTCTCTGCTAGACACATGGGGCCCTAATATGGCTGGACGTGCCTCCGACGGGTCATTAATCAGACCCGGTGACAGCCGGCGCTCCTCATCCACCGGCAGACAGATGAAGAGAGAGAAACGCACGGATTATAGAGAGGCTGCCTCCTCTCGAGCCTCCAATCACAACCTCTGCTTGTGATTTTATTCCATCTGAAAGTCATCTACTCAAACTGGTTTGGATATTCCTCACTCCATGCCTCAGAATCTCATAAAAATGCTGTTGATAATCTAGAATTTGGTTTCATTTAATCCCAATTTTAAATCAGGATACTCTGTAAAAAGCAAAATGACACTACAGGCAAAACCATTGTTTGTTTGTTTTGTTTTGTTGTTGTTGTTGTTGTTTTTATTTTGGGCTATTCTGCTTCAAATACGACTTCTTTTCTGACTTCTTTCAGAAAGAAAACATTATTTCACTTGATCTATTTGTGTCTGTAGATTCCAATCTTTAAATGCGGTGAGTTTGAGTCAGAAATCTCCACTTCAGCAGCTTTACACACACTAAATTATCATATATCATTCACCTGATCTATACAACATTTTACTCCTAAAAATATGGTGAAAATGTATTTGTTTTCTGTCTGTTGACAGTATTTTCTGATTTATGGAGTGATAAAAAGAGAAATCCAGAATCCCCTCTGGAAAAAAACTTCAAATACTAATATGTATAACAAGAGTTGTTTAAGGACAATTCTATGCAAACTAATTCACAAAAATTACTTTCATTGGTGTAACCTAGTTGTCATGTTGAAGTAGCCAAATGAAGGAAAAGGTTTAATTAATAATGTAAAATATAATAGCAAACACAAACAAAGTGCAGAAAGGCAGAAACCTAAGAAACAGAACTACAGGACAAGATCAGACAAGAAGACTGGGATCACAAGAGCTTAAATACACAGACGCTAATAAGGGTAACAGAACACTGCTGAGAACAATCAATAACAGGAAACAGCAACTGAGCTAAACTACAAAATAAAAGTCTATTGAGTAGCACAAACAGAACACGACAGTAGTCAGGTTGCTCAGGCATAATAAAGGATACTTTTGATTTGAATGAAACCTGATTTGAACTAAATATTACCACATTTACAGCCTCGTCCAGCGATGGTGACTCCTGATTGTTTAAAGGGTTAGTTTGAGGGTTAAATTGAAAATTCTGTCATTTATTATTCACAGTCGTGTCGTTTCACATCTGTAAGACCTTCGTTCATCTTCAGAACACAAATTAAGATCTTTTTGATGAAATCTGAGAGGTTTCTGTCTTTCCATAGAGATCCAACACAACTACCACTCCAAGGTCCAGAAAGGTAGGAATGACATCATTAATGTGACTCCATGTGACTCCAGTGGCTTAAACTCAATTTTATGAAGCAACGTGAGTGCTTTGTTTGTGCAAAAAAAAAAAACCCAACATAATTTACCACTTTATTTACAAAATAATATTATCCAAAGCGTGTTGACGCAACAATGCCAGCTCTCACGTGAGCACAAAACGCATGCATTGTGATGCTCTTGTGAACGCGCATTGCAGATCAATATTTTTGTAAGTAAAGTGGTAAATTATGTTTGTTTGTTTTTTTTGTTTTTTTTTGCACAAACAAAGCACTCACGTCGCTTCATAAAATTGAGTTTAAGCCAATGGAGTCACATGGAGTCACATTAATGATGTCATTCCTACCTTCTGGACCTTGGAGTGGTAGTTGTGTTGGATCTCTATGAGGAGACAGAAACCTCTCAGACTTCATCAAAAAAATCTTAATTTGAGTTCTGAAGATGAACGAAGGTCTTACAGATGTGGAACGACACAAGGTAATAAATGATTTCATTTTTTGGTGAACTAACCCTTTAATGAGGAAGAATTGTTGTTCTCATCTACTTTATTAACTTATCAAACAATGCAAAAGGGCCCAATTCAATGACAGAGACTAAATAAAGAACTAAAACAAAAAAGCTAAACAAATAAATAAATCCATTTTAGAATAAACCTCAAACTGCTATTTTCATTAGTTTGTGTAAAATGTTTGGGAAGAAAGCTTAGAAAGCCCCACTGCTAAAGGCACTGATATTGTAAAAATAAGCTCATGCTTTAAATACTATTGATTTGATTCTAGATTTCTGTTTAATTGAAGTGTGAGTCTCTATATTCGTCTTCTACATCACATTCTTCAAATCAAATAGATAAAATCATATCAAACAAGAACGGTGTGGAGCACGAGTGGGTATTGCAATTATAGTAAGTGAAACTGATTGCCATTTAACAGGCTTTTCCTATAGTTTACAAAAACAAGAAAATAGAAAACTTCACTGAGCTTCACTTCACTGTAATAATAAATAGTTAAAAAAAAAAAAAAAAAAATTGCATGCTGATATTCTTGCCACACTGATGAAAGCATAATCTTGAGCAACACCAGCCGGCTCTGCTGGGTCTTAGATTGAAATATATTTCTGAACACTAGGTGTCACTGACATACTGGGAGGTGCACAGGTGAGAAACGCAGCAGTGTGATTGAGCAGAGTGCTGTGATAAAAGAGTGATTCCTGAAGTTAAATACACAACACACAGGAAGAAGAGATCTTAATGAGCATTACTGAGCATGAGGTGAAAGAAAATGATCTCATTAATTACGTTAATATGTGAATCTCACCAACCATACGTGAATAATAATAATAATAATCGATAAATGACTACTCTAGATAAATAATTTACATAATGATGGGCCTACACTAAAAAAAATAATAGGTTAAAAATAGCCTAATGGAATTGAACTTACTTTAACACACACAGAACGACTACAGTAACAATCAAAAGCTAAACATATATTGATGTATTGATATTGTGTGTGTGTGTGTGTGTGTGTGTCAGTGTGTGTGTGTGTGGGAGAGAGAGAGAGAGAGAGAGAGAGCAGAAAAGCATAGCAAATCAGCAGTTATTCAGCTTATACAGTTAAACAAAATTGATTTTTAATAGTACAATTAACTTTGTTAAAAACATAAATTAAATAACGTGCATTTTCAGTTCATGCTCCTGGCCAAGTGATTTTGGTGTGAGAGAAAAATTAGATTTGATGTTAATAAAATAAATAAACATAGCCTATATTTATTATAAAACAAGACAAGGATACTAAATGATTTTTATCAATGTAATCTCACTGCACAAATGGCATTTATAGTGCGTTAAACATGGGAATATGCATATGGAAATGATATGCAGGTGAGTATATGCATAGTAAAACTAGGCGTGGTGAGCTCCACATATGGATATTTCGGGGAGGAGACAGGGTGGAGATGCAGGTACGCACAATCTTCTGCCGACTGGGTTTAATAAAGGGAATTTTGTGCAGGTTCTGGCGCTCTAGCTTTTGTGTGAACACACTTTTAGGATGAAATCTACGTAAGTTTTATTTTATACATGAGGGCCCTGGAACAGATGTGTTGAAGTTGTCTTACGGCACAATAATTCAGTTTTTTAATGATTACCAATTGAGAAAGAGCCTCGATTTCAGGTCTAAGACGTACATACCAAAGTTATAAAAACGCTTTAAAAAAAATACATTCACATTTTAAAAACCTAATTAATAATAATTTAATAATAATGTTTTTTTTATCTGAATAAGACTGTAGTCTATTTATTATTTCTCTCAGCAGACTTCTCTAAGTGTCCCCGTGGAGCAAATTACATAATGCCATTTTCTAATTGGGTATTGAGTAAAATGACATGATGTATGATGTACAAACAAGTCCTAAATGAAATAATAATATACTTAGTGGTGAAAAACAGATAGATGTATTTAACTCTCATGAAAGTAGAAAACAGACAATCTCAAATTGGGGAAAATTACTGGTTGGTAATCATTGTTAATATCTCAGAGTGGTGAATGGAGGCGCCAGACTTTTCTCCACTTCATCAATCAATTCATATCTCATTAGTTAATTTTATTTATGATTCTCATAATGGTCCCTGTAGGCCTCTGAGTGTGGTTGATGGCTCAGCTGCGGTTCAAATGAAAGAAGACATCATGTATCTTATATAAGTTCATAGCTGCTTTTTATAATGGTTTTTCCCAGCACTATTGATCACTTTTAGCCCATTTCAGAGATTAATGGAGAGGCAATAATTGTAAATAGTTGTAATTGGACATGCTGGTCAAACTGATGTCTGTGTTTAATATTGCACAATAAAGCAATACATAAAAAAACAGACCATTCATAAGCATTATGTGGAACATTTGGGTTTGAATGTAAGGTTATAGTACATACTGAGGTCAGATGTTGTCAACAAATGAAGTCAACACTCTTTTAATGTTTAAAATCTTCATTCCCTTCAAGACACTGAGGTTGAGCAAAGAAAAGACATTAGTGAGAATGTATAAGTTCTTGTCACGTTGAACAGAAGCTGCTCTCTGATGCACTACTGACAACAGAGGTGGTCATGGATGTTACAAAGAAAATGAAGACAGAACGTAGTTGCCAAGGTAATTCCTGTTTTAGCTTTGACAATAGAATTGGATTAATAGACCGAGACAGTTTTTGCATGATTTGGACATTTGGATGATGAGTCTCAATTTATGCAATGGTAATCAAATTACAAGACAATCAGAAGGTGTGTACAATACGAGAATACCAAATGATTAATGTAGTGCATATTTCTTAATTTTAGCTCTCAGTTGTTAAAACAAAATAGTGTCTAACATTTTTCTTTACTGTTTTCTCATGTAGCATAAAAATGTGCTTACGTTTGCATTTATTCATTTAGCAGACACTTTTTATCCACTTTTTATTTGATCACTGTTGAGAAGTTGAGTATCGGACCGAGAGGGAAATAAGAAATAGTGAGAATTAACATCAGCAGGATACAGTTGTGTTCACAGAAAATCTTTTTTGACAGAGTTTTCAGACATTTTTTCAGATTCAGCTGTGAGTTTTGGAAGATCACAGTAAATGTTAATGTTGAGGGAAGGGATTTTGTGCAGGCTTCTCCAGGTACGATAAAGTGGAGTCTGCGGCTGTTCTGTATGCAGACATCAGTCTTGAACTTGATGAAAGTTCATGTGGTAACATCTAAATTAAATGACAGAATAATTAGTTTACATGAACAAAAGTAATTTTTTAAGGGTTTACTTTTACTTTCCACTACGTGGAAATGCATTTCATCTTTTTGAAATTTACAGATGTTGTGCAGGCATCTGTAACAATTGTCTTCAAATTTATTTATCAAAACATTATCTTTTATCTTTTAACAAAAGTTGTTATAAAAGACATTTTAGTGAGCAGTTTTCATATAATGATTGTGTGAAACCTTTTATTTTGGTTCTAGTTGTGGTTCTTGAGCTCAGATTCGAGTCCAATTTTTAATGGATTACACTTGTCACGGACTCGGATGCATTTTTACTCGGACTTGACTCGGACTCAATCCCTTGGGACTCAGAAAATGTTTCCGAGTGCAACTGAGTCCAGCGCTGTCTGTGAAAATCGCTCGGGACAGATGATGGAAATATCACTGGCCCGACTGTGTCAGTACTGCGTCGTCATGAAAATCTATCATTTGCACGTGTTTTTAAGTCTTGCCAGTTTAAACATTCAAGCGATTTTGAATTGTTCAAGCGCAGTAAGACACAGAAGAGAACTGAATTCGGTTACTTGCACACTGTCTGAGACGGCGTATACTTTTCACATCTTAATATGTTCCTACATGGTAAAATACACACAAAAATCTGTCAATAATGCCCGTCTTGGTGTGTATTCACATAAACACAGTGGGTTATGTCTAAAAGTAAACAGTTGGGGGAAATATGCAGTGTTTTATTTTTACATTTGATTACTGCATTAAATGTCTGTATTTCATTAGTACAGTATAGACCTACAGAATCCCATCCGGACGGAGTCTTTGACAAAAACACTTTTTTTTTTTTAGCAAAATGTAGCTTTTTTTATGAAACCTACCCACATTCAAGTGTTGATAAAAAAAGACTGAGTGAAGCTAGAATAAAATGGATTTTTGTTTTGTTTAAAAGCAAAGGCTCTTTTCTTTCTTTAATATATTGACTGTTAACATATTCATACAACAAAATATTCAGGGGGTCATGAAAGCTTTGTGAATATGATCAAAAATGCTGGCACTGTCTTGCAACTTTAAAACAAACAAACAAACAAAAAAAAAAACCCGCTGGCGTGGAAAAAGTTAATCAACATTTTTAATTGACACAATCTGTATATAATATTTTATGTATTTTGTATGTATATGAAAGTAGAAAAAAATGTCTAACAGTCTCCATTTGATTTATTTTGACTTGCCATCAAACAACAATGCATTCAAAATGTTAATACAACAAAGTAATTAGTTGTAGAAAGGCATGTAAAAGTAAAATGAACTGAATACAACTCAAATAAAGTTGTTAGCCATAATCTGTTCAGCAGAGAAGGTTAGCGGACAGGTTTTGATGTTGGTGTGAAATGGTGCGTGCCACTTTGAAGCCACGGGGAACGAGCAGAGATGAGACTGACAGCTCAGATGATGTCATCAGCAGGAGCCCCAGCAGAAAGTGCCTGAAAACACCCAGTGGGACAAAAAACAGGATAATGGCGGCAGCCGAGCGTGACCGTCCTCTCAGAGTAAAGCCACAGAATGTGTTCACAGATGTACTCTTAAAACCTCGGGGCACTGGAGAATGACTTACATGACTTTACATGGACATTATCTTAATTATTTCACAGTTATTAAGCACACTTTTTAGGCCTGGAAATAAATGAGCATTATTAAAGGGGCTTTAAAAGATGGCTACATCCCTGACAAAATGATTTTACATACATTATTCTGTTGTTCAACTATTGCGAGTTTATCATTGTTGTCTTGAACAGGTTTGTGTAACCATCCTCGGTGCAGATTGTAATGATGTTCAGAGAGGTCTGTCAGGAAGCCAATATCAATCTATCTTACTGCAGTGTGCAACAAGTGTCCCATAGCAGCCGCCGAGCGAACGCAGAGTAGCATCATAACAACTTTCAATATACATGACCGGTCGAAGCGGAATTGCTCCACTCCTATCGAGGCGTGTGTCGCGCTCGTCTCTCATTATCAATCGCTCCAGTAATGTTAATAAATCTTTAATACATATACATTTCTTCCTGATTCTTTTCCACTGGCTGTAGACGTGAAGACGACACCTCCCATGATTCTGTGAAATCAAGGCGTCATCAAGCCTCTAGCGGCGAAAAATGACATATTGTGCCTTTAACAGGTTAATGTAAGATTTCCCGTTTCAGGACTAGCAAAATAATGGCAACTTACTCCCTGTACCAGTGGCCAAATCTGCAGGATAACAAGGCGGAGGTGGGTGAACAGGTGGGTGGTTTTGCTCCCTTTTGCGCTCACTGTTAATCCAGACGGGGGTGATTAACGAGTCATTTTCGCGGAATCCAAAAAACTTCCACACTGGCGAGCTCTAACTTTCTTTGAGTGCAGGCAGAGCGTCTCGACTAACGACATGCTTTACGCGGCAGTAGCAGCTGCGCGCTGTGACTGCTTGTGATTTATGACAGATGGAAACTAGCGTTAAGGTGCAATACTGACACCTGTACTTTGGAATGTCAACCAGATATTAGCGCTGGATAATTGGCGTGCCTTATTATCATACGTGTACGATTCATTTGAAATATTACAGTTATCGCCAATATACAAAAAAAGGAAACAAACATTCGGTGCAAAAATCAAGAGTGTATTTGTGCTATTTACAGAAAGTAAAGGCAGTGAAAAGAGGTTCCCATGTGTTTAGTGTTTAAGGACTTTTATTGTGTTTCTTGTTTCTTGTGATAATTTTGTAGTCACTTTGTAGTCCTATTGTTTCATTGATTCCTCTTGCTTGTATCCCCAGGTGTGTCTTGTTACCTTGCTACCTTGTCTGTGTATAAATAGCCCTGTGGGTCAGTCAGTGTTACACTGTAAACCCGAACAGTACTACTAACTTATAAAGTTTGAGAACACTGCAATTAAAGTCTGTTATATAGTTAATGCAACTTAAAACACTTACATTTTATTAACGAGGAATTTAGTTTTGTTTTTGTGTGGCTCAACATTTTTGAGTAAATGCTCCTATTTAAATTATTATTTTTAAGTTTACTGAGCAACGTAAAGTGACGTCATCCACGTCACGTCGTTGCTTAACCGAGAAGAATCCATTCAACATGGCGGACACTCGCAAGCGACCGGAGCAAACTTAATGGAACAATTTCTAAGTAAATCAAAACATATGTGAACATTTCTTATTTGTTTTTTGAATGCTGTAAGAATATCATCATGAAGAAATGTTTTAATCGCTGTTTTTACGCAGCGCGGTAAAGCGCGGCCTTTCCCCAGTGCTTCTGAGTGCTGTTTTAGCGTCACTGCTTATAGTGTAGCTTTAACGTCAAAGCAGGGCAGTAATGTTAACGTTAGCTGGTATTTTTTTCAGTAAACGCAGTCCTACGTTTTGAATGTTGCTCTTTTTAAGTGCACTGTTTAAGGCTGCGTTTCCCAAAAGCACCATGAGCTAAGTCGATCGTTGAGTCCATTGGTGGCAAATGCTTCTACGATCAACTTAGACTTACGATGCTTTTGGGAAAACGTTACCCTGCTAAATGTGATTTTATTTGGTCTATGTATTTCCATACCTACCAACTTTTCAAAAAACCTTGGAGTGAGATTTTGTCAGGGGTGAGCAAAATTATGCCACGGACGCAGCCACACAAGTTGGTGGCTCAGATATCAGAGAACTGGAATTAATTTGATGTTGTACCCTGCATTCTGGTGGTTTGTGGGGAGGCCCAAAGCCGTTGATGGGGCAGCCTACTGGAGATGGACAATATTGGTTACATTCTGTGAAGCAGACATGGCTGAAGGTCCAACCCCAGGAAATTTTGGATTAAGCAGATGTGATTTCCTGCATTCTAGTGGATTTTTGGGTGGTCTGCTAAAGATGCGCAATACCTGAACTTATTCTGATTCATGTTCGGCATCATGACTTGTAGGGCCTTCTAGACTTGAGCTTAACATTCAACCAGAAAACTATTGTTGTGCCTAAATGACTGCCTGTGTACCACAATAAAGCCTTATTCATAGACCAGTGTTTAAGATTTGACCTAGGTCGGTTGATTGATATTTTGATTAGAATGGTATTAAACTAATTCTTAACTGAAACCTAGCCTATGTTGTGAATAATTGTATTCTTAAGAGCACTTGATGATTTATGTTCAGCCAAAAACGACACAAGATTAGTTAGGGAGGGACATTATTCTTCATTCAAAGCCTCCCACCACATGGTCCATCAGAAACAAAGTGCAACAAATAAAGTGCTTAAACAGTACAACTTTTTCGAGCAATAAAACAGATGAATGCATTACAAAAATAACTAAAAATGAGGCATAATCAGTATCAGATGCAGAACAGAAGCTGGGTAAAGTCCTTGTCTATGATCTGTGGGCATGGTTATACTGGCCTGTGGCCTTCTTGGAGGCCTTGATGATATCTGAGGGAGGCTCCCATTTGAAGCAGGGCTCCAGATTGGCCATCTTTATGGTCATTATTGATGACAGGGTGCCATCCAATGCTAGGCTGTTTCTTCTCTTGGTTTTGTTCAGTCCCACAACTGAAAACACCCTCTCAGCATCTGCGTTTGCATGGGGCAATCAGCGCCATCTACTGTCGGGGAGTTTGAAAAGGAACGAACGAGTCCTTTTTTTTTTTTTTTTTTTTTTTTTTTGCATGAGTAATCGGATGTGTGGCGTGAGTGCGTGTGAAAACATGCAAAACCGTGTGTTACACGGCGAAAGTGTGAGTTGGCAGCTCTGTATTTCTACATGCGAAAACTAGCCGCTAACACTAACTTCATCCAAGATTAGGTCAAGGCTAATACACAGACATGAACTTAGCAATATATTGGATTTTAAGTTTACAAAAGATACAAGTTTGTAGATTAAGTTACAAACATTCTCTAATTGCAGGCTGAACTGGATGCTGAATAAAGAGTGAGCTTCAACACTTAGGGTAACTTATGTTGATTTGTGTGATGTCTCCTCAGATAACAGGACACAGACTAGTCTTTCTCTTTTCCAAATCCATTGTTGGTTACATGCATACTTGTGTGTGTTTGTGTATTTTATTTTTTTTTTATTTTATTTTTTTTCTCCTAGGTTTGTGCTGAGTTTCACTGTATCAAAGAAAACGATACACACCAGCAAGATTTCAGAGATGATGCGTGACGGTGAATGTTTATGATCTTCCGGTGAGTTCAGATTCGTCCACACTAACTACCCCCATCGCTGTCTTCAGTGTATATAAAATAAAGTTGGCTTGCTTGTTTAACATGTTAATTTTCGTGTTTACATGTCAACAGGAAACGAGCTCTTCGTGCTCTCCCAGCGTACGTGTGAGGACGACCCACAGTTCAAGACTTGAAATGTAAGTATTTAGTGCATTAATAGAGCTGCTATTAGCAGTAATTATAAATGTCTAGTTTTAATCTCATAAGTTAAAGGATTCGTTCACTTCAAAATGAAAATTTCCTGATAATTTACTCACCCCCATGTCATCCAAGATGTTCATGTCTTTCTTTCTTCAGTGGGGAAAGAAACGAAGGTTTTTGAGGAAAACATTCCAGGATTTTTCTCCATATAGTGGACTTCACTGGGGTTCAACGGGTTGAAGGTCCAAATGTCAGTTTCAGTGCAGCTTCAAAGAGCTCTACACGATCCCAGACGAGGAATAAGAGTCTTATCTCGAGAAACCATCGGTCATTTTCTAAAAAAAAAATAAAAATTATATACTTTTTAACCACAAATGCTCGTCTTGCACTGCTCTGTGATGCTCCACACATTACGTTAGAAAGGTCACGTGTGACGTAGGCGGAAGTACCGCGGTAGGGCAGAAAACAAAATCATCCGATATCATTTTTTTTTTTTTTTTTTTTTGTGAAGGGCGTTTGACTTAATCTTTGCACGTTCGCTTTGTAGACACTTGATCGGTACTTCCACCTACGTCACGCATGACCTTTCCAACATGATGCATGCATGGCGGAACGAAGAGCAGTGTAAGAAGAGCATTAGTGGTTATAAAGTATAATTATTATTATTATTTAATTTTTTTTTTTAAGAAAATGACAGATGGTTTCTCTAGATAAGACCCTTATTCCTCGTCTGGGATCGTGTAGAGCTCTTTGAAGCTGCGCTGAAACTGACATTTGGACCTTCAACCCGTTGAACCCCAGTGAAGTCCACTATATGGAGAAAAATCCTGGAATGTTTTCCTCAAAAACCTTCATTTCTTTTCCACTGAAGAAAGAAAGACATGAACATCTTGGATGACATGGGGGTGAGTAAATTATCAGGAAATTTTCATTCGTAAGTGAACTAATCCTTTAAATTTACAGTTTTACCCTCTATGCTTATCCAGGAAGAGTTGGCCGAGCCAGACATCACTGACATCAGCTGACACAAACGTCACTCCTGTTGATTGTCATCATGGACAACGAAACCACTAAGTCCTGCAAGCACTGCAGTGTGATGGAAGATGATCTTCCAGTGTGTTTGACATGTTGAGAAATACACGGTCACAAGGTTTTAAAAAAAGGTTGAATAAAAAAAATCCTCAATTGTATAGCCAAAGTGTTGTTTTTTTTTTTTGTTTTTTTTTGAGTTAATATTTGTATTTAAAGTACCACTGCATCAAAATAATTGAGAAATGAAAAACATTAACATTAATGGTAAACAATAGTTTTAAGTACAGTGCACTTAAACATTTAAAAAAAATAAAAAAAAATAATAATAATAATTTTTGAGGTAATCGGTGTCTACAAAAATTAGTATTCTGAACTTATCGGGTTTTACAGTGTAGTCAGTCATTGTTTTTGCATGTATTTTGAAGCTGCTGGCTTCATGTTTGCCTTGTTTTCCCCCTGTATGGATTTCCTTCTTGTTACCTTAGTAAATACTGCTGCAAATTGATTCAAGTCTCTGATCTTCCCTGTTTTGTACTGGACTACCAAATAAAAGAAATCATCAAAAGCAGGTCAAGGTCAATTTATTTATAGAGCACATTTAAGAAGAACTAGTGTATACCAAAGTGCTGCACATGTTCTAAGAAAAGAGAAAAGATTGCAAACACCAGTACAAATAAAATACACAAATACATTCAGACAAAAGCCAAAGAATACAGATGTGTCTTAAACTTGAGCGAGAGCGAGGTATATGCAGGAGAAGAGAATCTGAGAGTACTAGAAGATTGTTGGTAGTAGCTCAGAAGTTCAGGATGGGGCTACACCATTTAAAAGCTTTAAAAAGAAAAATGGATCCTAAAAATGGATCCTAGCCTGCCCAGGTAAGCAATAAAGAGATTCTAGGACAGGCGAAATGCTTTCTTTCTTCTTAGTACCAGTCAGCAACCTAGCAGCTGCATTTCTAACCAACTGCAAGCGATACAGAGATGAATGATTGAGACCAATGTACACTGCAATGCAGTAATCAAGTCTGGATGAGACGAAGGTGTGGAGAACTATCTCTACATCCTTAAATGAGAGCAGAGGTTTTACTTGGGCTACTGACCTTAGAAAAAGATGCTCTTCACCACAGCACAGCTGTTTTTTAAAACTGATCTGTGTCAACAAACCTACTAGCCTGACTAATATAAATTTCATACATTTTTTAAGGAATAAAATAATGACAAATAAAGATTTTCAGGTAGGTCTAACAGTAGCTGCAAGAGTAGAGTTGTGCTCAATACTTTCAAATCGCCTCTGCCCGGCAGATGTGGTTGCTTTCTGGAGAAGAGAGACCAGAGGAATGACTTTTGAAATGGTTACATACTGCTCTGCTGAAACTTCCTTAGTGACCTCTTCAAAGGGCCTGAGGGCTTCAATGTTTTGGCTGATATGGGACCATTCTTCATCATTCAAGCACAAGGTGTTTCTCCCAAGAAGACAAAGTGCTGTTACAACCGCTTGTTGTTGCTCAGACAGTCTCTCCAGCGTGAAGAACGCCAGATTCCACCGCGTCTTCACAGCTCTACAGCTGAATTTGCACTTCTCGTAGCTTGTCAGATGCTTTGGTGCTATGGTGGAAGAACCGAACATTGTTGTACATGCTCAGAATGGGAATAACAGTCAATATCTTCCATAAATTTGGTACTGTTCTTGTATTTAACAAAAGTTGGAACAACTGGGTGAAAACCCCGGTCAACTGATAAACACAGTCTTTCAGTACCCGCCCATTCAACCCATCAGGTCCAGGTGCCTTATTAGGCTTAATACGGGATAAACAATATGCAATTTCATGTTCTTCCAAGGTAATATTGTCATATAAAGGAATTTTGGATCAAATTCTATTAAACTCACAACTGCATTCACCAGTATCAAACCTACCAAAAAATACATTTAAATTACCAGCAAAGGATGCATCAAATGAATGAGCGGGATTTGTTTTCTTTCCCTTCCTTCCCATCATCACATTCATGCTTTGTATTACCCTTAAAAAATGTACCTTCAATTTTGGTTTTGTATTCACATGTAGCACTTACAATTTTCCCCCTGAGTTCTCTATTCTTCTCTCTAATTCCTAATCACCCTTTATAAAGGCTACCTTCCTCTCATTAAGGCATAATTTTAGATCTTTGGTGAATAAGTTCTTGTTATTTGGGTATATACACAGTTTTAACTTGGACACAATTGCTTTCACAGAAATTTAAATAGGACGTAATATATCAATAATATCATGAACACTTGCATTAAAAAAACAGTTCCCAGTCCATCTGTTCAAAACAGTCTCTCAGTAACATTGAAAGGGCCTACTATTACAAAAATAGAAATATTTATACAAAATGAATGTGTACCAAATTTTGTGGAAATATCTAATAAGCAACTTTGTTTTCACTAATAACTCCACAACTCCACTCTTGTTTAGTCAATTGTATATTTAATTATGTTTTACTATGAAAAAAATATTGTACATATGGAGAACAAGTCATTCTGAGCAAACATGTTTAGTTTCATGAATTTATGATGCTTGGGAGGCTAACAGCAAATTCCAAAATATCAGACATAGTAACTGAAAGATGAAGTCTGTGATATTAATGTTGTCCACTAGAGGGAGCCACAGGATAAGGAATCTTTGAAACCTAATGTTTTTCTATCAGTTTCCATCCCTTTGAATGAAAATAAATGATATTGTTTATTTGTATGGTGCATTGACAGTATAGTTTATATAATTAGTGTACACGGAAATCTGCAAAATGCCTATTGATCATTAAATGTTTATTGAACTTGTATAGACCCCAATAAAACATTGTTTTAAATTACCAGACATGATTAAATATTCATTACTCCACTAATATAGTCCACTTGAAGAAGTGAATGAAAACGAGAGAGTGAATTCGGACACTAAGTGGGCTGGAAGGGCTGCCGCTTTTACATAGTTTGTGCTCGCTGTTCAGTAATCATTAGAAACTTAGCAAACTGGCAGCTCCAGTAGTAATGAAAAGACTTATCTTGAACTGTCATAAAAAAATAAAAAAAACTACTATAGACCTTAATTAAACAATTCAATAATTAAAAAGGAATTTATACCTGTATGATATTACGCTGTAGCCACATTGGACCAGCGGTTTGGAAGATGGATGGATGATTCAGCTATGGGCGCCATCTTCTGTTCAGGCGCGGGAATTCATTCGTCATGCCGGTGCGACTAAATTTTGTTGGAGGTCACATTGGGCCACCACGTTGCACAACTGATAAGAGCTGCCATTTCTGTTTCATATGAGAAACAGCAAACGAAACGAAAGTGAAACGAAACAGCGCTAATCATTTGAAATGTGCAGTGCATATCATTTATCAGTTCGGACCAATAATGGACAGAAGCGCAAGCTCAGAACAGGTTTATTTACGCGCCAATCTCGAGCACGCGACAGCGTTACTACACAGCGCTGGGAGATCCAGTGAGAAAGAGTTTGAATTCGCCGCAGAATTAATAACATCGCTGCGAGATCTAGTGGGAAACATTTAATTCAGTGCAGAATTCTCTGCTTTAGACCACAGATATCAGATCAAATAGTGCTGACGTAGAAACCAGAAGAAACACTGTGCCACGAACAAGTTAAGGCTCTCCAGTCCACAAATCACCATGGATTTAATGTAGTAACGCTTACTGAAACTATGGTATTGTGGCAGAAATACTCGAATGCTTTTACATTATTAAAGGTGTGGTAAGTAGATTTTGAAAAACACTGTTTGGAAGTTAGTCGGGCCGACACCAACAACAAACGTGTAACCAGTCAGCATTAGGGAGCGTATGACGGTTGAGGAGAGAGAACGAGCAAGAGGGAAATTTGAAAAAAAAAAGAAAAAAAAACTGCAGAACGAGAGATGAGACAATACAAAAGAGCTCAAAAGAATATCACTGGAATGAAGGTTTATGACTGGGCAAGATCTTTAGGATCTGCGTTAATATTAGAAAAGCTTTCCAGCGCTGGAGAGAGCTAAGAGGGAAGGCCTGAAAACAGACATGGAGGCTGCTTTGATTCTGCTCCACACGAGTACACTGGGTTTTGATCGTCTGGAGCTGCTGTGCTGTTGGCGAACACTTTGTATTTACTCTTGTGTACTGTACGTACATTTTTTGTGCTTCCTTGTCATACCGTGTCAGCTGTGATAAACAGACATCCACTCTCACATTGCGTGTGTAACAGTGGCCAGATAGTGAGAGTTGAGCAGGTAAACCACTGCGCACTGACGGCCGTTAGAGAATGAGGTGTTTAGCGTCATTGACAGTGCACTCGCCTCGCATGCCAGCAGCGAACGGGCCGGGGTTTGAGACCGACTCGGAGCAGGGTGGTTAGGATTGGAGTGTGAGTTTTGGAGTCGGAGCAATGAAGAGAGGGGTGGGTTTGTTTGGGTTGATTTCAAATATCAACAATGTCCAACAGCGTTGTTCAAAATCTACTAACCACACATTTAATTTCAGGGTTCATGCAAACTTTTGAGAGTGAAATTCAAGCACTTTTCAAGGACTTTTTAAAGTGCTTCACACTTTTTCTTGCATTTCAAAGCTCTAAATATTATCCAAACTTAATGTTATTTTTAATGTGATGATTTGTAAAACGAAAAGTTTAAAGATGAAGGAAAACTAACACTTCTAGGCAAAAAGACATGAAATTACCACTAGATAGTGGCAGAGGAGCACTTATTGACTCTGAATATATGGAAAAGTAGGAAAAGTCTCATGAAAAACAAAAACTTCTTCAAATTGTGACTAAATTACACAGAAATCAAGAAAAGAGCGCTCCTTTCATAATCACTGAAGCTGTCGGTCAGTTCAGTATGGTACATTTAATAAGAGTAGAATATTTAATTTTTCCCTATAAAAATGTTTTTGCACATTACTGTTAATAAGTTAATTTTATCTGCATCTCGATTCAAGCTCAATGCTTTACTATCAAATTTCCAATAGATAAACATGAAATATTATTGGCAACTGCACTTATTAATGCAAAACAATAATGTGATTAAATTACCTTTATGGAAAACAAAAAAACAAAACAAACAAACAAACAAAAAAAAAAAAAACCCAGCGCCTCTGCTCTCACATGTTAGTCCGAGCCCTGAATATGGGTATTCTCTAGTGTTAAGTACATCAGTTGTACACTCGTTGTTGCGGTGCATTATGGGATTGAATGAGTGCACTCAATAACGTTTTGGACAACACCTCAAATGGTGCCCTGTTGAAGGGTATAGGTGGCGATTTCGGACACAGCCATTGATTAGCTGTTAAATATATTTATCCAGTGTAGCAAAGCGCATGAGTGTGAATCACGCGAGATCTGCTTTTGATGTGGTTGGTGGCTGAGAACTGTCCGTCTGGACCTCATTCAGCAGCCGTCTTGACTACTTTCAGTGCGAGGCGTTTGGCATCTCAAACGAGGCTGTTGTGTAATGTGAGATTTCCACACACTCCAATGAGATCAGTCCACACGCCCTCTGACAGCTCCAGCAGCCCCGCCTTCATACTTCACACATGCAACTTTACTCCAGTGTTAGGGAGCGTTCAGCTTGAGTCTTTCTTCATCATGCTGAACTTCTGATTCATGACACTTTCACCCGTAATGTTTGGCGATGCGACGTCGATAATAGTGAGGTGATACAGGGATCTACACCATGCAGGATGGACGAACAGGAAAAGACAGACATCGCGTTTAAAACCACTGGATGCACCTGGTTAGGTCCAGTCAGCGATCAGGTTGGCGTTCCTCTGGATCAGGTAAGCCAGTCAAACTTTACAACAGACGGCCACTTTTGATTTTGTTTTTCTCTTGGGTTAAGAAGTAAACAATCATTACAGTGGTCTTTGCCAGACCAGTAACAAGTAGATAAAACTTTAAAACTTTTGTCATGATGCAGTAGTTAACTCAGACACGATATTCACTCTGTTCAGGAGAACTGGTTTCACAAGTTTCTGTTCTCTCCAATGCTAGTATCAGCTTCTGGAGTGTTTCGTTAGCAACAGTCGCCTTTGTCCTGCTTACTGGGAGAATGACAAATATATTTCAAGCATAATTTTTATGAAGCTTTTAATAGAACTGATGATGACTTATTGAATTTCACATCATAATGCAATATTTTTCTGTAAAGCTGCTTTGAAACAATGTACAGTATACAACTTGACATTTCAGTTCAGTTTGATTTAATTCACTTATTTAGCACCATTAAAACAGACTGTTGACCAGTGTGCCATAAAAACATAACATTAAGATATATCATATCAGATATCAAATATAATATGAGTGTTGAAAGTCTCTTTATAGAAGATGTTAAAGGAGACAAATGATATTTAATTGGACAGAAATGCATCTTTAATGATCTTTGAATATTTTGGAGAATACAGATTTCTTTGCAAACTGAGGTTAAACTTTATTTAATTATATGGAATTTAATCTAGACACCATCTAAAAATCTGCCAGATTTCTTAGTGGTCGGTAGGGCTGCTTGATTTGGGAATGAATGAATGAATACAAACTGAAATAAAAGAATGATAATAATATGAGAGAAAGAAGAAAATCACAAACAAATACAATAGAGAGCTGGTACTTTCGGTGCTTGGACACCTAATAAACAAACAAACAAACAAGGACATACAGCAATTAATCAAAGCTCTGGATGGTTGGTAAGGATGGTTCAGGAGTATTGGTTAGTATTGGTTAGGCTGGTTCAGGCAGTATTTTTGCATTGGGTAACCAGAGACAGAGGTATCCAGTATTTAAAGGGATACTCCACCCAAAAATGAATGTTCTCTCATCATTTACTCACCCTCAGGCCATTCCAGATGTATATGACTTTCTTTCTTCAGATGAACACAAATGAAGACTTTTTAAGAATAATAACCCATCTCTGTTGACGTCAGGCATGAACTTACGCATGCGTGTATGACAGCTGGCCGCAAACGATCGTTTATTTTGTCTTGCAAAAGTGTTAATTTCTTGTTATGCTGCCGTCTAGTGCTGGGCGGTACGGCCGAACATCTGTGTCACAGTATTTTATACGATTCTGGCAGTTTCACAGTGTATCACAGTATTTTTGTTCTTTTTTATGACTGGACCTTTATATATGATTTATAGCGGCTTATTTTACCGTCAGGAGTACATAGTATATAAAATATTGTAATGTCACATACAAATTTACTTTCAAAAATAGTGGTAATCAAATCAATTTATAAAACTAACAATGTAGTTAAACCTTTTAAAATGTAATCAAATTAAAATGTAATAATTCCTTTTATTTTTTTGCAAGTTTATGGTTTAAATTAAAATGTGCAAACTTGTTATTCCTTAAAATTGTTTTATAATTATTATTTTGATTATTACTTTAATAAGTAAATTCTACTGTGCATTAGTAAAATATTTTTACTATAGTTAGTCCGAACTTTTATTTTGTCGGGTTGTAATGAAGACCTTTGAGATTCTGTGGGTTTTAATGAACTGTATTATTATTATTACTTGAAGTACAGTCTACTGTGCAATAGTAATATATTTCTGTTATAATTTTTTCAAGTTAAACCAAACTTTTATTTTGACAGCTTGTCGTGAAGACCTTTGAGATTCTGTGTATATAGGTGTTCACACCATGTCGTCATTACAAGATTCAAACTTGTAAAAAGTGTTCGCGTCCTTGTAGAACTCATAATTACAACTTGTAAACTGGGAATTTTCTGAGAGCTCTTACTTGTACCACCTGATCACTGCAGATTAATTTTGGTGTTGATAGTGTTGCCACAGAAACGCGTAATTTGAATTTGACGTGAACAGCTCCGAGAAGAGCTCCGGGAATGTTGTCGTCTCTAAGCAGCATATGATATGATGATAGTTTTATCAAAGGAAATGGTGAAATGCTGCTGAAGTGACTCTTTAGATGGAGTTCATGTGCTCATGTAGTGGGACTCAGACGCTGAAACGCCACAAGCGTCACGCATGCTATGATAAAAATCTGTGATTGTAATTTCTTAATTTTTGTCAGGGAATCTTGTGCATCCACTGAGAGAGAAAAAAAAAATTTTTTGAAAGAAGTATTATTTTTCCTATTTTTACCCAAAATAGGGTGTTATGAGCATTAGTGAGTACATGTAACATAATGTCTGTTTCATTCATCCTCGTAGCTGGAGGGCACCCTCCAGCAGAAAGTCCACAAGTGAGACTCATAAGTCATAAAGGCTGTTTCTCAATTCCAAGAATGCAGAGAACGGACTTGCGTTCTCGTGGAGTCCGGTCTTGCCAGACGACCTTGAAAGAACGAACTCGGAAGGACGCGAGGACACAGAACGCATCCTTGTGAGAACTGAGATGTGCTGCGATCTTGTTGCTCAACTGACCGTCCCAGCATATAATAAGTAGCGGCTAATGCACAATAAATGCAACATAACATCACAAACAAATGTAATAACCTATTAAAAAACTTCTATTATAGACATTGTTTTCATATAATTTTATATCTGTTTATTTTACCACGTGTACTTATGAAAATGAGTAGGCCTAGCTAGGGCTGTGACGGTCGGCATGACAACCGCGCCACCGCGGTCGTGGAGTGTCACCGGCGGCAGTGTGACGTGTATATATATATATAATCTCAGAGGTCGCGTTTACCGAAAATTTTTTAGCAGTGACGGAAAAAATCTGAAGCCCGTCCGTCATTTTGACAGATAACTGAGGCTGATGTAGCTTGTAAATGTAATTCCCAGCCCTGTCCAGTTGGTGGTGAGTGCGCTCCAGAATAAAATGATGCGTTTGATTACACACAGGCGAGCACCCAGTTTAAGTCCATTTTATAATAATAAAGTTATAATACTTATAGGCCTTCTTACATAATTAAGTTTCTAATCCAGTTCGTTTTGTTTTAAATGGTTCGTTTTGTTATTTTTCTTGCTGACTATCAAGTTTATGGTCAACGAATGGCTTTTCTGAGGCATAATGTTACGTGACATTGTTTGCAACACTGACTGAACTGACGATTTCGGTAAGCTACTGTGTCAACATTTTTTCTGATTTTCATTCATGTTTATTTCGTTCTGTAAAGAGGAAAGTATGATCGCGTCCACTCACGATCCGTAACAAGTGTTCAGGATGAAAACTGAAAAGTGACGCAGTCTTTGTTCAACTTTCTTTTCATAGTATAAATAAATGCATAGCCTAGGCCTATTTACTTATCCTGTAAATTTGTGAATAAAAATGAAAATGTGGACGAAATCAGAAGCTATAAAATGTCTTATTAAAAATATAAAAATTAAAATTGACGGGTAATAATTGATTATGACGGATTTTTTACTGTCCGTCAAGAGTGCGAAAGTCTAACACAACCTTTGATATATATATATATATCAGAGCTGCCAACTCTCACGCTTTCGCCGTGTAACACACGGTTTTGCCTGTTTTCACACGCACTCACGCCACACATCCAATTACTCACGCAAAAAAAAAAAAAAAATCCGATCTTGGGCCGAGACTCGTTCGTTCCTTTTCAAACTCCCCGACAGTAGATGGCGCTGATTGCCCCATGCAAACGCAGACGCTGAGAGGGTGTTTTCAGTTGTGGGACTGAACAAAACCAAGAGAAGAAACAGCCTAGCATTGGATGGCACCCTGTCATCAATAATGACCATAAAGATGGCCAATCTGGAGCCCTGCTTCAAATGGGAGCCTCCCTCAGATATCATCAAGTCCTCCAAGATAGGGTGACCAGACGTCGCCGTTTTCCGGGGACAGTCCCTGTTTTTGGTGCTCCATCCCCGACTAGAGCTGTCCCCGGAAATGTCCCCGTCTTATAGCTCGTTCAAAATAACCCGCAAACACATTGCAAAAAAGTCCGACCAGCATACAGCAGCCTGCTGGTTATCGTGTAGTGATTATTTTCACCAACAGAGGGAGCCGTGCAGCCACACTACATTTGGTCGCGCGCGCGCCGCTACTTCATGAAGAACGTGAGAGCAGAGCGCCATTATCACAAGTTATCAAACGAAACATCGTAATCGTTTTCAGCTTTCAAGGTAGTAACATACTAACTATTCATGTTAAATTAAAGTAATACGGTTATGTGTTTTATAACAGGGCCTCAACAGGATGCGGGATTGTTTTGGACAATTTTAAACGTCCCCAGTCACAATACAGCGATTTCCAAACACGTCTTAACTATACCACGTGGTGAAGGTACACTCAAATATGAATAAATAAAATAATAATAATAATAATAATAATAATAATAATAATACACTTGCAACACACTTAGTGCTTAAAATGAGTCTAAAATGCAAAATAGTAGTTAAAAATAGTTAAGTTTAAAAAGTTGTAATTTCTGTAGGCTACAGTAGGCATATAAACAGCTCGTGAAAATGGAAAATATTAAATTCTCATAAAATAAAAATGGAGCATAAAATAATGCTGTTTTATTTATCTCATATTTATGTTGTTTTATTTTGTTATGTGATTTTTCAAAATAGTGTAATAGTTTAATAGTTTTTTGTAGTTAGGCCTACTGGTTAGTTTTTTTTTTGTTTTTTTTTGTTTTTTTGGTGAATTGTATTAAAACCAGACCAAAAATCCTAATAATAAAATTTAAATCATAATAATTATTAATGTAAAATGTGGAACCCCCAACAATTAAAAAAAAAAAAAAAAAAAGTAAAATGTATTGTCCCCGTTTTTTAATTAATAGAGAATAACAAATGAGATTTCAGTGATATTGTGACCACTCAAATAGGAAATGTCCTGGTTTCCATTTCAGAAATCTGGTCACCTTACTCCAAGAAGGCCACAGGCCAGTATAACCATGCCCACAGATCATAGACAAGCACTTTACCCAGCTTCTGTTCCCGATCTGATACTGATTATGCCTCATTTTTAGTTATTTTTGTAATGCATTCATCTGTTTTATTGCTTGAAAAAGTTGTACTGTTTAAGCACTTTATTTGTTGCACTTTGTTTCTGATGGACCATGTGGTGGGAGGCTTTGAATGAAGAATAATGTCCCTCCCTAACTAATCTTGTGTAGTTTTTGGCTGAACATAAATCATCAAGTGCTCTTAAGAATACAATTATTCACAACATAGGCTAGGTTTCAGTTAAGAATTAGTTTAATACCATTCTAATCAAAATATCAATCAACCGACCTAGGTCAAATCTTAAACACTGGTCTATGAATAAGGCTTTATTGTGGTACACAGGCAGTCATTTAGGCACAACAATAGTTTTCTGGTTGAATGTTCAGCTCAAGTCTAGAAGGCCCTACAAGTCATGATGCCGAACATGAATCAGAATAAGTTCAGGTATTGCACATCTTTAGCAGACCACCCAAAAATCCACTAGAATGCAGGAAATCACATCTGCTTAATCCAAAATTTCCTGGGGTTGGACCTTCAGCCATGTCTGCTTCACAGAATGTAACCAATATTGTCCATCTCCAGTAGGCTGCCCCATCAACGGCTTTGGGCCTCCCCACAAACCACCAGAATGCAGGGTACAACATCAAATTAATTCCAGTTCTCTGATATCTGAGCCACCAACTTGTGTGGCTGCGTGCGCGGCATAATTTTGATCACCCCTGACAAAATCTCACTCCAAGGTTTTTTGAAAAGTTGGCAGGTATGATATATAAAAACCAACCAACCCCACCACCGCAACACCGGCGGTTGTTGGTGATTTACCACTGCAGTAGTAAAAAATTGCCACCGTCACAGCCCTAGGCCTAGCCTTTGTGTTATATGCTTTGTCAATGTTAAGATTATTTTTTATATGCCAATAAAAATACTACAGGCTTTCTTCAGGTTATCACTTTATTAAAATTAAGCAAAGCAAACGGGATAAATGTTTACTTTCACGAGCCGTCACGTATTTGCGAGCTTGTAGCGGGAATCTCATAAGTGAGAACAAGAAGTTTAAAGCTTGCAGGCTTCCGTACGTCGACCGCCCGCAGCGTCTTCTGGGATTTTTAACGGTTTGATTCTCTCAAGTCTGCATTCGATGCATCCTCAATATCAAGAATACATCCAGGTACTTTCATGCGTCCTCTGTTCTTGCGTTCTTGAGTATTGGAACTGAACTTCGACGGTTGATGATGATGTAGAGCGAGAACACAAGGACGCAAGATCGCTGAAGAACGCATATTGAGAAACAGCCAAAACTTATGACGTTCTAGGAAATCCCTTATATGGACAAAGGCATCCAGAGATCGCTGTGGCTGAATAAAACACAGATAGAGACGTTTAACGATTGCGGTGATATATGGTTTATCTGAGTTCTTCTAGACATCTCAGGTATTTTCATAAGAATAAAGTATATTTATAATTCAGTGCTAGTCTTTATCACTGCAGTCCTATAGAGTACTATAAAATATAATTTACTCCAAATACTTGTACAATGTAATTAAGTTTTTTTCTTTTTAATAAATTTGCAAAGTTGTCACATCTGTTTTTGCTTCGTCATTGTGGGGTGTGGAGTGTAGATTGATGTGGAAAAGAGGAATTTAAAGCAGTTTAGCGTAAGGCTGCAACATAATGTGGAAAAATCTGAAGGGGTCTGAATACTTTGACAGGGCACTGAAGCAGTGAAGAGATGCTAAGAGTAGCATATATAGAGAAAACAAAGTGAGACCTGGACATACTGGCCCGGTTTCACAGACAGGGCTTAGCCTAACCCAGGATTAGGCCTTAGTTCAGTTAGGGCATTTAAGTAGCTTTTATAAACGTGTCTTAGAAAAAAACATTACTGGTGTGCATCTTGAGACAAAACAATGACTGACATATTTTAAGATGTTTCAGTGCAAGTTACTTTCAGTTAAAACAGCTCAAACATGCATTTTAGTCTGAGACTAGCTTAAGCCTGGTTTGTGAAACCGGGGGACTGTGTTTTATTGCATATGATCTATTTTGTTTCTCACTTCCTCAGGTGAATTTCATTGCCTGCCAGGTTTTTGGACTAGCGCTTGCATTCTGGTTTCGCCTCTTTCTCAGTCCGCAGCGTGTCACCGCTGAGGTTCGACATGCTGTCGCTCTCGTCTTTGGAGCTTCAGTCATCATGTTTTGCTTTGGCTGGTAAGGGAGATGCCTTTTCTGTTTGAAAATGTATCATTTTATGATATGATAATCAATGCATTGTATTTTCACAGTTAACTTTGTTTGCACAAAGACCCTAAAAATCACTGTGACGTGTATAATATATGTACGGTGACCGAGAGGGGACATGTTCGGTTCACGACATATTAATTTGTGGGAAGATGATAGTAGTGGCCACGAGATCATTTTGTCGAGGGAACAACATATTTAATATATATATATATATATGTATATATATACTGCCCGGCCAAAAAAATACTTAATTACTTAAATACTTAAGAGTCTATGAATGGATCATTATTACAGTGATTATTATTTTTCTAGCATGTTATATGTTTGGCAACGGTTCTTTTAACCCTAAAATATGGAGTGTGTAGCTTTTCATTTCTTAAACAACCATGTTTTAAGATGTATCATGGCCATATTCCAGGATGACAATGTCAAGATTCATCAGGCTCAAACTGTGAAAGAATTGTTGGGAGGGAGTATGAAGAATCATTTTCACAAATGAAATAACATCACAACATTTATTTCCATCAAGAGGTGCATCAATTTTTGGTCAAGATCTTGTATTGACAATACAAGAGGTGAGCACTCTGTAAAGTCTCCTCCAGCACATCCCAAAGACTTACACTGAGGTTAAGGTCAGGACTCAGAGGTGCCAATTCATGTGTGAAAATTATTTTTCATGCTCTCTGAACCATTCTTTCACAATTTTAACAAACTGACATTGACATTGTCATTGTCATCCTGGAATATGGTCATGATGTGTCTTCCTACATGGTTGTTTAAGAAATGAAAAGCTACACATTTCATCTTTAAGGGTTAAAACAACTGTTGCCAAACTTATAACATGCTAGAAACATAATAATCACTGTAATAATGATCTATTCATAGATTCTTAAGTATTTGCCTATTAAAATCCAAACAGCGACTTTTTTTTTTGGCCGGGCAGTGTATAATAGCCTACTTACATTACCATGTAGCCTGTTTTGTAAATACTGTAAATTTGAATGCCTGTCTATAGGCAACATTGTGCATTTCTTAAAGGGTTAGTTCACCCAAAAATGAAATTTCTGTCATTTATCACTCACCCTCGTGTCGTTCCACACATGTAAGACCTTCGTTCATCTTCAGAACACAAATTAAGATATTTTTGATGAAATCTGAGAGGTTTTTTTTATCCCCCATAGAAAGGAACGAAATTACCACATTCAGGGTCCAGAGAAGTAGTAAAAACATTGTTAAAATAGTCAACATGACTACAGTGGTTCGACTATTATCACGTTACCACAAATTATCACAAGTTAATATGACGTTCCCACAAATTAATATCTTGTGGCCATGACAAAACTAAGTGAACCGAACATGTCCCCTCCTGGTCACCGTAGATATGAGATGGTAATACCATAGTACTTTCATATATACCATGGATCATTCAGATCAGTATGCTGTATGCACTTTTACATGTTTGTACATCCAGCCATCTGTATTAATTTTCCCATTTACACTAGATCAGTCACCTAGAAAAAGACAAAGATTTAAAGCTACAGACACCGAACTCGGGTCAGACTTCAGACCGACCACTTCATCCATTTGTCTGTCTGTCTGTCTGTCTGTCTATTTTTGATCTTAAATGGTTTGTTCTCTGATCAGACGGCATGTTCTCGCTGTGACAGGTATGCTGTGCATGTCTTCATCCTGGTCTTGTCTTGTTATGGCATTATGATCACAGCCAGTGTCCACAATCTTCACAGGTGAGCAGCGTCTCCACTTTCTACCCAGACGTGTTTTTATTGGGGGAGAAACCACAATCCTGGCCAAAAAATGAAACCACATACTGAAAATAATTATTTTAATTTACTTTCTTTAGAATAAATTAATCATTTTAAATATTATATTTTATAAGTGATTCTTCCTTAAGATGGCATTACCCCCATAGCATTTCAACTCTAAAATGTTTTCAAAATATTATATTTTTATTTTTATTTATTTTTTTTATAACTATTGCAGAACTCTTTGACTTGGCTGATATAAGCACATTGTCACTCTACAAAGTGCTTAAAAATACACAACAAAGGACAAATGTATATTTTCTATTTCTGACTTTAGCAGCAGCAGATGTTCTGACAGTTTCTGTTATGTATATTGTTGGGACTAAACCACAGTCTTCCCCAATGCTTGTCCAACATAATTCAGAGTAGTGTGCTTTTGTTTTTTGCTGTTTGTTTGTTTGTATCTTGCAAAATACTTGTCTTGTAAACTAGGATAAACAAGGTGAAAGCACTGAAGCCTTCCATCCGCGAATGACCTGTGCGGTTCAGGGTTATGCTTTAAGTGTTTACTATCATAATTCCAACATTATGACTAGGGATGACCCCATCGAGTGTTTTGAGCCGCCAATCCGATCCGAGTCATTGAATATTGAGTATCTGCTGATACCGCATCCCAATCCGATACTTGTATTTTCTTAGTTCTTGTTGCAACTTCAAGTACATTAAAGTTATTAAAATCAATCCAATGTCTACAGGGATGTACAGAGAGTTTCTCAGGAGCTCAAATGTAAAATAGGGGCATCTGTCACTACAGAGTAATTCCAATATAACAATTACTACACTAATCACATTTATAGGTATAAAATTAAGATAACACTGCAAAATTAGCAGTTTTTCTAGATTTACTAAAAAAATGCTTAATGGGCCATGAGATCGGCTAGAGACATCCTTATAATTATGACATTAAAACCGTGTGTTAATGAAGTCCATGAATGATGAATCAGTGGTCACAGCTGTACAGTACTAATGGAGTAAATTAATTTATCTTTTATCAATCTGCACTGAAAGCACTGAATTCATTTGTGTTCTCATTACAGATATACTCTGATTGCTTCGCTCGGATACCTCACGCTTTGCCAAGTGAGCAGAGTCTTCATATTCGACTATGGCGTCCTGTCCACAGATTTCTCAGGGTGAGGGCATTTGTATGATGTTTTTTGTCATTTTGATCATGAACAATGCACTGTCACTTTAATTCAGTGTGAGTAGCGAAGGAAAGATGGACATTTGCGGCTTTTCTTCTGTTTGAATGTTCTCACATGTTAACATGGGCGCTGAAAATACACATTGCTTGGCATCTAGCGTGAAACAGCGTCATACACTCAAATGCTCTGATTTCTGTGATGTGGCCACTCCCCGAGGCTTGATTTAGTTTCTTATCTACCAGTTTAGTCAGTTTTCTTTTGCTGAGGTTTTTGTACACACCCTTGGATAAACAAGAGGAGAGATAACATGCAGCAGTGCTGTCAGGCTGTCAATGTCTCTTTCTCCCTTTAAATGTAATCGTAACAAAGTCCCTTGTGTAGATCAGGAAGAGGCTGACGTTCAACGAAAAATTAATGACAAAATAAAATGTAAACAGAAAACAAAACTGCAGCATATGAACATAAAAGAACCAGCAGCATCTGTTTCTCTCCGCTCCACTTCTGATGAACACATACATCAACCCATCATACGATTTATTAAACTGATGTTTAAGTCGCTATTTTGTGTGTTTGTTTTATTGACAAGTATGGCTAAAAAAGTTACTGGCACCTCTGCGTTAGCCGTTCCTCTGACTAAATCACACAGAACAGATCTGAAGTCAGTTGACAAACACGAACGCCAGTGTCACATTTAGAGGTTGAGGTATCTAACAAACAAACAAAATCAACGCAGATACTTAGCAATATTATTTATTTTTCTTTATAACACAGCGGATTATACAGAAGTCTAATTCTGTACATTTGGCTGTAACAGTTCACCGCTTCTCACTGCAAACTAACAACGCTTGTTAGTACACGCAGGGATGACGTTTGTACTGCCGAAATTCAAGGGCGCAGGTTTGATTTTAACGTTGCTGGGGACAGAAAACACTGTGCTCATCCTGCGCATGTTGAGTTGTCTTGTGCCTGTGGAGCAAAAGCCGATTCATGAACAAATCACTCAGTTCAGTTGTTTTAATGGATTGTTTTCACTCACGTTACTGGATCAAACCCATTTAGTGAATCCTTCACTGAAAGAACTGAATTGGTTACTGAATCAGCATCAGTCTTTCTCTTTCAAAGCTTGTCGAACTCAGTGTGACTGCTGACTGTTAGTGTGGATCTGACCTCCGCTGGACACTATACTGGAGTGTGTACGCTAACTGAAGGAAAATGAACCACTCTGCTTATGTAGCAGGACATTAGTCATATTTAAACACTGTTTCTCTTAATGATAAATGTGGGGTCTTTCTTCATTAGTTTCATTTACTTTGTCTTCTCTTATTTTCAGCCCTTTGATGATGATAACACAGAAGGTCACTACTCTCGCTTTTCAGGTGCATGACGGTGAGAAATCATTGAGTGAATTTTTTGCTACAAATTGTCGTGTCACTGACATCTTAGAAAAGAATTCGATTGATGATTTCGGAAAATATGACTCATTGTCTTTCTCTGTGTTTCAGGTATGAGTCGAAAGCAAGAGGAACTTAAAGAGGATCAGAGGCGTCTGGCAGTACAGTATGAGAATTAATTCTCAGCAGAATACACAACATCTTACAGGGCAAAATCTGTTCTAAAACTTGCAGATATTTGGTGGTTACTCGTGCCAGCTGTCAGAAATAGTGGAAAATCCCGGACACAAAGACAGTGCCTTGAGAAAGTCATCAGTCTGCACTCCACACCCCATAATGACAACACAAAAACTATTTGTGATAAGTTTACAAATTTATTAAAATGAAAAAAAAAGAAGACTGTTTGGCAGCGATTACAACCTATTTGGACATGATGCAAATGAAAAAAAAAAAAAAAAAACTTTTGCAAGCCACTGTAACCCTTGACCTTTAGTTACCTACATTTGAACTTCGTTAACAAATTAAACTTGAAATATAAATTTAAACAATATCAGCTTGCACAATGGTTTAAAATAATAAAAACAGGAAATAAAGACAAAAAGTGAATGCAGATATGAACCAAAGAGCATCCTACTTTCATTTGTTTTGGAAATAACAGCTTCGCCCCACAGAAGCAGACCATGTTTATGACTGAAACAGTGATTAGTCAGTGTAAAAACAAGCTTTTTTCAGGGAACATTCCTGTTGTTTAGATAAGTCATATATTTCTCTACTGACCCGCCTATTTCCTCCATCTACAGCTCTAGGCCGTCACTGTTGGAGTACCTGAGCTACAATATCAACTTCCTGAGTGTCTTGGTGGGCCCCTGCTGTATCTATAAAGACTACATTGAGTTTATAAAGGGCCAGCATGTGCAGCACAGGCTGAAAAGAGTCAAAGACAGCGGCTCGCAGCAGAACGGCTGGAATAAAGTGCCCGAGCCGTCACCTGTGGTGAGACACAGACAGATTCATCCAAATACTGCTGTAGAAATAAAGCTATGCACACAGGACACCCAACACATTAACACACAAACAGAAGAAGAACAATCAGTTCATTAAGAACAGCATGAATTAGGCTTTTATGTGTGTTCAGGGCAGGAATAGTTCATCCAACAATGAAATTCTGAAATCATTAACACCATCATGCCATTAAAACTCTTGATTTCCTTTCTTCTGTGAAACAAAAACTTTTAGGGATGCACAATATATCGGCCACCATATTGGTATCGCCCGATATATGTTAATTTTTAATGTTAGCGTTATCGGCCAGTTAAAAATTTGGCCAATATATTAAAGCTAATAAATAATGAATTATTTCCTTCAGCTGAGACACTTCAGATGTGCACTGTCCTTCATGATGGTTTGGAATTGCTTGAAATACGATTGGAGTCACTTCAAAAAGGAAAATACAGTGCAACGCGCAGTGGAAGTCTATCATATAAGATACATAAAATTATAATGAGAACATTATAATGTGTGCTTGGGACGTGGCTTTTAATGGTGAAACTTTTGTTTTTGTAATCAGGCTCTCAAAAATTATATAAAAAAATGTTGATTTAGATTTATCGGCCAATATATCGGTTATTGGCTTTCAAATATAAAGAATTATCGGTTACCGGTGCAGATTTTCATATCGGTGCATCCCTAAAAACTTTTGTAGTACTTTTACCATAATTTCTTTTTTTTTTTTTCTTTTTTTCTTTTGTCATTTTTAAACCTTGACAGTCTCAGGTCTCATTGTATGGAAATGAGCAGCCTTTACATTCTGCTAAACTCCTTTAGTATTCCAATGAAGCAAGAAAGTCTTGTGAGCATGACTATATGATGACAGAATATTCATTCCTAGGTGAAATATTCATTTACATGTGTGCTTTGTTTAATTTGTGGCATGTTTATTTGGATCAAATAATCAATGCTTAGAAAGGTTAATAGTTGATTAAACTATTAAACTACAACATCACCAGGTTGTCTTGCACGTTTCTCAGGAAACTTCTTGAGTGTTAATTTTGTCAACTGAGATGAATTCCTGCTGTTCTTCTACAGAGGACTGTGATTAACAAGCTTCTTGTGTGCGTCTGCTGTCTGCTCTGGTTCTTCATCATCACCAAAGCGTTCCCCATAACGTACAATGTGGACCCGCAATTCGTCAGCGAGGCCTCTTTCGTTACCAGATTGGCCTATGCTTTAATTTCCGTCCAGGCAGCCAGACCCAAGTTCTACTTTGCATGGACCCTCGGTAAGCAGATGGGCACAGAAACCTGAGACCGTGTGATTGGCTGAAAGGAGAACGTGTTATGAAAGACATACTGAAATTTCTTGTCATGCATTGTTGGCAGAAAAACATAGATCTGTTCCAGAATATTAAAACTAACTGGCAGATAACAGGGTTTCTATAGTCATAGAGAACAATGCCAGGGAATTTTAAATGTGTGGTTTTCAGGCTTTGAAAAATCATGTAAAAAAGATGAAGCCTGTAATTTCTGCATCACTAGCCTCACAAAATGGAATTACAAAACTAATGACTGTTTTTCTGTCATTGGTTCAATCCGAACTCATGGCATCGGTTGTCGTGTTTGGCTGGTTAGGATGTTCAAACGGAGAGAACGATCTTTTGAGCCACAGAGTGTTTAACATATTAAGCTGGGATCAGATAAAGTACTCTTACCATCAAAACAAAACAAAATACCCTTCATCTTTAAAACATCATGGAAATGTTGTTTTGCAGTGGTCTGTTTCAGCTAGAAATTGTTGTTTGTGAGTGATTGTGTAGAGCACAGCTGACTCTCAAGCATGATGACATCAGTTTGTACATTAAAGTTTAAGGATAATCATTTAAATCTGAAAAATTGGTCTTGTGCTTACAAATCTACTAATGAACGATTGGAAAGTCGTGAAAATGTGTTAGTGTGGGTGTCCTTACACATGATTGGGTGTCACTAAAGCACCTGTTGTTGTTGATTTCGCCCCTCAGTCAGTAAGCCGGTCACCTTCGTCGGTTTCAGAGCGGAGGATTTTCTGAAGCGAAGCCCGCCAGAACATAAACTGTTGTAACAGACTGAATTAGGATGATATTTATGGAATAACTTTACCCCATAGATGTTTGGGATACAGTTTTGCTTTAGAAAGTGTAATTCTGTGCAACTTCAGTGATAATATGAATTAAATAAAAAAAAATTAAAAAAAAACAGACTGCTCAGCTTTCTTGTTTTAGTCGTTTCATAAGTTTACGTGAAGACCAGAAAAATGCTTGGTTACGCTTGAGCGATGTGGCTTTGTGTCTAATAATGAACGATTGGAGAGTCATGGAAATGTGTTAGTGTGGGTATCCTTACACATTATCTAAAAGGACAAGTGCTGTGTAGTAAATGTATGTTTTTTTTGTTGTTGTTGTTTTGTTTTGTTTTCATTTACAGCGGATGCGGTCCATAATGCAGCGGGGTTTGGAGTCAGTGGTGTGAACAAGAGGGGAGAAGTGTCCTGGGACCTCATCTCCAATGTTCACATCTGGGAGATTGAGGTTTGTTCACTTCTTTTTAACAGTGCATTCAGTCCTCCATTTTGTAATGCCACAGAAGGGCTGTGGATCTCATTCCACGAATTATAAAACTAATCTTTTCTCTGTCTGCAGACAGCGACAAGTTTTAAATCATTTATTGACAACTGGAATATACAGACTGCTTTTTGGCTAAAAAGGTGAGTTTTAAATGTTATATTTATATATTAGTCAACTGATCTGTTGCTATTGACAAGAAAATGTTATTGGAAAGTTTTGAACCAGTGCAAATAATGTCCTCCAAACCAGTCAAGACAAGGAAGAATTTCTCCGCTATAAGCGTAACCAGTGTTCGCTGACAGGAGGGAATGAGTCTGTAGCTCAGATGATGACGCGCTGAGGAACTCTGTTCAGGAGTGATGCTCTATGAAGCCTGTATACCGTCAGAGCAATGCATTGGCTGATGTTTTCTCTCCAATTCCTGGTTATGTGAAGCTCGCCGAAATAACAACAGAAGCACTGTGTGAACATAAACTGTTGTTACGGACTGAATTGTGATGTCATTTATTGAATAACTTTACCACATGAATGTTTGGGAGATATTTGAGGAAGCCGAGGTGAAGATGAAGCCTCCATTCTCCCGGTGTAATGCCCTAAGAGAAGAGTAGTTCAGGAATGTGCAGAGAGAGGAGAGGAGTTTCAGTGTGCCACACCTTCACATCTGACAGAGAAGCTCAGGAATCGTCTCTGTGACCATCCACCTCTCTTTGGTCTGACATGAACCAATCCAATGGATGAACATAAGAACAAAAAGCATCTTGAACAGAGACTTTCTCGGTGTCCAGTTCAAACCTCTTAGATCCAGAATGGCCTGGAACCCTCCGTTGATATTGGTGACCAGGAAACAGAAGCTGTAGAAGCCTTTTATCATGATGCGTAGATCATCCAGCCGAGAGTGCTCTGACACATCAGGATCGGGCCAATCTAGCTTAAGCTTCTCCAATAGCTCAGATGCTGCTTTTTCCTGTCACTTTGCCCCTCGAGGTAGATTCGGAGGGTTGGTTCATCTGACTGAGAGCAGATTTTGCAGCCCGAGGCCTCCAGCGACAGTGAGTCTATAGACGTATCCTCACCCGTAGGACATGATAGGACACTGTGTGGTGAACACAGAACACAGAAGAAGGTCTGGGTCAGCATCAAATCATCCCTTGAGTCTTTGTGCTCTTTCTTACCTTGACTACACGGGCCCTTGTGTGTCTCGGGGTGTATGATGCGTTTCAAACATCGCTCCTGCCCCTCGGAGAACTGAATGAATACAGACATAGAGGCGGACATATGTGATACGCCATCCTTAAAAATGCAAGTACAGAAGTACAGAGATATAATACTAAGAGCAATGAGCAGAAATGCATCTTTTTGCATTTAAAAAAAAAAAAATAAGAATAATAGTAATCTAAATTCACTGAAATTGTGCAAGAAACAACAAAATGAAGCAGAGACAGGCTTGCTGAGACATGATGTAAAAAAAAAAAAAAAAACGTGAATACAGAAAATTCTGACTAGAATTACATTGTGCTTATGTGTGTGCGGTGGCGCTCTCATATGGAGCGGAGGATCAAGTATCATCTGCCAATGAATGGCAATGGTGTGATCTTAGACGAGTTTCAGAGAGAATTACTCCTGGGCAGAGTTACCCATAACATCAGCTACTGACACTGCTTTGAAGGGACCAACTTAAGCACAACGGGAAGTGGAGATTTGTTGTTCATAGTTATACTTGACTCATCCACTCAGAATTCAAGTATTAAAGCATTAGTTCAAATGAAAATTAGCCCAAGCTTTACTCACCCTCAAGCCATCTTAGGTGTATATGACTTTCTTCTTTCTACAACGCAATCGGAGATATATTAATAAATATCCTCACGCATCCAAACTTTATAATGGCAGTGAACGGGAAACAACGAGTATGAGCTGAAGAAAGTGTCTCCATCCACATCCACCCATCATAAACGTACTCCACACGGCTCCGGAGGGTTAATAAAGGCCTTCTGAAGTGAAGCAATGCATTTGTGTACAAAAATATCCATATTTAACAAGTTATAAAGTAAAATATCTAGCTTCCGCCAGACCGCCTTCCGTATTCAAATTATGAAGAAAGCGTAACTGACGTCTTAAGTTGAATAGGGAAGGCGTAGCATAACTGAAAAAAGTAACGCTGTTAGTAACGCTGTTTATTTATAACGCCGTTATTCCCATCACTAATAATCGCTAATAAGCAGCCAATATGCAAGCTAAAAAGCAACTAGTTAAAAGTGAGAATTGTTCCTCATACTAAAGTGTTACCAAAACTGCTATACTGTATATAGGTATTTTTAAATTCTCACGTATATATATTAGCATATATCTGTTCATTGCCATTTCTCACATACTTTCATCTGTTGTGCTCCAGTGTATGTTATGATCGAGCGCCGTTTTACCGCATGCCACTCACATTTGTGCTGTCGGCCATCTGGCATGGAGTGTACCCAGGATACTACTTTACATTCATCACCGCTATACCCATCACCTTAGCAGCTCGCACTGTGAGTCTCTCTCTCTCTCACACACACACATACACACACACACAGATTCTCTCCATTTCTCATGTACAGACACTGCAGGTTACTGGTTTACCTGCATCACCGTTATGCCATTCACATCTAACTTGTGGTGTTGGTCTGGTTGAACTGCATTCTCTGTCACATGCTGCAAAAACACTGCAAATCTCACTCTCTGTGGCTGTGTCTGAAACCTAAAGCTGCTGCTTTTCCACCTCGGTTAGTCGATAATTAATTTTATATTAATTTAATACTCAAAGATTTAATTCAACAATTAATTTAACTTAATATTAACTTAATATTCAGCAATATTACTGATCTGCCTGCTTTGACACCATTGTATGAGAACTGAACTGAGCTGGATGATGACATCACTGTCTTCTCCAGAGCTGCTGTATAGGTAAATTAACTAAGTTAATAACTTTTTTTGCAACGGAAATGAATCAACACTGAACTTACTTAAGGTGGACAATGACACTATTTTCTTCTAGAGCTGCTGTACAGCCAAAACAAACTTTGTTGTATTATTTTCCTGTTATCACCGTAAAGCTGCTTTGAAACAATCTGCATTGTAAAAATCGCTATATAAATAAAGGTGACTTGACGTGACACTTAACAGGTAGCGGTTTTTGTGTTAAAGCAACAATGGCCCGGTTTCACAGACAGGGCTTAGCCTAAGCCAGGATTAGGCCATTAGTTCAATTAGGGTATTTAAGTAGCTTTTATAAACATACCCTAGAAAAAAAACATTACTGGTGTGTGTCTTGAGACAAAACAATGACTGACATATTTTAAGATATATCAGGACAAGTTGCTTTTAGTTAAAACAGCTCAAACATGCATTTTAGTCTAGGACTAGCTTAAGCCTTGTCTGTGAAACCGGGGGTGTATGTAAGTTTTTTTTTTTGTTTTTTTTTATATATATATATATATATATATATATATATATATAATATATATATATATATATATATAATATATCTTTTTTTTTTTTTTTTTTTACCTTGAAATATCAGTTCAAAATCATTCTGATGGTACAGTGACTTCTAATAAGGCGAAAAGCTTCTCTTTCTTTACACCATTCCCCCCAAACGTCTGTTCTGGGAGTATGGAGGTTTAGTCAGCGGGTAAGAAACTCTGTTTACGGCAGTGTCACACCAACATAGCTTTAGCATGGCAGAGGTTACGAGACCAAAGAGAACATAAGCTGTGTGCGATACAATGGAGAAAAACTGTCCGTAGTCTTTCGTTGCGATATATCGTTACTTGTTAACAGCAGCTTGTTACTGGAAAAGCTGCATTATTTCAAAAAGGAGTTAGGCTCTGTTTCCACCTGCTATTACAAGTAGTCAGTGAACATGGTGTCAGATGGACATGGGGTGTAAAAAGTTCCACATATGGAAGGAAAAAACACGTAACTGCATCGCATTTATACTGGAAAACTATCTTTCCTGAATGTGTCTCGGACAGAAGTGAATCACAGCTTACTCGCTGCCCACTCACCTAACACATACTCATTATGAGAGGTGCACCAAAACAAAAGCTTCCCCTTTCCCACATGCCTCTCCCATGAAACTGATGTAGGGTGTGACGGAATAAGAGGAGAGTTTCTCCACAAAATCTGATCACAAGTGCTCAGATTAGATGCTTTTAAGACATGTTAAAACAAGGTGTTGCCTTTCTGAAATCTGACCAGATAAATCATCAAAATAAAAAGGATTTTACAGAACAATTGGATTTGCTTTGTTGTCTTCTTACCAGTGTATTTTGTCTGCGAGGGATTTTTTTTTTCTTTTTTTTTTTTCTTTTGTCTTTTTCCATTTCTCCTCACAACACACACAGCAGTATGAGTCACACATTTATATAAATGACTTTATTGCCCATCATTCTCAGCCACACCTGCCACTCACTCACTATTGCCTTTTGCCTTGGTTTGATGTAATCAGGTGCGCAGAAACTTCCGGGAGTATTTCTTGTCTTCTCGCCTGCTCAAGATCTGCTATGATGTTGTGACCTGGGCTGCCACTCAGATGACTATCTGCTACACTGTAATGCCCTTCCTTCTGCTGGCCGTCGAGCCCACCATGCAGTATTACAGGTAAAGGCTCAGTTATGTGATTTGTGTAGTCATACATTTGGCATAAAGTCTGGTCCATGTTGCAGCTTGTTCTGGTCAAGAGCTGACCATGAAGAAGGGAAGGTGTTATCTAGCCAACATATAAATTATTTTTTGTTTTTATGCAAGTTTTAGGGTTGGGTAAATCTAAAAATTGTACCACAATAAGACTGTGGCATACAACAAAGTTATTTGAAAAATTGTACAATAGTCCCCATAAACGATTCTACAGACGACACGAGGAACTGTTTGTAGACTTTGTGTTCCACGTTTCCATCAATTGGCATAGTATTTAAAATAAATAAATGAATGCTTTGTTTATAATGAGGAGGACATTTTAAGCTATGAACCTTGCATGTACCCAGGATTTTTTAATGGTACAAAGACATCTTATATCTAAAAAGATCTAGGAAAATTTGATTTCTCATGTCATGAACTCTTTCATTTAAAGCACCTTGGTAACTAGGGGTCATTAATTTTTACATTAAATGCATTTACATTTAATCATTTAGCAGACACTTTTATCCAAAGCGACTTACAAATGAGGAGAACAATAGAAGCAATCAAACCAACAATAGGGCAACAATATGCAAGTGCTGTGACTAGTCCCAGTTAGTCTAGCACAGTAGGTGTAGCAAGGTGGGATTTTATATTAAAAAAAGACCAGTCTTGCTGCAGCATTCAGGATCAGTTGCAGAGATTTGACAGTGAATGCCCGAAGGCCTGCCAAGAGAGCATTACAATAGTCCAGTCTGGATAGAACAAGAGCTTGGACAAGGACTTGTGTAGCATGCTCCGATAGGAAGGGCCTCATCCTCCTAATGTTGTATAAGGCAAATCTTCTGGACCGGGCAGATATGGCAATGTGATCTGTGAACTTTAACTGATCATCAATCACAACTCCAAGGTTCCTGGCTGTCCTGGATGGAGTTATGGTTGAGGAACCGAACTGAATGGAGAACTTGTGACGAAGTGTTGGGTCGGCTGGGACCACAACCATTTCTGTCTTTGCATGGTTGAGTTGAAGGTGGTGGTCCTTCAGCCAGCAATGTTTGAAATGTCTGTCAGGCAGGCTGCGATGCGACCAGCAACTGTCAGATCATCTGGCTGGAATGAGAGGTAGGGTTGTGTGGCGTCGGCGTAGCAGTGATAGGAAAAAACATGTTTCCGAATGACAGATCCATGACATGATGACATGTAGATGGAGAAGAGAAGTGGTCCAAGCACTGAGCCCTGAGGCACCCCAGTTGTTAGATGTTGCGAACTCACCCCTCCACAACACCCTAAAGGACCTACCTGAGAGGTGAAACTTGAAGCATTGGAGTGCGGTTCCTGAGATGCCCTTCGTCATGAGGGTTGACCGGAGGATCTGGTGGTTAACTGTGTCAAAAGCAGCAGACAGATCCAGCAAGATGAGTACTGATGATTTGGAAGCTGCTCTTTCCAGTCTCAGAGCTTCAATAACCAAAAGCAGGGCAATCTCAGTTGAGTGGCCACTTTTGAGACCAGACTGGTTGTTGTTCTGTGAAATAAATATAGAGACTTGGTTAAGCACAACTCATTTAAGTGTCTTAGCAATGAATGGAAGAAGAGATGTAGTTTTCTAAAAGGCCTGGAGTTAGAGTGGGTTATCTGAGCCTGTTTAAATGCTGTGGGAAAGGTACCGGTGTGAAGAGAGCTGTTGATGATATAAGTGAGTGCAGGTACAATTGAAGAAGAAATGGCTTGAAGGAGATGAGTGGGGATAGAATCAAGCAGACAGGTAGCAGGATGATTGGAAAGGATGAGTTTGAAGACTTCTGTCTCCGAGAGTGGAGAGAAAGAGGGGAGAATGTGTGTGTTTGCTGTTAAGATGTGTGTGTCAGTTTGTGGTGTGAAAAATGCCCACTGATGGTTGTTTTATTTATGAAGAATATGGCAAAGTTGTCAGTTGTTAGGGTTGATGAAGGAGGGGGAGGAGGAGGACTATAAAGAGTGGAAAAGGTTTTGGAAAGTGTGCAAGAGACAGAAGAATTGATCATTTTGTTGTGGTAGTATGTAATTTCAGCAGAACATCAGATAGCCAGGGGGCGGACGGAGTGGCGGGGGCTAGCCTGGATGAAAGGGGGCAAAAGTTGTCTAAACAAGACTTTAGAATGGAGAAGAGAGCATAGCTGTCAGTCTGTTAGTTTCAGTTTTCAAGGACTTTCAGTTTATTTTCTATTGTCACATGTTCCTTTGTTCAGTTTTCCCGCCACTCATCTGTATCCTTGGTTACCGTCATCATTAGTTCATTTATGTCAGCTGTGTCCCATTAATTACCCTTGTTATGTTTGCTACTTAAGTTCCTCCCGTTCACTCAGTCTTTGTCCGATCCCCGTCCGTGTATGTTGTGTTGCACCTGATTGCCTGCCTGTTGGGTTGTTCATTAAAACCTTTATTTCGGATTTATTCTCGTCGTCTGTGTCTGCCTTCCTGCAACCCAGCGTGACAGATGATCGGACTGCCTAATTTTGATGAACGGGCCAAGTTCATCACTGTGGCCCAGGAAAGCCATGATTTTTTTTCGTTTGTTAAGAACTTTTGTTTTTTGGCCAGCCACAGCGTGCTGGAGGATGAAGCCCTCAACACCCTGTTCTGGATCGGGGCCAACTTCCATAACACCGAGGTTTAGTCACAAGCTCTTAGTATAAAGTTCAATTCAAGCTCTGATATAAAAAAAAAAAAACAATAATATAATTAGAAAATAACGTTATTAACCGGTATTTTTTCTAATCAAGCCATTTTCAGAATGATAATGTTACAGAAGGAACGAACAGAAACGTTAAAATACTGATTCTGCTCTGAGTCAACCGACTGAATTATGGTATGGTCAGAGGTGTGTGTGAGAAAGTGGAGTTAGTGGAGAGGGCTGCCGGTGTGTCCGTGTCCACTGGTCTGATCCAGCTCTCTGTCAGGGCCATGAGGTTGAGACCTGAATGACTAGTAATAGATGTAATGAAGTCCGCTTTGTTTACAGCAGACTGGCAATACCAGAGACCAAGAGACCACGAGAACAACGCGACTTCAGACAATAAACAAAACAATGTTTCCAAGCAATGAAAACTACGATAAAATCAAATGAGAAAAGAAACAAACACACACTTACACGCTGCTGTCCACTTCTGCTGCTTCTGTTATGAAAGCTTTGCTCAGTGAAGGTTTAAGATTCTTATATTTGCGTTGGCTTCTCCATGGATTCTGTTTGCATCATTGATCATTATTTTCCTGTTTATCCCTGTAAAGCTGCTTTGAAACGATCTGTGTTGTACCTCAGTGTATTGTAGTACATTATAAAGCAGACCGCAATAATAACAACATATTTATAAACTTTCAGGGTTTAAATCCCAGATTAAAACAAATTACAAAGATTACAAAAATCTTTTTAAAGTAACTTATTCTTTATTAAACTGATATCCATGTTTTTTTTTTTTTTCTTTTGCTATTGTTTGTACAGTATGTCTATATTATATGTTATATAGTGCTTAAATAGGTGACTAGTTGCTTTTATGCTGTAAGGTGTGTTTGAGTGCTGTGAAAGACACTAAGAAATAAAATGTATTATTATTATTATTATTATTATTATTATTATTATTACATACTACTAGTTGTCAAAACTCTGAATACCTTGCCACAAACCTCACAAACTTTGTCACAATACAAAAAAAAAAAAAAAAAATTAATAAAAAGTTAATAGTACTAAAATTAGGTCTCATTTTATTTGCCATGTTTATTTTAGGGTGTAATGTGACTATCTTATAAAGTGTCGTTGGATGTTGTTGTTTGTGCTGGTAATGTTCATCTCTTGGTTTCTTCTCTGTCCTTCAGATCGATGTACTTTCATGTGCATATCATCAGCATTCTGACCGTGATCCTCCTGCCCAGCAAACCCTGCGGCTTCAAGCCTGAAAGCCTGAAAACACGGCATTCCAACAATAATGTGAAGGAGGACTGAATCCTTGTGTGTGTGTGTGTGTGTGTGTGTGTGTGTGTGTGTGTGAGTGTGAGAGAGAGAGAGAGAGCAGAGGCACTGACAGACAAAGACTACTTTGTGTGAACAAAATAAAAGCTGGTCTGGGTCTTCTCTTGCTCAGGCCAGTGCTGAGCCGTACACACACACACACACACACACACACACACCCACACACACACACACTAGAGACGCACTCTATTCAAACTAAACACACACACACAAAACCAGCTGGAGAGAAATGAGGGAACACACAGTTGGAGTAGTGCTGTACTATGAGGCAAATATGTGACATCTTTACTAAGTAAATAAATGCTGCCCATTTTAATGGTCTTTTAAAATAGTTTAACAATTTTTTTTCTAATTTATTTTGGATATAACTGCATGATCACTTGATCACTTGATACTGATGCCAAGAGAGAATTATTTGATTTGTTTGTTTTGAACTGATGTTTCATACTAATGTGTAAATAATAATGTCTTTAATAATACCTTAGTTTTGTGGTGTTACCATGTTCATTTTCAGTGAAATTACAGTGTAGTAAATACATCATGGCTATGAATGAGTGAAAAAACTGCTGCAAATATTAACTGAAGAATAGTCAAATTAGAATGACATGTTGTGGAAGGTGATGTCTAAATAAACAGGTTTTTGAATGAATTAATGAGCATTGATTGTGTACACTGCCTATATTTATTAAATATATTTACTAACTAGAATTTCTGGCAACCAGAATATCTTTTGACTCTAAGTAAGGTCACGGTCATGCAGGTTTGTGCTGCACAACATCAGGAAGATCAGAGCGTTCTCAGCTTCTCGTCACCTTGTGATTTCCAGGCTGGACTGATGCCATGCTCTTCTGGCTGCAGTCAAACCAAATGATCCCGAGCGAAGCAGCACGACTGCTCTTCAGTGAGCCCGAGAGAGCCACGTCACACCACTGTTTATCTCTGCACTGACTTCAAGACACTGATGCTGGCCTACAGAAGAGCCACGGGCTCCGCTCCGCTCCATCCTCCACCCGCTCCGTCTCAGGGTTCCTTCTCAGAGAGGCACAAAGTCATTGCAGAACGTGTTCACT
Source organism: Mylopharyngodon piceus (assembly GCA_039654765.1). Lineage (NCBI taxonomy): Eukaryota > Metazoa > Chordata > Actinopteri > Cypriniformes > Xenocyprididae > Mylopharyngodon > Mylopharyngodon piceus. The sequence continues at coordinate 2,813,991 of CM077445.1, forward strand.
GTTCGTTGCCGGTCGAATGATCTTCCCAACCCTATCCGGACAGCTGAATCCCTGACAAAGTTCATGAAACTGCTGAAAACTCATCTCTCCCGTGAGCTCTGTCCTGCTGACTCGTACTAATAAAAAAAAGTCTTTATGTAAAGCAGTTTGCTCAAAAGAGAAATATGTATAAATAATTAGCTACAATCAATTATAAGTATTTATATCAGCTGTCAGAAGTAACTATAGCAGAATTAGTTCACCCAAAAATGTCATCATTTTTGTAATCATTTACTCGCCCTCAAGTTGTTTCAAACCTGTGTGAATTTCTTCTGCTGAACACAAAGGAAGATATTCTGAAGAATGTTTGTAACCAGACAGTTGATGAGCCTCATTGACTTTCATAGTATTTTTTTCCATACTATGGAAGTCAGTGGGGCCTAGATGTCAATCATCATAAATCACACTGTACGACGTGGATCTAATAAACTTGGGTATGACATGTATGTAGATTGTACGATCATGACGCCTATTGAATGACCTATTTGACACAATCTGCATTGTAAAAAGCGCTATATGATGACTTGAATCGTAGGCTACGACGCAAGTTTGTATAGAAGAATAAAACATCAGCATGCACTAGTGGTAATCAAATAGAGCGAGATGAATCGCAGGAGGAAGGAAAGAGGAATATGGATGTGGGTAGGGAAAAGAGGCCAACATGGTATGGCAATTTTGCAAATGGTGCTTTTTGTATGTTTTATTTTATGTCAGTTAATGTTCATTTTAGTTACAAAAATGTTAAGTTTTAGTTTTAGTTTTAGTTGGCCATCATCATGCTGTTTCGTTCATTTATGTATTCACAGTGCTGTAGAATGCTTTATTGTGACTTCATTCTCAGTGACTGCACTGCTAAAGCGGCTCTGGGTTATTATTACACATCCGTGTCACTTCACACTAACTGCCAGATCACTAGCTACCTTCACATGGACACCTTTTGTTTTAATCTGAATGAAAACAATCTTTTTTGTTTAATTTATTTTTAAAGGCAGATCTGTATGGAAGCTTGTTTCCACCACGGAATAAAAAAAAAAAAAAAAGATAATTGGAGATATAAGCTCGCAATTCTGAGAAAAAAGTCAGAACTGCAAGTTTATCTCTTGCAATTACAACTTTATATCTTGTAATTTTGACAAGAAAAAAAATTGTGAGATAAAAAGTCTCAATTACCTTTTGTTTTTTTTTTATTCCATGGTGGAAACGAGCTTCCATAGATCTGAATGCAGGCGTGCAGGGACGGGGTTTGATTAGAGAAGTCTGGCATACGTCATCAGAGAAAAAGATTTAAAAAATAAATAAATAAACGCATGGATAAATAATTTAAAATAAGATCAATAACATGTATTTTTCATTTCATGCTGAATTTAAGTCTGTGTCAGTTGTGGGTGTTTGGAGGCACATGCTGCAGGAGTATAAACGGAAAAGTCTTTAATAGTCAATCCAAAAACCAAACATGTAGGAGATTATCAAGAATCAAGTATTAATATTAGCATTAGCATATAAGCTATAGATGATACCGGACAAAGGAACAGAATGAAATTCAGGGCTTAAAGACAAGGAACGAACACAGAGAACTAGATGAACACAGGTGAACAGAATCTAATGATCAGTCATTAACCATTACAACTCTAAAAAAAATCTGTAAAAATAGGGCACAATGTACTGTATTAATTTAACAGGATTTTTCCGTATTTATTTATTTATTTATTTTTACAGGTGTTTTACCTGTATTTAGAATTTTGCACTTCATTGAGTTGTTTTATGGTTAATGGAAATTTCCATAAAATTACTGGATAATGTCCAGGTAATGAGCTGCCAGTACAGTGTACAGCGTGAGTGAGTAACCAAGAAAACTAATATGAACAGGCAAATAGAGGGAAAACAAAACTAAAACAGAACATACATACATTTTCTTGTTTTTCAACCATTCTGAGGGAAATGTGCTTGTATGTTTTGGGTCTTTGTCTTGCTGAATGACCCAACTGTGCCCGATTATTTACAGACATACCAGAAAACCCCAGCATACCAAGACACACGATTTAGTTAGTATTTTAGTTCATGTGTTTGGCCATGGTGAATTAATTGTACACTTACAGTTTTTCACAATTGCTATGACACTAAACCCCATTCTCTGAGCCTAAATCCATTCATCGAATAAATCACTCTTGCTGCAAAACCTTAAACAAGTTCAGGCAGTTAGACAATATTTGAAAATCTCATGCACTCTTTTTGCAAAACATTCTTGCTCACTAAAGCACACGTCGCGTGTTTTGCAAAACAGTAAACATGAGTGTCATAAGTTAAACAGAACTACAACACAGTTGTCGTCGTTTACACACAACGACTCAAAAGTGTTCACACTTGTTTCTAATGGTGTGATCAAACCAACTGTACGAAATAAGCCAGTTTGAGTGCACAGGTGACACAGGAGCACTGAATGATGATACCAACAATAGATGGAAACAGTCTGAGAGGGAGAGGAGGAAGAGCGAGGTGAGGAGAATGTTTCAGGGCTGGATCGGGTTTTTCCCATCATTCCCTGTGATGTGGTGAAGTCCTCAAGCTGGACCCAACATGAAGACGTGATGCTGAGGCACAATCAATCTCTCACTGACTTTCATGACTTTTTTTTAACATGCTTTCATTTCATTTAGAGTTTTTGGCTTTTGCACTATGACTACTGTATTTCTACAGTATGCAAGTGCTGAATATACAGAAATTACACAATATTCAGTACAATACTATACTTGCAGTACATGCAGTATACAATATATTCATCTTACTAAGTTGCGATTACTATACTTTTTACGTAACTGCAAAATTTGTTTACTGTGTTACAATATACTTTTTTTTTTAATTTTCCTGTAACCTCATGATCTGGATGCTGTTCTCCATTTTTTGATGTAGTGTCTAATGAATGATCTGTAGTGTATGATCTGAAAGCATTGCTTGATTTTGAGTACAGGTGAAATGGTTTTGAGCCGATTGTTTGATTTTGCCAGAAGAGTCAGGGGTTTTGTGTTTAATGTTGTGAGAAAATGGGTGAAGGTTTCTAGAAATGTGTTTTAGCAATTGTAAAAAACTGTAAAAATGAAGGCTCCAAAAAAGGGTTTTCATATGCCATAGAAGAACCACAATTCGGTTCCCCAAAGAATCTTTCAGTGATCAGTTCATAAAAGAACCATTTTTTCTTAGTTGGAGAACATTTTAATAATCCCTTTTAGTAACCATTTTCTGCTAAAAAGAACATTTTGTGGAATGGTGAGTTTATCTATTGATCCAGCAGACCAACCTAATAATCTAATATCTAATAATAATCTAATAATCTAAGCGCTCGTGACCTGCAGATTATTGTGTTCCTGTGGTTGCCCTGCTGGCTCTATACATGAGCTTCAGAGCGCAACAGTATAGAGTAACTACTAGAACTAAGAAATATGATCATATCAGCCCAAAATTATCATCTACCTGTCATGTTACATATCAGTTTTAAGATTCCGATTATCCGTCACGACAGTCGCATTCTGGCCTGTTGATTGTACCCAAAATAAAATAAAAATACACAACTCATAGTTATGCTGTATTAGTCAGAACTGAAAACATTTTTATGCCTTTTATACTGAATGAATGACATCAGTGGTAATGTTTTTCTTTTCTCATTCCCAGCGCTCTTTGACTACAGATCTCTGACCATCACAACTACAAGACTGTCTCCAGTGTCCCACGTTTGGACCTCACAAAGACTGAACATCATCTACGTTCACTGCATCAGGGCAGACGTACACACTTTTCCTCATGGCAGAGAGAGAGAATTTGGAAATCTAAGTAATTCTTGCCCCTCGCCGTTCTCAAGTAAAGGATTTGGACACTGACTGGTGCTCTTTTCACATATACGCACATTTGAGAAATGACCGTAAGACCAAATGTAGGATGGTTTCTATGCAACGTTTTATAAAGAGGCCCCAGTATTTCAGAGACGAGCCTCAAAGGCACTTGTTGTTAATGTTTAAGTTGACATTGTTTGAACTGGGTTCTCCTCAGGTCTTATTTCATTCCTTGCCACTGACGTCTATGGTTTGCTCACTGGGCGATTAAAGCATTATGTGTTGACTTTAGTTTTACACTGGTGGACGATATGACCAAAAACTACCCCATGATATAAGTAATATTTAACCACAGTAACGAACAACATCACAATATAGCAAATCTGCCTGAAATCAGAGACGTTACTGTTTGAAATTAAAGTCATAGCCTTTATTTTTCTACATCGTCTCTTAAATGACTGCTAATTAAAACTGGAAAATGTTAAGCTCACATCAGGCTCTCTATTTTTCACTTAAGACAACTGATTTTTCCCTCACTGATGATTTTGAGAATTGTTTACTGTTGTTTAGTGCAAAACTGACCATTTTTAAATACCTTCATTACTGTTGTATGTTGAATTTTTGTGAATTTGTCTGAGCTTCAGACTTATGAAACTTTTCACGTGACAACCGATCATATTTTCATTAACACTTTTTGAGAATGGCTTGCTCTCAAAATCGACCAGCATATAAATCTCTTAATAGAACAAAACCGATGAATATTTAAAACTGTTAATTGTCCTGATCACTGCAGCACTGATATAACACTATAAATACAATATAGCTGTAGATCTAAATCACCCATATCATCATTATATATCATATCATCCAGCCCTAAAACTAAAACTTGCTTTATATGGTAAAACTGTAAGGCATTGTGGACATACATAACATAACATAACATAACATAACATAACATAACATATCTGTATGTCTAGTTTTGGGTTTTGTTCATGTTCATGTTTTCATGTCTTTTATTTTGTAGTTTGATTCATGTTGCTTCTTTGTGCCATGCTTCCCTTGCTCCTCATGTTCTTCCTTAGTCTATGTGTCATGTTCTGATTAGTTGTTTATGGTCATGTGGTTTTCATTTCTGTTCTGTCATTGGTTCCCTTGTTCCTTGTGTCACTTGCTCATTGGTTGTCTTAGTCATGTGTTCACTTAGTTCTTGCATTTAAAGCCATTGTCTTCCCAATGTTACTTGGTTGTGTATTGTTAATGTAACCCTGCTGTCGGTGAGTCTTATTGTCAAGTAAGTTCAAGTTCAAGTTCAAGTGGTTGCTTTGTTTGTTTGTTCACTTTGTTACAATAAACTGCACTTGGGTTCATCAACTCACATTCAGTGGACTGAATGTTACAGAATACACGACCCATAAAAATGAACCCAGCAGTTCGCCTCCTGAATCTTCATCCAGGGGACTGTACGATTGAAGAATACGTGGAGCAATTTTGTGGACTGTGCTGCAAAGTAGACTTCAACGTTATTGCCTTAAAAGACATTTTTCGTTTTGGATTAAATGAACCTGTTCGTTCATGGCTTCCTGGGGGAAAAATCGACCACGCCCTTCTGTTGAGTGGATCCTCATTTACTGTAGGAGTTGCGGATGAGGAGCCCCGCAACCCTACAGCATCCACCACACCAGAGAGTCTCCACATCCCGACCGTCATGTCTGGAGTTGTTCACGCTACGCCAAGTCCTGTTCCCTCCATGCCAGCCAGGTCAGTTTCTGTTCACGTCATGCCTACCAAGTCAAAAACTGCTCACGTTGTGCCTGCCCCACCAGAGACTGTTCACGTTATGCCAGCCAGGTCAGTGCCTGTTCATGTGATGCCTTCCAAGCCACAGACTGTCCACGGCATGTCTGCCACACCAGAGCCTTGTCACGCCATGGCTGTGATACCAGAGCTCCCTCATGTCATGTCTACCCAAGTTTCCCCTCAAGATTTTTTTTGGAGGGGCTATAGGTACCAAGCTCCTGCGGCTGCGGAGCTTGGTCCACCACTGCACCAGGACCCTCTGCTCCATAACCGCCCATGCCTGAAGGTCCAGGTCCGCCCACACTCCACGGCCCAGGCCCACCATTGCCATGCCATGGTCCAAGTCCTGTCTCCCTGCACGGGTCTGGCCTCCATCCCTCCTCCGGGACTATGTATTATTTTGGTTCATGTTGGGCGTCAGGAGCCGCCCTTAGAGGGGGGGATCTGTAATGTCTAGTTTTGGGTTTTGTTCATGTTCTTCTTTTCATGTCTTTTATTTTGTAGTTTGATTCATGTTGCTTGTTTGTGCCATGCTTCCCTTGCTCTTCATGTTCTCCCTTAGTCTATGTGTCATGTTCTGATTGGTTGTTTATGGTCATTGGTTCCCTTGTTCCTTGTGTCACTTGCTCATTGGTTGTCTTAATCATGTGTTCACTTAGTTCTTGCATTTAAAGTCATTGTCTTCCCCATGTTACTTGGTCGTGTATTGTTAATGTAACCCTGCTGTCGGTGAGTCTTATTGTCAAGTCTGTTCACGTTCAAGTCTGCTCATCATCAAGTCTGTTCATGTCAAGTGGTTGCTTTGTTTGTTTGTTCACTTTGTTACAATAAACTGCACTTGGGTTCATCATCTCACCTTCAGTTTGGACTGGGATCGTTACAATAACATAGCATAACATAACATAACATGACATAACAATATGTCTTTCTGTAAAGCTTTGAAAAATGCTATACAAACAGTTTTTACTTGTCTTCAACCTTTTGGTTACTAAAGCAAGTCTTCAATGAATATCTTTCCACTCAGACATCAATGAAAGGGTGTTGTGAGAACCTGCATGGACCAAAACTCACCCTGCCAGTTTAGCAAGGCTTCGTGTGAATTAATAAGAGCATGTACTTGAAACCACCCACATGTCTGGCTATAAACCTGAAAGTTAATACTCCTACTTGTGTACTGTATGTAAGAATGTATTTTCTTAGAAACTAAGTGGCTGTAGTTTGATTGTCATGATAAAAACATGGTTGCACGTCACTGCGAGTTAAGCTGTCACACAGGTCCTACATCGTGTCAACAGCAGAAAAAGCCATTCTGATCTGCCTGCTCATTACCGGATGCTGATTTAAGGCCGGTTTTCTCTCATTCCAGTTCCACTACAGCACCTGGGAGGAAAGACAAAACTCTTCTCATACATTTGCATTCCTCATTTAAAAGGATTGCATTCTTACAGAGAATCGAATAATAATGAAACCCATGTCAAAAAAAAAGGTTTGGTTTTCGATTACATCTGCTGTTTAAATAGCTGTTTTCTTTATTTTTCATAAAAAGGTTTTTTTTTTTTTTTTAAATAAACAAATTTATGTTCTTTTACATTTAATTATAGTCAACAAATCTGATTTGGCAAAGTGACTTTCCAAGAATGCTTATATAAAGTTTTCACCACTAATCGATTCTGAGCAGATTTTGCAGATCTCAAACGAGCCTATATTCCCCTCCAGCAACCTGTCACTCACATGAGATCCACCACAACCATCCAATCATTTCCCCACGGACACAATCAAGCCCCGCCCTACATTTGTTCTTGTTCCAGAAGTGTTTCACTCGGATATACGGCACACTAGGGAAGAAAAGACTAGTGTAACTTTTCTTTCATGACAACTTTAAAGATGCATGTTTGTCAGATGCAAGTTTGTCAGGATCCCATCCAGTGATGGGATCCTGACAAACTATTCTGACGTTTATAAGACATTGAATATTAGTTACTTAATACCATGATTTAAAACCAACAAAATATCAATATCAGCTGTCAGCACTACATCAAATTGATGCTGAATTTTGGCCATCTATATTCAACCATTTAACATCTCTGACTGCTATAGTGGTATGGCCATACAGCAACACAAGTACTTTTTTGAAATCATATCCTGAATTTTGTGGACATTCGTATTAATTTAGGTAACATTTTTGACACAACCCCTCATTTTTTGATAACATAAGAAATCAAACTGGAATAAGTTATTGATTGCATTTGAAGCAGGAAGTTTTACATCCAATCACATTAATGATGAATCAGAGAAATCAGAGAAATCAATTTAGTGATGTCGTGTAGTTGTGGTCTTGACTGGTCTTGAGGTAAAATCCTGAGTCATCTTAGTCTGAGATGATGAATGGAGCACATGGTCGCCGCGTGCTGGTTTTGTGCTCAACTGTCACATGTTACCCTGTCCCTCTTGTTACCTCATTATCTCATTATTCCCTCCTCTGTCAGATCAAAGTTTAGCTCTTTACCCTGGCTCTCGTCTGAGGACAGTGTTTATCTTGATCTTGTTATATTCATAGTTTTAGTCTTAGTCTTGTCTTATTTTCCCTGCCCTTATCTTAGTCAGAGTTAGGGTTTCTCTCTCTCTCTCTCTCTCTCTCTCTCTCTCTCTCTCTCTCTCTCTCTCTCTCTCTCTCTCTCTCTCTAGCCTCTTGTTCTTTTGAGCTCCTGTTTAGTTGTTTCATCTTTTCTCTCCCTTTTCTTTTGCTCCTGTCGTTCTGTCCTCCCACTTTTTGAAAATTTTTCCCCTTCAATTTAAAGCTTTATTTTTGACTTGACACAAAGTTTTATTTTGCACCCAGAGAGCTGTGTGTAAATTAAAGTTTACAGAGATACTCGTATAAAAAAAAAATCTAGAAAAGTGCACCTTGTTTTGAGACTGAATGACTGACACAGAGGCACGACGCTTCTCGGAACACCCCCGGTTCCTTCTTCCATGGCAACAGCGACTCTCTTTGCTGTTCGGGCTTATTAGGGCCCGAGCACCGATGGTGTGAGGACGCTATTGGAATTGCTCCGTTTATTATTATTATTCTGATTCTTCTCTGAAATGGATCGCATTTTTGAGGGCCTAAACATACCCGAAAACTTTGCACACGCATCAGAAGTGGTGAAAATCTACGTCTGATATGGGTTGCAGAATTGGGTGTGGCAAAATGGCTCGATAGCGGCACCTATAAATTTTCAATGAAGTGCCCCTCGTGCTACGTTTCACGTACAAGTATGAAATTCAGAACACACATTTAACAGCCCAATACCTACAAAAAAAAAGTATCTTGGAGCAAAATCTGAAACCGAACAGGAAGTCAGATATTTTTAATTAACTCTACACAATTTGTGCAATTTTTGCCATTTCCACACATTGTACTTTGACCAAATATGACCTTGATCTGATTAAAGCTCCAGGAGGATTTCGTTAGTCTAATCTAAAGGCCTTTGAGACGTTAAATTGCGAAGATCTAGAGTTTTCGCTGAAGGGCGTGTCCGTGGCGGCCTGTCAAAGTTCGATGTTTCGCCATGAACGCCATGAAGTTGTTGTAACTCGGGCATACAGTGTCCGATCTGCTCCAAACTTCACATGTTTGATAACAGTCCTGGCCTGAAGACATCTACATGGCAATATTCAGTTATAGTCATAGCGCCACCTGTTGGCAGCAGGAAGTGTGGCCCTCTAAAATGACTTTGCCAATTCTCCTGTATTTACTTGCTTACATGCATGTCGCCCACTGTTCGCTGTTTTCCTAAGGCCACCGGGTGGCGGTGAGCCTGGGTGCGAAGGCCCTTTCATCGCTGCTTGCAGCTTTAATGGGTATTGTAGTTATTCCCCAGGAAACTGGCAATTGTTAAACGTGACTTTTTTATTAAGTAAGTACATAAGTAAAATTTTATTTATATAGCACTTTTAACGCTACAATGCACAAAGTGCTTTACACAATATAAAAACACATCATTGAAATATATTAATGAATAGCTATACAATATATGAAGAAACAAAATATAAAATATCAAAACACAAAAAAAAAACACAAAAGACATCACAAAATACTAAAAGCACGTCTATACAAGTAAGTTTTCAGATGACATTTAAAAACAGACACACATTCAGATGATCTAATATCAACTGGAAAAAAAAAAAAAAAAAAAAAAATGATCTTCACTTTAGAATTTATCCATTATGCATCATTCATGTTAGTTATGAACCTGTATATAGTAGTTCTTAGTAGTTCTCTGGGAGGAATGAAAAAACAGTAGTTACTGATTAGCTGATAGTGAACTACCACCTTCAACTGAGCACTGTTACTTACTAATTCATTAATCAGAGTTTCTTGTTAGTTAATAGTAGTTACTAGAGTGTTAATAATGCGTTACTCATTTGTTCCTGTGTAGTTATTCATTAATGAAGGATCAGTATTCTAAAGTGTTACCGAAAGAAGATCTAAGACATCTCCCTGTTTTGTAAGGTCTCAGAAGCTCAGTTAAATGTATAGGTGCCAAACCATTTAAAGCTTTATATGTCAACAATAAAATTTTAAAATCAATCTTTAAATCAACAGGTAACCAATGTAAAGAAGCTAAAACAGGTGTAATATGATGAAATAACTTTGTTCGTGTCAGTAGTCTGACTGCAGCATTCTGAAGAAAGACAAAAACAGAGCGTGACAATAATCAAGACGGTAATAAAAGCATGTATCTGTATCATTAAAATTCAAAAAACTCCTCACTATGGAAATGTTTCTTAACTGATAAAAACAAGACTGAACCAACTTCTTGACATGAAATTCAAAATTTAAATTGGAATTAAAATAAACACCCAGATTTCTTACTACCTGCTTAATATTCGGAAAAACCCTATTAAGAGCAAGCTCAATCTGATTTTTACTTGAGCTCTGACCAATTATCACAACTTCGGTTTTTTCAGTAAGCTGAAATGTATGTCAAAATGACGGAAAGCATTTTGAACTATCCGTCAGCGTTTCGGTAAACTATGAATAATGTAATATGTTGGCTACCTTTTACTTGGTATTCTGTTAGAATAGCTATTGCTCTTATTGCTCCTGCACTGACTATTCATTCAACTGTTTCCAATAAATATGCTTATATTGGCTAACACTGATTCAGTGAATGCTTGTAGATTTTATATGATACTCTACAATAATAAGAATGAAAGGCAAGCACGTATCAAGTACAATATAAGCCCTATTTTCCTAAAGCATGTAGTGTAAGATTGGTTGGAAGCACAGGTGGGTAAACCTGCAAGGCATTTCTGCCAGACGCACCTCCGCCAGTGTCATCAGCCGGGAGCCACCCTTCCCTGATGCTTCGCTCCTTTAATCCGGGAACATCTCGAGGTGGTGGAGCAGTGGCTGGGACGTCTCTCTACTGCCCCCTGCAGCCAGCCCTAGGATCCTTTTTTTTTTTTTTTTTTTTGCCTACATCTTGTCTTTCCTGTGGAGCCAGAGCCAAAAGCTCCTATAAGTACTGCAAATTAAATGTCAATAGAAATAAAGAAATAAACACATGATATATGAATTGCTTGCTGTTGTGTAGTGTAATATGTCATAAAGGGTAGCAGGGTAGTTTCTTGTTTTTTTGCTAAACATTTTCTGTCAATTGTTCATCAACAATGTTTAATTAATGTTTCATTATTTTATACTCTATGAAAATTTCCAGTGCACCAGGCTACAATAATACAATGGTTGTATTAGTGTTTAAAACTTTACAGTGTATAGTAACATTAACTCCAATGATCATAACATGCTACATGGGTCAACATTAAAGGGTACATAACACACACAGTTTCCGCCAATCTCATGTTAATCTTGAGTACCTGTAGAGTAGTATTGCATCCTTCATATCTCCAAAAAGTCTTTAGTTTTATCATATTTATAAAAGATACATATGCTGTACCGAGTCTTTCTGAAAAAAGCAGAGGTCCTGGAGGAGTACCTGCCATGGGTAGAGCAAAAGAGTCACGAGCGCGCAGCTTTTGTGTAGAAATTGTCTGCGACATCATTATAAATAAAAAGGGAACAAAAACGTTTGTGTTGTTTACGTTTTATGCACTTGTGCACAGATTGCCAACAAAACACAGACATTTGATGCAGTTTTACTCAGCGCCCGTGATCTGTAAATCCAGCGCCGAACTGGGACTTGTTTACAAATCATTCATCACCGAAATCCCGGGAACAAACAGACATACGTGCACAACTCCATTGCTGCCCCGGAAAAACAAACTGCATCCACTGTTCCCTTAACGCTGGGTTCTTTGGGAAGCTGAAAAAGGTAATCTTTCCCTCACAACCAAATACTTCTTTGGTGCCATTGTTGAAAAGTCTCTTGGCTTCTGTAACCCGACCGAAGCACGTTGCTCTCGCTCTGGGTGGTGTGTGTGTGCACGCTTATCAGGGAGAAGTGCCCATACAAGGAATTCTGCCCTTTATGACGTGATACAGGTCCATACTCGAAAAAAAACTTTCCGAAACATATCCATTGTTATGTTTAGCATGAAACTTATGTTTAGCATGAGAATGCAACTCTTTAACAGTGTAAATAAGTCAGAATGCATGAAATAGCATAGCATTAGATTTTTTTTTTTTTTTCTCGGAACAATGATGAAGAAAAGAGCATGGACAAAGATGAAAAGGCCAGAAAAGAGAGAGAGAAAGCACAGACAGCAGCACAGACAGACGTGTTCAGCCCACTTCAGTGTTCACTGTTGAATCGTGACTGTCCTCGGCTCCACTACTCTGCAGCAGTTGGTGGAGTTTTGTGCTTTCATTGTGCAAATGCATTTAAAACTCAAACCCCAGCCCTTGCTAAAACACACACCAGGCCTTCATCCCAGCAGGGTTCAAAAACTGGAAAAAGCCATCAACAAATTCACAGCTCACCAAAGTAGCCAAGTTCACATAATTGCTGTCTTACAGTTTTTTTTTTGTTTTTTTTAAATTGCTTTGGTGCAGTTTTCACAAGCAATTGGTCAATTTTCAAAACTCTTAGTACTAATATCACAACAGATCATCAAAGTGCACTTTTTTTCAAACATTTCAGCATATTTTCAATTGTTTTAGTACAATACACAAAATCACAAAGTATGCTTTTCACTTCACAATATCAGTGTTTCATCTATATAAATGTTTCATTCACAGTGACTGCCTTTCATAATGCTATTACTATCAAACTTTTAATCAGACGATTTTAACATGTCAATCATACAACAGTATTTTGAATAGCCACAGAGACATTGCACAGCCTTGATGTTTTTTTATCCTCACTAATTTTGCGCTCTGGCTCAAATTGAAAAGGCTGATCGGGTTTTAAAAGGAACCCTGCAGATTTTAAGACTTGTATGCGTTACTAGATTACCATTGCACCAAAACATACATAAAAAGCCTCAAAGTCATCAGGGCTAAAGTGAAGAGAACAAAGACGCAGTTAGGAAGTTTTATTCATCCACATTCTGCACAACTTCCCATTCTTTTCTCCTCTTATCTCTAGTAAAGCAGTGAAGACTTACATCGCTTCTCTTGTGGTTCATCAACTGAAAATTACAACCAAAAGCTGCACAATGTGGCATCGTATATTATATTCCGAGTTGTGTTGTGGTAAATATAGGAACAGGACAGTGTCAGTAGCTCCCCGAGTGCAACCATTTGACGTCATGGACATAGAACGCACTGTACACCTAAACAAAATGGTGCCGCCCATTGTCCAAATCGGTCCAAATATGTCATGGATTTTTTAAATAACGTAAATCTTTCATGGGTTTTCTACTACATATTTCAGTAAGAGACATCATTTACGTTATATTAAGCCATACAAGTCTTAACACCAGGGGTTCCCTTTAAAATAGCTTTAAAAAAATACTAAACAATGTTTTATTAAAAATGTAAAAATGCAGACAGTTTTCTGGTTTAGGGGTAGGGCTAGTGTAGGGGGAGAGAATGTACAGTTTGTACAGTATAAAAACCATTACGCCTATGGAATGTCCTCACTAAGATAGCAAAACAAACCTGTGTGTGTGTGTGTGTGTGTGTGTGTGTGTGAGAGAGAGAGAGAGAGAGAGAGAGACTGTGACAGAGATTTGCAATTTGTGAACATAGAGCAGGATAGAGTACAAGGGAAAACAGGAAAACAGTCAATGCTGTATAACATCAGATTGATCAGAGATACATCAGAAATAAGAGAGAGAGATGGCATCAAATACAGCATTTCACATTAATTATGTATGCCATGTGACACTAAACAGATTACCATGGTAGAGACTGCCACATTACTGTAAGTCACCCTTATAAAGGTCATCTTCAGTATAGATTCAGTCATATGGCACAGTGAGAACATCTACTGTATTGGCAGCAAACTCTGTTCTAGCACAGAACGTCATGACTGTGTCATACTTCATCACACCTTTTGATAACACACTGAATAGATACTATTAAACATTATGGATTTTATGCCAATTATGTAATGTAGGTAATGTAAGTGTATTTTCTAATGTGGCATCTGTAGCCTGTGATACTGTGATTATTTCAGCATCAAGGGTGATATAGAAACATGTATCTTGCATTGTTTGCTATTGAATTGAACTGATTGTTAAAAGTACTAAATTGAAAGAAGATCATACTGTTGATCATTTCGGTGATTAAACCAAATGTTCTTATTACATACCACAATAATCTTGTGTTTTGAAACAGTGATTATGTAGATTGAAAATATGTACAACTAGAATGAAAGCATGAGATCAGGTTTTGAAAGAATGACTAGCTGTGTTACAAGTGTGATCAGTTTGGATTTTTGTACTAAGAGTTTTGAAAATGTACACCTTACTTGTGAAAGTAGTACCAAAACAAATAAAAGAAAACTGTAAGAGACTTGTTGATGCCCAGGTGTCTTCTCCCAAAAACATGCAAATGAGAGTGTGAAAAATGTCTCATGAAAATTGTAGGTTCAGTGCAGTTTTGGCCAGACAGTAACAATGCTTTAAGGGGTCATAATAGCCAAGAAGGCAAACTTGCATTTGCATTTGCTATTTAAACAATGTGGGCGCTGGACGTGAAAATAATAACTGCATCGGGCTGAAACTAGCAAAAAACACTTGCGTCACGCCTGGCGTCACATTGAGCCGGGTCTATGATAGGGCCCATAGTTAGTAGCATTTAAAACTACCTCTGCTGGCTCCCTTCAGTTTCTCGGCTCCTCTTCTGTTTGCTCCACTCTGCTCCATGGATCTGCCTCGGGTCTTCCGGTCTCCAGCTCCGCCTTGGCACACTGATCCTCTCCAGCTCCGTCTTGGTCAGTCGTTGCTCTGCCTACGCCACGGTATTCCGGGCCTTTCAGCTGTGCCTCGTCCCTCCACCCCTCAACCATCCTTCCCTCCAGCTCTGCCTTGGTCCTCAGTCACACCACCTCAGTCCTCCAGCACCCTGACTCCACCTCGGCCGCTTGTCACCGCGGCTCCGCCTTGGCCTCCAGGACCTACGGTTTCGCCCGGTCTCTATGTCTCCTCGGCTCAGCCTGGGTCTCCAACTCTCCTAGCTCCACCACTGGTGGTCGGAACTCTGACTCCATCTTGGCTCCTCCCACCATCGGTTCTGCCATGGTCCTTCATCCTGGCTGTGCTTTGGGTCACCTGTATCCTCCCTCCATCGTCGCCTCCCTG
The DNA here is from genome assembly GCA_039654765.1 of Mylopharyngodon piceus. Classification (NCBI taxonomy): domain Eukaryota; kingdom Metazoa; phylum Chordata; class Actinopteri; order Cypriniformes; family Xenocyprididae; genus Mylopharyngodon; species Mylopharyngodon piceus. The sequence continues at coordinate 2,829,344 of CM077445.1, forward strand.
GCTCTTCCCTCCATCTCCACAGTGGTATCTCTATCTGCTGGCTCCTTCCAGTCTCCACCTCCTCGTCCTCCTCCAGAGTCCCTACCCTCCCTCCTCTGTTTGACTTTATTTAGTTAGTTGACATTATTTAGTTTTGGTTTAGTTTTCTCTGTTTTCATTTTGCCTGTGTTCGTGGTCATTGTTAGTTTCCATGGTTGTTGATTAGTTTTACTCCTGGTCTTAGTTCTGTTGTTTACTCCCTGTGTATTTAAGCCCTCAGTCTCCTTTCTTCAGTGTTCGGTCTCGTTTATGTTTATGTGGTTGTTTTTTATTCTTATTTCCTTATGATCTCCTGTGTGTTCTTAGTTTATTGTACAATAAAGTCTTTCTGTTCAATTTTCCTCATCATTATGCACTCTATAAAACCACCAAGCCACAAAACAAGATAAACAATGCAATAATTGCATCTGAAAACAGCACTCACAAGCATAATATCAAAGAAATCATGCAGACACAATATTCTTAATGACATTCATCATATAGAGGTCACTACAGTGTACAGCTATTCAAAAAGCATTTTCTTGCATATGCATGGGTTTTGATGGCATAGTTGCACATCAAACTCTACAGTGGACACTAGCGCATCATCCTATACACTGCCACCAAGTGGCAAGTCGTTGTATGTCAATTTTTTCCCCCTCCAAACCAAGATGGCTGATGGCCAGTTAGAAATGCCAAGTTGCTCCGGGATATCCATCCATTCCTTCTATCCTAGAAGACTCTTGCAGGTTAAAAAAATGTTGTAGCATCAAGCAATATCTAATGAGTCACATCACAGTTAATTTTTTCAAGTACTGATTTTAGATTGGGAGAAAATTCTGATTAATCATCTGTCCACTATCCGCTTGTTAAGTCGTGACATAAGGAACGCTGTTTCTGGGTCCAAGCCTCGACTTGTTTTACTTGAGAATGGCATCTCCACGGCCGTTTATGAGCACTATTTATTCATATTAAACATTTAACATTTTTAAGTTAAACATTTAAAATACTTACAGTCTACACAACAGTCTTCGTGCTCACAGCGTCACAGACATTAATATTTTAACGATTTATAAAAGATGAAACACTGTCTGGCCATCTGGGATTTTGGTATGGAGATAAAGGTTATGATTATAATTTTTTGGATGTATTACACCACATCGTGTGTGTATATTAGCACCATTTGTTGTTTTCTTGTGGTATGAGATAGAGCGTTTGGACTCGGAAGCGCTGCCGCATGACGTCAGACTTAACAACCGAATAGTGGACATCATTCATCAATAGCTATATTTCAGCTACAATTCATACTATTACTGTGACTGTTGTTTTTGAAAATACTTCATCTGCAGTAACTTTTTTGACTGTAAATAAATGTATTTGTGTTATTAGAATGTAATTTGCATTAACATCAAAAAAGTAATCTGATTACGTAATGCATGGTACTTTTAATGCATTACTATGGAAGTAAAATAATGCCAAATGTTTTTGAAATGAAAAAGCTTGTTGAATTGCACTACTTGAAATAAAAAGCATCGTATTAATCGTGCTTGCATTTTAATGCATTGTATTTTTATGGGCGAAAAAATTCAACATGGTTGTATATTTAAGCTAGGAATATTTCAATTCTAAACATTTCACACACATTTTCATTATTAAAAATTCAATAATCCATATTCACCTTTCAGATTTCACTTCCAAAATATTCATTCTGTTTAAAAATACAACCTATAATATTCGATGGGCAATTTTCGGTCAATTATATTTCGCTTTACAAATTTGCTTTCACAATTTCAGTGCTTCAAAAGCCCTGTCCCAAATGGCACACTTTCATGTGCACTTTCGGTCTTGTGGACTAACAATGGCTGCTGCGTGTGCGTGTCCATTAAGTCCACGAGACCATAGGGTGTCCCATTCGTCATTTTATCTTTGTGCTTGCAAGAACCCTTTGCGGCCGCTATGCGCCCTCGATGCGCACTTCTGCTGAGCCCGCAAGCTACACGGAGGACTTCTACCCGGCATTTAAAGCGGCATTACGTCACAAAAGAGCGGACTCAGAGGAAGACCGTGAGGGTTTAGGGTGCCATTTGGGACAGGGTCAAATTCGACAGAAAATTCAGCATTTCGCATCCAGGAACTGCAGGAATACCCGTAGAGATTCATGATCTCCATCTGCTGTTCGTCGGCCTCACCAGCAGGTGCCGCTAGCAATAATTAAAGCAAGTCATCCATTTCATTCACAAAAAAGGATTTACAGAAATGAAGCAAGCAATAAGTGTATGTGTGATGATGATCAGGGCCAGTATACAGAAAAGGTGATAAAGACACAAAAGCAGTGTTTATGCTTAATTCAATGTCTTCACGATTACTTTCCCTGTGTAGCCTACATGTAAGCAGTTTTCTCTACCGTGAACAAGATTATAACGTTATTCCCAATGCTGATGTACAGATCACGCCACACATTACGTAATCATGTTGGAAAGGTCACGCGTGACGTAGGCGGAAGTACCGATCCAGTGTTTACAAAGTGAACATGCAAAGACTAAGTCAAATGCCCTTTACAAAAAAAGGTATATATATATATATATATATATATTTTAGGAAATGGCCGATGGTTTCTCTAGATAAGACCCTTATTCCTCGTCTGGGATCGTGTAGAGCTCTTTGAAGCTGCACTGAAACTGACATTTGGACCTTCAACCCGTTGAACCCCAGTGAAGTCCACTATATGGAGAAAAATCCTGGAATGTTTTCCTCAAAAACCTTCATTTCTTTTCCACTGAAGAAAGAAAGACATGAACATCTTGGATGACATGGAGGTGAGTAAATATCAGGAAATTTGAATTCTGAAGTGAACTAATCCTTTAAGATAATTTTTGTTAACATTTTTTCAGTGTATATTTTTTATCAAGCAAAATAAAACCTAATCGACTGATTTTAAGAGAAAAACATGATTTAATTTCACCGAATCTTTACACCAACAAAAACAATTTTTATGGGTTAAATCAAGACTGTTGGTGAAGACAGTCAAAAGGTAGGACATTTTCACTCAGGGTTGCACATAAAAAAGCACATTTATTTGTAAGGTAACAAGCTGGACAGCTTAGCTGAATTAATGTTCAATGTTTGTACAACACTGTAGCATAATCTGAAACATTATTTGTTGCATATTGTATACTATTTCACACACTATTCTTAAAACAATAGTAGGCAGTATGCACTGTGTACTGGTATACTGCAGTAAGTTAGTGTGCCATTTCGAACACAGCCTCTGTTTTCCTATGAAGGTGACTTTAGTGGAAGAAGCGAGGCTTTTCGAAACTTCGAATCAGTTGAACCGATTGCATTTCAAAATGATTCACTGTTTCGAAACTCAGCACGCTGATGACATCTGCTGGCCAAAGACATCAATGACATCTGCTGGTAAAGCAGGCGTGCGTAAGTCGTGTAAAAGCAGCGAGAACAGCGTGACAGGGTCTACGAAATGTGTAATGTCGCCTACATTATCAGTAAATTCCATTAAAGATAAGTTATCTGTATAATATGCAGGCTTTTATTAATTCGTAGCACTTATTTTGTGTATCATCAAGTTTGTAACAACACAGTTTTAAAAACTTTTTAAGAAAATTATGCTTTCATTATGAATGTCATGCTAAGTTGAATTATGAAACTGGCTCGGTGTCCGTTACACTGGAAAAATATTTTGGCCTAAATTTAAACTTTATGTATCAGAATATAAAATTGCCATCCAGATTACACAGATTTAACATAAACTAATAAACTTAATATGGTGCATATTTGTCAGTCATACACAAATAAAACAGGCACTATTTAGGTAAACGCACTAATAAACTAAACGTCTTAAATTCACAATAACCGGGTTAAAGCAAAGTCTCTGTCTATAGTCTTTGGTTAAAGCCACTCGAAGCACTGATTCGAAACAAAAGATTCGGATCTTTTGTAAGGCTGATTCGAACGCGCAAAGCACAAGCGGCTCAGAGGGAAGATGGCGGCCGCCTACCTGACCCACCAACAGAAGGTCCTGCGACTCTACAAGAAATCCCTGAGGCATATCGAGTCTTGGTGTATTTTCAGGTGAGGGTTAACTTTATCAACTTTATAGTTGCAGTTGTATGGGTTTGTATCAGTGTTTACAGGCCGATCTGAGAACACAAACACGGCAGACGATCTCAGTCACCCTGATAACTCCTGTGTTCGGGTAAATATGAACTACTGACACATGCCCTGCACATTTGCATCTATATTAATTGCCAGTAAAAGATACTGAAATACTGAGATGCGTTTATTTGATGGCGATCGCTTTGATCAGATATATTTAATCCAGTTCAGTTTCTCGTGTTCAGAACAGGCGTTCGTTTGCTTATTTCGTCGTTCAACCTTCATGTTTTGTTGAGATGGACTTCCTTGCTGTTTGGGACCCCAAATGGAGTTTTCTCACGGTGCTGAACTCGGGTTGTCCTCTTTTTAAAGCCTGCTTTAATGTCGCGCTAAACTTGGAATTGTATTTTCTAGAACCGGATGCAGTGCGCGGTTTGTCCTGTAGCGGCGCTGATGAGTCAGTGTGTAGTGATGGCCGCTCATCATGATTCTTCGTTCATCCAAAGAGTTTAAAACTCTGTTATGTTTGCTGTTGCCACGCACACATGATTATACATAAAATAAGCTTTCTTTATACAAGTTGTGTTGTGTGTAACTTAACCTGTACGCAGCAGACTTGTCAAAAGTGATACTGGATCATTTTACTGATTTGATTCAGCAAAAATGAAATGATTTTTAAATGTTACTTTTCGTCCATAGACAGCAATATAATCAACACTTTCAAGTTCCAGAAAGGTACTAAAAACATCGTTAAAACAGTCATGTGACTGCAGTGGTTCAACCTTAATGTTATGAAGCGACGAGAATACTTTTTGTGCGCAAAAACAAAACAAAAATAACCACTTCATTCAACAAATTCGTCTGCCCCCTGTCATACTGTTAAGCTATTTTCATTGCAGAGCTTCAGTATTTACGTTTGAACGCGGGCTCAGTATTGGCCAGCTCCTGCGTCAGCATCACACGCATGCGTGGTGCTGATCACGTGACCAGAGATGGCCAATGCTGAGCCACCGTTCGGACGTAAACACTGAAGCTCTGCAACGAAAATGGCGACAACGAGACAACTAGGGATGTGCCGATCCGATACTCAGATCGGGTATCGGCTCCGATACTGCCATTTTTGCCGGATCGGGTATCGACCGGACGGGACCGATCCAAATACGATATTGTGCGTGTACTATTCTGAGTTATTGTTAAGCTCCACAAAAGGCACAAAAACATTAAAAACACCATAAAGTTTTCGTGCACTATAGGCGTTTCTCAATGTCAAGGAAGGATCCTCGGAAGCCAGAATTTCGAGGATGCTACGTCATCGACATCCGTCGAAGGACTGTTCCAATGTCGAGGATCCTCGGAATTTCAAACAAGGACTGAGTCCTTCGTTCGAAAAATATCCCATATACAGGAAAGGATGCATATGTGTAGCCTTCGCGCTCTCAGATCACCCACAATCCTATGCGCGCAGCTTTGCGATCTTGTTCAAAAAATTAAAAACAAAATGTCGGACGTTAGCGGGCAATAGGCTATGCTTTCAAATGTAAGTATATTTACGTTACCAAACATTTGTTATAACTGTAATAAATATGTCAGATAAATAAAGTTTAACGTTTAAATTGCGGTACAAATTACTACCGTATTGATATTATAAATTATACAAATTACGTTATTGATGGCTAACTGAACCGGACCGTCATTTAACAATTGTTAGCTTGGTTGCCGTCACCGGCATTTCTTTTATAAATAACTAGTTAAGTTGTCCAAAGTAATTTAACGTTAATATTATACCATTATACCATTCACAGCGTTATTCATGCAATGACGTGCACTTGCTAGTCTGTTCCATTTACGTGTTCTCCGAATGCTAAAGAGGAGCCTCGCCTAGCCTCTGAAGGAAGTGACTTGGAAGTCCTGCCAAGGAAGTATCCTACTTATACATTGAGAAACGCCTTATATTCCAAGTGTTCTGAAGACATCCATAGTTCAATGTGAGGTACAGATGAATATTTAAGTCGTTAAATTAAAGTTCACGTAAATGCCTCCCTCCGCTGCGGCTGTCAGTCATTCTCAGTTCAGCATTCAGACTGCGTGTCGCGTTCGGTTATGACAGTCAACACAATGAAACTCTCTTTAAGATGATTCAATGTTTCTATTATTATACTTCATCAAGATACCGGTAATACAATACGCATCAATATATCTTCACTTTGTGCTTTGAACTTCTTAATGCTGCGCGCTGTGACTCCATGATGCTTCAAGCGCATCATTCTGCACACGGGATGCGCATAAGCGCTATGTGCCGCTGTGTATGGGAGCCGTTCATATTATAATACTTTTGTGCAATGAAAGATTGTCAATAGCCTTTTTTGTTCTGTCCTATCTATCATATGTTGCTGCCTCATTAAAAACTGCGCCATAAATTTAAAAGAAATATCTTTTAATTTTATAGCATATATTTATATATTTAGTTTATGTCATGTATGACTTATTCATGAAAAACAAGTCACGAGTCATGGATGGATGCAGCTGGATTCCTGTTTATTTTGAATGTCTACCAAGCTAGTGAAGCTATTGGATTATTTGCAGTTGTTGCACTGATGCACAATTATTTAATAAATAATTCACTACATTTGTGTCTGTTTATTTTGTTTTACAAAGTAATGTTTAAATCAAGCCTGATGCCTTGCACAAAAGAATGATCCCAGTCTCCTCCACACAGTGAGGCATACAGTTTATTAGGTAACTCAGCACTTTTTTTATTATTATTATTATTTGAATATCGTATCGGTATTGGCCGATACTGAATCCCAGGTATCGGAAGCGAAAAAGGCGGATCGGAGCATCCCTAGAGACAACGAGTTTCTGATACACACCTGATGGTCTAAAATCGCTTGAATGTCCAAACTGGCAAGCCTTAAACACACACAGCTGACAGTTTAGTGAAGACGCAAGTGAAAGTGATCTCACTTCAGGGCTCACCGCTCGCGCTCGTCTGTGTGTTGACTCGCCGATTGAGTTCACCTCCGTGTTGCTTCCATGCCACTGACTGGACGGGGCGGAGTCATGTGACTACACACGCGGTAGTATGTTTTTAAGGGCAAAGTATTAACAGGATTTAAAAAAAAAAAAAAAAACGCAATAACTGACATGGGAAAATTGTCAGTTAGAGGTTCTGAATTTCAGTTTTGGTTATGTTTCTATTAATCGTCCGGCCCTATTCTCATTCATGCGTTTCATCACTCTGAAGTGTCAGTACAATAGTGCCATATATTTACATAACGCGATATACATAATATTCCAAAGTCTCTAATGATAGACGTTTTATATCGTGGTAACAATAAATATCATCATACTGCCCAGCCCTAAGAGTCTCCCTAAGAGTATTTCCTGATATCAGGGCTGCAGACTAACATCTGTAAGACGGAGAACCAGCACTGATTTGGCAGCGCCGGGTACTAATAATATTACATGTTTGTAGGGCTGCACAATACTGTAAAAAGACTGATATACGGTATATTGAAACTGACAATATTTAGGTTTTTCTGTGATATTGCAATATGAATAGCGACTTGAATAGTGCTATTAGGAAAGAATGAATCATTCTAGAATGATTGGGGTGATTTTGTAGGGAGTGAACCTGCATAGAAAATAATAAACAAATTACAATAACATTATAATCTCCTTTACATGTAAACCTGCTTACATGTACGTGGGAAAAAGAGTAAACATGGAATTAAACGTAAATGCTGCTTTTGTCTTAATCAGCTTTTCCGCATATATACTGGCCCTGATAATCATGAACACTTGCTCCATTTCTGCAAATCCGTTTTTGTGAATGAATGACTTTACCTGTTGCTTTAGTTATCACCGCTAACAGCAGACGGAGATGCTTTTGTTTCAAACACGTTTTACATTTTGTTTTCAAAGACAGATCTGAGAGCTCAAATCTCTCAGCGTGCTCAAACTTGTGAATTTTTTTTTAAATAAAACGTTTGTATGCCACTGTCAGTATAGTAATGTGCTGTTAGTCTGTAATTCTCGTGGCTTGCTCTTTTTCAGTCCAAACAGTTTGGTTAATGTAAAATACAGTTTTATGCAGAAGATAAAGTGTCAGCATTTCTGTTGACATTTCCCTAAATGATGAAAACTAGGGATGCTCCGATCAGGATTTTTGCAGCCGATGTGACTATCGATTTCTTGTCATCACGATCGGCCGATCCCGATCATTCAAGCTTTATATAAGTGATATATCGGCTCTCTGTTGACTGTTACTCACAACTATTTTTCAGATAAAGTAATACCACAGATATTGCCTTTATCTTATTTACAGTAAAAAAAAAAAAAAAAAGTTAAGTAGAGAATCTAATAATAAGCACAACAAATATTAATTTTACAATAAACATTTTAAAAACAGAGCTTGCACAAAACATTATCCAATATTAGGATGCTTTGGCTTATTAAAGAGTTTACGTGTATATGAGTGTTTACACTAGTATTTCTCATAACACATACCGTAATTTGTTTATAAGCCATAGTTGCAATTAGCTAATCCTGCTAATGACGAGCCATATGTTTACAGGTGTTTGTATGCCTTGTTCTTAGCTGTGTCATTTCATCTAAAGTTTCTCTTCCATTTCAGGGACAAATATCGCTTCTATGCGTGTTTGCTGCGAGCGCGCTTCGATGAGAACAAGCATGAGAAGGACATGGTGAAGGCCACCCTGATGCTGAAGGCAGGTGAGGAGGAGTTCTGGGCCAATCAGCACCCGCAGCCCTACCTGTTCCCAGACTCACCTGGAGGAACGTCCTATGAAAGATACGAGTGCTACAAAGTAGGTGAATCAGTCAGATGTGTATTGTGTAGTGTTTTTGCAAAGGAATATGTGTTGGTCTAATTACCAATGTGAGAGAAATGTTTTGAAAGTGTACGCAAATAATTGCTTTTCTTTTGCTGTGAACTCTGATCTGTGAATTTGCTTAGCAAGAAGTCTTGAAGAGGAGGATCTAAAAGACAGAGTAAATCATAGAGAAATCTTGTTAAAGGGCCCCTAATATGGTCATTTACAGGGTTATAATTTTGTTGATGGGGTCTACTAGAATAGATTTAAATAATTTAATATTAAAAAAAATATTTTTCTCTTTGTCTGAACACTCTGTCTAGCCCTATTCGCACGGGATTAGTATTATCTGGGGACCTCATGCATGGATCGCGGAACCGGGGGGCCGCCCGGGTAACTTTTGAGGTCTGGTACAAATATGATATTCAAAAATACATAGGCTACAGGTCCATATGTATGCACAATTAATCATTAAAATATTGCAATCTCGATTCAAACACACTCTCGATCTTCTTCCTAAATGACAAAAATTCTGCAGTCTATTAAACCTTTAAAGTTACGATCATGCCGGAATATTAATTTAAACTTGCTTTAGCGCTGCCGCTGATCCAGAGAGCGCAGCACTCATGTAAGCTATGTCTGAAACAGCTTCACAAACAGTGTTTTCAGCTGACAGTATTGCTATTCCTTTGTTGCAAACATATGAAAATATTGGGCTAAAAATTATAGTCTGGATATAAACCAATGCTGTGGCTTCCGCAATCAAAATGAGTAAATTACCTTTGAAACTAACAGCCGTGGCTCATCTGTATGTGGGGCAAAGCCCCACCAAAATATTCATCCAAACATAGACCTCTATATAAACTGAAACAATAATAAATTGTAAATGTGTTCAGCATTCTGCAACAAATATTTTTCGGATTTTCTAGACTATTTTAAGACGTAAAGTGAGCAGGATATTAAAATTTAACGAATGGCTTCGGTAGGCATGTATACTAAGTGGGGCAGCCGGTCTCGGAGCCCTCCCCAGCTCTACAGCGCCCCACAGTTTTCCAATGTAAATCTGTGTTGAAAATGGAACTGCAGCACGCTGTAATTGTGAGCCATTGGGGCAGATTTCAGGCTGTCCCGCTCCAGTCCAGACCAAGACGATATCAATCCGCTTCAGCTATGTGTGTATTAGTCTGCATCAGGTCAGTAACTAGTTGGCATCATTAGTACATAAGTGGACTAGCATATAAAATTAATAAAATGTTGCTATAAATCCTTTAGTTTAAACGTGCTTGTGTGAATAGATTTAAGTTTTATAGTAGCCTACTGTTGTGTTTGCTTTATGTTTGGTAAGAGAACAGACATGACTTTCTTTTCCTCACTGGAATTCCTCCACAGCTTCTTTTTATTAAACTTTCAAAACTGCAGAATACAACAGCACGTTCCTGACACATTTCACACATTTTGTAAGTATAAATTGAAACACAACAATAATTTAAATAAAAAGAATCAAAACAAATGAACTTAAAATTAAAGGGCATCACAAACATTAAATTCATTTAGCAAAGATCTTTGGGCTTTTCGATTTTTAGACTTTAAAGGCTGTTTGAAAATTAGCAAAATTGGGTTTTCCATTTATTTTGATGAATATAAAATTTTCCTAATAACAAAAACAAATCGATAATAGGCCTATTTCTTTTTAGAAAAGTCATATTCATTTGAATTAAATATGTTTCCCTCATTTGAGTTGGAACTTTTTGGGGAGTTCTCGGTATTGTGTAACAAATAAAACACTGACAACTTGTAATATGTTAAAACGCGTCGTGTCGTGTGTCAGTCAACATTAAAGCGCCACCCTCAGGCCGAATAACGCAACGTCTGCCAAAAGTGTTCTGCGTGTTTTCAGCGATTAGAATATAAAGCATGCAAAAATGTTTACGCTATCATAAACTAGCGCTAAGACCCAGAATCTGCCCTACCTAAATTTATGGTCAGGAGAAACTAATGTAACGCTTGATAAAGATTGTTTCTAGGCCTATTGATGAAATATATCTATATGATGAAATTCGTTCAAAAACTCTGAATGAAACAAGTGATCCAGTGTGCGAAGTTCTACAAACCACGCCCCTCTATTCAGCTTCAGCTTTCTCTTTCTGCAACTTGTATAGTTGTATGGTGTGTAGCGATATGACCCAGCACCCAAAATACTATCAAAACACTCCAACGCGAACTCAGTTTTCGCGAAAGATGAATCAAAAGACACACAGGAAACAAAAAAAAATGATATACGACCCACCAAATCACAGAGATGCCGATTCGAACTGGACTAATATTATCACAGGACCTTGGTGTTTGGCGAAATATGGTAGGTCATTTGTGGGGGAATTTTTACTTTACAAATTACAGACATGGGCGATTCGCACAAGAGTAAGATCTCAGACAACCTCCAGGATTATTACAAATGACTAGAGATCCCTAGATAATACTAATCCCGTGGGAATAGGGCTTTTGCACATTCATGGGTATTTTTATTTTTTCCTCCGTTTAAAAAAAACTCATCCACACAAGCATGTTTAAAAAAATCTATATCTCTGTCCACATGAAAACACAAAAACACAATATGAAGCGCTGTCAAGAGCATGCCAAACCAACAGGTGGCGATGTAACCCTAACCTTAAAGCCATGTTGGCCAATCAAAGCCCTGTTAGCACAGTTATTAGCAGCAATATTTTGGCTAGGTCCATCATTGCTAAGACTCGCCTCATGTAAACAAAGGAGATAGCGGTGCACAATCTGACATCAAACAAAGAAGATAACCGCACACACTCCGACGTCACTGGCCAAAATCTCCGGTTTAACCGGCGACACGACAACACTGCAACCGGAGTGTCTGAAAAAATTCACCCTGGCAGGAGTTTACAAACAGGTTCGGTTTCAGTGACCGGATACCTTGTTTGCGTGTGGACGAACGGCCAAACCGCATAGAAAAAGCTGCGGTTTTGAAAATACCCGTGTTCATGTGGACAGGGCCTTAGTTTCGTTTCTTTAAAACCTGCCTTCCAAAAAGCGCAGTCAGCTCTGAATACTCGCTGAACTCTGCATTTGGACATGATTTTTGTGTGTTTGACCATTTCATTTTTTTTTGATAACTTTTAATAACTCATTTTAGCAACAGTAGACTGTAGTCAGGGTTAACTGATTTGACTGATTTGGACATTGAGTTTAGGCTTTAGGGAGGAACAGAAGCGCAACGCTTACATGTGTCGACGTTCATTAACTGCACCACACCTTCATGCTGTTATAAATTCAGTCATTTAAGGCCCTGATATACGTCAAACGAAATCGAAAAATGAACTGACGTGACGTCATTTCGAACAAAATCAGGCCAAAATGAAGTTCGTTTTGTGAGTTCAAAAAGGTTTGCCAAAGTGAACTCTGAGGAAAAGTTCTACCGTTTCGTACTACCATTGGTCCATGACTATAACGTAATAGGAGGAGTGCACTGAAGCTCCGCCTTCTTTCACGCTGAACTCTTCTGACTCATTTCATCTGTTGAGTCCGTTGAGGTAAGATCTCCACGGGTGAAAACATGAACACACTGGATTTATTGTAGAAAATGAAGTTGTGCTTCTGATGAAATGAGGCACTGACATGGTTTTTCATGTTTGATAATGTAAAGCTGCTTGCTTTTAAGCTGTCTATTGAATAAAATGCCATAAACGTGACATGACTTTACTGCAGGGCTCAACGCTAAGGATTTTTTTCTGCTGGCCCAGTCGACAGTGGCATACAAACGTTTTGTGGCCCCACAAAAAAAAATTTATAAAGTAAAAGAAAAGAAAATGGGCCTATAAAATAAGCCTAGTTATTTTTTACTGTCTTTGATTCATGTAACCTTGATAAATAAGGTTATGGCACCTAGATTAACTCGCTTAAATTTTAAATATTGTTAGACAAGTAAACATAAATTAATAAAATAGGAACAAATAATCAAATTACAAGTAATAGCACAAATAAATACAACAGAATAAACATAAATGAAAAACAGTGCTTTTCAGGCTTTTTATGTAGGCTTAAACAGCCCATTTTCCGGTACAGAAATTGTAATATAATGTATAACTAGATTAAACTTTATTAAAGTTAATCAGTCAAGAGCAGTTACAGATGCATAAATAATGTTTTGAAATGTTGAAAATATAAAACATTAAATAATGTTATTTGAAATTATTTATAAAATGAAAAGATACTTTAAATGTGAAATTAAACCCACCAGTAGGTGGCAGCAAGTCCCTGTTAATGAGCGAGTCATTGAGATTCAACCGATTCATTCAAACGGCTGATTCATTCAGGAAGTGTTGCTCAGAGACGCAAAACAATGCTGTGGACTTTGGAACTATTTTCGTTGGCGAAATAGAGCGAAACAGGCGATTTGGTGTCTAAAATGTAAGTCAATTAATATAAACTGCTTGTTTATTAAATTGTACGTTGTATAAAATCAGTATCACGTGTAATCATGTTTATATTTGGAGAAAAATGGCGCTCTTCATATAATATTGGTTAACTATATTAAATTATATACATATAAAAGACATACAGGGGCATTTTTGCCACTTATCTTGAATTCTGGGTGCATTCTAAAGGCATTTTAGTAGACTAAATAACGCAGTGAAATCGTGCGCTCTAAATATGCACGCGCACTAGTCTAACCTACTAGACCACGTCACGTAGTGTATGCGTGCACTCAGTGTGTGTTTTTGTTTGGTTTTTGTAAAGTGGGGGACATACTAGATTATGTCAGATTGTTAAATCAACAATTACGATATAGACGATATATAACGTACACCCCTACAACAGTGGCCCGATCGGGCAAGTGACGAGCATCGTTAACACTGGCCCCGGGCCATGGGGCAGTCCTTATTGTCGAGCCCTGTACTGGAGTGCTAATTTGCAGAGCTTGTGCTAACACACCCATGTTTTTATGATTGGATGCTTTTCTTATGCTTTCTTCTATAAAAAATACTTACTGTTTTCTCATTTTTGTTGTTTATTTTGTTTACTGAGAGGAGCGTGCAGCACATATTTATTTACATATTCATCTCAGCAGTGTGGGCGGCATCAGATGTTCGATAACAGTATATCGCTGCTCACGTATTTCGAACTTCATTTTACAAACAAAGAACGAAAAAGAACTTCGCCGTGAGTATATCGGGAAAGAAAGAACAGAGTCTCTGCATTTTGTCAAAGACTTTGTCCGGATGGGATTCAGAGCGATGGTTAAACACAGATGGAGTAGATCGAGTCCATCAATGTTCTCAAAGCTTCAGTCGTTTCCTCTTCATGGGTTCAACATTTCATTCAGTAACGTTAGACAGATTTTGCACTCGAAACTGTGCGGCGTAAGTGCATAGATATAAGTCGTCCTGCTGCAGATGATGTCACTGATGACCTTGATCCACATCACATGATCCAAACATTTCATTGCCATGGCAACCCCATTTGAGATATCACAAATATGTTTGCGATTTAATATCATGACATAATGTTGATGTCATTTGGTCAGAATTGGAGGAGTCCGCGGTCCACAAAGTACACCCACACGTACGACACACTTCCTGCTGCCAGTGTTGACAGTGTTGACATGTCATAGTCAGAAACATACAGCTCCAGTTCGATCTAAATCACTCAACACACAGGAGATACGAGACGCTTCCTGTTTCCCTTTTTCACCATAAACCTATTGCCTCGCCATGGCAACACTGTTTTTGGCATCTTCAGTGTTGTGGCATTATGTTGACCAAATCTGGTGCCCGTCGGTTGATGAATGTCCTCAAAGAACAGTTTCAGTGCTTGGGCCCTAAAAAGACCAGAGGGTTCATACTTTGCTGTTATTAATTTCCTGTACACTTACATTTCTGCCTCTCCAGGTCCCTGAATGGTGTCTGGACCATTGGCATCCCTCGGAGAAAGCCATGTACCCTGATTACTTTGCTAAGAGGGAACAGTGGAAGAAGCTGCGGGCTCAGAGCTGGGATAGAGAGGTACTTCCTGTGGCCTTTCACACATCAGACCGGGTGCTTTCAGGTTTGTCCTGCAGAGTTCAGCTCCAACCCTGATGAAAACTCGCCTGTAATCCTGAAGACATTGATCAGCTGCTTCAGGAGTGTTTGATCAGGGCTGGAGACCGAAGCTGCCCATCCTTGAGATAGAACTGTTAAAGTAAACGGTATAAGGAAAAGTATTGTAGCGTTTGCTTTTTATATTTTTAGTAATAAGAATGAAAACACTACTTTCTCACCGTCAGCATTCAGCAAATATGCATTTGTATCATTTAAACAAATCTTTGAATATTTTAAAAACCATTTCATTTCACAAACCTTGCAGACGTTGTCGAGTCCAGCTCTAGCCTGTATGATGGCGTGTTGCGCTGTGTGTGACGGTCGGTCCGTGTGAACCGGATGTGGACAGGAGAGTTCAGCTTCACTGGAGACTTTAAACCCTTGATTTCAGACTGTGCTGCGCTGAATTCAGTTTCTCACGGTCATATTCATGTGTCAAATTAGTGTTACCTTGTCTTTATATGAAAATATGATTCCCAGGGTGCACAAACTTAACAGATTACTGAGAGCCCTGCTGGTTACAGTGTTATACTTAAAATATGAATATGAAGGAACTAAAGTCTGCTTATTTTACAGATTTATTTAATACATTTTCAAATGATTTCTAATTTATTCGCCATCAAAAAAATCAATATCGGTCGACCTCTATTCTGAAGCGTCATGTAAATGCGTTAATCCCATTTTCTTTTATCATCGTAAGGTCATAAAGGGCTTTACACATAAACCGATAGGTTGACACGACTGGATTTTTGCCCTGATTTCACCCAGCATGTAAATGCCCTGGCCTGCATTCTGTGGCTTATCGAAGCGTGCGATACATGACAGACATCAGAGAAATGATCAATATACTGCATGAGAGGAGAATATATGAGTCTAAGTTTCCCGCTGACATTTTGGAGAACTCTGGGGTTTTAATGCTTTATTTAACATCACATCTCATTAAACAAATAGAATACTTGGAATAAGATACACAAATTCTCATTTTTTTGATATGTCACTACCGGGAAATAACCTGATTTCCTAAAGGTCACATATTATACACTTTTCTGGAGTTTTATTTTAGGTTTTGATGTCCTTAAGAATATATATTTTCAGTATAAGTACCAAAAAACCATCTAAATATATTTTTACAGCTCCTTTCTCAGGAGCTCTGCTAAAAACCGGTCGATTTTGGCCTGTCTAATTAATATTCATGAGCCTCTCTTCTGATTGGTCTGTTGTTTTCTGAGTGACGCACGACCAGGCCAACCTCAGGTAACTAGGGTCATGTATGCTGTAGCCTGCTGTGGCTTGGTGATACTCAGAAGTAAGGTAAATATAAACACCTGTAATGATGGCCACTGCTGAGGGAAATGTTTTCCGGCCTTACATGTTTGAGCCGGACTCAGACCTCGACCGGCGACGAGAGGAGACAACCACCCACCTCAATTGCGCTTACAACAGAATGTTTCAGAATGTAATTTTTTTTTTTTTATAAACCGAATGCAGTAATCTACGTAACTATTGCTTTCCTACTGATACAGTAAGTTGTCGTGCTACAATTTATTTTACAATGTTACTTTTTTCTCTAAAAGTCGATATATCGATTATCGTGACAGGCCTATCTGCCTGGAAGACAACATCCAAAATGCTCAAAAATTATATAAAATAAACAGTGTGACACTTACTACTTCTGGAGGATGACGAAGAGTTGGTACAACTCTACAATCCTTGAGAAGAAACTTTTTAGCAAAGCCTGCCTTGTATTGCCCCTCGTTCATAAAGCAGTCAGGAGTGAAATTATTTGCGCAGACAAAAACACTTTTAGTTGTATTTTGAGGCGCTTTACCTTCAAAAATAAAACTAATCCACTGTGTCCTCAGTGGCTCAGATGCTGGGAGAAGATAAAGAGACTTGTGCTCACTCATACATCCAAAAACAGAACACTGGGATTGCTGACGAGACATTGTTTAACTATATAGCTACTGGAGCGCGGAGAAAATGGTGGACAGTGTGCAACTCGCTGAGGGTGGAAACTAGGACTGTCAGTTAGTGGCCGTGGGCAGGGCATGAGTAATGTGACGTCACATTACTCAGAGAATCAAAACGGCTTGTCTATGAGACTGCTTTGGTTTAATGCAGATTAAAAAATGAGTGGGTGGATTTTTATCATTGTAAGGTGGTTGTGTTCACACACAGTCAACACATTTATATTCTTGTAAAAGTGGATTTTGCATAATAGGTGACCTTTAAATGAAGTCTTGTAAACACAGTTTACTTGCGTTATGTGTTGGTTTGCATGTAGAGATCGATAATCTATTTTGCCTAATTTTTTTTCTGATATTTAAGCATTTTTCCTTAATCAGATATTGTTTTTTTAATAAAGGGCTCCATCTGGTGGGGGTTTCAAGAATTGCAAGAATCTGACAGTTTTCACAGACAGAACAGCTTGTGAATGATTATTTTTAGTAAACGCACTAAACAGAACACATGTAAGGATATTATAATATACAACCTTTTTACATTATTATAACTTATTTTTATTACATACAATTTAAAATAAAACAAACAAAATTAGCCTTGCACTTTGACAAACAAAACAGGATTAGATGAGGTAAATAGTTAATCGCATGTATTTATGATTAATGTGTATGTTTGTTCTCCATGTGAAAACATTAGACTGTCAGTTTATTTCGACATTTTTATTGCTTAACATACTATGTTTTGTTGTCATATGAAAATGAATTAAATAAAAAGCAGGATTAAAACATTAAATAAATATCGGTTCTGTGTATTGGCTGCCAAACATATAAACAGAAATTAGATTGTGATTATTGGATGGCAGGTGCTAAAAATAACGTTTAGTGTAGTTTTGTTCACACATGTTCACAGACTTAAATATCTATTCTTGAGATTTAAGAATCTATCAGTTCATTAAAATGAGAATCGATCAAAACTGATATAATATTCCACTGCATGACAACGATCACGTGTGTTTTGTTTATTCTCACTCCTTCAGTTCCACTAATGCTCACAAATCTGTATTTTTATAACAGTTAAAGCTCTTTTCATGTAGTCATGATATATTGTCATGTTTATAAAAATAATACTGATAAAAAAACGTAAACTGCACTTCATTTTGGTATTTATATAGTGTAGGCTTATGTTGAACTTTATGTACTGCTCACAGTGTTTGTAAAAGAATAAAGTATTGAATGAAAACGTCTCTGAAACATCAGTGTATTTGACATCAGTCAACTTTATGTAATGACAGATCGACTACATGGGTATGGATGCGTTAATAAATGTAACTCTTTATTTTTTTTTACCATAATAAATAATCTAATTAATACGTTAAAAAAAAAAAAAAATATATATATATATATATATATATATATATATATAAAATTAAAGACTTCCTTAAGATGGCAGCTTCTTGATTCTGTGATCATATTACTGTATTTTTCACAAATACAGAAATTGTTTGAAATTGTTTATTTGAATAAAAAGGAAGTAAACTGTAACCAACAAGGCACTCAGTAATCTGGTAAGTTTGATCGCACAGGGAATCTCTTTACACACAGCAAACAGTGAATTTGACAGCGGGAAACTGAATTCAGCGCAGCACAGTCTGAAATCAAGGGTTTAAAGTCTCCAGTGAAGCTGAACTCTCCTGTCCACATCCGCTTCACACGGACCGACCGTCACACACAGAGTAACGCCATCATACAGGCTACAAACACACACTTCAGAAGAGCTGACAGCTGGATTCGACTAAAGGGCCGGTCACACTACACTTTTCAATCCATTGAATGCACCAGTCCGTAAACGTGAGCTCATACGAATAGTTTCGCTGTGTTCCACAGTTCAAGTTTTGTGAACTCTGACCTGTGAACTCGCATCAGGTGAAGACGTGACTAGTAGAAGATTGATATGTCATGACGTGACCTCTTGGCTGAATTAAAAGAATGCGTATCAATTAGATTTGTATATTTTTACAATTTGAATGTAATGCTATTTGTTGAATTTATGTTTATAAAAAATGCCACAGAGTGACATCATATCAGTGACCGTAGAAATTTGGTGTACTCTAAGTCTAGTATGACTGTGGCTTAAGTCTTCAAGGTTTCAAAGATTTGTTTATAAGATACAAATGTGTATTTGCTGAATGCTGACGGTAAATGAGAAAGTAGTGTTTGTTACTAATAATATGAAAACAAATGCTATATTACTTTATCATGTAGAGTTTACTTTCTTTAACAGTTCTATCTAGTATTGTATTGGACAAAACTGTTAAAGAGAGACCGTAAACTAATGAAAACGGAGAGTGGGAGCGTTTGCGTTCTCAGCAACGTCAACATAAGTCCCTCTTCAGACACATCAGCCAAACAGAAACACTTATCGGCCAATGCTGATATATCGGTTGAATATTTTAATCAAATATTTATAATATACCATCTTTATTTTGTTTCCACATTAATTTGGAGATTCAATGTGAAATATTTTATTTTGAAAATTTATCTGGTTTTAAGCACTGCTTATTGACATTTATATTTCAGTCATATTTCATTAAGCACAGGTCAAAGGAACAGAGAACATCTTCCTCAGAAACTGCTGTATTTACAGAATATTAATTGTGATTTCAGTCAGTAAATTGTCATTGTTTATTCAGGCTGATTGGTTTGGTACTCCAGTAAATCGATAAATGATCAAATCGCCATTTCTTTTTTCAGGTCCAGCAACTGCAGGCTGAAACCCCTGCTGAAGGCCCTAAATCTGAGGCGCTGCCTCCAGCCCGCAAGGAAGGTGACCTGCCGCCCCTGTGGTGGCAGTTCGTCACTCGTCCCAGAGAGCGTCCCATGTGAGGACGGGTGCAGAATAGGTGTCTAAAACACCCCTCTGTCAAACTATGTCTCTATGAGCTCAGTCCTTATAATTCAAATAAAGTATTGTGTGAATCAGTTCCCTTGTATTCATATCAGCTTTTTTCATCTTTTATATATAGTTCAGTCATGAAACTCTAGAGGGTGCAGGCTGATGGTCCTTTACATGCAATCTGCAATCTATCACATCATTACCGCATGGCACAAGCTGATTGGCCTCGGCTGATCCTGCAGCCAATGAGATGCTTGCTCAACATTGTAATAGTGTGTTTCTGTGTTTACCGTAGGCTAGTCCTGCAGCAGTTCCTCTGACATTCAACCTCTAAGATAACAGTCTTTTATTATTCCAAACCACTAAACGTTCTTCCATGGTCTGCATTTATCAATTTATAAATATAAATATATTAGGGCTGTCAAAATAAACGTTAATTTTGCCATTACAGTTTTTCTCGATTGCTAACACACTATAACCAGTTCAGTTGGCGCAATTTCACAAAGCATTCAGTCAGTCCTCAAAACAAAGACACATTTCTCAAAACGTTTAATTTGTTTTACCTGTTTTCTCACACATTCCACTTTTCTCAATGATTTCTGCCAAACTCTACACAAAAATACCCTCGTGTGACATGGGTTTAACTATGATCTCATTCAGAAACCACAATATTATTAACTGAAGCATCACAATGTGAACTCAAATAGCACACATTTATCCAATCAGTAAACATGATACCTTGCTAATTACTTACAAAGCACTAAATGGTTTAGCTCCCCAGTACCTGAGCGAGCTCTTAACACATTATAGTCCTTCACGTCTATTGCGATCTCAGAATTCTGGCCTGTTGATAATACCTAGAATATCAAAATCAACCATAGGCGGTAGATCCTTCTCCTACTAGGCTTCAATTGCTGAGCCTGGGAGCATTTTTGCGGGGGGAATGTTGAGGAGGCCCTGGTCAAGTGCTTTCTTAAAATCTAACTGTGCAAAGATTCCAGCATCAGAGGCCCTGCATCCCTATGCTGACATGCCTGGATTGGTATGCTGCATCAACAACAGCCATCATCTGCACAGAATACCGGCACCTGTAGCTGCGGAAAGTGCTTCCACTGTGTGCTGAGGGCTGTATGCTTATGTGTTTCCCCATCTATGGCTCCAAGATAGTGGGGAAACTGCCAGTTCTTGTAGAAATCATCCACGATTTCCTTCCAATCCTCTTCTTTTTTTGGAGACTGGAAACCACATTTTCAAAGATCAGTGCAAAGTATTAAAGGAATGTGTAATATAAATACATGCATTTTATTTTTAAATCATGAAACTTTATTTAAAAAAAATGTGTCCTGCATTTTCATGTCACTACCGAAACAGTGTATGTTTTAGTCCATTGGCTGAAACTGATTTTAACACTACATTTTTGATCAGGAAATATTCCTGTGTCCCTCCCTCTCATAGCCTCTCTTTCATAGTAGATAGAGTCCATCATTTTGAGTTAAAAAAAAGTCTGAAAAATCTGTGTGGAACTTTAAGGAACTCTAATGTGTTGGTAGTGTCCACATCACATTACACTGTCACTACCGAAAATGTGCAGTCACGACCGAAACATGGGATGTTTAGTCAAAAATAAAGTATATTGAATTATCAACTAAGATGTTATTATAGTGTTTGGTTCAATGTATATTCATTCTAATGAATCCTTAACTTTGAAGTATGATAAACTTTATGACTTGGATTGGATTCAAAATACAACAAATTGGATTGAAAATACAACAAATCTCATAAATTACACTTGAAATGTTAAAATTGTAATTGTTATTGATTTACCTGTGAAAATGTAAAAAAAAAAAAAAAAAAAATAGCAAAAAATATATATTTACAGGGCAGATATAAACAAAATCTTACAACCCGAATTCTGGAAAAGTTGGGACGTTTTTTAAATTTGAATAAAATGAAAACTAATAGACTTTCAAATCACGTGAGCCAATATTTTATTCACAATAGAACATAGATAACATAACAAATGTTTAAACTGAGAAATTTTACAATTTTATGCACAAAATGAGCTCATTTTAAATTTGATGCCTGCTACAGGTCTCAAAATAGTTGGGACGGGGGCATGTTTACCATGGTGTAGCATCTCCTCTTCTTTTCAAAACAGTTTGAAGACATCTGGGCATCGAGGTTATGAGTTTTTGGAGTTTTGGTGTTGGAATGTGGTCCCATTCTTGCCTGATATAGGTTTCCAGCTGCTGAAGAGTTCGTGGTTGTCTTTGATGTATTTTTTGTTTAATGATGCGCCAAATGTTCTCTATAGGTGAAAGATCTGGACTACAGGCAGGCCAATTCAGCACCCGGACTCTTTTGCGACGAAGCCATGCTGTTGTAATAGCTGCAGTATGTGGTTTTGCATTGTCCTGCTGAAATACACAAGGCCTTCCCTGAAATAGACGTCATCTGGAAACCTTTATATACCTTTGAGCATTCATAGTGCCTTCCAAAACATGCAAGCTGCCCATACCGTATGCACTTATGCACCCCCATACCATCAGAGATGCTGGCTTTTGAACTGAACGCTGATAACACGCTGGAAGGTCTCCCTCCTCTTTAGCCCGGAGGACACGGCATCCGTGATTTCCAACAAGAATGTCAAATTTGGACTCGTCTGACCATAGAACACTTTTCCACTTTTCCACTTCCAACAGTCCATTTTAAATGAACGCTGGCCCACAGGACATGATGGCGCTTCTGGACCATGTTCACATATGGCCTCCTTTTTGCATGATAGAGCTGTAGTTGGCATCTGCAGATGGCACGGCGGATTGTGTTTACCGACAGTGGTTTCTGGAAGTATTCCTGGGCCCATTTAGTAATGTCATTGACACAATCATGTCGATGAGTGATGCAGTGTTGTCTGAGGGCCCGAAGACCACGGGCATCCAATAAAAGTCTTCGGCCTTGTCCCTTACGCACAGAGATTTCTCTAGTTTCTCTGAATCTTTTGATGATGTTATGCACTGTAGATGATGAAATTTGCAAAGCCTTTGCAATTTGACGTTGAGGAACATTGTTTTTAAATATTCCACAATCTTTTTACGCACTCTTTCACAGCTCTGCCCATCTCTACTTCTGAGAGACTCTGGTCATTTTTTTGACTTAAGTGGTAACATGATTAGCTAAAAAGGGATGTCTTAGAGAGGCAGAGACAAACTTTTTAGTCAATTTTTTATTGGCATATTTGGCTGAAGTTACATTTGGCGGTATGGCTCTGTTCTAAATTCCCTGTCCTTTACATGAGCTCCATGATAAGTCAAGACAGGGAACAGCAGCAGGGGAACTGTAAATCCAACCAACGATTTCCGAAGAAACCGAAGGTGGTTGTGCACTGTCCTTTCGCACAACTGGCCGTTCCACACATATGAAGCAAGGGATTCGAAAGTGCCACCACCGGCCCCCCTATTTTACTCCTGAATGTTTGTCTCTGTTATGAAATAACCCTGAATGGATGATGTAAATCCCCACGCTTGCACACCACTTTCTAAAGAGAAAATATTGGGTGAAAAGGGTCAAATAAGATTTTTTTTATATATGTAAAAAGGGGGAGGGTGTTATATGTGCATGGTCCCAGCCATATAAAGTGTGTATCAATGTTGGAAAAGTAGAAAATTGCTCTTAAACCTAATTTAAGGAATGTTTTTTAATGTATTTATGATCAATTGTATGTATATATAGTATATTTATGGCATTATTAATATTTGTGTATATTTATAGAGCCAATCATGTTGGGGTAATTATGATCAGGGCTGTTTATGTGTAGGGGTATTTTATGATCGGGCTATTTCAAGCAGGGTTAAAATAAAACGGGGTAAGTTTAAGAGCTGGGGTAACAAAGGTTAGGTTTTAGGGCTGGGGGGGTGTGTAGGTTAGGGTTAGGTGAGGTGGCGGGTTCGCCTTTGCAGGGTAAAAATCCCCCACGCTTACACACCACTTCTTAAAAAGAAAAATTGGGTGAAAGAGGTCAAAGAAAATTTTATATAAAGCAAGGGTGTTCTATGTGCATGGTCCCAGCCGTAAAAGATGTGTATCAGTGATAAAGAAAATAGAAAATGGCTCTTATACCAAATAAATTACCGATATCGTTGTGTGTGCATGTATAACCCGCTCCAATGAACTTTTTTAGTATTTTTTTATTATATTTTTATAATTAATTCAATGTATGTATAGTATATTTATGACCTTATTAATATGTTCTGTATATTTATAGAGCCAATCATGTTGGGGTAATTGTGATCCGGGCTATTATGAGTAGGGGTATTCTATGATGGGGCTATTTTAAGCAGGGTTAAAATAAGGAGGGGTAGTTAAGAGCTTGGGGTAACAAAGGTTAGGTTTTAGGGCTGGAGGGGTGTGTAGGTTAGGTTTTAGGGCTGGAGGGGTGTGTAGGTTAGGTTTTAGGGCTGGGGGGGTGTGTAGGTTAGGTTTTAGGGTTGGGGGGGTGTGTAGGTTAGGTTTAGGCGAGGTGGCGGGTTCGCCTTTGCAGGGTAATTTTTCCAGGTGAAAATGGTTAGGTTTTAGGGTTGGATAAGGGGCAGTGGAACAGAGAGAAATGGCTCTAGCACCCTTAGAGCACTCAGGTCTCATTCAGACCTCGGGGATATCGTGTATCCAGTCTCTTGATCCACAGGGCTTCCGCTCTGAGACGATCCTTCAAAGACCAAGCTGGATTGGCCTGTAATCCCGTTGCCTGTAGCGACTGCACACTGTGTAATAAAAAGTGCTGTACAACATGTCTCCTCTTTTCGATTTTGTGAGTAATATTGTGTACGTGTTGGTATATTCGCTCATGCCAGGGAGAGTGTAAACAAGCTCCAGAGGAAGGCATTCTCAGGTGCATCAACAAGAGCTCAAGCAAGAAAGGGTCAGCAGAAAGAAGAACTACAAGCCACTAAGGAAAGTCCAAAGAGTGAAACTCAAAGGAAGAGTTGGGTTTAGCACAGGTTTTTCCTCTTAAGAAGGAAGCCCACTGGCTGGGTTAAAGATCTTGTGGAAGTAAGAAGATTCAGTAGCCTGTCCAAACTGGTGAGAGTCATTGCCTGGGTTTGTCTAGCTGCCAAGCAGTGGCTGAAGAGAAAGTGCCGGGTCCCTAAACAGTCAAAGTGGGAGGTAACATCACCCAAGCAAGCTGTGCTGACTGTCAAAGAACATGAAGATGCACTCAAAGACCTCTTCCTCGCAGCTCAAGAAGGTACAGCTTTTTCAGACACAACTCTAAGCAGACTGGTAGTATACAAAGATGTGAAGTCTGGACTGCTAGTTTGTGGAGGCAGAATTCAGACGTTCAACGAAGATAAAACAGCAGTGCCAGTTTTACCATTTGAAGCATGGGTGTCTACATTGCTGGCACAAGAATCCCACAAAGTAAACCACGAGGGAGTGGCAGGAACTCTTCTCCGGATGAGGAAGAAAGCCTGGGTAATAAAAGGCCGTAGACTTGCCAAAAAAAATGGTTGATAGCTGTGTGATTTGCAGGAAAAACGAGGCAAAACGGTGTCGGCAAATCATGGCTGACCTGCCTCTAGAGCGAACAGCCCTAGCTGCACCTTTTGAATTCACCACCATGGACCTGTTCGGCCCTTATGAAGTGAAAGATGAGGTCAAGAAGAGAACTAGACTCAGAGTATGGGGAATAGTCTTCTGCTGCATGGCTTCCCGAGCCATACACACTGAAGTGGTGAGTGATATGTCATCTGAAGGATTCCTGCTAGCCTATCAAAGGTTCACTTTACTGAGAGGACACCCCAGGAAACTCTGGTCAGACCCTGGCACTAACTCTGTGGGAGCCAAACCTGCTCTAGAGAAGCTTCACAAATTCCTTGACCAACTAAACAAATCTGAACTTGAAGACACAGCTGCTAAGCATGGTACAGAATGGTCGTGGAAGATCCACCCTGCAGACTCTCCCCATAGGAATGGAGCAGCGGAGGCAGCTGTCAAAGTAGTGAAGCGGGCGTTGAGCAACCTTGGTGGAGATGGTGTTTTCACATGGGGAGAATTCCAAACTTTTCTCTTCATGGTAGCCAACCTTGCAAATGAGAGACCCATCGATGCAAGAACTCAAAGCAGAGAAGACTGTGTAGAGTATATCACCCCGAATTCTCTGCTTTTAGGACGTGCCAATCCAAAGGGAGACCCTGGAGATTTCCAGTTCGATGGCTACCCTTACAAAAGACTTAAACATATTCAAGCAGAGGTAAGCAATTTCTGGAAGAAGTGGAGCCAATTGGCTGGACCTAATCTATTCATAAGAAACAAATGGCACACCAAAGAGCAAAATGTTGCGGTTGGAGATGTGGTCTGGTTGGCTGACCAAAATGCCCTGAGAGGACAGTACAAGCTGGCTAGAGTGGTCAGTGTCAATGCTTTATTTTATATCATGGTGTTTGAAATGCTGCTTAATATTTCAAGTATGTTTAACTGCTGTGTAGATTGGTTAAGAAACATATTGTAGCATTGACGATAAGATAAAAAAGGATAGTACAAGTTAAAAATGTTAAAATTCTGTTAAATGTTAAAACTTCACTAAAACATTTGAAAATGTTTAATTAAAATGTTTAGTTAAAATGGTAACTTTTGTTTCTCTGTCTTTAAAGGTTTACAACCTAATTTACTGAATCAACTGACAAAGCCAAAAAGAAAATTAAAAGTGATTGAGTTGGAAATTTGAGTTGTCCTTGTGTCCTTTGGAAGTTGAACAAGAGGAGGACTTGACAATATATAGGGATAGAGACTCAAACATGTAAGGTCACATGTAGCTGTTTTTAAAGAGTTATCTGTTGATTCTACAGCTTATTTATATTACATATGATCTGTATATATTATTTATTTAAAGTGAATGCTTAATAATAACTGTTAAACTAAAATTGCTTGTGTGTAATGGATTAATAATAATATAAATCATATAATAATTATATAAGTCATATATAAATCATAAAATAATTCTAATTATCATTAAAGCCAGACAATTTCATCGTTAAATATTTGTTTTTACTATATAGTGTCCTTTAATTTGGAGGAAGAGAAACTGGGGGAGTGACTTTATTGCTTTGCTCACATCTGATTGGTCCAATTTCGGTTTGAGATCTCTTACCCAGAACAAAACCTGCCCTGGAGCAGGTTAGCCGTGGAGCGTAAGTTACTATGGTGATGAACACCGCGAAAAGCCAAGTCACTTTCATGGTACATAAAACCCAGGATTGGCGCAAACTAATCTAAAAATTTACCCGGCTAGCCAGCTAATCCGGCTTCATGGTACAGGCCCCAGATATGGTGAACTGAAGCTCAAGCATGTTCGCTTGATGTGCAAGAACCAATGAGATTCATTCTCGTGTTACGCATCACATTTGAGCTTCAGCAAGAACAATGACAAGGTTAAATATCGTTGAATAATTCATCGTGGGATGAACCGAGAGTTAAATTCAACAAGAAAAAGAGGAAAACATAAAGGAAATTTAAGCCACTTTTGCTTGTTGATGAAAATTTCTGCACATAAAATAAAGAAATTAACAACATATTCAAGAGATCACAATTTTGGGTTTTTGTAATAAAAAATAATATCTTTAAGGATAATACTGGGTCAGATTAGTAGGGTTAAAAATATAAGAACTTTAATTAACCCCAAATTTATTGGTTACACTACAATCACAAAATAAATGAGCAGCTGTTTCTTCAACAAGAGCACAAAATGAGCAAGTTTCATCAATATCAAGATATTTACAGATAGATGAATTAAACCTTTCACTCGTATCTTTTAAGTTGTTGCGATAACGTTGTAGGTCACATGATAAATGATGATGTCCGGATCACATTTGCCCTGTCCAAATACCCACACTTGCGATCTTGACCACTTGACAGCTTGTGCACGCGACACGAAGTGAGTGCGCAAGACTGTCCCGTGTCTTAAGAATGCCCAAGTGCAGTGCCCTTAATGCACACTAAACCCACACTATCTTGAATACCGCTTCTGAGCGGTATTCGAGGCTAAGCGTATCCCATCATACATTATGTTCGGGAACTCACATGCCCTGAAATCGCGAGATGTCGAGGAAAACATTCGACTGTAAGCAAAGAGTATAGGACCCAAGAGGCGACACTCTGATACTTTTTGGGCAACAGCCACTAGATGGAGCTCCAGTAGCGCGGCCGCCATTATGGGGTGAAAATACTAACTGGACCATAGAATCCTTCACATCTTGCGCACCCAAAATCGGCGAATTTCACTGCCAAATCAGAAGCGCAAAAGAACATTTTTCAAATGAAATCGTCAGTAAATTTTATGGCTCCTACAGTAAATGCTGTATTGTCTTATATATGATTTATTTTACCAGTTGTGGAATCCAACCATTCAACCATCTGAGGTAACGTAGTTAGCCTACTTTGAGTGTTTCCACTTTATGCAACTTTACACATTTATTCAAGCTGTTATATTCATATATTGTCCAACATTCCCAATTTTTCTGATGCATGTCCTTAATTTAATTTCATATGTTGGTATTGATTCAGTGTTTATAAGCCTAATGCTAATACTAGATCTTTTAAAGACCCCCTGTGGTGAAAATCAAGTTTTTAATGTTGTTTATATGTCTATGTAGTATTTTTAATATGAATTTGCACATGGTTTGTCTTAAAGCATAAGTCAGCACCATTGCTGAGTATTTTATGTTTGAAACTGCAGTAAACCAAAGACAGTCTAAAACCCGCGGTTTGAAATCGTGGGTGTTTGTGACGTCACAGACTACCTTGTAACCAATCACAACAACGTGCCGGCAGGCTTTTAGCTATGGCTACTCTGAGGCAGGAAAGTCTCGAGAGAAGCCAGGTTATCCCGGTATATTTTCTGTTGATATGAACAATTGTGTAGATTTAGCAATATAGCGAGTCTATTACGATGTTATGATGAACTATATGCCTTTCTCCACTGATGTTCTGAGTTGTTCAAAGCGTTTGTAAGGATACTGATTGTTAGAAGGCAGCTGTCTGAGATGAAGTACAGGAACGTGTGTGTAACATTAGCAACACATTATTAGCTGTTTGATAACGTAGTCAAGCAAAAGGCTAATCATATTAATTCATATTAATTAATGACAGAACCGTCGCGAGGGCTGTGCCAAGTGTGCGAGCGCATAGGGGCTCGCGCCAAAGTGAAGTGACAGCCGACTTGAAGTAAAGCCAGTAAAGTTCATGTTTTTGTCCTTCGAAATATTTTAATACTATAAAACATAGGACAATCAAAAACAATATTGCCCTGAGCGTGTGCGTGTGACCGTGATTCGTGTGCATATTCGGTCAGTGTGTCCTCGCACGTCAAGTTCTGAGAGAGCTTTTCAGTCCATTATAAATTCTGATTTTGGCCGCCTCTGGTATGGATCAAACCATAGATATTAGCCTACCTGATAACTTCAAGTAAATACGCTGGAAATCCGCGCTCATTCAAGGATGTGAGTAAGTACTTGTTGAAATGAACTAGCTACTCGAGCTAGTCGATGTGATTGGTTTATGAGACACAGCTGATCCACGATGAGGTTTGATCTCCTAATATAAGAAGATCTGGAGGAATCACAGCTGGAAAATGGCCGTCGTTCAGGTGAGTCTCTCTGTTTGACTTTGACTGTTTTTGTCTCAGATTTACACAAGAATAAGTCTTAAGCCTTAAGACTGTATTTGTTTGTTCTGAGTATCGGTCTGAAAGTGTGTCGTGATTCAGTGAACGGCTGGTGTTTGAGCTTCACTGACGTTTACATCTGGACGATAACACTGACTCTTATAGACCTGTGGTGATGGAGCTCATTATTACAATGGTTCATTTGTGAATTCAGGTGATCAATGAGCTGTTTGGGTTCATTAAATCAGACTGTTGTTCTTCACAATAACTCCAAGTGTTGAACTTCAGTGTGAAACTCATGCTGCTATAAAACATGAATGATACCTGGTGCATGTTGAGGAAAGGTGTGCCATTGATTCTCTAAGTAACTGAACATAAGATTTCTGAAAACTCTTCTTAGATTGTCCATAAAAATCCAGGGTTCCTCAAATCTTGCTCTGGTCAAACACACCTGAGCTACTCAAGGTCTTAGGGTTAGGGTTAGATCACAGGTGTGTGAGTTTGATCAGGGTTTGAGCAGTGATCCTCCAGGACCTGATCTGAGGAACCCTGTTTGAGCACTTTTGAGAAACCAAACTCTAGTCCTGAACTCATGAAAACAGTCATGGGTGACATTTAACCTTTTCTATTAACACAAAAACTACAAGGAGCAGGATTGAGAACAACTGGATTAAATTATTGGTAAGATTTGCAAGGGAAGGTTTACAGAAGGGCAGGAATGGCGGTATTTGAGTCATGTCTGCAGGGAAGATGAAGGCTGTGAATAGAAAAATATAGTAGATTTGATTTTTAGTAGTTCTGTTTTCAGTGTAAGTAGTCAAAAGTTTTTTTTTTTAGTATTTTGTGTCTTATAGTTTTTATTATTTTTCATGTCTGTTTTAGTACATCAGGTTAAGCTTAGGAACTAGATAAAATAAAGAGTTTGTTTTTTATATACATTTACTCTTTTTATTGTAGTTAACATTTATTTTATTTCAAGTAATTTTTTTTTAATCTGGAAGATCTGCTGTGACTGACGTCTCTCTCCTTCTCCCTCATCTTTCTCTCTGTTAGATTCAGGGTGCAGGTCAAGATTGGCCCGGAGCTGTTTCCGGAAGGCACCGGGAGCAGTAAGGCGGCGGCGAGGGAGAAGGTGAGAGAAGACTGAAAGCACAGAAAGAGTGTGATGACCGAGAGAAACAGGAAGTGTCTGGGAATGTTTTCCATTGATAATTACAGGAAAAACGGACGAGACGCTCCGTGATACAAACCTGTAGCGACCCGTATGGATTTCTGTAGGAGGCGCTTCAGCCCAGTTTAATACAGAACTAGAGTCAGACGCCACACGCTTTTCAATTCAATTCACATTTATTTGTATAGCGGTTTTCACAATACATATCGTTTCAAAGCAGCTTTACAGAGAATGCAAGTCAACATTACAATTTAGAGAATGCAGTTAGCTAATAATGTAATAATTTAGGCAATTAATTTACAATCACTGTTAGCAGTTTAATTGAAGGTAGAAGCAATGAGCTCCTGGAAATAATCAATTACATATTAACAATAATTAGGATATATAGAAATTTGGGAATGTGCGTGTTGATCCAGATATTGCGTCATCTGAAGTCCTCGCAGGAGTTGGCGCCGTCTCTTCACAGGTGTTGGTCATCTGAGGTCTTCTTAAGAGGCTGGATCCAAACTGAAGCTGATGTACTCGGCCCGAGATGAAACAGAAAAGCAAATGGAGAATAATTAGCGTAGCTGCTGTTCATAACATTAAGCAAAGATAGTCATGTGCAATTGATCTGATATGAGATGCATTATGTGAATGCTTGGCTAAAGAGATGCGCCTTTAATCTAGATTTAAACTGGGTGAGCGAGTCTGAGCCCCGAACATTATCAGGAAGGCTATTATCAAGAACGCTCTCCCTGCTTTAGTGGACTTTGGACTTCTGGTTGTACCTAGGATATCTGAGTTTTGTGATCTTAAAGAGCGTGAAGGATTGTAGGGCGATAGAAGATCGGTTAAGTACACAGGAGCTAAACCATTTAGAGCCTTATAGGTCAGTAGCAATACTTTATAATCTATACGGAACTTAATCGGTAACCAGTGTAGAGATGATAAAATTGGTGTTATATGATCATATTTTCTTGACCTGGTAAGAACTCTAGCAGCTGCATTTTGTACTAATTGTAGCTTGTTTGAGGAAGCAGGACAACCAGCTAGTAATGCATTACAGTAATCTAGTCTAGACGTCATGAATGCATGAACTAACTTTTCTGCATCAGAAATAGATAACATATTCCGTATCTTAGCAATGTTTCTGAGGTGGAAGAAGGCTGTTTTTGTAACATATGAAATATGATTTTCGAAGGACAAGTTGCTGTCTAATATAACACCCAGGTCTTTAACTGTCGAGGATGGAGTAACAGTACATCCTTCTACAGGGTTTCTGCAAGTTTCATTAAATCTAATTTAATGCTTTTTAAATGCCTTTTTAATGCCAATTTTTAAGTTTTTAATGCCATATATATATATATATATATATGTGTGTGTGTGTGTGTGTCGCTAAATGTCGATAGATGACGTCATGCGGCAATTTGTTTGCTTCTCTGCTGCTACCCTTTTTGCTCACATAATATATTTTAATGCAGCCAAATTCCCAAAAAAACTGTTTCATCCATATATTTTTCTGTTTTTGTTGTCAGACAATATGAAATGGTGACTGAAACGCGGCCCATTAAGACTTCATACAGGGCTCGACATTAAGCCTTGTCATTCACGAGTAAAACAGTTGCTTGTCCGGAAAAAAAAATAGGATTTTTTTTTTTTTTGTGGTGTAAATATAAATTTAAAATTTCTGAAGCAATATCCTTTCAGAATATTGCAGCTTTGACATATTTAAATCTGCATATTTGTGATAGATTTGTGAACCCCCCCTCCCCCTTCAATCTTGTACAATTCATGTAAAATGTATGATTCATCTTTCATTTTAAATTCTTAAATTCGATCAATAAATTGAATTAGAATACGACACTAAGGGCTGTTACCAATCAAATTAAATCATTTACAAATTTACAATAAAAATAAAAATTACAACTGCATTAAATAATGTTATGGGATTGTAAGAAATGTTGGGGGGAAATGATCCTTTTAAAAATAAAACCAGTAGGTGGCGTCAAGTAACCGTCTTAATAAGTGAGTCAATCATTTAAACGATTCATTCCGATGGCTGATTCATTAAAAAATGAGGCAGTTGTTTATGAATGGGTCATTAAATCTTTAACTCAAAATGCTTCAAATTGCTGAATCATTCAGTAACGAAAACAAGGCTGAGCCTGCATCTCAATGAACATTCTATCCATCCTAAATAGTATGTAACATTATTAATATTCAATACTATTTAGGGCGGATAGTATGCACATTGGGATGCAGGGTGAGTGTTGCTGTGGTATGGTATGTATGGTTCTGCTGTGATCTTTGTTTAAAACTATTTTCGCTGCTAAAATAGAACAAAAACAGTCAATGTTCCTTCTAAAATGTAAGTGACTTAATATTAACTATTTGTTAACTGAACTGTTGTATGAAATCAGTGTCCCGTTTTTAATCGTGATGGTAGCCTGTTTAGGAAAACAGCATTCTTGGTCGTGTGATATTGCTTAACTGTATCAAGTTATAAAAACTCCACATTTTGAATTTTTACCGCAGTATGTTTAACTGAGTTTCTTTTTGTGTGTGCTTCGCTCATGTTTCCATTTCTCCTCGAGATGGTGCGCGAGCCTCAACAGCGCAACCTTGTTATCGTCAGTACATTATACAGCCTATTATTATTGTGACCGAGCGTTCGTGCAGGGTTCGCCTAAAATACTTAGAAATAAGAAAACAGTAAACGACAGTCCTCCGAACTTTCCTTCACTTTATTCTCTGCCACACATGTATCAACCTGCCTGAAAAACCCGCGACACTCCAGTACAAAAGTGCGCATGCACAAACCTCTATACGGCAAGCCCCGAGGGGAAAAATACATTGCACACACATATACACAACGAGCACCAGAACGTACAGAATTAATACATCATGACAGAATCAAATAAAGTCTGTTACATTATCCACTATCGATCGCCACTTACACTAAATGTAATAAAATCATTCTCGCGGTTTTTTTTTGTTTTTTTTGTATTGACGTTTTAATCAGGTCCTTGTCCGGCCGGGCAAGTAAAATTCTCTTTCACTTGCCCCTTCAAAAAATCCACTTATCCCGGACTATTTGACAAGCGTTAGTGTCGAGCCCTGACATATTAAACCAGCGTTAAATCCTGATTTATAATCGAGACGTTTTCTGACAAAATCACAATATACATGAGATAAAGACAGTTGCTGTGATTTTTGGCTAACGTTATATGTACACGTAAAATGATCACTCAGTCAGGTTAGAAGCAATAGTATCTATTTTATTTGTTCTCTGGCAGAGCACACATCCTCAACTGAATGCGCTGCTCCTCTCAGCCACTCACTGAACAGGAGACGCAGAGAGAGGTGCGACTGCGGCAGCGGCAGGAAAGCAAGATCTCGTACCGGTGGGTCTCGGAAGCTAGATCAGGTTAACAAGTATATTCGTCACAACGTGCTTTCTTGTTTAAAAAAAAAAAAAAAAATGATAATTGAACTGCACATTTTAGAGTGACCTTTTATTGTGGCCAGCCTAAGGCACACCTGTGCAATAATCATGCTGTCTAGTCAGCATCTTGATATGCCACACCTGGTGGATGGATTATCTCGGCAAAGGAGAAGTGCTCACTAACACAGATTTAGACAGATTTGTGAACAATATTTGAGAGAAATAGGCCTTTTGGGTACACAGAAAAAGTCTTAGATCTTTGAGTTCAGCTCATGAAAAATGGGGGCAAAAACAAAAGTGTTGCGTTTATAATTTTGTTCAGTGTATGTGAAATTAAAAAAAACATCATGTGAATGGTCCTCTACCTACATCTTTCATAAAGGAGTGAAGAACAAGCCCTTACACTGTCATGACTTCGGTCTGATTTGCCATGTTTTGTTGTCTTGTCTCTGTGTCTGCATGCCCTGTTGTCTTTAAGCTCATCAGTTTTGTTTTGACAGCCCTCCATGTGCTCTGCTGTCAGTGTGGCGTTTTTCCCCTCCCTTAATTGTGTTCTGTCTCACCTGTTGCCACTTATCCCTCGTCAGCTTTCCCCTATTTTAGATCCTCTTGTGCTCAGTCTTTTGTCAGACCGTTGTTGTATGTTTGAGCTACGCTTCGCTCGTGACCTTCTCTTCTTGTTTGCCTAGTCTTGCCGTGTTCTGTCTGTTAGGCTCCAAGTGCTGTTCTGTTTTGAACAGTTCTTTCTCATTCCGCCAGACTTTTTTGTTCTCCTCCCTGCCCTGGCTATCTTTGTGTCGGTTGAGACTTGGATGCATCGCTCCAGCCCCTCTCTGCATTCTCAACGCTCTCACCTGGGAACTTGGTGAGACTTCAACGCTGCGTCACGGACAGCGCTCTAGGCAGAGTGACTTCCACGCTGCGTCACAAGCGACGCAAGGACCTTGTTTTGGACGTTCTCTCTCTTGTGTTCCTGTTGTTTTTTCCCCCCTGTGCTCAGTGAGAGCAAAATAAAACTTTTCTGTTACCTGCAATTGAATCCGTGTTTTTCCCTGACATACACAGTATATGTTCAAATAAACAAGTCAGGTCACCTTTATTTATATAGCAATTTTTACAATGTAGATTGTGTCAAAGCAGCTTTACAGTGATAACTGGTATATAATTTTGGCTCTTAAAGAAAATGGTGTCAATGCAGGCAGATCAAAGCACTGTTGAATATCAAATGTCAAGTGTCCCCAACTAAGCAAGCCAAAGGCGACAGCGGCAAGGAACCCAAACTCCAACAGGTGACATCAGGTGGCAAATAGGTGTTAAAATGGAGAAAAAAAAACCTTGGGAGAAACCAGGCTTAGTCGGGGGCCAGTTCTCCTCTGGCCGTCAGTGCTTTGTTACGATTCAGGTAGCAATCATAAGTCCGACAGGATCGCAACATTCAAAGTATTTATTCCAGTTCAATCCAGTTGAGGATCGTATTCATCACGCCGGTATGGATGGTTTGTTGAGGAACTGTGCCACTGGCTGTCGTGTTGATGAGGCCTTCACAATAGATGATCTAGTTGACTCAATCTCTGCTGATACTTCAGGGCTGCGTTGTGGTCGTGTCAAGGCGTAGGTCCTCGATCTCACCTGGATACGGTCCAGATCCGGTTGACTGCGGTAAACCTCGGGATAAACAGAAAGACTAATATTAGTGTAGATGCCATTCTTCTTCTGATGTAACGAGTACATCTGGTGTTATAGGAAGTGTTCCCGGTTCCGGCTGACCTAATTTATGCAGCCTAATAATCCTTTAACGGATTTGAAAATATAAATTGATAGTGTGTTATGTGTATGCCAGGCTGAAGAGATGCGTTTTTAGTCTAGATTTAAACTGACAGAGTGTGTCTACTTCCCGAACAATGCTTGGAAGATTGTTCCAGTTTAGGTGCCAAATAGGAGAAGGATCTACCGCCTGCGGTTGATTTTGATATTCTAGGTATTATCAGCTGGCCTGAATTCTGAGATCGCAATAGACGTGAAGGACTATAATGCATTAAGAGCTCGCTCAGGTACTGGGGAGCTAAACCATTTAGTGCTTTGTAAGTAATTAGCAAGATTTTAAAATCTATACGATGTTTAACAGGAAGCCAATGCAGTGTTGACAGAACCGGGGCTAATATGGTCATACTTCCTAGTTCTAGTAAGAACTCTAGCTGCTGCGTTTTGTACGAGCTGTAGTTTATTTATCAGGCGAGCAGAACAACCACCCAGTAGAGCGTTACAGTAATCTAGCCTTGAGGTCATGAACGCATGAACTAACTGTTCTGCATTTGTCATTGAGAGCATATGTCGTAGTTTAGATATATTTTTAAGATGTAAAATGCGGTTTTACAGATGCTAGAAACATGGCCTTCAAATCAAAGAGCACACCCAGGTTCCTAACTGACGACGAAGAGCAGCCATCAAGTGTTAGACAGTATTCTAGGTTATTACGTGAAGAAGTTTTTGGTCCAAAAATTAGAATCTCTGTTTTTTCTGAATTTAGTAGTAGGAAATTACTGGTCATCCAATTTTTTTATATCAGCTATGCATTCCGTTAATTTTGTGAATTGGGTAAGTTTCGTCAGGGCGCGAAGAAATATAGACCTGAGTATCAGCGTAACAGTGAAACTAACGCCATGCTTCCTAATGATATCTCCCAAGGGTAGCATGTACAGAGTGAAAAGCAACGGTCCTAGTACTGAGCCTTGCGATACTCCATATTGAACTTGTGATCGATATGACCTCTCTTCGTTTACTACTACAAACTGATAACGGTCAGATAAGTATGATTTGAACCATGACAGTGCAATTCCACTAATGCCAACATAATTTTCGAGTCTATTTAAAAGAATATTGTGATCACAAACAAATAAATCATAATCTATAACATCAAAAAAAAAAAATCAATAGCACAAAAAAATGTATTTTGGTCTGAAATGGGGGAAAAAAATATAATTACAGAGACAATATCATAAATGAAATGAAGTATACAGATCAGAATCAACAATTTATTAGAACATATTGTGTTTGGTTTAATTATATTTTCGGTGAGATATCATCTAAACGTTCTCTCTTGTGCTTATCTTAAACCACGTAATCAGGTGACTGTCATATGACTAATTAATTGCTGTTTAGAGATTGTGTTTGTTGTTCACACCCTGATGAAGGCTCATTAGCAGCAACACGTCGGTGTGCGTTTACCTGTTTTTAAATGCCTAAGCCATGATTAAATAAAGGCTTTTTATATTTTACCTAAATTCTCGAGTGCCTTGGATTGAAATGTTTTTTTTTATTTTATTTAATACATTTTCCATGTATAAATTCCATTTTCCATATTTGATGTGCACTGATCAATGATTGTGTCTCTTCAGAAGACTTGGATTAAACTGCTCACTTCATATGCAGTACTTTTACAATGTTTTTATTAACTTTTTGAAGCATGTGAGTTATGGGGGAATGGCCCGTCAATGGAGGACAGAAATCTCACAATTACACATAATACAAGTGCAACTTCCCTACTGCACCTTTCTGAGCTCCAGCCTTCTGCATCTCTCAGGTGTTGATCCACCTGTCACACAAAGTTAAAGAGCAACACATTCACAGCATTTATAGACACTCTAATACTGAATATCATTACATTATCTGTTCGTTAGCTGTCCATAGAGCACGTCTTTTCTGCCCTGACACAAACCAGGGAAAACCAGGAAAAGAGTGAAACTCTTAATTAATAATAAATATATATGAGTTGGGTCATTTTATGAAAATGCCACATTATTTAAGATGAAATGTAACCCAGACATGTTTTTGGCAAGATCCACCAAGGCACTAATGACAATAAGCCTAACATTTAAAACTAGTGATCGACCAATACCGATAATTTGTGTGTTTGTGCCCGATATGCAGAACCGATATTTATTTATTTATTTACTGTTATACTTCCGTTTTTGACACGATTACAACACCACTGAACTGAATAAACCATTTTATTTATAACAATCTTGCATAGAAAACAAATCTTATTTATACACCAATAAATAGAGGGGTCTGAAAGTGCAAAAAATAAAAAGTGCACTGTTACTAAACTGTTTTTGTTGAAAATTAGTAGTCTTTCATGTTAATTTTAATCTTCATATTACAAAAATAATTGTATTTATAAAAAGCATCAGCAGCAACACTAATGTTAACAATAAGCAAAATCCAAGTCTAATGTTTTCAAATGGAGAAAATAAATTAAAGACAGGAGTCATATCAACTTTGCAGAAATGTAATACTTCATTTTAAACTACAGTTTTAGTAGATTTATAAGCTGTTTAATAGTTTAATGGTTATATAGGAAATGTTTATATAATTACAGTGTTTTAAACAAGTGAATCTTTCATGCGGTGGTCGTGGAGCATTTCCTGAGCATCAACCCGCTGAGTGAACAGCAAAATGCAGACGACTTCACGAGACTAATGATGAGCATAGACAACAGAGAGAGAATGAAATTCAGCGCTTTTATTTCCAACATGTGCTCATTCATGGCTGTATTATTTAAGTCATGCAAAGTTACATCTTTATTGGGACAGGATTTGACGGATTATCGTGCATAAACTAGCTACATTTCAGGCATTTATGTAACCCATCTAATTTGTGCATTAATGGCTGTTATGTTAAATAAAGTTTACTAATTACAGAAAAGCAGGTAAGTGTACTTTACCTGCGCACGCCGTTGTCTCCCCTCAGATGCACTGTAATGGCAATCCTGCACGCAATTCTCAAGACGCCCACAAGATGGTGGCGTTTATTGGTAAATCCGATATTACAAAACCGATATCTGATTATGGTAAAATGCTTAAATATTGGGGAAAATATCGGTAAATCGATATATCGGTCAATCTCACATTAAAACCTCACATTACATTGACACTCGCAGGTACTTCTGGCGTGAGACAGGAAAATCCAGCCCAATGTACACGTGTGTTATTCGTCAATTTAAATAAACTGTAAAATTCATTATTTTATTCATCAAAGGTACTGCTAAATTAACGATCTTCTGTATGTAGAAAGGGCAATTCTGGAAACACTGGAGAAAATGGACATAAATATTAGATCAACCACCTGACTTCACTGGTCCAGTCTCTAGTGGGAAACGGATGAAGAGGATGAAGAGGATGGTGACGGGGTCTTTCCTCTAACATCTACTGAAGATCTAGACAGGCTGAAACAAAGGTGATCAGACAGAGAAAGGGAAGAATCATGGGAATTATGATGTTTACACACTAAGTAAGATTTTGTAATGTTTTTGAAAGAAGTCTCTTCTGCTCACCAAGGCTGCATTTATTTAATCAGAAACACAGTAAAAATAGTAGAATTGTGAAGTACTACTATAAATTACTTCTCTATTTGAATATATTGTAAAATCTAATTTATTCTTGTGATTTTCAGCATCATTACTCCAGTCTTCAGTGTCACATGATCCTTCAGAAATCATTCTAATATGATGATTTGCTGCTCGGTTATTAGCAATTATTACTGGTGCTCAGTTATTAATAATGGATCTTTTCATTAATGTTAAAAATAGTTTTTGTGGAAACAGTAACAGATTTTTCAGGATTCTTTGATGAATAGAAGGTTCAAAATAACAGCATTTATGTGAAATGGGCATCTTTTGTAACATATTTTAATTTAATGTGTCCTTGCTGAATAAAAGAATTTTTACTCTACCCCAAACTTTTGAATGACAGTGTATCACAGTTTTCACAAAAACCTGAAGCAGCACAACTGTATTGATAATCAGAAATGTTTCTTGATTAGCATATTAGAATGATTTCTGAAGGATCACGTGCTGCTGAAAATTCAGCTTTGCATAACAGGAATACACAGCATTTTAAAATAAACAACAGTTCTTATAAATAATGCCATAATATTACTGTTTTACTGCATTTCAGATCAAATAATGCAGCCTTGATGAACAGAAAATAGACTTTCAAAAACATTACAAAATCTGAACTATTTCAAACCAGTAGTGTGCAGAGCAGAACAGGTCCATCTTTATGTTAAAAACGTACCTGTTGAAGGTGAAGAGGTTCTCCATCAGTGGCGGGCGAAGTATGAAGACGACGGTGTGGAGAATCTGCTCCGATTCGTCACCCGGAAACTGAACTGGAGACGAGAGAGGAAGAATAAAATCAAATAAGTCCAAATGTTGTACAAACACATGCTCTAGATTTAACTAGATATACTTGGTCCCAGAGATGGTATAATTATTTTTTATGTTATTTATGTTTTATATGTGTATATATGTCATGAACAAAGTGTATGGCTTTAAATAAAAGTGTACTTTTATTTCATACTGTTATTTTGATGTTTTTTTTTATGATAAAATAAAAGTTCTTTGCCTATTGATGAATAATACTTGAAAGCTGGTGACAGCATCCATTGAGATGGTACTCCAAAAATACAACATTTTAAAACACCTGAGAGAGAGAAAATCTCCCATCATTCAAAACAACACTAACATAACTCACAAACGTAACAGGGATGGATGTTGACATAAAATAAGCATGACCAAACAAAGAAAATGCAATACACGCTTACCTTCACTTGAAAAAGTACACACAGTCCCACACAACTACTAGTCAAACAGCTCACTGATGCTGTGATGATGCTTCACATTGGCTCCATATCAGCAATCAGTCACATGACCGGAAGTCGCTTTTTTCCAGTGGTTTGCTCTCTGTTCATGTGAAGTGTCATTTGCTTTTTAGCAAAAGAATATGTCATAATACGAATAAATGTGCATACATGTGCAGTTTTGTGCATGTTCAGTTTGTATTTATTCCCAGTTCATACTTCAAGCTCTCAGATTTCATTAAATTATCTTTATTTGTGTTTTGAAGATGAACGAAACTCTTAACAGGTTTGGAACGACATGAATTCATGTCATGATAAAAACAAATAATTTTGTGACTTACAATATATACATGATAATATTTTAATGATTTCAAAATACTTTCAAAAATTAAAAAACTTCATAATCGCAATTAATTTAGGCTACATGAAATATGCCCTTACTGTATTTTTTCTTAAAATGTTTTTTTCGTGATTTCGTGTACAGGAAGATATATTTTTTGAGGAGGCTGCTATAATAGACCCTAGATTCAAGGGAAAGGTGAAAAATGAGTAAGTCTGACAAAGACTAAAGCCAGGGACACACTTAACGCCTGTAAGGCCGATTATAAATGTAATTTGATACTTTCAACTGATCTTGCCCAAACATGTGGAGTCAGAGCCAGTTGCGTTCAGTCTGTGTTTATAATCTGTAAGTATTTAAATCCGCTTCAGTCGAAGGTGTGTTGATTTCAGTCTTAGAATGCTTCAGCTAGTCGTTCAGTGTGTCCCCAGCTTGAAGGAGTCAGCAGTGAGGGAAGTAATCGTTAAAATGTAAGTTCTCTGAGAATTTGTGCACTGTTTATTATCTAAATGTAATAATGTACACTGCCAGTCAAAGATATTGAGATTTGGAAGATGTTGCAAAATTTAATTTATGGAAAATTTTCAGCATCATTTTTCTAGTCTTCAGTGCCCCTTGATCATTCTAATATGCTGAATTGATGCTCAGACATTTCTTTTGAAATGTGCTGCTTCATATTTTTGTGTTCTTGAGCAGCAAATCATCATATTAGAATGATTTCTGAAGGATCATGTGACACTGAAGACTGGAGTAATGATGCTGAAAATCACAAGAATAAATTAGATTTTACAATATATTCAAATAGAGAAGTAATTTATAGTAGTACTTCACAATTCTACTATTTTTACTGTGTTTCTGATTAAATAAATGCAGCCTTGGTGAGCAGAAGAGACTTCTTTCAAAAACATTACAAAATCTTACTTAGTGTGTAAACATCATAATTCCCATGATTCTTCCCTTTCTCTGTCTGATCACCTTTGTTTCAGCCTGTCTAGATCTTCAGTAGATGTTAGAGGAAAGACCCCGTCACCATCCTCTTCATCCGTTTCCCACTAGAGACTGGACCAGTGAAGTCAGGTGGTTGAAGTACCTGCGAGTGTCAATGTAATGTGAGGTTTTAATGTGAGATTGACCGATATATCGATTTACCGATATTTTCCCCAATATTTAAGCATTTTACCATAAATTTTACCAAACCTAACCCTAACCCTAACCTTTATATAAAATTTTATTTGACCCCTTTCACCCAATTTCTCTTTTTAAGAAGTGGTGTGTAAGCGTGGGGGATTTTTACCCTACAAAGACGAACCCGCCACCTCGCCTAACCCTAACCCACACACCCCCCCAGCCCTAAAACCTAACCTTTGTTACCCCAGCTCTTAAACTTACCCCGTTTTATTTTAACCCTGCTTGAAATAGCCCGATCATAAAATACCCCTAAAACAGC
The DNA here is from genome assembly GCA_039654765.1 of Mylopharyngodon piceus. NCBI lineage: Eukaryota > Metazoa > Chordata > Actinopteri > Cypriniformes > Xenocyprididae > Mylopharyngodon > Mylopharyngodon piceus. Next base: position 2,871,953 of record CM077445.1, read on the forward strand.
CCTGATCATAATTACCCCAACATGATTGACTCCATAAATATACAGAAATATTAATAATGCCACAAATATACTATATATACATACAATTGATCATAAATATATTTAAAAAAAAACATTCCTTAAATTAGGTTTAAGAGCAATTTTCTACTTTTCCAACATTGATACACACTTTATATGGCTGGGACCATGCACATACAACACCCTCGCTTTTTATATATATAAAAAAAAAAATTTTATTTGACCCTTTTCACCCAATATTTTCTCTTTAGAAAGTGGTGTGCAAGCGTGGGGATTTACATCATCCATTCAGGGTTTTTTCACACAGAGACAAACATTCAGGAGTAAAATAGGGGGGCCGGTGATGGCACTTTCGAATCCCTTGCTTCATATGTGTGGAACGGCCAGTTGTGCGAAAGGACAGTGCACAACCACCTTCGGTTTCTTCGGAAATCGTTGGTTGGATTTACAGTTCCCCTAACCCTAAGAGAAAGGGTGGCCGTGGCGGTTCAGGAGCCTCGGGCAGCCATGGCAGGTCAGGAGACATGGGCAGCCATGGCGGGTCAGGAGACGTGGGAAGCCATGGCGGTTCCTGAGCCCCACCCACATGTGTCCCACCCACATGTTCCCCACCCATGGGTACATGCATACACGCCATTTTATGGCGTGGCTTTGATGCAGTGGCGGCCATTTTCTTAGGCGATTTGGGCTTTGGGACAGGCAGGACAAAATGGGCAGACCCACTGGAGGGATACATGGAGGAAACTGGCTGTGGTTGAACTGACCAGGCCGCGTGCTTTTCTGAGGGGACTGGACGAGGAAGACACATTCGCTCTTGAACCTCTTCAATTTCAAATTTGGAACCATTTAAAAAAAAGAATCAGATTAATAGACTCAACTAGGGAAAAGAAACAGGCAGGTTCACTATAGCGAATCATGTTCTTGTCCAGGCCCATCAGAAAGCACGCGTTAAGCAGGGCATCTGGCCAGTTCAACAAATAAGAAAGCTCAGAGAATTCCTCCACGTACCTCTCCAGCGGGCGACCGTCCTGCTGAAGATCCCGCAGTCGGTCTACCGCTGACATCTCTTCACTCGGAGGCACGGGAGAGATCGGTACCAGGAAAAGTCCCATTTGCAGAAGTCCTGCGGTTTGGTCCGTTCTTCTGTTACGGTTCAGTCGTGGCAGAGATGAAGCATAAACAGACTTCTATAAAGATGGGTTTATTTACAAGGAGAATAGCACAACTAAACACATATGCAAACAATATAGACAACAACAAGAACGGACAAGGAGTGCAAGGAGTGAGTCCAACATAAAGGGAGTGCTAACAACGATGAACAGGTGCAGGGAATCCAGGGAGAGCGGGAGAGATGAGGAGGAAAGTGAGTTCAGGTGTGGAACAGGGAGGATCATGGGAAACGGAGTCCGGGACAGGTGTGACTGTAACAAAAAATGTATAATGAGCACATCTTCATGATTTCTTAAGGAAAATTGCATTCTGTGTTTTCACTTTACTTAAAGCCATCAATGATGCATTTATAGAGATTAGTAACTGTATTAATATAAGTATTTATAAGAACACAACATGGCTATTAATAACAAAATATTCACTTATTTCACAGAAATAAATCTGAATTACTAAAAAGTCATTGTAACTATAATATAATAACATTATAGCTATGCAGGTTGCATCTTAATAAATACATTCATGGAACCATACAACTGACTTATTAATATTTACAAATCAGTGTATAATGGATTATGAACATGCATTGAAAAAGAAAATGCATGACTTATAGTTACATTTATATTATTTTTTATAATTACTTATAACTGTTCTTATAATGCATTATAAGTCAAGTCAAGTCACCTTTATTTATATAGCGCTTTTTACAATGTAGATTGTGTCAAAGCAGCTTTACATTGATAACTGGTACATTATTTGGCTGCACAGCAGCTCTTAAAGAATAGTGTCAATGCAGGCAGATCAAAGCACTGTTGAATATCAAATGTCTAGTCAAATGTCAAGTGTCCCCAACTAAGCAAGCCAAAGGCGACAGCGGCAAGGAACCCAAACTCCATCAGGTGACATCAGGTGGCAGACAAGTGACAAATAGGTGTTTAAATGGAGAAAAAAACCTTGGGAGAAACCAGGCTTAGTCGGGGGCCAGTTCTATAAGTCTTAATGAGTGTTTATAAATATGTTAATAAAATATTAATACTTACTTATAATGACTTATAGCTCCATTTATACTTATTTATAAGTATGTTCTTCATAGAAAGTGTTACCGGAATTTGTTTTTTTTTTACATTTAAAAATGTTGTATACCATCTACCCTGTTAAATCATTCATTTCAAGATACTCTGATATTGATGATTTATGGTCTTTTTCTAAAAGTGAGAAAGAGTTGTTGACTCGTTTGTTTTTTTATTGTAAAATTATCCAAAGTTAAATACTATTTTACATTAAAGGATATTATTTTGTATTATGAAAATAATGTCAACAAAGGTCTTGAATACATTTATTAATTGTTAATTTATTTATATTATTGGCAAAATTTTACATAAACAAAAATGCTTAAATTCATCCCCAATGTTTAAGGTGTTTATAGTGGAATTTGATTGTTTTATGTCTTCTCTGAAATTGTAAAAAAAAAAAAAGAAAAAAAGTCATTAACGTTTAAAATATTATGATATAATTTTTGGACCCCCTGTTACCAATTAATGTCACATTTTGTATTGCACTATTTTATGCTATGTTTGCTACTTGTTCTGTCTTTAAAAAATAAAAAAGGGTGTAGGAAAGTCTATCCCTTTAATTGCACTTTGATACTTAACCACTAGAGGGCACATGTATTTCCTATACAGCTTTCCCTTTCAGATGCGCTTCATACACCGCACAAGCTGTGTCACGGTGAGCGTCTGAACTTCAGAGCTGTGTGCGTTTGTGAAGAAAAGTAAGTTTATTTCTCATGTTCAAGTAGACACGTGCACGTTAATGGTTTTGATGTTATTATGATGATGTTGGATTAATGCATGTTTGTATTTGCACAATATGACGTTATTCGTTATTCTATGTCGGGAAGCTGAAAGTGAAAGTGACATGTGAAGGCGTAACCCATACTCTGAATGTGTCCTCAGCCTGAGTGATTTCAGCCTATCCTAGAATATCTCCAGTAGATGCGCAACAGCAAATAGCCTTTTTCGCAAGAATCCACTCAGACCGTTGCTCGAATTTACCGGCGGGTGGTTTTATTTCCCGAGCTGTCATACAGTACAGGCTACACAGCTGCTCATTCAGAAATTCTCCTGCTCGTATCACCGTATGACTAACATTATTTATATCATTTATTCATAAAAAAAAAAAAAAAAAAACTGAACTCCCAATATGCGGGATATAAAGTCGTGAGAGATACATAAATATTGTCGCCAATAAATCGCCAAGACCGTTCAAACATTTTCATGACATTTAATTCGTAAAAAGACTTTGATTCCCGAACTGGTTCTTAGGCTCGACTATCTATCACTGTTACCGGAATAACTTTACCTAAAATAACCATTTACCCGGCGTGTTGCCATGTTACCACAACCTGTAAGTATGTTTTATTCTTTGGTGATGTGTTTTCCATTTATAGTTTCTATATAATAGTTATTTTTATGTTGTAGCAAAGACGTAAACAAATACAGTTAGTATTGATAATTCAAACTTATTCGACAAACATCTTTTTAAACCCACCAGCGAACTTCGAATCTTGATGTTTGTTGGAGTTTATGTGATCATTGTAAATTATTCTTTGATTAACGTTTTTATGTAGTGTTTACCCACATGTTCGTTTGACTACAGGCACGCTAAACATTGTTCTGTGTAAACATGGTTCTTTACTGTAGTAAAACCATGATTAGTCTTCGTAATTGACTCATAGTTCTGGCAACAGATATTTGGCTACACTCGTTCTATAAAGACTTACGCTTCTATACAGTCAGTAGTGATCACTATAGATCCGCCGTCTGTAATCAAATAATCCCTTCGAGGAATATAGTATCATTTGTTAGAACGATTAGCCTATATGAAATGCATGGATTGATTTTTTTTTTTTAACGTAGGCTATATGAAGCTTTGTTTCTGTGGTCTTCATATTAGGTCCGTGTATCTTTTGGTCATTCGTTTTTTGATTTAACATTGAAATCGGAAAATGAAAAAACGGCATCTTTTTCGTTTTTCATTTTTTTCAAACAAAACGAAAAACAAGATTTCGGCTTGATTTTTCGTTTTTCGTTCAGGGGTAGAAAATGAATAAACAACTTGAATATTTGATCTGTACATGTGGGCGGGAATGAAACACCCCTTTTTCGCTGATTGGTCAACCAAACATTAAACGGTGCCGTCATCGCCGCAAAATAATAGTCCTTAAGTCCTTAAGTTTTTAGAAGTTTTTTTTTTATTTTTTTTTATTTTTTATGTTTTGAGATTCATAATTAAACAGTCAAACGAAGAACTTTGGATTCAAGACTTTTATTCACTGACGTTTTGTGTTGAGTACAAAAGAACTTTGAAGTCCTAAGCTAGTGAGTCAGCTTGTTGCACTCACACAATACATGATACCATATAGGCTTCCATGATAAAAGCTTCAGCAATTATCTTTACATGAAAATTTGATACCGTCACATGCCTATATATATATATATATATATATATATAGTTTAAAGCAGGACTATAAATAATTACATACTTATTAAAAACAGTTTGAAGCAGAAATATTTAAAAACCTTGTGTACTTTTAACTGTCGTCAAGCTAAAACACATTTGAAAAATTTGCATTGCGCCCCTAAAGTTTTTAATGCTTTCTTAAATTTTTCAAGTTACGAGCACATGTGCTCCTTGGGAAAAAAGTAAGCGTCAAGCCATGCAAGCCCTAAATACAATATAGCTAGATCTAAATCCGTAAGATATCGCCCAGCTCTAAAAAGAAGATAAAGCACTAAGGCATAAGAAGCAAATGACTTTCTGTTTTATAAAAAGCAGTATTTATGTTCAAAATCTCAAAAACAGAAGGAGGAATATTAGTGCTATTTGGCAGAAATAAAATGTAAAATGTTTAACCGCTAGCTGTAACAGTCATAACAAACATATAATCAGTTTATAGACCTCAGCAGCAGTTTTAATTAGTAATAGGAAAAGTATTGTTTTAAGTTTTGATGCTTAACTTTGCAGATGGCAGTGGCGGCAGTGTCACAGATGGCAGTAAAGATATATAATGTTACGTGGAGTAACTGATTGCATGTGCAAGAGAGATTTTTTATTTTTTATTTTTTTACCTCCAAGACTGAAATGATAGAGGGGTAAGAAACGAGGCAAAACTGAATGAAGACAGCTGAGAGTTGTATGATTAATTTGTGTTACTTTGTGTTTAACAATAAACAATACTGCAAAAAAAATTGCTCTTGCAAATCATGTCATCTTATCTTACCCACCCCCAGCCCTTAATGTTTTGGGCTCAGCCCCTGATGTTTTTAAAACCTAGAAATGCCCATGTCTGTAGCAATTTCACAGAAGGATTGTAATATTCTTTACATCTAATTTGCACAATTTTCAGACCACACACACATACCAACACCCTTTTTCTGTTTATATTTATGCAATCCAATTGCTCACAGACGTGACCTGTACTTTTGTGGCCAACTTATTAAAGTTTTTTTTTTTTTTTTTATGTAACTTCACCAGTTTTCAAGGACGATCTGGTGTTGCTGGGGCTTTGAAGGACGAGACTGCTGAAGTGAATCTAGAGGATGACGAAGTGTAAAACAGACTGCATCGAAAGGCCTCTGTCTCTGGCATTTGAAAAGCTTGGTCGTGTTGTTGGTAGATATCCATGTGTGTTTCTTTTATCAGCTATATGTGTAGCTGCTTCCCTCGGAGGTGGTTTCATCTTTTTTCAGGAGAGGAAGGCCAATGATATTGAAGACCAGTTTACACCTGTCAATGGACCTGCCAAGTTGGAAAGGGCGATTGTGGTGGAAAATTTCCCACAATCTGAAGAGTTTTCTCAGTTTCGGCTTGTGTCTGAAGGCACTTATGCCTCTTTGATCATCACAGACTTGCATGGTGAAAATATATTAACTGAAGCTGCTTTTAATGACATTATAGAGCTAGACAGACGAGTGAAAAGTATAATGACAGGAAACACTTTTGAAAACCTCTGTGCCAAAACAAAGGGAAGGTGCATGTCAAATGCAGTTTTAGACATTATAAATTACAGTGCTACTGAAATCGTTTCTTCAAACATAAAATATCCGATGAATAATGGCATGTTTTTGGGAACAACCATCGGCGGTGTAGAGCTAAAGCCAAATAGCTCAGAGCTCACCAGTGCCAAAGCGGTCAGGCTTTTTTATTTCTTAGATGAAAAGAAGACAAAAGAAAACTCTGACTGGCTTGATGGTTTTCTAAAACTCCTCTCAAATGCTACAGAGCAGAAAACGGTAAGTAAAATAAATTTTGTGAGTTATATCTATACACATACAGATACCTAATGACCAGGGTTTGACATTAACACCCGCCAAAATCCACCGACATAGCTACTCCTTCTAGCCACTTTGGTGGGTTGAATTTTATACATAATATATAAATTTGTCAATTATAGTCTTTTAAAAAGGCATTTGAAATAAAAAACTAATGCAACGTAGTGTTGTCAAAGATTTTTCAATACATGTTGATACTAAAATATCTGAAATGCTTACAATACTCATTTCCCACAGAACAGGCACACGATACCAGCTGCTCTTGCTCTCTCTCATCTCTCCGAAAGAGAGACGACACACAAACCCACCTCTCACTCACTCATTTCATTTGCTCCGGATAAATATTGTTGGTGTTACAGGGCTTGAATTTCGGCGTGGGATTGCACCTATTGTGCATAATTTTCCAAAGTGCGTGAGCATAAACTGCCTCATAGTACTAAATTGAGCTCTTTCCACTGCTTAAACAGTCAAATACACACAAAATAATGTCAAAATGCTGATCTTGGTGAGTATTCATGAAAACACAGTCAGGTATGCTTTAAGTGAACGTTAACAGTTGAGAAAGAAACCGCATGTGTAACAGTATAATGGATCCATGCATCAGGTCTTAAAGTGACAGCAGCCCAATATACCTGCTGCCAAATTATGAGATAATTTTAAAAATATCTATATGGCAGATTTTCCCCATGGTATCTATGTCAAAATTGTGGCCAATGAAAATGCTGAGTGGCTAGTAACTTTGGAAAACCACTAAAAGTTAAATGTCAAGCCCTGTTAATGACCAATGTATGTGTAAATGTACCTCATATGACAATCTAATCACCTCCAATAAGTCAGGCACCAAAAGTCATTTGTACAGCAATTGAAATATACCAAGATAATGAACTGAATGCACCTATATTTGATTTTTCTGCCTTGTCATGTCCTGTCGTAATTTATAATAATTAGTTCTGCATTGTGAATCCAGACAATGAAACACATTTATGTATACAGTAATTATACGGAACAGTGTTTTATTATTGTATTTTTTCTTCTTTTTCATTTCTACAGGTCCATGTGTCTTACTTTACATCAACATCAAGACAGAATGAGCTCGAGACCAATTCAGACTCTGTCATCCCCCTCTTCTCTGTTACGTATTCCCTGGCCATTACCATTTCAATTCTGTCTTGTTCAAGGTATAAAGAATTAAAAATAATCACATTATCACATGTCTCTATCACTAGCTATGTCATTTATCCCTTGTCTCCTTCCACAGGTTAGACTGCGTCAGGACAAAGGTGTGGGTGGCCACGTTCGGCGTCGTCTCGGCTGGTATGGCCGTGTTGGCCAGCTTTGGACTGCTGCTGTTCTGTGGGATGCCGTTTGCCATGACCGTGGCCTCAGCCCCCTTTCTGATCCTTGGTAAGTTCATTAATTTCATCACCTAGTAGGTGTCTCACAGCTCATGCTCTCTGTTTTCCTCCAGGTATTGGTGTTGATGACATGTTCATTATGATCTCCTGCTGGCAGAAGACTGAAGTTAATAAAGACGTTGAGATTCGTTTAGCAGAAACGTATAAAGAGGCCGGCGTGTCCATCACTATCACCACGCTGACAGATGTGATGGCTTTCTACATCGGTCTCATGACGCCCTTCCGCTCAGTTCAGTCTTTCTGCATGTACACCAGCACAGCTCTTCTGTTCTGCTACATCTTCAACATCACCTTCTTTGGTGCGTGTCTCGCACTAAACGGACGGAGAGAGAAAGGCAACAGGCACTGGCTGACCTGCATGGTAGTCCCAGAAGCCACTGGTGATGATGGAGGTTGTTGTGTTGGTGGGGCGTATGATAAAAACACACAGAAGGAATTCGAAATGCCAGTGGATTCATTCTTTAAAAAGTATTACGGCCCTTTTCTGACAAGAGCGTGGGTTAAGACGGTCGTGTGTGTGATCTATGCCGGGTATTTGGCAGTCAGTATCTATGGATGCTTCCAAATGCAGGAAGGTCTAGATCTGAAACATTTAGCAGCAGACAGCTCATATGTTGGTAGTTACTATGACAAAGAAGATGAATTCTTCTCTTCCTTTGGTCCCAATGTCATGTTAGTTATAAAGGATGAAGACTTTCAGTACTGGAACCCAGCTGCTCGTGAAAGTCTTGACTTGTGTTTGGAAAATTTTCAAAGTCTGACAATGGCAGATTCAGGCATTTCGCCTATTTCTTGGCTGAGTGCATACATGCAGTTTGGACAGAGAGCAGGTGTCAATTTAGACAATGAAATACAATTCAAAAGCCCTTTAACTGCATTTCTTAATCTGTCTGGTTTTAGTCAAGATGTTAATTTCACTAACAATCAAATTCATGCATCACGAATGTTCATTCAGACTGTGAACATCCGCACAGCGATCGATGAGAAGAATATGCTGAATGCATTTAGAGAAACCGCAGAAAAATGTGGGAAGTTGCAGACACCCGTTGATCTGATAGTGTACCACCCTGCTTTCATCTATTTCGACCAATATGCCGTCATCATCAGTAATACAATCCAAAACATAGTGGTTGCTACATGTGTAATGTTAGTCATTTCACTCCTGTTGATCCCAAACCCTCTCTGCTCTCTCTGGGTGACTATTTCTATCGCATCTGTCATTGTGGGAGTGGCCGGTTTCATGGCATTATGGGATGTTAGTTTAGACTCCATATCTATGATTAATCTTGTTATTTGTATCGGGTTTTCTGTCGACTTCTCTGCTCACATATGCTATGCTTTTGTGTCAAGTGAAAAATCCTCAGCGAATGAGAAAGCCACGGATGCCATCACTAAACTGGGCTATCCCATCATTCAGGGTGCCGTGTCTACTATCGCAGGAGTGGTGGTGCTCGCGGCTGCCAAAAGCTACATCTTCAGGACCTTCTTCAAAATCATGTTCTTAGTCATTCTGTTTGGGGCCGTCCATGGCATTGTATTCATACCAGTGTTCCTGACCTTCCTCAGCACTTGTAGTAGCAGTCAAGAAAAAAACAAAACAAATCTTTCAAAGCAAAATGACATGACTGCTTTTACTCACCATTCACTTGTGATTCAGAATGAGTCTGCTGATCTTGACTGTTACTGAGCGTACTTTTCTGAAAAATTTCACCTGTAGAATTTATTATTCAAGGTGAATTTCTCAGTATACTATTGTGCTCTAGTATTTTTTGTATTTATGTTTTAATCAAGTTTATCTTTTTATTTTTATCCTTGTCATCAGTATTATTTTCAATGCAGTTCTGTTTAATATGCACATCTATTCATTTTAACGCATGAATGCTAACACAACTTCACTTTTGTAATCCAGTTACATTCAAGTACATTGATTAAACCACATTACTAAACATTGGGAATTTTATGTTTGGAATTAAAAAAACTTGATCTCAGCATAATTGTCACTGAAGTGAAATAGTGAGTAATTTATGATAGTATTTGCACGAATGCATAAACACCTCTGCCGCTTATCTTCTCTCCTGTCTCTGCTTGTTTGCAGTGTAAGGGTAAATAATAAACTGGTTCTTTAAATAAGTACAGTGTTTTCTTTGTTTAATAACTTGACATTTGACTTGACATTTGATATTCAACAGTGCTTTGATCTGCCTGCATTGACACTATTCTTTAAGAGCTGCTGTGCAGCCAAATAATGTACCAGTTATCAATGTAAAGCTGCTTTGACACAATCTACATTGTAAAAAGCGCTATATAAATAAAGGTGACTTGACTTGACTTAATACACAATGTGTGTAAAGGTCTTGTGTGTTTGAGGAGAAGAGTGTCTTTGTCTGGTATTTGCTGTCAGTCATTGCCAATACAGCCTTGTGCATAACACTTTGTTTTTACTGTCGTTTAATATATTTGACCAAAAGCTTGTTATAAAAGACAAAGTGCCCACATATAGCTATAATAACCTTTGTGACCTGTAAGTTGATAACTTGCACTTACTGCCTCATACGTGGCCGTTCTATTGACGGACAAAACAGAATCTAAAACATTCACTGGTGAAACACCTCCTAACTCCATTTGAGCTTGATTTTGGTAAAATGTTAATAATATAACACACAAGTGTCTGACCATACATAAAGCCACAATACTAACTTTGAAAACAAGGTTATGGAGTCAATTTAAAGCCACATATCGTTGCAGAAGAATAAAGTATAGGAAAATAAAGTATTGAGCAAAAAAAAAAAAAAAGTTGTTTTGCAAACAAAAATAAAGAATTGCAAAAGAAAAATAAAGTAGTGCAAAAATAAAGATATAATTAATTGCAAAAATCAATGATCCTATTTTATCTCTGCAACATGTTTTCCATGGTCACACCTACTAATTCATTTGCAACGCTCCTTTTATTCTGTGTTTCAGTCAAGCGTGAGCTCGCGATACCGTTTTCCCTTTGCACTGCACTTTTCTGTGTTTCACTTCATGGCACTGTTTTGACGTGGGGCGTGTTCAGTGGGCCTGGCCACGCCTCCCTCGATTGACGTCATCTGCTCAAGACGCAGATCAGCACAGATGATGAAGGCACTATGGCTGAGAGAAATGCGGGTGGATCGTTTCCTTGTACTCACACTTTTACTAGCATTATAATGTGCATGATTTTATTGTGTTAACTAAATGTCTATTAAAAGCGTTTGCTTAAGTTAGAGATCGTGTTAAAGTGGTGTTTATTATTAGCCATATAGACTACTCACTAACGTGAACTATCTGAAAAAGCCAGCATCTGCTGTTCTTTTCTCTCAGTGTGAGTGTGCACACTTTTATAACAGTAAAATGTTTATGGTTTCATTTTGTTAACTAAATGTGTATTACCAGTGTTTGCTTAAGTTAAAGAAGTTAGGGATCAGTTAAAGTCTTTGAGGATACTCCTGAAATAGCCAGCATCTGCTGTTTATTTCTCTCATTGTGCAGTTTTATACTGTTGATTGATTTTTTTTTTTTATTTTTTTTTGTAAATAAGTAAATAAATAAGTAATATCTAACCCTAACCCATGGCCCCATTTAGTTTCAGTCTATCCAGCCGGGATATGGCTCTAATATTTTTTAAAAAGAAAGATTAAAAAAAAAGTTCTTTAACTTAATAAGACATAAAACATAACTCCTGGTAACAGGTGCATAAAGTTTAGTTAGCATGTTAGCGTAGCACATCAAAACATAATAGTTTATCTGATTTAAACCATGTTTTCCCTCAGAACTCACTATAACGTCCGTCAAGTGTTGGAAATAACCGTCTGTGATCCAAAGTAGCTTCATATAACAGAATGAGGAAGAAATTATTTACTTTATTTAATATATTGTGATGAAGGCTATGTCGATTAGCATTGCAAATACACATTCTTATGTAAATACCCAAGAAGATGGCTTGAAGAACACAGTATAAATGAAGCAGGCATTACATGCCAGTGTTTAGAGCTCCATGATACTCACATCGCCTCATTTTGGGTTAAAATGTAAGAAATATTACTCCTCTTTATAGACATTAAAAGTAAACATATGAGAATCCATCACCAATTCTCCAAATAGGCAAGCTTTTAAACTAAAACCACAGAGGAACGTTGTTTAGTCAAGCACTTTCATAACAGCCATACAGGAGTTTTTCTAAATGGATGCAGATTATATTTCATTTTAAAGTTATTGACTGCGTTTTTCATTTATATAACTCCTGACACCAATTAAGAAATTTCTGTTACTATAAGATATGTTGAATAAAGCAGAAGTCAAAAATTTAAGCTTGAGTCTTAGACCTTTTTAATGATGTATAGTCTTTGGGGTCCATTTGGACCATATTTGATGTTTCCCCCGTTAACAAAAAAAAAAACAAACAAAAAAAAAAACACTCATGGTCTTCGGGGTCCAAACAGACCCCACATTAAAAATGAATGGGAAAGTCAAAAAAATGTTTGCAAATGAAACAAGGTACAAATTGAGAACACTCATATGAAGGGGTGAGACCTAACACACATGCGTGCACACACACACACACACACACACACACACACACAGGTGTGAGTGCAACAGACAGCATTTATATATGTCAGGCAAACAGACACAGACGAAGGCAGACAGGTAGGTGAATAACAGGTTGTTTATTAATAGACAGAGGCATGGATCTGCCTGAGGAGATAACTGGTGAGTAGAGATACTGAAGCACGTTGAAAATGTAACTTAGCTGGAATGGTAACCAATATCTCTATTGCAGGAGTGGAGAGTGGAAGGAAGGCTGGCAGACGATGGATGGTGGGTGACAGTAGCTGGAACACAGAAGACGGATGACACAGGTAGGTAACAGGCAAGTAGTCCATAAGGTAAGTGAATAAATAGAGACATCCATAGACGAGATCAGACAATGAGGTGGAGTGAACATGGGGCTTAAATAGTGGTGCTGAAGAGTGCTAACAAAGGTGATGACGTTCAGGTGCAGGTGATTGGTGAGTGAGTGCAGGTGAGGAACCAGAGGGATGCTGGGAAATGGAGTCCGGGGAAGGTGATGCAGACGGTGACTGTGACAGTATCAAATTTGTTGATTAAATTTAACCATAAATGCAGAATACAGATATGAAGGGGTGAGATGTTGCACTGACACACGTGCATGTACACACACAATCAGACTGTCTTGTTTTTTAGTGGCAACTTGTGGCATTTTTGCAAATTTATGCAACATTACTGCAAAAAGACAGTTCAAAAGACTTTAAATAAAATACAAACTTTGTCAAAAGAGTCATTTTAATGTATTTTTATAATGTTTAAATATATATATTATCAAAAATACCACAAAAGTTAGGCACAGAGCATTTGGCCACTTCCAGAAAAATGAATGGATGTCCATGGGCCTCTGCTGGACATATATGGTCATAACATTTTTTTCTATAGTTGCAATTCCTACACTTTTTTTCTCTAACCAGCAGATGCCTCTTACACCTAAACAATATCCAGAAACAACTTATTCAGTTTAGATCATCATTAAAGTATTTTTTTTTTTCATAAAATGTAATATTTTATATGCAAGGTAATGGTGTAGTTGAGTAATTATGAGAAGTAAACAAAAATATTGTATATAATTTGTATTATGAGAAAATGTATATTTTTTATACAATAGCTCTGTAAAAAATCTGTGACAATAACTGGAAGCGAGGACAATATGAGGGTTAAAACTAGCAGTAACTTATAATATATTAAATAATGTAAACAGAGTCCTCCCACGGATTAACAGGTTAACTTAAGCAAACACTGGTAATACACATTTAGTTAACAAAATGAAACCATAAACATTTTACTGTTATAAAAGTGTGCACACTCACACTGAGAGAAAAGAACAGCAGATGCTGGCTTTTTCAGATAGTTCACGTTAGTGAGTAGTCTATATGGCTAATAATAAACACCACTTTAACACGATCTCTAACTTAAGCAAACGCTTTTAATAGACATTGTTAACAATAAAATCATGCATATTATAATGCTAGTAAAAGTGTGAATACAAGGAAACGATCCACCCGCATTTCTCTCGGCCATGGCAAAGACTATAGAACCCAAGAGGCGAAACTCTGATGCTTTTTGGGTAACAGCCACTAGATGGCGCTTCGGTAGCGCGGCGGCCATTTTGGGGTGAAAATACTAACTGGACAACAGAATCCATCACATCTTACGCACCCAAAATCGGCGAATCTCACAGCCAAATCAGAAACACAATAGAAAATTTCTCAAATTCAGTAAATTTTATGACACCTACAGTAAATGTTGTATTGTCTTAGCCTTAATATGTTTTATATTATCAGTTGTGGAATCCAGCCATTACACAACTGAGGTAACGTAGTTAGCCCACTTTATTGAGTATTTCCATTTTATGCAACTTTACACATTTACTATCAATAGCAAATTAATAATTAATAAAGTTAAGATCATCATGTTTGTTGCGTGATCCAGGGGATTAAAGTGGAATAAATTACTCCACTAGGAGGGCAGTAATACACTTAGCAGGATCTACACTGCTGGAATTCTAATAGAGAAGAAGAAGAGAGCTAGTTCAAGATGAGCATTTATGGTTAAAACGTATAAAAATTTTTTTTTTTTTTTTTTAGAAAATGAGCTATGGTTTCTCTAGATAAGACCCTTATTTCTCGTCTGGGATCACGTAGAGCTCTTTGAAGCTGCACTAAAACTAGTTACTATGGTGATGAACACCGCTAAAAGCCAAGTCACTTTCATGGTACCTAAAACCCAGGATTGGCACAAACTAATCTGAAACTTAACTGGCTAGCCAGCTAATCCGGCTTCATGGTACAGGCCCCAGTTCGAGGAAGGGGGAGTTCATCGGGATCCGTTCACCGTCGTCGTGGGATGCGATTTCATTTGGGATTTTTTCATTTATTTTTGGTTATGTTTATTATTGTGATTTACTGTTGTTGTTTGTGACTTTGTGAATTTAATTATTTGATCATTTAAAGGAACACACAAAGGAAAAATACACAAAGCCAAAAGAGTTCTGAGAAGAATAAATACATTTATTGATCTGCCATAATTTTGTGTAATTTCCTGTGAGAAAAATAGTTTTTTGTTAATTTGTTTTTCCCTGTGAGGGATTTGTAATTTCAAATTTAAAGGTAATCACAGTAGTGTTTTTTATTTTTATTTTATTTCTAAATAGAAAACATAAATCTGACACTATCAAGTGAATATCTGAGATCTTGGTTTTGTGATTAATAGAAATTAAGTGAATTTAGAAATGTGTCTCTCACCCGGTCATTGTTAATTTGGAAGTTCCCCTAGACATAATTCTCACATTTAAGCCATATTTATTGGTATATAAGAGACTATATATATGAGACTAGAGTATAGATTCCCAGAGGTCTATATTTTAGTAAATATGGGCCTTGGAAAAGGCTAGCTGACTTTATTGTGCTTTGACTACAGTAGGTAGTTCTAGTGTGGAAAACAACCATGTCACTTCTGCAGGCTGCATATTACTCTGTCACAATTTTCATAGCTTTTGCTGGCTCTGAAACACTTGCTTGATATTTCTCCTGCTCTTTGTCTAGCAAAAAAATCCCTCATCACTAAATGAAAGCTTAAAATGAAGGCCTGATTATTTCAGGGGCCTTGTCACAAGTCCATTGTTTTTGAATTTCTGTGTCACTTTTGCTATATTTTCACACTTAAAACAATGATTTGGTAATCCTCTTGTACCACTGTCCTCTTCTGTGCTACAAGTCTCCTGACAGTTCTCTCCCAAGTGCTTCCATTGTTGTCAGCATTAAGCCTGAGAATGATTCAGTGGGCTATATAACACTTTTAATTGTCAAGAAATTATTTTTCTTTAAATGTTTTGGTTCATCATACTTACCTTTTAATAAAAAATTGCCTTAAACTTACACCATTTTTTTTTTAGCTCTATTTAGTAAATGGGTGTACTCATTTTTGCAACACAACATTTTATCACTTTGATAAGAAAATCTTTTTTTCCTGAATAATTTTGACATGCTTCTTTTGATAATTGATCAAGCAGACTTGCTGGAACATTATATTTCTATAGAACCCTAACCTTGTTTCTAAGTAAAGAGTAATTACTGACTTTAAGTTTCAGACTGGTGTAGGGGAGTGCGGGGCACAACCTAACGCGGGGTTGGTTGTAACACACATGGTTTAAATACTTCCACATATGCTAGCATGATGAATCTTCGTGCATTTACTAGTTGCCATATCGACAATATATAGAGAAAAAAAATGCAAATATTCAGAAATCTTTGGGAGATATCGCTGAACATTTATTTAACAATAGCAAAAGTAATTCGTTGTAACACTGCGTTACAATGTGCCCTGCTGCTATTCTATAAAGTTACTGATATAATTGGCATAATTAATTTGTATGCATTTCTGTTGAGAAACCATGGGGGGAAAAGGTGAAAAAACACTGAGAGGAAGAACCTGAACATTTAGAAAAGATTATTTCAAGAAATGTAGAGCATTTGTACTGGCTCGTCTGTTTCTCTGGTGTTCTGTGAGAGCTGTGAGTGGAGGGATGAGAGTGTTTTGTTCAGCTCTGTTTTTCTGAATATCTGAATATGTTTCTTCATCTGTCTGCCTGTATTGTTTTGACCAGTGCTGTATAGCTGTGTTCTGCAGAGTGTTCATTGTCAAACTACAAAATTATTTAAATTTGAATTTCTAAAATAATAATAATAATAATAATAATAATCGTCTTTTATTGATAAAATATTTTAGTTTGTCATGTATTTTTTTTTAAATTAAATCAGATAACATTTTTAGCTGTCATATGTTCATGTTACAACGTGCCCATCACATGTTACAATGTGTCACATTTCACTTCCCTTCTTTCAAGGTAAATAAAGACAAAAGTATACACCGTATTAATGAAACAAAGCCACATATTTGTACCAGACGTGTGAAATTAATGTGGAACAAAAGAAATTCCCTGAACCCTGGATTTACACAAACTGAGAAAGTCAAAAAGCGTTAGGTTGTGCCCTGTTCTTCCCTACTCATTTATGCTGTGTGTGTGTGTGTGTATATATAGATAAATTATATATATATATATATTATATATATTTATTTTTGGACTGACAGTGGTTAATAAAGTCAAATAATTGACTCTCAGGACCTTTCTGTGCCCCGTACGGTGAACATCAGGCATGCTATGTCGAGATTCTCTATGCCATGGTCACCTCTTACTCTAAAAAATTAATCAATAGTGATCATGCTAAAAATAAATATAAGTGAATAAATGCAGCATTTACAACATTTTCCTGTCAAAGCCTTCAGTTTTGTTTCTTCAAATAAGAATAGTCAGGATAGTTTACCCAAAAATGAAACTTTGTATTGACATGAGGGGGAGTAAATACTAAATACTGGAATACTAAAAATATTTTGGAAGATGTCGATAAGAAAACAGTTCCTCTTGGTCAATATATTGGAAGTCAATGGGAACTGAAACCGTTTTGTTACCAAAATATTGTTTAAAGGAAGTTATATGGGTTTAGAAACACATGAGGATGAGTAAATGATGACCAAGTGATCATTTGTGGGTGACACCCAACTAAAACTCATTTTCAGCTCAATACTGGTTAATACTAGAATTAGCAGGGTTAACCGAAAAACTAGACACACACACTCATATAGTACACACGTGTATTCCTCTGCATTTAAACGTTCCACTTGAAATGTATATATATTTTCATATTTAGCTGTTGCTGCAAATATTGTTTTAGTTGTTTATTAAACTACCTCAGTGGAAATCGGTAATGTTCAATGGACTGCTGGAAGAAGGCCAATGCCAATGACAGGTTGTTGTTTGCTGCACTTAGGTACATGATCTTTAGAAAAAATAAACAGGATATAAGTGAAGAAAGCTTGTTCAAGCTGACTTTGTGTTGACTTATGTTTTACAAGATATTATTATTATTATTATTACCTTTCTGGAAAATCCATCAATGCCACCAAAGATGACTATATTGTACCTAGATATTCAATAGACAACTCTCATTATAGAATTCAGCATTTCTTTTAGACAACAAAAACACTTACATTGAAAAGTTTTAGATAGACAGACAGACAGATTTAGTTTGATAGATAGATAGACACAGACAGATAGATAGATAGATAGATAGATAGATAGGCAGGCTACATTCACACTGTCAGTCCAAATCAGATTATTTGTGTATCTGTTTGGATTCTGTTTGGTTGTGTGGGCTGCGAGTTGTAAAACGCAATATATATGGGAACCACTGCACTAAACAACACCATCTTCTGTGTGCATATGAACTGTAAATGATCTAGGTCCACAAAGACAAAATGTAATCTGGAATACAAGACTGTACTGTCCTAGAAAGGGTGTTACTTTCCAACAAAGAAGAAAAAAACTTTCACTCTGCACCCGTCCACTGAGTACCACTTTTTGTCTACTTTGTGAAAGGGTCTCAGCCTCTCTGCCCATTTAGTTCAGTCAGCTTAATTGTTAATGTAATACAATAAGTAAGCAAGAGAACAATAATGATGGCAAGCACCATTAATAACTAGAATGTACATTTTCTGAAGAAAATGTGAATGGTGCTTGCAGTGGCAAAACTCCGCACTCGGTTGCTATGGTGTTTCTAGGCAATTGCTAAGGTGTTCTGAGTGGTTGCTAGGCGGTTGCTAGGGTGTTGCTATGGTAACCTGGGTGGTTGCTAGGGTGTTGCTAGGCAGTTGCTAAGGTACTTGGGGTGGTTGCTAAGGTGTTGCTAGGTGGTTGATATGGTAACCTGGGCGGTTGCTAGGGTGTTGCTAGGCAGTTTCTAAGGTACTTGGGGTTGTCACTTAGGTGTTGCTAGGTGGTTGCTAGGGTGTTCTGGGCAGTTGCTAGGAGGTTGCTGTGGTAACCTGGGTGGTTGCTGTAGTGTTACTAGGTGGTTGGTAGTTGTTACAGATGGTTACTATGGAGTTTTTATAGAGTTCTTAGTATGTTCTTAGCCCAATTTAGCACTTAGCTAATCACTATTAGCATGTAGCTATTCACTGTAGCATGTTTGAAGTCCAGTTTGTTAGCATGAGTCAAATGAACCAACCGCCATGTCTCTACGATGTTCTGATGCAGAGATATAGGTCTTGCTGAACGGTTGCTACGGTACTCTGTTTGGTTGCTAGGGAGTGGCTTGGCAGCTGCCAGTGATGATACTGGCAAGCAGCCTTTGCAGTACGAATGATATAAACCAACCCTATGATGTTCAGATTTGAAGATATCCCTCTTTGGGTTTGGGTTGCTAGGGTGCTCTAAATGGTTGCTAGGGCATGGCTAGACAGTTAACAGGCTTAAACTCATAGACTGCATGTGTGCCCAAATCAAAAGAGCCATACCCACATGTCTCTATGATGTTCTGATTCATTTATATCCGGTTGCTAGGGTTATGTAACTGGTTGCTAGGGTGTGGCTATGAAGTTTTTTGTCATTAGTTATAGGTTGTTTGCACGTGACGTCATAGCTGCACGCGAAATGCGGCTGGAGGGCAAGCAGTGATTTTTCTATACAGGAATCCTATCACAAACTCAAAATTCCTATGTTTTGCGTCGTTTATGGATGCTCAAACCGATCAAACCGAGAAACCACAATGAGCTTTCATCGTTTATGTCAGTGAATCTCAACCTCTTTTGAGTAATGAACCCCGTCATATTTAGAGCCGTCCTCAAGGACCCCAGAATAATATTGGCTCATTGGTATCATTAATGTCTTTGCCAAATGCAATCAAATATAATTTACTAAGTTAGTTGACTCATCCAATATTCAGTCATATCGTCAGTTATATTATACATATATTATCTTCTTTTATGGGAACATGTCAAATGTCAAAATATACAAATATTCATATTCAGATATTTTATAAGGACCCCCTGGCATTACGTCAAGGACCACTAGAGGTCCACGGACCCCTGGCTGAGAAACACTGGTTTACGTAACTTATCTATTTTTTTAACTTTAAAAGTTGTCACCTTTTATAGCGTTTTGCATCTGCTGATACTGAAATGAATATGGATACCTGCTTACCCTTTTTTGTTTTCGACTTGGTTAAATGTTCTCATTCTTCATGGTATCGTTTGCAGGGAAGAGAAACTATTTTATCCTATTGCATGACCATTTGGTGTTTTCACTTCAGTTTTGTAGAATTCCGTTCACAATGTTGATCTGGTTACCGTGGAAACAGTGTCACGCACTGCTGCTTCAGCCGTCATATGGTAGAAAATGTCCAAATAAAAAAAATAAATGTGTTCAACAAGCTGACAGAAGTCGATCCATTTCTTTGTTTGTTTAATGTTGTCTTTGTAAATATTCACTTTCCCATATGACCACGGAGGAGAATCGGAGGGTCACATTCAGCGGACAGACACCCTTTAACAGGCTATGACAGACACCGACACACTGTATTTTTTTTTTTTTTTTTGTGTTTATTTCAACAAATGACAACCAAAATCAAACCCGTGGAAGCATGTGAACAGTTTTGAAGTGGCTGCGTATAAGTTATGGGTCAAAATCACTATAAAGTGCCTTTGAGACGTCACAATTTCCAAAATAAAAAGCTGAGATTTTCCATTTAACTTTATATTTGTGGTGTTAAGGAGACCTTAGGCTGTTAGAAATGCATGTTGGTCAAGCTCCTGCACTTTTTATAAATGAACTGCAAGCAGACAACATACGAGCAAACCATAAAATATGTCCACCTTGTCATGGACAAAATCAAAGTAGTTTAAAGATATTTTCATTGCATAGTGATTATAAAATGTAGATTTTCAGTAAGATACTTGGTCCTTTTCTCAACAATACATTTTAATTAAAGTCTTTTGATAATAACGAAACTACTGAAAATATTTGTTTCCCTATAAAATATGCAATAGTTGCACTTTCTTTTCTAAATAACGTCTAACAACAAAGATATCTGGTCAAACTTTCAAGCAATATTAAATGGCCCTCTTTACTTTATAAAGAAATCACACAAAAGGTTTGCCAAATGTTGACATGCCAAAACCGCAAACATCCAATCAAAGAAAATGGTATAAAATGAGAAAAACACATTTCAAGAGACTTATCATTGTACTTTTATTTGTAAAAGTTTGGCCATTTATAATTAAACCTCAGAATTGAATTATTTTGCATTACATTCATGATGACCGAGCGATTCTGATGAGGACACTAAAAGGCACTTTATAGTGATATTGACCCTTCTGCTCGTTCACAAGCCGAGTGAGAGTCATACTAACAAATATAATGTTAATTATTGAACCAAACAAAACAACACTTTCAAAAACACTCAGCTATGTGATTATTTTATAGGCAGTGGGTTCAATCAGTGACATTATTAGATTTGCTATACGGCGTCTTCCCGTCACCACCTCAACCTGCTTCCCTTAGTGTTTTTACACGTAGAAAAGGCGAAAATTGTATTACACCATCCAGTTTTTTCCCTGAACGATGATGTGAGCTTCTGTTGCAATTCTCGATTCCGCATAAATGATCTACAATGGCGACATTTTTCACAATCACGACAGAAAATCAAATACTGCCCTTAACGTCACTAGAAAGGCAGCGCGATATAAACAAACCCAGACCTGAACGCGGCGTGACGGCAGCTTCACATTCTCTATATCTACCTCCTCGATGGCAGTCAAGTCTTTCAATTCAGTAGAAAATCGCTCTTCTTCATAACATAAGTGTCACGTCCAAAATATGTTGTGATTTTCTGTTTATACCTTTCTAAACCAGCACAGTAAGGACTTTTCCCCATCTCTTCCATTCTAATTTTCACTGCTTGCCCTCTACATTAATTTCACGTGTCACCAGAACCACGTGATTGCAAACAACCTATAGTGTAGGTCACAAAATAGCTTTACACCAAAACTTCATTTCAAATATTTTATTTGTAGCAAACACAATATAACACGATCACCACACCACTATGCATTTACATTGCAGTCATTTCTTTTACTGAGACACTTCCACCTTCCTTTCAACCTCCCAAATGCATGTTCAACCACACAACAGGCTTGACTTGTTCTCATGTTGTATAGTTATTGACCCTCTGTAAGCCTGCCAGTGTCATGATATGGTTTTAACTACCATTTCTGCAATGGTTAACAGAATCACCAAGAATGAAGTAGCCAACATCAGTTCCACATATGTTTTTTACTCTGCCAGAAAAAGCATTACTGTCTCTGGCCCAAGCCCAAAGGTGTGACTTTCTGAGGACACTGGCATTGTGTTCCCTCCCTGGCTGTCCAACATTAAGGTCCCAGAACATCCCTTTACAATCCACAACTGCTTATAAAATTATGGAGAGCCAGCCAGTGTTTTGATGAACTTGGGCCAAAGTATTGCAATCACAGCCTTACAAAAGTCATGCACACAGCGGCAAACAGAAGTCCGACTGACAGCAAACAGGTTAGCTACTGTCCTGTACTCCGTTGTTGAAGCTAGCTTATACAATACGTGTCTTGTCGCTGCAGTGCAGGCTATACAGATGTATCTGAATGTTTCTCTGGAAACTCTGAAGTCATCCAATGTTTTCTGTAATGGTAGGGACTTCATTACCCATGAGGCGCGAGAGCGCGAGGGAGGATGACGTAGGGGGAGGGAGAATAAAGTGGCGTTTGCCATGTGAGTTATACACGAATGTGTGCTGCGTGTTTATTAAGAGTTAATATAGAGAATATTATACATGGTGTCAGAAGTGAACCTGAAGAATAGGTTACAGAGAACCAGTACAGCAAACAGACCGAAAGATGGCTGTTGCAGCAGTGCAGATATCCCCTCCAGAGCCGTTCGACTTCTCTAACTCAGCGGATTGTCCAAGATGGATCAGACAGTTCGAGCGCTTTCGTCTAGCATCTGGATTGAGTTCAAAGCCCGAAGAATACCAGATCAACTCCTTGTTATATACCATGGGAGACGAAGCAGACGATATCTTCGCGCTGTTATCGCTGGGTGAGTCAGATAGAGAGAAATATGACTGTGTCGTGGAAGCATTCAGACAGCACTGTATCGGCAAACACAATGTCATATTCGAACGGGCTCAGTTTAATTGGCGACGCCAAAATGACGGTGAAAATGTAGAGACTTTCATAACAGCAGTACACAAACTGGCGGAACACTGCAATTTTGGGGCATTAAAGAAAGAATTAATCCAAGACAGGATAGTCGTTGGTATCAGAGACAGGAGACTGTCAGAACGCTTGCAACTGGATCCAGAGCTAACATTAGCCAAAGCTATCCAAACAGTGCGCCAGAACGATACATGGATCAGAATTAAAAGAAACTCACAGCTTGAACATCAATGCGATAAGGGATAAAGCCTCAAGTAACAAAACAGCCCAGTACAGGAGACAATACAAGCCAGACAGATACTAGATACCAGGACAATAAAAAGACATAAAAATCAACGCAAAAAGACTGTGGAAGATGTGGAACAGGACGGAAACATTCCTGGAAGGAGTGTCCAGCGAAAAATGCAGAAAATGTAAAAAACTAGGACATTTTGCAGTTGTATGTCGGACGTATAAATTGGACTCCTTTGAGGTACAGGAGTATGCTTTTCTGGGGGAAATGTCAACAGAGACTGTCACTGTAAATGGAACTCCTGTTAACTTTAAACTCGACACAGGAGCAGCCGTGTCTGCGATTCCAGAGAGCATCTTCAAAACGGGCAAGTTTGGTGAGTTGAAAATACCCCCAAAAGTACTGTATGGTCCAGGGCACAACATACTGGATGTAAAAGGATGTTTCCAATGTATATTGAGTGCAAAAGGACACAACAGCATCCAAGACATTTATGTTGTAAATAAACTCGCAAAATCTCTTCTGGGTCTTCCTGCCATAGAGGCTTTGAATCTCATTCATCGAATTGAAACAGTCACACAACAACATACCAACTACACTGAAGCGTTTCCATCAGTGTTCAGTGGTCTGGGACAACTGAAAGACCCATATCACATCGAGCTGCAAACAGGAGCGACACCATATGCGTTATCAACGCCCCGTAGAGTCCCCATACCTCTCAGAACAAAAGTGAAAGAGGAACTTGATAGAATGGAGGCAATGGGGGTAATCTCAAAGGTGAGCGGCCCCACAGAATGGTGCTCGGGAATGGTAGTAGTTCCCAAACCAAATGGAAAAACCTGTAATGTGTGGACTTGACAAATCTAAACAAATGGGTCAAACGAGAGCGCCACATTCTACCATCTGTTGATCAGTCTTTAGGTATGCTGTCAGATGATCAGGCTTCTGGCAGATTCCCCTCACCCAAGAGTCAAAACCACTCACCACATTCATTACTCCATTTGGGAGATACTTTTTCAATAGACTTCCATTTGGAATCGTGTCAGCACCTGAACATTTTCAGCGGCGAATGTCTCAAATGCTGGAGGATTTCAGTGGTGTTATATGTCATGCAGACGACATTCTTGTTTTCGGCCGAGACAAACTTGAGCATGACCAGCGTCTGAACAAGGTCTTAATGAAACTCCAAGCAATGGGACTCACGCTGAATGAAAAATGTGAGTTTGCTAAGACTGAAATACTTTTCGTCGGACACAAAGTCACAGCAAAAGGGCTAGAGGCAGACCCAAGCAAAGTCAGTGCTATTCTACACATGCCAGAACCAAAGTGCGTGGCAGATGTACGCAGAGTCCTAGGAATGGCAAATTATCTTGCTAAATTCCTACCACAGCTTGCTTCAGTCACCGCCTCACTGAAGGATCTGCTCAAAATGAGAAATGAATGGCTCTGGGATGAGCCACAGAGACAAGCGTTTAACAGATTGAGACAAGAATTGAGTTCACCAAAAGTGCTGGCTGCGTATTCACCTGAAAGAGAGACGAAAGTCGCTGCAGATGCGTCTTCCTACGGCATAGGTGCCGTTTGGTCACAGAAACAAAAAGACGGAACGTGGAAACTGGTGACATACATATCCCGGAGTTTAACAGACACAGAGAAGCGCTATGCGCAAATTGAAAAGGAAGCGCTAGCAGTGACATGGGCGAGTGAGAGACTGGTTTCATACCTACAAGGACTGCACTACATGATTCTCACTGACCATAAACCTCTCATACCACTGCTGGGAGGCAGAGGACTAGACGAACTCCCACCTAGGATTCTTAGATTTCGCCTTCGCTTGCTGCGATTTAGTTTTGACATCCAGCATGTTCCAGGTAAAAACCTGATCACAGCAGACACACTCTCACGTGCACCACTGGAGGTGGGTCCATCACAAGCAGACTTACAACTGGAAAGAGAGGTAGATGTCTTCGTGGACGCAGTCGTGTCTTCCTTCCCAGTAACGGACAGCAGACTGGAACAGATAAAGCAAGCTCAAGCCGAGGATGTCACCTGCAAAAAGGTAAAAGAACACTGTTTCGCTGGATGGCCAGAAAAACACACATTAAACAGAGAACTGATGCCATATTGGCATGTGAGAGCAGAACTGACTGTACCGAACGACACTTTGTTGAAGGGTGACAGACTGGTCATTCCAGAGACACTGCAGAACGATATCCTGAAAAAAATACATGAAGGGCACCAGGGAATAACTGTCACAGTCACGTCTGTCCCGAACTCCAGTTCCCAGCATCCTCCTGTTCCGCACACCTGTCTGCACTTCCATCATCAGTCTTCCCACCATCTCCGCGGATTCCCTGCACCTGTTGTTCCTCATCAGCACTCATCACCACAGCAGCATAAAACACACTCCTGAACACTCACTCTGGGTCCGGTCTCGTTAATGCATACTACCTGTTATGCTTACCTTCAGGACTCCTTACCTGTCTCCAGCGTTCCCCGTGATTCCTCGTGTCTCCACGTCTCCTGTGAGTTTCAGTGTTTTCGTCTGCTCCACGTAAATCTGCATCCACGCTTCCTGGGAAAACAAAGACAAGAATCAGATCCAGTATCACGTCCAGTCAACATATCCATCTGCTTCAACTCACCTGCACTCTGCCAGCACGCTCTGTTGATTTAAATAAACCCTGTTTGCACTTACCTGTGTCTCCGCTCCCTTCTGTACGTAACAATAACAAAGTGCCGGGCCAGAGCTCAACACTCCGTCTGGTGGCCTGGTATCTCATCACACATTCGTCAGGAGGTAGAACAGTGTCACACATGCAGTCATCACAGAATAGTTCACTGCGAACCACTCTTACCTACTCCTCTTCCAGCACACAGCCCAAGGGGTTCACCCTTGCCCACACTGTCCCACAGAAAACCCACACTTACCCACAGTGGGCCCACACTGGCATGTTTGCTGGGACTGAAGACAGAAGTGTCATTATTCAGCTCATTTCAGTGTTTGTTCTCATTCAATGGTGTCAGTGAAGTCAAATCGATAAACACAGTTTTACTCAATATTAAGTGTCTTTAAACCTAAACTGATCAATTGATGCAATAACTGTTTTGTCAGAACTGAGAAGAAGGAAAATACGAACCATGCAGTCTTTGATATCACTAATACATTCTGCTAACTTGGCAAATTGAGAGGTTTCGTCGCATCTGGGGGAAATATAAAGCTAAATTGGGTTAGGCTATAGATGCAAATCAAATATGCAAAAAAAGAGTCGAGTCAACTTTATCTATTCTGGGGATTTTCTTAAGAAATTGTTTCTGAGCTAACAGGAAGACATATGAAAAAGCCTGAACTTTCACTTCTCCTTTAACTTAAACAAATATTGGGTAGTCTTGGCCTCATGTAAGCATTTTCAACAAGACAACAAGATTCAACATGAGTATCCAGGCAAGTCAAATTAGATTCCATATTTTATCAGATTTTCATATTGTCTCTACATTATACAGAACATTTTTTTCTGGTTTACTAGTAATAATTGTCCATTCTGTGTCAACTGAACCAGAGGTCCTTGGCTAAAAATGATGATTTTTTTTCCATTTCATTTTTAATTGTTCTGCTGAAAGAAATGCATAAAGAAGAAAACCAAAATATTAAATGCCATGGATAAATACTTAGTTAACTGTCTCAATTATTATTTTTTTGCTGTCTATAGATTGTAAAATCAACTGTATTTGCACACACAGCATATGAAACATGATGGATGATGACGTAGAATTAGCTGTTGTTGGCATTGGATGCCATTTTCCTGGAGGTAATTGTTAACAATTTATGGTGTTTCATTATTTGTTCATGTTATGATTTTGGCCTAAATTGTATTTACATTGTATTTTCTCATCCATTTTAGGTGAGGGACTTGAAAACTTCTGGCGAGTCCTCCTTCATGGAGAGAACTGTACAGTTCAGATACCAAACGACAGGATTAATCTCTCTCAATGGTACGATCCGGATGAGAGAAAGGCAGGAAAGACGTATACAGCAAAGGCAGCACTCATCAATGGGTAAGACTTCAATTCATCTGCCCTCATTAAAAGAACTTGTGATGTTCACTTATGTTTGTTAAGTTCAAAAATGGTCAAAATAATAATGCATGAGCATTTATCAATCTGTCTCTGACCCTCTGAAATGTGACTTTAAAAAGCATATAAATCATTTAATTTTCTAAAGTGACACTGTCCAACAGCGACACCAGCAGTTAGAAACAAAGTTACAGCGGGAGGCAGCATCTCTGCCTCCCTTGAGCCCATTGAGTTTTAATAAAACCCCCTAAAGCAGGGTTCCTCAAATCCGCCCCTGCAGAGTCGAGCTCAAACTCAGATCAAACTCACCTACCTGTGATTTTCAGGTAACTCTGAAGACTTTGGGCCTATTTACACCTGGTCACTTCATGCGTTTTCTCTGATCGAATAGCGATCCGATCGTGAAAAGACCAGGTGTAAATGCCCTCCGAAACGCATTCAAGACGGATTTAAATCTGATCGCTCAAACCACTTCAGGAGGAGGTCTGGGACACATTCCAGAGGAAACTGGTCAAGTCTTAATACATCTGGTTGCTGAAACCACATATGTAAATTTTACTCCTCCCAAAAATGCTAAAAAAATACATGTGTGAGCGTGTTATAGGCTCAATAACATGTTATTGTCAGATATGACAGTGCTACTGCAACATGCATCGCCACAGATGAGCAGCTGAGGATCTCTTCAGCAAGCTGCCACAAACGCTCAAAACACAATCATCTTCATTTAAAGTAACGACACGAAATGATCTTACCAGTGCTGTTGCCGCTCTCTCGCCTATTGTGGTCTTTGATTTTTAAATTAACTGATGATCAATAAAATGCAGCTCATATTTGTTGCTTTCGGTGACGTGAACGCCATGACATCTGCATATAGCGCGGGAATTGAAGATCAGATTTATATACGTTTTTTGCGGAGACACATTTATGTGGCCAAGTGTAAATGAAATCGTTTTGATAAATCAGATAAAAACGCATAAAGTGACCAGGTGTAAACAGGCCCTTTGATTAGCTTTTTATTATCTCCCTCAGGAGAAATTTGTCTTAGGCAATCAATCAAGAGAGCAGATCAAACATACAACAATCAACTATCAAAAAAAATAAAAAATAAAAAATCCACAACAACATACATCTCCCATTACACAGCAGTAAATATTACGTTGCCCATCACCTTACCCTCGCCCACACACAATTCATCACTTATTGTTCAATAACTCAGTTGATAATGGAATCAGAGAAAATTTGTACCCATTTCACTTACTCGTTGGTACCCTATATCTCCTGCCCGAGGGCATCAACTCATACTCCTTATGGAGAACATGGCTTGGGTCACCAATAACTTTAAGGCTCTGCTTCTTTACAGACCTCTCAAAAATCTCCCGAAGAGAAGATGGGGGCAACATACCAATTATTTTTCCAGCTTTTCTAACTACATTTTGAAGTTGTGACCTCAGTTTAACAGACAGATTACCAAACCATATTGTAAAACCATAACATATTATAGATTCAGTAGCTGATCTGTAAAACAATAACATGATCGTTTTATCCACCCCATAACCCCTAAGCCTTCGCAAAAAGTGCAAGCACTGACTAGCTCGTGTACAAACATACTCCACTTGATGAGCCCAGTGTAGCCGAGAATCAAAGTAGATGCCTAAATACTTATATGTTGTTACCTGTTCAACTTCCTCCTCATAAACTGAAATTGGGCTATGATCACCCACAAGCCTCGGGTCAAAGATCATTTCTTTAGTTTTTTTTAACATTTAACATCAACTTGTGTTCCTTACACCACTGCACAACCCCTTCCATCTCTGATTTATACATGCCAACATCTGAATTTTTTGTCAACAAACTGAGTATGGCTGTATCGTCTGACAATTTAATAATGTAGTTATTTGTGTACTGATTCCTGCAGTCATTTGTATACAACGTAAAAAGAAGGAAGGAACTTGCGCAGCCTTGAGGAGCTCCAACATTTATGACCTCTATGTCAGAGAGAGTTGAATGAACTTTCACCTGCTGTTGTCGTCCAATTAGAAATGCATAATACCATTTAATTATATAAGGATTCACCTCCATCTGTTTTAACTTATTTAACAAAATATCTGGAAGTATGGTATTAAATGCCGAACTCAAATCCATAAACGTCAATCTAACATAAGCTGCCAGATTTTCAAGGCGTTTTAAAATAAAATGTGTCATAATATTTAAAGCATCCTCTGTACTCCTATTCTCTTTGTAAGCAAATTGGTAAGGATCTAATTTATGCAATACATTCTCTCTCAATTTCCCTATCACAATACATTCCAGTGATTTCATCACTATGGATGTTAACGCCACTGGTCTTTATTTTTCTGTGATGGATGTTTTTTTGGGACAGGAATAATGACAGCTTTTTTCCATAATGTGGGAATATTGCCCGTATCAACTGATAATTGAAATAAGGGACTCCACGCTGGGGTTAATTCATTAGCAAATGTTTTAAGTAAAAGAGCTGTAATACCATCTGGCCCACTAGACTTTTTGGTATGAAGTCTTTCGAAAATTTTAGTGACAACACTTCGGGTCCACTTCAGTCCTGTCCTGTGTTGAATCACGTTACTGAACTAAGCAGGTCTCTACATTTATCAATATTACCACTCACAGCCAAATCAAACCATTTATAAAGATTATTAAATTCATTTGCTTTAGCAAATTCATTTAAAACCTGCATTTCGTTCTTGTTTGAATTTAAATGAACCATTCCTTTAACATCCCACAACTTTTTAGAATTCTTAGTTGAAACCACTTCTCTAACACGCAAGTTATGTTGCTCTCTCGCTTCCCTCAATTTTATCCTCAGTTCTTTTTGAATTTCTTTAAATTCCATTGTATTATTTTTCTTAAAAGAAATACAATGCTTAATCTCAGGAGTAATACATTCCTTGTTATTTGGATAAATCTTGATGGTCTTTTTTGGGACCACAGTATCAACGCAAAAATGAATATACCCTGTAATCACTTCCTTAATACTATCAATATTATCATCTTGATAAAAAACTTCCCAATTTGTAGCCAGAAAACAACCACTCAACTCCTCCTTTATAGAATCACATCACACATTGACTGTTCTTAAAACCGCTTTACTCTTCCTAAAGGATGACCTGTAAATAGGGATTAACTGAATGGTATTATGGTCCGAATTTGAAAGAGGAGGTCTAATCTTAGCCACACATGCTTCTTTGATATTACCATAGCATTTGTCCAATATTTTGTTTTTCCATGTACCACTACAAACATACTGCTGATATCCTGGGAGAGCACAGTCCATCTTACAATGATTAAAATCGTCTTGAAGCCAGCTCTCTGTGTAAATCAAGAGACATGACTCGCGATATTCATTACAGACTCTTGTATTCAGACGCAGCTCTTACATTTTGTTCCTCAAGGAGCGAGAATTGCTGAATAGTATTGATGGCAACGGTAGCTTATTGCATTTTCGGTGGAGTTGATGTTGAACGCCACCCTGTCTCCCTCGTTTCCACAGCCGACGATCTCCGTCTCGTCACAGCAACTCCTCTGGAACATTATCCAGAAGGCACGGCTCTATTACTGCTGTTTTCAGGTGTTTTTGATTAGAATTGGAGCTGAACTCTTTAAGGCAGTGGCCCTCCAAGGCTGGATTTGAGGAACACTGCTCTAAAGCATGCCATGGGTTTGGTTGGAGGTAATTGGGAAAGAATGAGGAAAAGGCACATGAGAAGAGGCAATGCCTCCATCGCACTATGACTGACCTATTACACTGCTCACGCGATAAATCCCGCCTCCCATTTCATGCACATTCTGCATCCATACATTGGACTGAATGAATAAATATAATTATGTTAATGGGAAGAATAATTAAAAAGTAAGTAATCAACTCACCACATAGACAAGGGTGTAACTTTGGTTTGAGAAGTGGGGGGGACATAAAATGTGGTGAAATGTTTTTGATTTGATCCTTGATCTCTCTAGGGGGGTCCAGGGGCATGCCTCCCCGGTAGAAAATTTTGTACGTTTTAAAGATAAATTCATTAATCTGGTGAACTTTGAGAGTTCAAAATGAAGAGCTCCAACCCATGTTCAGTGTTCAAATTGAACAAAGAAAAGGTCTGTGCATTGAGTTGTACCTGAATCCACTGTTAAAAATAAATCATCCACCTGCCAACCGCCCGATGATATTCTCTGATTTAGATATCTGAACCTGATCATCCCATTACATCCCATTACAATTATTCACATTCTCAGTGTTAAGCATGATGATATGGTAACATATCACACTGAAGTAGACTGCTTATAAATTAACATTCATTTAAAAAAAAAAGGCTTTACTCCCTTCAACCTTAAATTGTCACTGTTTCATTACATCATTGCAGGAAAACACTCTTATCAGAATAATGTCTGTTAGTTAAGCTTGTGTATATTTTTAGTTAAAGCTGTTAAGCTATAAAGCAATATCTCATGGAGGGTTTTTCCGTTGTGTTTTATATAATGACCACTAGGAGGTGCTCTAGGCACATGTTTTCCTTGATTGGTTTCCCTGAAGAGAAGTACGTTCAGTTGAAAATGAAAGTAAAAGAGTTCATTGTGTCTTACTGTGAAATGAGAGTTCGGTGTTTTTATTAAAATCAACACATTAAAGTCCCCCTGTAGTCAATTATTTTATCCCTTAAAACTCATCTTTGATCACCAAAATGGCATATTTTTAAAAAAATTCAAGTGAAAAAAATGAGATACATGAAATAAATGCACATCCTTGAATGAGCGCAGATTTCCAGCGTTTTTACTTGAAGTTATCAGGTAGGCTAATATCTATGGTTTGATCCATACCAGAGGCGGCCAAAATCAGAATTTATAATGGACTGAATAAAGCTCTCTCAGAACTTGACGTGCGAGGACACACTGACTGACATATGAATCACGGTCACACGCACACGCTCAGGGCAATACTGTTTTAGCTATGTTTATAGTATTAAAGTATTTCGAAGGACAAAAACATGAACTTTATTGTCTTTACTTCAAGTCAGCTGTCACTTCACTTTGGCGCGAGACCCTATGCGCTCGCACACTTGGCACAGCCCTCGCGACGGTTCTGTCATTCATTAATATGAATTAATATGATTAGCCTTTTGCTTGACTACGTTATCAAACAGCTAATAATGTGTTGCTAATGTTACACACACCATTCCTGTTCTTTATCTGAGAGTCAGACAGCTGCCTTCTAACAATCAGTATCCTTACAAACGCTTTGAACAACTCAGTTGAACATCAGTGGAGAAAGGCATATAGTTCATCATAACATCGTAATAGACTCGCTATATTGATAAATCTACACAATTTTTCATATCAACAGAAAATTTACCGGGATAACCTGGCTTCTCTCGAGACTTTCCTGCTTCA
Organism: Mylopharyngodon piceus; assembly: GCA_039654765.1. Classification (NCBI taxonomy): domain Eukaryota; kingdom Metazoa; phylum Chordata; class Actinopteri; order Cypriniformes; family Xenocyprididae; genus Mylopharyngodon; species Mylopharyngodon piceus. Next base: position 2,904,781 of record CM077445.1, read on the forward strand.
GAGCAGTCATAGTTAATGATATGCTAAAGCCTGCCGGCACGTTGTTGTGATTGGTTACAAGGTAGTCTGTGACGTCACAAACACCACCGATTTCAAACTGCGGGTTTTTGGTTTACTGCAGTTTCAAACATAAAATACTCAGCAATGGTGCTGACTTATGAATTTGCACATGGTTTGTCTTAAAGCATATTAAAAACACTACATAGACATATAAACAACATTAAAAACTTGATTTTCACCACAGGGGGTCTTTAATGATTTATCTCTCATCCACCTGCAATTATTTGGAATGTTATTTTTTTATTACTTGGCCCGCCCTACCCACGGATTATCTGCAGTATCGAACGGTTCGAGAATGGACACAGGCCGGGAACCCAGAACAGAACCGTGTCGATGGAAAAGGGGTATCTGAGCATGTGACTGTCTGTCTGAGTTTTGTCCACAGCTGGAGGCAGCACGAAATTTGACGGAGACGACCGCCTCGTAATTCTCTATGCACTAAAAACCTTGCATACATTGCTGACAGAAAATGCTGCGGTTTTAAGTGGACTCGTTTTCATGGTACACAGAATGTTCTACATTAAATATTTAGCTAACAGTCTGAAGTTACCTATCAACAGTGTATGTTGATGTTAGCTCAGTCAGCGTTAGGTTAACATCAACAGGTGTAGACAGAAAATATGATTATCCTGACCTGAGCTAATTTACTGAATCAACCAACTAAATAATGAATAATAATAATAATAATAATAGTAATAATAATAAACCTCGTCTGCGCACGCAATAAGTGGGCGGGCAACATGCTAATGTTTTGTTTTGACGTCACAACGAAACGGCTTGGGATTTGTTTTATGACTCATTTAATTGACTCAGTCGACTCTTACTTTTGAGAGACGATAACTTTATATATGGTGCACTTTCAGATTTAAAACTTTGCAGGATGTTTTCATTCACTTAGAGCTATGTTACACACTACATGAAAGGTAATTTTCAAAAATCCATTATAGAGGCACTTTAATGACAGTTGTTGAAGAAATAACAGCCATAATTCCAAACACATTAACATAGCGTAAATAGCCACTAACTTAGTGACATTAGCTGACATGCTTGTGAAGCATGGTGGCACTGTGATGCCCGAGTTGTGTTTAATCCACCAACAGCAAAGCTAACTCACCTCAGCAACCCTTGCTTTTCATTCATCCATCCATTCTCCAAATGTGATGAACACCTGCTGTTAACACACGGAATTACTGAAGGAAAGAGGAACAACAAGAACAGAAAAATGAGAAGAGACGAGCAGAAACACAACTGACTTACAGACACACAGCCTTAGATTAAATCAACTGCAAATAAAAGAAAACAAGAAATCTCTCAAGATCTCAGCAGAGGGTGATTAAAGAACTCCTAAAACAGCATTACCATCATCACTTATGTAGCGAATTAACTCAAAGGGGAAATATTAATAATTATTCATAACTCATTATGATTATTAATGAATATGTAAATCAGTTAATCAGATTAACTGGATGTAGCTACATTAAGATTAATATTACAATCAATTAACCTGTTCGTCCAGTGAACACTCAGTGTTGATTGTTTATTAATTCTAAGAAATGTTCATTTCCAGGTTATGGAAAAACAACATTCGTATTGTACAGTACTGCTCAGAGCATGTAGTCAGGATCTAAATCACTTAAGAGGCAATTTATTAGCAGACGGAGTCAGAACCAAACATGTATTGTGCACAATCTTTATTAACTAACTCACAAACACATAACTAAACTAACAAACACATAACATACACGCAGGTCACACACATACGTAGGTAAGAATGAGCAATGATAGAGTTGAACCGGAAGGGGAACCATTAATGGAGCTATAGGAAAAAGTCAAAGACAATCTGGAAAAGAATCATCAGTTTCCTCAGTAATAAAACACCTTTGCTGACAAAGGTAAGTTTCACAAATCAATACTAAATCGCTGTTTAGTGTTCAAATGTACGATACTTGCAAGATGCCTTTAGGCTGAGGAGCATCGGATCTGCAGGCTGGGCTGTAATCTTGATGATTCGGTCCGACGTTGTTGCCAGTATCTTCTGCGTTGGATGAAAAACTATGAAACAACTGAAGCTCATAGATGAGCACATGGCTGGGTTGTAGGCCTACAGGCCCTGGGCCTGAAGAGGCCTGCAGCAAGGAGGGGTCTCTTCAGTCGTCCAAGAAGCAAGGAAAAGAGAGGGAGTGGCGTTGTGCTCTAGCTTTTAACCTCTGGTCAAAGTCCAACCTCTTAGGGTTGATGTGGCCAATGAAGATGTTGTATTTCCGGGCGACAACACACCCCCTGTCAGGGCTTTTACGACCGAGCAAGATCAACTGGCTGAGTTTTTGAAGAAGAACTATTAAAGATTCTTGTAATACTGATGTGTTGCACAGGTATGGACATACCGCATACACAAGCATTTAAATCTTCTCGATACGAACCCATAGACACTAAACATGGCATAACTGAAGTTACCTTAAATGTATCATAAAACGTGTGAATACAATGAGTGCAATACAACAACAGTAATAATGGATACTATTTCCTGGGGATGTACATGTTCATTTACAGAACAGTCTGTCTATACATTAATGAAGGAGAGTCTGTGTTATGTGGGGATAATGCAGGAAAGATGCACGTGTCCTGTGTCTCTTCTCTGCTCTCAATGTGACCACCACATTCTTTAGCACAATAAAAATTGTAACTGAGAACTTCTCGGGGGATGGGGGACAGGCCCCAGAGTGAGCTTTAACCAATTATTGGATAACAAATAATTGTGTCTGATTTGTCTCAGTCATTACACTTATTACTTACCAGTTTGACTTTATTTCTTTCGTACATCTAAAAAGTTCTTAAGAATTAACAGAGGTTTAACTCTAGACAATGTAATAATATTCACACGGAAATTTACGTGTCACCATTATGGTGATTAGTGTTTACTTTAGTTGGAGACTTGATCCACACATTTGTTGCAACAAAGGAAGCTGAGATTAAATGTGGTCATGTGGTGTTGACTATGTATTGATGATGACAAAAGGTCATCATGAAAGTAGCTTGATTCACCAATCTCATCTCAATTCTAATCAGTGATATTAAATGTGTTGTGTCATTAATATTTTGCATTACCAACCCTCTGATATTACACCATGAGATCCAGCAGTTGCAGCAATCAGTTATTCTGAAAAATATAAAAACATGTTGAGCACAAAGAGCTTTAATCAACTGTATAATTGAAACAAACAGACATCAAGAATCAGCACATGAAACTCAACAATGGTGACAATCAGATAAAAGCAATGCATGCTGGGTGCCACCATAATAGAAAACTCAAAAAGTTACTGCACTGGAAAAACACCTAATGAACACTTCCACTGAACACTTGTCACTGAATGATATTTAAGTTTTGTTTGAAGCAGCTGGTAGTAATTTAAGAGATAATTCAGTCAAATAAGATTCTGTTAATTTTTACTAATGCTGTTCCAAACCTGTATGGCTTTCATGCTATTTTGCTTAAAGTCGCCATGAAATCAAAATTGACAATTCTTATTTTTTTTATTTTATATTTTTATTTTTTATTTTTTTATTTTTTATTTTTTTTATTGTAGTATTTATTATAAATGATTTATCTGTGCACTTCATTTTTTTTTTTTTTTAATTCACGTGCCCTCGTAATCTTTAATCAAAAACATTAACCTTCCCTCCCCCTCAAAATGATTTATCGTTTCTTCCTGTCACATGCTATGACTCGAGGGCGGAGCTATCTGGAACTGCCAGCAGATCCAGTGATGTCAGTGACATAAGGGGTAAATGCTGTCGCTGGGTTAATCATTAACCACAGCTGATGCCAGTCATTGGGGTCTACAGTACCCCTAAACATTGAAAGGATATTACGAAAACATTACTCTTTGGACATGGCAAACACATTTTTTTCATGAATGACTTAACCTGATGGAGGACACACTCGCAACCCCAGCGTTTTTAAATTCATTCCTATGGAAGTTGGGCGTCACGCTTAACTTATGTGCGAGCGTGAGGCTCAACTTCCATAGGAATGAACCGAAAATGCTCGCTCTTGTCCACTCGCTCTGCGCCAGCATACACGCACCATCAGTTAGTCAGTCTCTATCGCGCACACTCTCTTGCCGTTTAGTGCCAGTGACCATCCTCATCCTTGTCATCCTCAATAAATAAAGTTCTTAACGTGATGGTGCTAGCAGTGAGTCTGGTGGAGAGAAATCCCCCACAACTGACTGCAAACTGGCATTCAGATCTGCCCATTTTGTTAGCAACACCCAATGCTGTTTCATTCGGATAGACGTCACAGTAGAGAATAAAAGACAATCGCATCTTCTGCTTCATGACGACTTTAATGTGGGTTTTCTTCCCATACAGTGAAAGTCAGTGAGGTTCAATGTTGTTTGGAGCCCACTGACTTTCAAAGTATCATCTTTCGTGTTCCACTGAAGAAAGAAGTCATACAGGTTTGGATTTACGTCACATGAGGATGAGTGATGATGATACTGTCCTTTTTGGGTGAACTAACCCTGTAGTATATGAACTCCAAAAGCAATAACCCCATCATTTACTTTATATTCTCTGTAGCTTGAATGAGTTTGACCACAAGTTCTTCGGCATCACTAATGCTGAAACAATCACCATGGACCCTCAGCACAAACTTCTGTTGCAGTGCACCTACAGGGCCCTAGAGGATGCTGGGATACCAATGGAAAAGGCCAGTGGAACGCGAACAGGAGTATTTTTGGGTAACATATAAGCTAAATATAAGATAAATAAAGTAACTTTTAGTGTCTTAAATCCCAGTGCAGCTGGTCCTGGTCCCAGTATATGCACTAACTGCATGGGAAGTACCTTCGGAACAACCTCTGGTTAAGATGCGTTGCTAAATAGCACATAGATTTTCTCAGTAATTCCCCAGTTCACAAGAGGGAACTAACTTGTCCTGACCTCAATATGTGCACTTGTGCTTTAATTCCTTTGTGTCACCACACAAATAACATACAAGGTGGCTACAAGGGCTGGTAGTAACTATAATGTTGCTTGTCCGAGCCCTGCAACTATTGTTGCCTTAAGCAAGGCACTTAACCTCAGGTTGGACTGTAATAGGTATACAGTAAGTGGCTATGGATAAAAGCATATCGCAAGCTAACATATCTAACATGTTTTTTGTTTGCTTGTTTTTCAGGCCTAATGAACAGGGACTTTGAGCTGAAAAATATGAGGAATAATCCAAAACACATAGACCACACCAGTGGCACTGGTGCCGCTATGAGCATAGCTGCCAACCGCATCTCATACATATTCAACTTCACTGGCCCCTCACTGTCCATTGATTGTGCCTGCTCCTCATCCCTTGTCGCCCTTCACTTAGCTTGTCAAGCATTAAAACAAGGTAGTCTTCAAAAATATGTATGTAAACCCTGTGGATCAACTTTTTTGCACATTAAGTTGTATAATTATCTGTATTCCACTCAACAGGAGATTGTGATATGGCCTTGTGTGGTGGTGTGACCTGTATATTGGAGCCGACCATTTTTGTGACTCTCTCCAAGGCAAAATTAATCTCTTCTGATGGAATGTGTAAACCTTTCAGCAGCAAAGCAGATGGATATGGCAGAGGTGAAGGATGCGGGGTTGTTCTATTAAAGCCCCTGAAAAAAGTAAATAAAAAGATTGTCTCATTTAAACACAGCACTATGACAGCAATGTACCTAATGATAAACTATTGCAAGAAACACCCATATTTTGTCTGTATTTTGACAGGCTTTTGAAGACCATGATCATATTTGGGGTATCATCAGCAAAACTGCAGTAAATCAAGATGGCCACACCGTTAGTCCAATCACCAAACCATCCATGGTACAGCAGGAGGAGCTGCTTAGAAAAATCTACTCAACAGAGACTGACCTGACTAGTGTCCAGTACATTGAGGCTCATGGGACTGGGACTGCAATTGGAGATCCAATAGAGGCAGGTAGCATCTCAAAAGTCATTGCCAAAGCAAGACCTGAAAAGTCAGGGACACTCATCATTGGTTCTGTTAAAGGCAATATTGGACACACAGAATCTGCCGCAGGTGTTGCAGGGCTCATAAAGGTTCTTTTGATGATGCAGCATGAAACCATTGTGCCATCATTGTTCTACTCCGTGGAAAACTCCAGCATAGACACTGAATCTCTCAACATGAAAATCCCCACCACAGCAGAAAAATGGATCAGTGACTGCAGAGCAGGGAGATTAGCAGGAATCAATAGTTTTGGGTTTGGTGGAACAAATGCACATGCAGTTGTCAGACAATGTGTGCAGTCACAAAAGCCAAAAGCTCAGCTGATAAGCAAATCCCATCAGTATTTTGTGGTCTCTGCAGCCTCCGAAAAATCCATGAAAAATATTATTGAAGATACTGCAAAACAGATCAGTGCAGGGAAAATATCAGATCTACAGTCTTTACTGTACACATCCGCATGTAGAAGAAGTCACTTGAAACACAAATACAGGAAAGTATTTCAAACATCATCACTGGCAGATCTGCAAGAGAAACTTACTGCTGCTGTAGAGAAAAAGCTTGTACCGTCAAAGACAGACTCCAAGCTAGTTTTTGTGTTTTGTGGCAATGGTGTTACATACCAGGGTATGTGCAAGCAGCTCCTAAAACAAGAGCCAGTTTTCAGAGAGGAAATCGTGAAGATTGAAACTCTGTTGCAAAGCCATAGAAGTTTCAATCTGATGGAGATGCTGGAAAGTGAATCTGAGAAAAGTACAGAGCTGTCTGATCCAAAGATTGTCCAGCCTCTTCTGTTTGCTATTCAGGTTGCTGTTGTCAAACTTCTGAAACACTGGGGCATCAGTCCTGATGCTGTTTTGGGCCACTCTATTGGAGAAGTCGCTGCAGCTCATTGTTCTGGTTTGCTGTCACTTGAAGATGCAGTGAAAGTCATCCACTATCGCAGTTCTTTGCAAAGCACTGTGACAGGAGGCAAGATGCTGGTAGTCAGTAATATGGCTGTTTCTGAAGTCTTGAAAATTCTTCCATCTTATTCAGGAAGGGTTTGTCTGGCTGCTTATAACAGCCCTCAGTCATGCACTCTCTCAGGAGATGCAGATGACATTGACAGGTTGCAACAGAATTTGAGCAACTCAGCTAGTGGAAAAGATTTGTTCCTTCGCATTTTAGATGTACCTGCAGCATACCACAGTCACAAGATGGATCCCATTTTATCCAAAGTGAAAGAAAATATAGGCTCATTGCAGGCACATAATTTGGAGACAGAACTATTCTCAACAGTGACAGGTGTTAGTTTGTGTTCCTCAGATTTTATTACTGGTGAATATTGGTCAAGAAATATCAGAGAGCCAGTTGCATTTGAACAAGCTGTAAAGTCTGCAGCTAAGAACAAAAGGAGTGTGATATTTGTTGAAATTGGTCCAAGAAGGTCTTTGCAGAGGTACATCACTGAGACTCTGGGAAATGACTTCACTGTGATTCCCTCAGTGCAGCCTGATAAAGATCACGAGACAATGCTTGTAGCGGTTTCCAAACTGTTTGAGCTTGGGGTCAAAGTGGACTGGGAAACTTTCTATAAAGGTTTTGAGGCTGAACCAATTCCCTACCCACGATACCAGTTTGATGATGTGAAGAGAGATGTCTTTGCCTTTAATTCGCAGTTGATCAGTCCCACTGGCAACCATCCAGTAGTTACACAAATGGGTACAGACAGTTCAATGTTCAGCTGTGATTTATCCTCTGAATCAGTGGCCTTCCTGCAGGACCACAAGCACAGTGGGGTTGCCATCATTCCTGGGGCATTTTATGCAGAGTTGGGTTTAGCAACTTACATGGCATATGCAAAACCTAAGGTTCCACTAAGTTCTCTGCAGCTCAGCATAACATTCCAGAGTCCATTAGTTTTCACCCAGAATGCCCCAGATTTAAAAGTACAGCTGGATCATTCAGACCATTTGGCAGATAATACATGCAACTTCAAAATACAGTCTACTTCTGCAGTCTATGCATTTGGCACAGTAGAAGCAAAACCAGGTAGGAGTCCTGAAGAACAGTTAATTTCATTAGACTGCATTTTCAAAAGATGCACAATCCACATGACTACTGAAGAACGCTACAAACTACTAAGTCAAGCAGGATTTGAGTATGGGTCAGTCTTCAGAAATAATGCAGATATTTATTGTGGGGAAGAATTTAGAGAGGCTATATCTGTTGTGAAGGTCCCAAAGGAATTACTGCCTCAATTACATGACTATCACCTTCACCCTGTGGTCTTGGATTACATCATGCAACTTGTTCCTGGAGCTATAGAGGGTGTATCAATAAGACCCCAATATCCTGCGGAAATAGGAAGCCTGACTGTATTTGAACCATTGCAAGAGGAGATGGTTGTATATCTGAGATTAGTATATGTGGGAGAAGATGATTTTGACATTTGTGGCTGCTTAGCCAACAAACAGGGTAGGGTGTTAGTTGAAATGAGGCATGGGAAGATCAGAATGCTAGGAAGTCGTTCCCAAGTGGTCAAGGAGTACTTCTTCCACGACAATTTTAGTATAATCTCTGAAGTTGCCACATTTGATACACCGATTACGGCACTGGTCTTTTCTGACCAGGTAGGAATTTATAACGCTTTGCAACAGTACTTGGACCCAATATCTAGATATGTGTCTTCTTCAAACAGTAACATACTGTTAAAAGATGGAATTGAACTTCTTTTGTCAAAACTGAACATTTCAAGTGTAAAGAAAAACTTCCAAGAAATTTTGTTCATGTGGGGCGATGCAGACATAACCTCTCTTGAATCAGAGAAAGTCTTAGACAGCATGGCGGGGTGTTGTGAGATTTTCCGAAAGCTTGTCAGATATCTCAGGGCACTTAATTTCCCAGGTGATATCAGAGTAATAACCTTTAGGTGCTCTGAGAGCTTAGTGGACCACATAAACCCTGGGTTTGTTCTGTCAGGCATGGTAAGAGCATGTGCAGCTGAGTTGCCAGAACTTTCCTTCCAGCTGATTGACATGGGCTCTGCCACTTTTGAAGACATCAAAGCTTTGGTTCAGGTCCTCAGATCATACCCCTGTAACAAATATCCAGAGCTGGTAGTGAAGGAGGGCGAAATTCTCAAACCCGAAATCACCCGCACACCTTTGCCAACCGTGGCAATCTCTTCAAGAAACCTCCACATGTTGGATGAAGAAGTCTTCATTTTGCAAACATCTGACCCATATATAATGACAAATGTGTCAGCAACTCAAATGGATAATTCCATTGAACTGATTCAAGGAAAAAATATTGAGCTTCATCTCAGTAAAATCTGTGTTCATTCATCAGATTACTTCCCAGTCAGCATTTCTGACCTGAATTATGGTAAGACATTGTACTGGAACAAGCACACAAATGAAAACCATAAGCTCTTAGCCCTTGACTTCAGTGGCACTGTCACAGCTGTGGGTAAAGATGTCAGCAAATTTAAAGTTGGTGATCATGTTGTGTCTTGTTACCCTGTGGCTGCCACCACTAAAGTAGTTCTTCCAGCAGCTGTTTGCTGCAAAGCAAAAAAGCTTTCATTCCTGAATGAAATCCCTTGTGTCTCTTATATGGTACTGGCTTGGGAGATCTTGCATGAGGCCTTACCCAAAGCTAAACAGAAATGGAAATTGGGCATTTTCTCCACTGTTCCGGACTCAGCTTTGATGAATGTGTTAATTGCTATTGCAAACAGATCAGGTTGGAATGTCAGAGTGAGCACTCAGGCTGATCAGCTGTCTTGTGATTTTAATGAGGTTGTAGGAGCTGTTCTCCTACCTCCTTATAATTTAGAAACTGCTGAAATAGCTAGCAGTGTCAGAGGCATCAAAGACATTGTGTTTGTATGTGACAACCAGACAGAATTTCCATTCAATACTACAACATTCCGAGGTACAAATAAGGAAGTCCACTTCCATGCCCTCTTCATGTCCCAGATAATGCAAAACAGGTACCTGCAAACGCAAATGCCACACATCTACCGTTGGCTGAAATCCATGCATTTGGACAGAAAGTCCTTGTCTTTGGATGCAACACCTGTTCAAAGAGTGAAATCTCAAGACACTGATCTTCCATCTGTTAAAGAATCTGAATCATACTTCAGATGCCAGATCCTACCCATTATCATCCTGAACAGTGAAGACAAGAACCAGCTGTCTGACATTCCAGCGATGCCCAAACACAGTCTATTCAAGAAAAATTCTGTCTATATTGTCACAGGTGGTCTAACAGGGTTGGGCTTCGAGACAGTAAAGTTCATTGCTCAGAAAGGAGGAGAAAACATTGTCATTCTGTCTAGAAGAAATCCAGACCCTCAGATGCAACAAGAGATAAGTCAGGTCAGTAGCCGTTGGGGTTGTGTCATTAAGTCTCTGCCATGTGATGCTTCTGTATCTGAGCAAGTGGACCAGACAATTGTTAATATTGGAAAACTATTTCCATCCAGTCCCATCAAAGGGGTATTTCATAGTGCGGTTGTCCTGCATGATGCGCTGATTGAGCATCTTGACAAATCTCTTTATGAGAAAGTTATGAGGCCAAAAGTAAATGGAGTGATTAACCTTCACCATGCTACCATACAGTGCAATCTGGATTACTTTGTGTGCTTTTCCTCCATCTCTGCCTTCATTGGCAATGCCTCACAAACTAATTATGCTGCGGCTAATACATTCATGGACACTTTCTGTCAGTACCGTAGAAACATTGGGCTTTCTGGACAGTCCATTAATTGGGGGGCTTTGAATCTTGGTCTTTTGTTGAACAAATTCCATGTCCAAAGATTTCTGGAGTCAAAGGGAATCATGCTTTTGGAGATTCCAGAAATCCATGAAAGTCTTGAGCAGTGCCTCTTGATCAACAAACCTCAACAGGTTGTATGCAAATTCAACTTTAAAAACAACTGGTTTAAAATTCTCAGTCAGAACAAATCACTAAAGTTGCGGTTGTACAAAATAGGAGAGGAAACCATGATTAAAACTGGAGTGAACATGTCTAGACCTGAGCAACCCATGACACCATCCTCACCACGTGATTATCTGATGTTCGTGATTAGCGAAACGACTGGTATTGAGATGGACGAGCTGAATGATGATACTCATCTTTTCAGTTTAGGCATTGACTCAATGTTAGCCATGACTCTGCAGAATCTTATCTTCAGTGATAGAGGTGTGAATGTCCCTCTAGTGACTCTGCTGGATCCAAATAGCACACTGGCAACTTTAATTAAAATCCTGGAGGATAACTGTTTAAACGGAAATCAGAGTGAAGATGAAAGCAATTCCACATACTTTTGATTTGTAATTTGTATTTCTCTAAAGCAATCTTGTTGTAGTCTCAAAACAAGGACACAGCAAATTGAGGTTCTGCAGACTGTGGACTTAACATTGTTTATCATTGTTTTCATTTAGGTTTTGATCTTGAGATCACACTAGGTTTAAACACATTCACTTCAGTTTGTAATACTGTAATTCATACTAAGATGCTGATGATGATTAAGATGATGATTATTTTGTCAGAGGTAACGGCAAATATTAAATGAAATCCTTAAAGTATGAAATTAAATTTAATTAATGAATAGATCCAAACAATAATATTAGTACGATTTATAGTAATTTAAAAATACATTATGGTTTGTATGCTGGATGAGGTTTAAAATACTGTCTACAATGACAATTGTAAAGATGTGCTAATGGATTATTCACTTTATGTAAAGATTGAGACTTTCTGTGGTAAATACAAGTATCATGATATTTTACAAAGCAAATGTTGAAAGCGCAACATGAGAAGTCAATATGATATGATCATTTATTAGTAAAACTACAATGAAAGAAGTAACTGAGTAATAAACAGTAAAGTACTGTTATGATTAGGAATCAGATGTGACTGTAATAGTATATGATATGTGGGTATATATACAGCAGCCTTATTACCCAAGGCAAATATCTGAGAAATAAAGAAATGTAATGTAGAAAGTCATCTCTTTTTATTTACATTTTTGTTATATTCAAGATTTTTTATTTATTACATAGCTATCTGTATACCTAGTTCTGATTAGCCATTGCATTCTGATTTCAGATATTTTTATACAATGATGCTAAACTATATAATTGTCTGCTGTTGTAGGCAAATGATTTCTGTCATGTTTCCCATCACATTTTTCCTTCTTGATCTGTTGTCATGGTTACACTGTTAAAAAAAAAAAAAAAAAAAAAAAAAGTCTGTGAAATTCTGTAAAATCAGAAAAACAATGAAATTTTGTTAAATTTACAGCAATAGTTTGAAAATACTAAAAATACTGTTGTAAAATTCTGAACCGAACAAAACTTAATTTTACAGTAATAATGTTAAAATAATCATAATTATTTGCAGAATTTACAAAATACAGAGAAAACAGTAATACAGATAGCAATACAATGCAGTTAAAATTACAACATGACAGTGTTTCATGCAGATTTTCAATAGCACAGCAAAATCGCCAGAGTTAAAATCCTGGTGTTACTCTTAGAGAAAGAGTTAAAGTTCTGGTGTTGAATTTCAATGGATTAATACAGCTAGTGTAAACAGCTATGGAGCTAGAAATATGACTAAATGATCTGAATTTGAATTCTGTAAATTTGAATTATTGACAAGTGTCATTTAACAGAATTGAATATTAAGTGCCATTTTATATAGATTTGAATTTGAATTTTTTAAACTCGAATCCTGGACATTTGAAATTGAATTTTTTTATGGCATAATTTTCTATGCATTTTCAAACAGCGTATTTTTTGTTCTGAATTCTTAGACTGCAAAAATTCACTTCTTAAAAATACAGCTTCAGGTTTTCAACATGAATAACAAATTCAAAACACCAAATTCAATATTCTAAAATTCAAAACGCAGAAATTCAGATTGTACTGAAAGTAGGTCAGAGGTCCACCTTCCGGGTAGTGATGGCGAAATGAAGCTTTGTGAAGTACCGAGGCTTTCCCCTCAGCTGTATCGTAAAAAGGTTCATTACTCGAAGCTTTTCAAAACAGCGCACACTAACGACATCTTGTGGTCAAAAGGTGGAAAAGGCTGCCTTTGCGTCCCAGAAGACCCAGCCATTTTTGGACTGTTTCATGTAATAAATCTGTTTCTGCTATGAAAAGTGTACAAAACAATGGAAGTAATGTCTCTATATAAAAAAATTGTCTTTCACGTGTCATTTTACTTACACAACTTGAATAAATGAGTCTTTGAATAGATTTCTGGGGGAAAAAATGGGCAAGCTTAGGCATATATTACCAAAATAAACGAAGATTATCATAGAATGGTCAGTTGAAGTACTTATGAACTGGGAATAAATACAAACTGAACATGCACAAAACTACACATGTAAATATTTATTCGTATTATAATTTATTCTGATCAAAAAAGCGAATGACACTTGACACCTGCGCAAAGTTTCGCGTTATTTGAATCAGAATCCGAAGCAGTCACGTGGTTGTGTGCTAAAACGAAGCTTCGGACGTCACCGATCACGTGGTTATGGCAAAACGAATCAAGCTCCGATACAGTGTGTCACTGTGAGATGTTTCGTTTTTTGATACAAGCTTCGAAGCCTCGGTGTCAAACGTCACATCACTACTTCCGGGTTCCACAGGGAAGAGTAGAGGATCTCGGAAAAGTCAAACGTTGCATTTTGGCCAATTACGGAGCAGCAATAATTTTCAGCATGCCAGACATTTGTCTCTGAGGGTATCTGCTACGCCTATTTGTTTTAGTATAAAGTATATTTAGTATTGAAGTGATTAGCATGCTTAACATTCACACATAACTCTATAATTACTTTATTTCTACTGCATTCTGTTATCGAAGTTGGATGTTAGGCTATTTCACTCGCTGATGTTTTCAGCTCAAGAACATCACAAATGATCATTCAGACATGTGTAACATAGCAGGCGCGATTACATGATTTATTTCCGCTCAATATCATGCAAATTGTAGGCTTATTAAGGCATTTAAAGGCTAATTCACACTACAAACTCAACCAAATACAGAAACGCGCTGCAAAAGTTCACAACACAACCAAATACAAAAATACGCTACGCTGCGATGATCTGAATGATGATGATGATGATGATGATGATGATGATGATGATTATAGGCAACTTTTATTTCCTAGCGCATCACCACATAACCGTCGCGTTGCAATAAGATGTTTTTTAATGAGGCGTTAGCTATAACAACTTGTTTAACACTAAATATATTCTCTTTTTTTCTACTATGTATGGGCCACAAGAGAAATATTAAGAAAATAAATTAAGGTTATATACCGTTATCAGAACATGTTGAAGCTCTCATCACTCAGTTTTTAGTTTCACTTTCTGCAGTGAATAATTGACTGGGATTTGAGACTTCTTCACCAGCATAACTCTAGCGCAAAGTACAGTCCTAGCGCCTTCATGGTTTAAACATAAATGAAGTAAGAAATGGTGATGACATAGATGGTATAAGTGAGAAAATTATAGGGGTCAAGAGTAAAGGAAGAACAAAGACGGAAGGAAAAGGAATACATACAAGAAAGTAAGAAGAATGCATAACTATCAAGATTTAATGGAGTATAAGAGAGAACAAGCAAAGGTAAAAAAAAAGTGGTCAGAAGGGCAAAAAGGCAACATTGGAGAGATTTCTGTGACAGAATAGGGAAAAGTACATCAATAGAAGAGGTATGGAATATGATCAGAAGGATGAATGGAATAAGGAAGGAAATAGAATATCCTGTTTTAAATGAAGGGGAAGTTATAGCAGTAGAAAACAGTGATAAAACAGAAATGTTTTGTAATACATTTATAAAAGTAAATAGTACGGAAAATCTGACTGAAGAGGAAAAGGGAGGAAATATTAAAAGAATCCTCATCTATTGGAAAAAAGAGAGGGAAGAGATAATATAATGGATGTCCCCTTTGGAATGACAGAACTAAAACGAGCGCTGAGGAGAATGAGAGAAACTACTCCTGATCAAGACGAAATCAGCTATTATATGATCAAGCAGTTAACTGAGGAATCGTTGAGAGTAATGTTAGAGTTCTATAATAAAGTTTGGGAAATGGGGGTACTACCACAAAGTTGGAAAGAGGCACTGGTATTGCCAATAAGGAAACCAGGGAAGGATCCAAGTAAGCCGGCTAATTATAGACCAATAGCCCTTACATCTCATGTAGGGAAAGTGATGGAGAGAATGATAACAGACAGACTAGTTTATGTTTTGGAGAAAGAAGGAAAATTATCACCTTATCAAAGTGGATTTAGGGTAGGAAGAGGAACTATGGATCCGGTTATGTGTTTGGAAGTGGAAATAAAGAAAGATTTTTCTGAAGAACGCTGGGCAATTTAACTGCTCAGAATAAACAAGGGACTCATGAACAACCATCACACAACATAAAAACAGTCGTGGTTCATCCAGGTAACCACACACAGTATTAGGAATCAATGGTTCACAAACTCTTGAACGGGGCCATTTTAATAAATTCAGCTATTTTTTGTCTTGTGAATTATATGTAAAATATCTTAATCAGGACAGTACTAAATAAAAAAATAACATGCATTTTGTATTATCTCTTTTATTTTGTTAAAATTTCACATTTTCACAGATTCTGCAAGGGGTTCACAAACTTTCAAGTGGCACTGTATAAATGGGGATTTACGTTTTCTGTGGAGAAGTCACAAACTATTATTTTTTCTAACAAGGAAGTAGACAATGAATGGAAATTAAGAATATGTAACAAAGAAATGGCGCAAGTGACATCAATTAGATTCCTAGGAATGTGGCTGGATACTAGACTTACATGGAAAGAACATATTGATAAGGTAGTGAGTAAGTGTAAAACAGTTTTAAATGAAATGCATGGCAGGACAAGAGTGGGGAGCAGATAGAGGGGCACTACAAACAGTTTATATAGCAATCAAATAAGATCTGTGCTAGATTATAAATGTATAGCATATGGGCTGGCTGCAAAATCTCAGGTAGAGAAGTTGGACAGAATTCAAGCACAAGCATTGAGAATTAGCTGTGGGGCATATCCAACAATGCCTATTGCAGCAATGCAAGTAGAGATAAATGAAATGCCGCTTGATATTAGAAGGCAACAGTTAATGGCTGTATATTGGACAGATCTTAAGAGTCAGGATGAGGTACATCCAACAAAGAAAGTACTAGGAACATGTTGGGAACAAGGAATGAATAAACATAAGAGTTTTGGATGGGTTGTTGAAGAAGGTATTAAAGAGATGGGGATAAACAAATATAGATGTGTACCAAGAGCGATTTACCCACATAACCCTTTATGGATTCTTCCTCAGCCAATAGTAGATTTAACACTATTGAAGATAAGACAAAAAGAAGGAAGTAATGAGATGGAAGTAATGAGAGCAAAGGAATATTTAGGGATTATGTATGGAAATAATATACGGATATATACAGATGCTTCCCAAAAAGGAGGGAGAGTAGGAGTGGCAGTCAATGTTCCAAAATTACTGATAAAGAAAAAAGCAAGAATAAGTGATCAACTGTCAGTATATACAGGTGAACTGGTGGCTATTCTGCTAACTAATTAAGGAAAGACAAATACAAAATGCGGTCATATGTTCAGATTCATATTCAGCAATAGTCAGTATTGATAAACAAAAGTCAGAATCAAGGCCAGATTTAATCATGGAAATCCTTCAAAATCTCTTTGAGTTAAAACAAAGTAGAATAGAAGTACAGTTTATGTGGGTTCCAGCCCATGTGGGAATTAAAGGGAATGAAGAAGCAGATAAATTCACAAGCAAGCAGTAGATGATGAAATGGTAGAAATTGAGCTACCACATAGTATAAGAGATACATTATGTAGCCTACATTATGTTGACAATTTATATTATGCTAATTTAATTTAATTTCAATATTGTTCATACTGTTAAAAAAAAAAAAAAAAAAATGTTTTATAAAATAAATTGACATTGCCCCCCAAAAATATTCTAAACAATTCAAGTTTGTACTGTCGGGTTACTTTTAAAACATTTGATGAAACTGAAATTCTCAATTTAAAATGAAAATATAATACTTTTTTTTTTTTTCCAAAGATAAAGGACCAAATATGTTTGCAGTTACAGATTAACAAGGTCATAGTTAGGTATATTTAATAAAAACAAGACTAACACAAAAAAATCTAGCTTGTATTGTTGTGTTACTTTCGTCCCACCTGACGGGGTCAAAAGTAACAATGTGCAACTTATGTTCAAAGTGAAATTATACTGAAGCCGTTCTGCATTTGTACAAAATTCCACCTGGTATTGATAAACCACACTTGTGAGTTATTGACCACAGCAAAAATATATCGCTGTCTAAAACATTATCTTTTAAAATGACATTTTTGTGAAAAATGGTACTTTCGTCCCTGCTCTCCCCTAATGTACGAAAACACGTTTAGAAATGTTATTTGTGATATAGCTCGTTGCGATCACTCTCCGTGTTCATAAAGTAGCACTGCTTTGATTCATTGTTCAGCTTCTCTGTAAGAAATCATGTATTTGTTCCATTTAAGTCCAGTAAAACGTACTTGGTGTAGCGATTCCACAATATAATTCATTTCAGAGCTGCATTACAGAGGGTCATGCTCTTATGTTATCCCTTAATGCTTTAACATTAGGAAATGAGGGGAATATGATGATATGCTGGCTGAGATCAATCTATATTGTGTTTATTATTTTATCTGGCAGATATATCGGAGAGAAATAGAGAGAAATCAATAGAGAAATCACTCCTGTGTGTGGTCCGATAGAAGGCGGCAGTATGATTTCTATGTGTGTGTGTGTGTGTGTGTCGTGTCCTGGCCACGCGACTGAGCGATCAAATGAACACAAGAGATTCAAATATTAGTCCATTTATTCTAAGCAAGTGCAAGTAGCTCTTAAAAAAATTAACATAAATACAGTGGTTTTTTTTTCATCTGGTGATTTGTATTTGTTGTCATTGTACGCTCCTGAGCGTGACCTAAAACATGGCGGCGACTGCCCAGAATGCAATGCGCAGTGACAGTTTCCCGAGCTCTATAACATGATTAAAAAAAAAAAAAAAGGTTTTAAAAGTTAATATCAAAATAACATACAATGTTCTCATTGCAGTTTGTGCTGATTTACCCACTCATAATTTAATTCATCAATTGATATTATGATAGGCTATTTTTATTCATAAAAAAAGTCATTTATAAATGTAAATGTTAATATTCAGCCAAAATGTAAGACAAATTAAATATTTTTATTAATGTTTGTTTTGTAATGTTTTATTAATTTATTAGTTTATTCATTCATTTATTTATTTATTACAATATCAGGGTCACTTGAAGCAGTTTATAAAATGACACTGCCTGCTTACATTGTTAATCCTGCATTTCATTCAACCAATCATATTTGAGTGAAGTTTACAGTTTGTGTCAAGTTTATGCATCAACCAGGCATTTGTGCTGGTTATCATTTCCTGCTTTAAGGATAATGTGTTGGGTTAGGTTTAGTGTTAGGACTAACTTGTTTTTGGGCTCTTGTTACAAGATCAACAAAACATGTGGACAGAGAAATTTGTCCTGCTTGAAACCATGGCAAAGATTTTAACATACAGCAGCTCAAAATGTCTCTCTACCAAACATTAAAATTTATGTTCCAAGACCATGAAAACAGTTTACTAATTTTAACTATGTTGTACACGTTTCTCAATCAGACACTCTACCTACAGTACATGTACAGCATAACTGACTGTAAGAGCTGTCATAGTGCACGTCTGTGTTTCTGCTCTACAGTACGCACGCGCTCGCACTGTTGCCCAGATGTGCGCCAGTTCTGCTTTATTCATTTTGTTTATGGCTGGCATGCGGTATTGGTATGGCTTGCTTGTGGCCCAAATCTGGCAAACAGGAGTGGACCGCCTAAGTGCCATCATTCCATGCGGTATGTGGGCCAGAACAAACTGGTGCGCACTTCAGACAGCTGTAAACCGAAAAAGAAAGGTGTGAATGAGGTGAACCAAGGGAACCAGGGAAGGGGAACCAAACAAACATTAGTGGGACTGCATAAACTTTCCTGCATGTCAGACAGGAAGAATGCACCTCAAACAGCAATGTGCTGAAATATAATCTCTTCAAATTTTAAATTTAGTGCCTTATCTGCAGTCGTCATCAGTGAACTTCTGCTGGTAGACCCTCAGTCTTCACACAAGTTAGGTCTCCAAACAAATAGGGCATCACACAACAGACTGAGACTTCATTAGTGCCAACACTATAAAAGGACACAATCATTTCTTGCAGGAAAAAAAAAAAAAAAAAAAAAAAAAAAAAACTGAAAACGGTAGGAACAGACAAAATGGCAGGTGTGTAGAAACCTTGACAGAAATTCAGAATTGTTAAGGAGACTTATCTTTTGCAGGCTGGATGAAGATAACCATACACTGAGAAGCTGACGAGGAGATAACAGGACTTGAGACAATGACGAAGACTTTCAAGACAACTTCGAAGACCTTGGTCAGGTAATGATAGGAATCCTCAGGCAAGCGAGTCTGTGCTCTCAACGATGATTTAGATATGGTGGAGAAAACAAGTCTGACCACCAGATGTCGCTAATGCGCACTGTGTTAAAAGCTTCGAGTAAAGAACCGTTTTCCGGCACAATTTGATGAAAGCCTCAAACGCTTCAGAAAGCCTCGGTTTCCCATCACTGCCTTTAATAAGAGACTCAAGGAACTTGAACACTTCTTTCTAATGACATAATGAAGCTGTAGTATAACAAGTGAAAAAAAAGAGAATAAAACAAATTTTTCTCTCAACAATTCCAACCTTCTAACAGCTTCTTCACTCTCCAACCTCCATCACAGACTGACAATACTGTGCAAGTTCAGCTAGGGGGCATTTATACTCATGGGCACAGCCATTCACAGATATGCAAGAAAGCAGAAATTAAATTCTCCAAATAAACAAACCTTTTTGTAAGTTACATAATAATAATAATAATAATAATAATTATATATATATATATATATATATATAAACAACATGTTTCAACATTGTAAAGCCTTTCAATTAAAAAAAAAAATCCCCTTCAACCCCCAGTTTGGTTTCTCCTCCCTCCCATGATGCACCACAGCAAAGATATAAAAGACCATTTCAGAAGAATCTCTGGTTTTTCAACTGGTTTCAGCGAGCTGTCAGATGGGTTTTCAACGTAAAACATGTTCTAACCAAAATTAACTGTTTTACAATTATGTTAAAGTTGAAATTTTAAAAGAGGTAGTGATTGAAGAAACAAAGCTTTTTGAAGCTTCGAATCGACTGAACCAACTGCTTTGCAAAATGATTCATTCACATTTCAATAATGTGAATCAAAATGATTCACTGTTTTGA
The DNA here is from genome assembly GCA_039654765.1 of Mylopharyngodon piceus. Taxonomy (NCBI): domain Eukaryota; kingdom Metazoa; phylum Chordata; class Actinopteri; order Cypriniformes; family Xenocyprididae; genus Mylopharyngodon; species Mylopharyngodon piceus. Next base: position 2,925,259 of record CM077445.1, read on the forward strand.
AGCGTTTGACACACCACACGCTAGCGACACCTGCTGGTCAAAATAGTGTATAAAGCAATGAGATCTAGGCTCAAACATAATGACACCTTTTACAAAACAATTGCAAATATCTTCACAACAGTGTAATGTTTTCAGTGTAATTTACAAATCATTAAAAACTATTAAATATTAGTGCTTGTATTTTGTGTTTTAGTTAGGGTCTTTTGTTAATCAGACCTTTTACATGCAATTAATATTACTCTACCTTTTTAATTATACACACGTGTTTGTCATTAAAGCTGCATGTAAAACACTAGCAAAGTGAAGGTGTAATGCAATGATTTCAAAGAAGAATGATGCTTTTAAGGTCCAAGTATGGTAAGGAGAACCTATGGGAACTCTTTGACAACAAGATAAGGTGCACTTTGTTTGTTTTACATATGCCTTATAAGCCTGTGTGTGAAAGTGAAGTTATGTTTTACAAAAACTGTGACAAGAATAAAAACAAGACAAATGTCATTATGAATTTTTATGTAAGAACAGAAGCTGTTCTAGTGTTTTAGCACTTAAACGGTTTCTTTTTTTGCACAGAACTTCTCCGGCTTTGGGAAAAAATTGTTCACATGGCACAGATGTAGCTGGTATTGAGAGAGATTTTTTTTTTTTTTTGGAAAAGGTGGAAGAGATGAGGGAAGAAAGTTTAATGTTTTCCCCAAAACTCCAGTGGATCACTTGTCCTGATAATGTAAGGTGTATTTAAGTATCGCTGTACTTTAACTGTTGCATCTGCAGTGACACTATGGACTTTTTGTGTCTCACTTATCTTGCTGTCCAAGATTTCACATAGGTTCTCCTCTCCATCTCCCTGCCCTCCTGCTGAAGTGACTGCGGCTAAAGTTGATGGCTGGGGTGACTCAGGTGGTGGAAGCAGTTTTGATGTTTCACGTATCACTGCACTGCATTCAGCAATGCAGTCCTTGACTGCAGCATCAGCATTGACCGCACTCCCAAAAGCAACAGTCTTAAATCTGTGATGCAAAAGGCTCTAAAATGGAGTTAATTGTATTAAAAAGGACACTGGGCTGGTGAGAATATTTTACAATAATTTCAGAAAAATAATTTGCTCTAGCCATTTTTGCTGCTTCCTGAAATTTAGTCAAAGAATCCCTCAGCATAATATAAGAAATCTGCAACTTATCCTTCTTCCATCTCCTTTCCGCATGTCTACATTCTTGTCTTAATGACCGTATCATTTCATTTACCCATGGAAGAGATTTGACTTTCCGATGTCGGATTTTACAAGGAGCAATATGGTCCAGTATATCTGAACAAACAGAGTCAAAAAGTAAAGACAGCTCATTTGTGTCAACAGAAGGCGGCAGATTATCAAAAATCTCAGCTGAGGATCTAAAAGATTCAGCAAATGCTATTACTGTAGATGATGTAATACTACAAGAACAATATATCTGGGATTGTGGCTTAACTGGAGTACATGACAAATTCATATCAAACATAACAGGTTTATGATCAGAGAAATAATTTTCAGTGGCCATAACATTATTGACAAATGTACCAGTGCCTAAAATCAAGTCCAACATATGACCATGGTGATGCGTAGATTCATTCACATATTGCTGAAAGTTAAAAGAATCAATAAGATTTAAAAACTCCTTTGCTTGGGAATTTGTTTCACAGCAAACATGAACATTAAAATCACCAATGATCAAGATATTATCAAACAGTGGAACAATCCCAGATAACAACTCAGAAAATTCAGAAATAAAGAATTATATTTAGGAGGTCTATAAATCAACACGCATAAAGTCGGTTTAGAGAAGACCAGTTCAAATGATAGTACTTCAAAACTCTGAAATGATCCACAGGGAAACAGTCTGCAAGTGAGGTGTTTTTTAAAAACAACCGCGGTGCCTCCACCACAACCAAGAGTCCTTGGCGAGCTAAAATAACAACAGTCTGATGGTTCAGTTAATTAATTTTGTCATTACAATTGTAAAGGCAATGTTGTGGTATTGTGATTATTATTATTATTATGGTATTATGATTAAAATGCTAAAGTTCGTATTATGTCTGCTCTTTTGGGCGATCTTTCATTCAGTCGGGCTGATGTCATGACGCAGATGTCATCACACTACACTCCGGATTTTCACCTGCTGCTTGTTTGTCAATTTCTTTTTCTGATGGAATTCGGATAAAAGGTCTATCCTCTCCAGAAACCTTTTCTTTCCCCTTTTATAGTTTTTGTAATTGAAATAGCTTATTCAACTTAGATCTAATCTGACACCTATCCTCTTCCTAAACCTACCCACAGTAGCCCGGTGAATTAATTTTAGGCCCAATGCCCATATGGGAGAAACTCCTAGTCAGGAGAGTGGTATAGTCTAACAGGCGTCAGCCTGTGCATTTCCTCAGTCTCCCTCTTCCAAACCTTCCTAGACGAGTGCTAGGTTGGGGGGAGCTGTTGTAATTTTCAACTCCTAACCCTAACCCCAAGAGGTCATGTGCCCTACCGAGGGCCACGTCTCGGTTCGACGCAGCAAGGCGGGAAGGAACGCTTTGCCCACAGCGGCCGTCTCCGACCGGGCAGCGGCCTACCCCTGGCGCGTCGCAAGCTCCAATCGACCAGCAAAATAACAAAACACCCCGGCCACCTTTATTGAGTCCCGAGAGGGCGCGCCAGACCCTTGCTCTGACCGCCCGGCTCTCCCTCAAGTCCTGCCTTGAGGACTAGGAAGAAATTTTTCCTCCAGGGGCAGTCACCATCACCCCCCGAGTGCCCGAGGAGGCAGCACACTCTTTTCGGGCCCGAGGCAGGGTGGAGCAGCCCCGGGGGCGTAACGGTAAGTGATCCTTCCAGCAGTTCCCAACAGAAAAATTGAGCATCATGACTTGTTTTTTTGTCAGAATGCCCAATTTGGCGCACTCTTTTTTCGGCCCTGAGGCACGCCAGAGCGGCCCCAGGGTGTTCATTCCCAGACGATCAAGTGTGATTTTCTCGGGCGACGGGGCGCTCTGCCAGGGCCTGCGAGGAGCCCCAGCAGGGCCGAGCCACGACTGATTTAATGAGACAATCATATATAGCTTTTTAGTGTGACGAAGCCCCCAGCGTCAGAACCTCCGTCGCGCACGCCACCGCGGTGGACCTTCGCGTTAGCCCGGCCGTCTGAGTTTCCCCAAGAGGCCGCACGCCCTACCCCAGAAGGAGGGCCACGTCTCAGTTTTCGATGCACGAGGCAGGGAGGAACATTCTGCCAAGCCAAGTCAAGTCAAGTCAATCACCTTTATTTATATAGCGTTTTTTATAATGCAGATTGTGTCAAAGCAGCTTTACACTGATAACTGGTAAATAATTTTTGGCTGCACAGCAGCTCTTAAAGATAATGGTGTCATTGTCCAGCTTAACCCCCAGGGGTCTGCGTGATTCTGGGGCCCTTGAGATGTTTTGACATGCCCTGACATTTGTGCTTATTTCAGCTACTTATACTATTGGCCAACATGTAATTTTGCTGTATTCAGCACAAACTCTGCTACAATAATATGTGAGCAAAACAGATGTACATGTTTGCATTTTTTTTGAAAATAAAGATTATGCGTGGTTAGTAAGTTTTGGGGAAAGAAATGTCCTTGCAATAAAGCCACAAAACACATACTGAATAGTTGTTCACAAGACTTTTGAGTTATCAAGCTTGTAGGCTAGAATTTACTACACAATTATGTAAAAATTATTTTGAACACTTCAACACAAACAACAATATAATGATTTAAATTTTGTAAGTCAGTTTTTGTGTCAGCACTGCTGTGTGCGTGGGAGTGTTGTTGATGGCCATGAATATTAATGTGATTCACACCAGGGGAGACAAAAGACACTCCCCCAGTGGCTAAAGCCCTATCAAAGAGGAATGCTGTGAGGCAGCCTGCTGTGTATGTTGCATTTTACTTCTGAATATGTTGAAGGTTGTTAAATTTAAAGTACTTTATATATTGTTGGGTAGTTTCATAACAATGCATGATATTGTGATGCTTTCCTTTTATAGTGATGCTTTTCCTGATGCTTTCCTTCACATTTCTACGTAGTTCCTTACATTCCACCACTGGTTATTTTGAAAATGAAACTATCCAAATTTATTATCGCAATATTAACAAAATTTTGCTAACTAACCCATAGAGGACTGTAGCCTAGCAACTGTGACAGCTGCCGATGACGAGCGGCAGTAATGTTTGTAGCCTACTGGAGTTTATTTTTTTATGCTTCAACCTCCTACAAACAAAACAGGGTTGAAAACCTGACTAATTATGTTCACAGTGGTCAAGATAATAAACTAAAATAATCGCATGTTGGTAAGGTAGGCTATAAGTCAAAGAACCGTTTCATGTGTAATTTGTTTGTTCATATGTATCATTATTGAAGTTGAAACCATACTTAATAGCTAGCCTACATTTAAAAGTGTAATCTGCCAATTAAGGGCTCGTTCACACAGAACGCGTTTTTGCTTTGTAAAACGCGAGACGCGGGCAGTGGAATGGGGAAAAAACGCAAGGTCTCCAGACGTGTTTTTTAAAAGTTGAACTGATTTTAACTTGAGCGCGTGTATTTAGAACGCCATGTCGTGCGTGTGACGCCGCACAAAACGCAAGCGCTACAGTTCCGTTCACATATCGCGTCTGAAAACGCGTGGAAAGTGCGTCTGCACCGCTTTCTCCTTCTTTCCAAAGCGCCTGCGCTCCTGTGGCGTCTGTCGTTGCTATGCAACCATGAACTGCGCTCTCCACGATGACGAGGAAGTTTCAGCAAAGGATAAACTGATTTCTAGCCCTTGCATTAGCTTTAACACTAGATATATTTATGGAGATGAGACACAAAAACCACCCTGTACAGCTATGATCTGCTGTTCGTCTGAGCTTTCGATGTTTTGTTATGGAAAGGCCGAAGCTGATCGGTTGGTTCTTGTCACATGACCTGCGGTGCGCTTGCGGCATTCTGAAAAGTTGAGAATTTTTCATCTCGATGCGCCTGGAAAACGCACCGCATGCGCGTCGCTTCCATTATGAGCGCGCCTGCCGCTCGGCTACATTTGAAATAACGAGCAAAAGACGCGTATGTGAACGGCCCCCACGTCTGTCTAGCGCGTGTTTACTTTTAGAAAAACAATGTAAAAGTAGCGCATTGGAATGGAAAAACGCGTTCTGTGTAAACGGCCCCTAAGGACGTAGCAAACCATTTCAACTTACCTGGCCATGGTCTTGGCTAAGTCTGAGATAAATCACCCGCCGGCGCCGGGGATGAAACGTCCCCACCATCTCCTCCAGTAACGTATAAAAAATAAAAATAAAAATGAGCATTTCTGGCTCCATTATTGTAACTTCATTATTGTCCTTGCGCACCGTTGCTAGGCGACATGAGCGGTTATCGGGAACACCTGGTGCCGCAATTAAAAATCATACGAATTAAAAATCATTTGCAGCCCACCCAGTCCCAGAATAAATTGTGCGCAGGTGACGAGACGGAATTTATATTCAAACAACTAACAACATGGCAAGTTCTGTGGCGCCCGAGGAGTTCACCTTTAAATGTATTTACTCAAATATCTAGCGAAACAAGTGTTAAAAGCCAGGGGTCTTTCTTAAAACACGTGAACTGAAAGTAAAAATGTTAACACTGCGCGGATTCATTTGTTAGGTGGTCTGAGGCAAAACTTCTTCTAATATTTCGGTTGTTTTTAGGGCGCAAGGAGCAGACCGCCGAATTGATAAAATTGCGGGCTGAGTCAGAATATTTGTTCACTGGGGCCAAAAACTCGGCCAGCGTGTTTTAGAGGTAAGGCAACGATCCATCTGTAATATTTCCAGTAGGCTCTCTTGTGTATTATAACAATTAGCCGTCACCCTAAAGAGCCCACAAACAATAAAACAACCTGTATATAAGGCAACAGTCTTTCACTGTTGTTTTTTTTTTAGTGCTGTCATGCAAGATATGTCTGCACATGTTTTAACCAAACTTGAGCACTTCAGTATTTTGTATGCATGTCCTGCTATGTTAAGAATGCACCCGTGTCTTAATATCTTTCTCTAAGTGTTTCTGTTTTCTCTTGTTTTAGGACAATTCTGGAGAAAATGGGCCTGTTAGGCAAAGTTACTCCATTGCAGGCAAAGAGGAAATGGGGGGGAAAAAAATACAAAGTAAGCAAGTTAATATACACATCTTTGCTGAAATTCATTGTGGTGTTTTTGTTAACGGGTTTGATTTATTTTCTCTGGCTTAGGATTGCAAGTGTCCTGGGACAGGTGAGGGGGTGTCTGGGAAACCCACTGCTGATCTTTGTCCTCATGGATGAGCTGTTAGGACAGAGGCCTTCCAACAACCCCCTTGTCCTAATTGCCTCCATCCTTGAGGAAACGCCAGGGCCAAATTCAGCAGTGGGCAACCAAGATGTGGAGCCAGCCCCAGCACCAGCCCCCGTACCAGCACCAGCCCCAGGCAAAAAAAACCCCCAAAAGAGGCCGTGAGGATGAGTTGGTGGAGCTGCTCCGTGAGGACATCCAGTTCCAGAGGGAGAGAGAGGAAAGAAGAGCAGATGAGAGCAAGGAGAGAATGGAGAGAATGGAGAGACCATTTTCTCTTCTTGAGAGAATGGTTAAGAAATAAAAGTATTTATTAACCATTCTCTCAAGAATAGAAAACAGTGGTAAAAAAGGGTAGCCTACATTAAAATCTTATTTTTTTTTTTTTTTAAATGTTACCTTCTCAATGAAACAACCTAATTTCTTGTTTATTTTTGTGATGCAAGTTAAAAATGATGCAAGTTAAAAATGAAATAAGTTGTGTTGGATATCTTTGGAATGTAATTTATTTGTAAAAGATCCTGAGTTATTTCTGTACATTTTGTGTTTATGCAGGTTTACGTGTAAATAAAATAGAATTGTTCTGTACTTTTTTTTTTTTTTTTAATGCAGCTTATTTTTAAACGAAACATTCGATACATTTATGTAATTTTTTTTTTTTTTACAACAGCACTTGGGTTTACCGTCAGAAAAACAACATAACATTTATGTTGTTAACGATACACAATTAATGATGCATAAAACAGAACAAAACATATTTGTGTACACCTTCATTCAGCTGAGCAGGGAGACCCTGGTGGAGCTGCTGGACCTGGATGGGCTCCACATTAGAGACCCTGGTAAGGCCTCTCTGCCAGCGGGACATCATCTGGGATGAGTGCATATTTCCACTGTCCACTGCGTATCTACCAACAGGGTTGCAGGGCTGACTCAATCGACGGCTGCCATGTAACAGATATTTTCAGAAAGGGGAAAGAATAAAAGAAATTAACTTTCAAACTCAAATCAAACCATAAAATATTTCAACATGCAAAACAGATCTTTGTTCCATTCAAATTTTGTGTTGGTCATCGCAGCTTTAAAACTGTCTTGCTGTTACAAATAGTCGTGGTCAGCAGGTATATTTTAAGATATGTCAGTGCAAGTTTCTTTTAGTTAAAACAACTTAAACATGTATTTTAGTCAGGGACTAAACATTTTTAATGTTTCTTTCATATAGTGTTCATATTTTTTCACCAATATGTAATATCTAAATCAAACTGTAATATCCATGATGTCCAAAACGTCAGTTTTTCATAAATACAATATTTGTCTCTGAGATAGAGTGGAGATGAATAAAATCCTAAAGTACTGTACTTTCAATTTAGACTTAAATACAGAGTAAATGTATAAATATGAATGTGTATATTTTCACTGTTAACGTTTCATTTAACTTAAAAAAACAAACAAGGTTAACTAATAGGTGCTAACAATATAAAACTAACATTACATAGTTTAACCATACATATTTTACCTGTTTATATGGTCCAGTGTCCCGTCGTCGCTGGCAGTGAAGCATGTCAAAACCCAATAGAAAGTCATAAAACTTTAAAATGCACACACAAACGCCAACTGTCAGCTGTCTGTCACACAGCCGCTAGCCGCGTAATGACGCTCGGCTCATTGCCACGTCTGGGACTGGGATACTTTTACACTTTACAACCCTGTACCTCAGTTAGGCCTTCCTCCACTCCAAAGCCCCACCCCTTTCACGCACTTCGAAGTGTGCAGCCCCTGAATTGGGACACAGCTAATGTGTGCTTTTTTTCTGAGCACACATTGACTTTTCTGAAACCTGTAGCTGTAGTTTTCCTTTTTTTTTTTTTTTCAAAAAAAATTGTCGGATAAATACCTTTGCTTAGTTTAGTGTTTTATTATTCCCTCATATTTTAAAACATTTAAATAATATAAACATAAAAATAAAAATATTTTACCCATATTTTGATGGTTTAAGCAAAATTGTAGGGTCATAAAAAAAAAAAAAAAAAAAAAAAAAAAACTGCACATCAATTTTGGCCACTATGTTTGGTGTGCTGAGTTTATCAATAGTACTATTTAAAGGTGCCCTAGAACCTAATTTCACAAGATGTAATATAAGTCTAAGGTGTCCTCAGAATGTGTCTGTGAAGTTTCAGCTCAAAATACCCCATAGATTTTTTTATTATACCATGTTTTAACTGCCTATTTTGGGGTGGGATTAAAATGATCTGATTTGGCGGTGTACACCTTTAAATGCTCGTGCTCCCCGCCCCCAAGATCACGACACCATTAAACATTGCATAAACAATAGAATTCAAGTTCACACAGCAAATATAACTCTCAAAAAGGATCTTTACAAACTGTTCGTGGTGCAGCATATCAGATCACGTAAGTATGGCATGTATTTTGTGGATGTTTACATTAGATTCTGAATGAGTTTGATAATGCTGCGTGGCTAACGGGGCTAAAGCTTAAAAATTAAAATAATGACATGGCTCTGATCTCCGTGAATATAGTAAGAAACAATGGTAACTTGAACCACATTTAACAGTACATTAGCAACATGCTAACGAAAGATTTAGAAAGACAATTTACAAATATCACTAAATATATCATGATATCATGGATCATGAACAGTTATTATCGATCCATCTGCCATTTTCGCTATTGTCCTTGCTTGCTTCACAATACCTGCAGAACGTCTGATGATTCGGCTGTGCAGCTCCATGACGTTAATACTGGCTTGCCTTGAACATGGGCTGGTATATGCAAATGTTGGGGGCGTACATATTAATGATCCCGACTGTTACGTCACAGTCGGTGTTATGTTGAGATTCGCCTATTTTTCAGTGGTGTTTTGCACAACCAAGATTTACATAAGAAGGAGGAAACAATAGTGTTTGAGGCTCATTGTATGTCATTTCCATATACATTTATTTAAAGTTATTACTTTAAAGTTATTTCTTATTAGGGCAGTTGCAAAATTTCAAGATTGAAAAGAAATTTCAATCAAGTTTATATAGTTTTATCAACTCCATGTCATCTTATCACTCTCATTGGAAAGCGTGTGTCTCCTCCTCTCTGCTGCCATCTTGTTACTCCTAACTAGGTTAAAAGACCTCTGCAGCTCTCCTAAATAATTCAGGAGCTGAGACCTAGTCTTGACACTTAGGAGCCTTTATGAATCACACTTATTCTCAAGTCTAGGAATAAGAATAAAATTACGTCATTCTTAGAATTTTGACACGCTTAAGACTAAAATTTTACTCTGAGCGGCTTTATACATACGGCCCCAGATTTCCAGAAATTTTATTTTAATAGGATGGCAAACCACAAATGAATGTAGTTTGAAAAGGATTTGTAAAATTTGTATTTCATGTGATTTTTTTCCCCTTTTTTTATTTATTTATTTATTTTTTTGCCATTCACACTTGTTAAATAAGATTGGATTCCAATTGAAGAATATGCACAAAAATCAGATTTGGATTGACAATCTGAACAAGGCTAAATGAACTAAGGAAGGCTGAAATCTTTTCATTTGTCTGAAAAGAATGATTTTCCAAGAATTGACATGTCGAATGAAATCATTTTCTATTTTATTCTATGGCTTTTCATGAGTTAGTGTTTTCACACACACACACACACACAAAAAAGAAGATAAAAAGTCTGCACAGATTTTGCAATGATAGCTTAAGTAGAGGTTGTAAGGATTTAAGTGCAGATTTATTTAAAAGCTATTTGTAAGAAAACAAGGAACCAAGTCTTACCAATGTGTATACAGGACAAGACCAAACAAGAACTAAAGACACAGGAGGGTGTATGTACACTAGGAGCAATGATTGAAAAGAAAAAAGAAAAAAAGAAGAAGGGGGGGGGGGGACTCTGAGCAAAGAACTAGGAAAATAAAGCATAAGACCAATTCAACACAGAAGATCAAAATAAATAAAACATGACAAAAATATTTGCATTGATAAAGATGTGAGGAGGTAGCCAGGGTTGGGCAAAAATACATCAAAATGTATTTTATAATAAAATACCAAATACCTTAATTTTAAGTGTATCAAAATAAACTACAAAATACAGCTGCCGCACCATGTATCAAAATAAACTACTGTATTTTTGTATTTTAAAAATACTAAAAAATACTTTTACAAGGGAGCATGAAATTTCTTCGCAAACCTTCCATCAATTGGCCTATTTGATCTATCCCTTCACCATTACACTGACTCAGCTGAGTAAGTCAACAATGTTTGATAGCAACAGCTTTTCTCTGCCCGAGTCATGCAATAAATCTGACATATGCAACCAGTTAAAGGCACAATATGTAGGATTTTTAGATTAAAATATCTAAAAACCACTAGAACAGTGTTATATATTTTGTTGACTTGTGTACTTACATTATCCCAAATGTTTCCAAGAATGTTTAAATCCAGAGAAATAAGCAATTTTAATCAGGACACAGACCGTGTCCGTGTCGCCTATCAATGACATCATTCCCCTCAATTTCCGGTTTTATTTTGTCGAAACCATGGAAACATCAAAGACACTTTAGTACTGTATATTATGTGTTTTATTAGACAGGGGAGCAACTATTTGGATACATTCATCGACAGAAAACTCATCATGTTATAAAGCTTAACACATCAAGGGCCAGATTTACTAAACAGGGCAAATTAGTGTGATTGCGCAATTCCACAAATGCGTCAATGGGAGTGGCAAGTTTTGCACGTGATCTACTGCTGACATGCAAATTAAAGATCACAGACACAGTCATATCATTTACATAATGACTAACGCAATCTACCAAGAGCAGTGCAAATTAGCGTTGGGTCGCAAAAAAACAGAGCTGATGCCTGATGCTGATGCTCTCATCAGGTGCGACACAGGCGCAACTTAACATGTAATCTGACAAACACGTACACATATAATATCGTTTACCAAGCTTGGCAAATGATATGTTCGGATAACGTCTTACTCTGGCATTTCAAAGAAATTAATAATCTTCCTTCTACCACGCACTCTCTGTTCTCTGCAGTGTCTCCTCCTAACAGCAACAATTGCAGCCATGTCACAAAATGGGTTAAGACATGCTTTTTTAGGGTGTGAAATAATGGCGCAAATACCAGTAAATTGACTAGCTTAAACATTAGTAAATCACATTGCGTGATTCATTTAAATACTCTCCTCCCATAAATTTTGCATCTGAAAGGGAAACTCCTACAAATGCATATGAAATAAGGTCAGCTGCAAAAACAACTCAGTCCACGCCTTTTCAGCGCTAATTTTACACTGCGTGTCTTTAGTAAATCCCAACAGTAGTTTTTTTAATGCCAAAAGAGGGTTTGCGCTGGCACAAGCTGTTAGTAAATCTGGCCCTAAGTCTTTTTGTTTGAATCTTGTTTTCTTGATTTACCGTGAGTACCATGTTTTACCATGACTAATATCAATCTAGCTTACTGCAGTGTGCAACAAGTGTCTCATAGCAGCCGCCGAGCGAACGCAGAGCAGCACTATAACAACTTTCAACACGCAAATGTATCTAATATGATAAACAGCTGTTTTACCCTACGTGCACATGACCGGAAGAAGCGGAAGTGGCGACTGCAGCATAATAAAAGATCCGCTGCTGTCCAGACGTGTCGCACTCGTCTCTCATTAGCAATCGCTCCAGCGGCCTCATTACTGCTCCCCCATGCTCTGCTTACAGTAACGTTAATAATCTCATCCATTAACATGATTCCTGCCTAAATCCCATTCCGATTCTTTTCCACCGGCTGTAGACGTGAAGACAACACCTCCCATGATGCCATGAAATCAAGGTGACATCGAGCTACGCCTTTGTTTTGAATGAGCGATCTCTAGCGGCGAAAATTTACATATTGTGGCTTTAAAAGATCAAATATTCACATATCCCTGTGATCTCCCAGATGAAAGTTAGTTTTAAAGTAACCAACTGTTTAATGTTTAACAGTTTGTGACTCATAATTGTATCCTAATTTAGTTACTTGGTGTTTGGTAACGAAGGGCCTACTTTGCATCAGCAACACTGACTCAATGGCAAACAAGTCATTCATAAGAAGACAACTGATGGCACCTGTGTTCATAGCAACTAGTATCTAACTAATTAATCATTTGATTGTTAATCATAAATATAGGGGGCTGCTGCTCGGTATAATAGTTTTCAAGAACATTATGTAAATCGGTAAACTAATTAGCCTAGGCCAAACACCAAAACTTAACATGAACTGTTAAAAATTATAGCAATTTATGCAAAAAATGGATGGAAAGCTTGCAGCCTGAACGTTTCTTGACCACCTTCTTCCATATGGATCAATTTTCTGTTCTGATCTCAACAAGTCTCTGCAAACTACTGAGCAGGCACCAATCAGTTTTATGATGTCATCATGTAGACTTCTTACAAAGTATTTTACAGTATTTTAAAACTACAAAAATACAAAACACTATAGTATTTTGATACAAAATACGAAGCCATTTTCATCAACCCTATCAAATACAAATTACAAAATACTATTTTGTATTTGAAATACATGTATCATAAATACTGCCCATCCCTGGAGGTAGCCATCTTCAAATGGTGCTGTCCTGTCGTGCCTGAATGTAGTCCCCTCGTTTCTTTGGTTTTTGGCACAAATTATACAAGAAAACACACACCACGAGTATAAAACAGGAGGATATAGCAGCTATCACCAACCACAAAGGCTCTGAGTCTACAGAAAGAAAGATATGGCATACAGTTAGATTAGCAGCATTAATGGAGCCTCAAGCATTTACTGTTTACACTAGTAACATATTAATAGTCAAAAGAATTCATATTCAAGACTAAAATAAATAAATGTTTATTTTTGAAATAATGTTTATTTTTGTACATATATTATATGACTATACATGTCTTTATTCATGTGTAATATTTCATATATTTATAATTTTTTTCTAGAACAGGCCCAAACATCAAAAAATTACAACAGCATGACCAAAAATCATGAATAAGGAAAAATCCAATATATAGCAAATCTCAACTGCTTGACTGCTTGTCTCATTGCAAAATGTAAAATATATTATTGCCTGGCTCTGCTAAATATGACTAAGGCATGAAGATATTTACATTTTATAAACATTAACATTATGAATTTCTGAATTGAATTGCTATACAAATAAATTTGACTTGACAATGCATTTCTAACATACAAATTAACAACAAACTATAAACTAATCTATTAATTTAATAAACTCAAAAACATCAATTGTACGCAAACCTTTAAACTGACCATAAGGCAGTTCTAAAGATCACATGTATAAAAACCCTGAATGACTTCAGGCTCTGAATATGTGTCAAAATACTGACTGACTGAAGTTAGATGTGCAAAAAAAAAAAAAAAATCATATTTCTTTGTAATGTGTTACAACACTGATGCCTTTATAGAAATGCACTATTAGCAGTCAGCCATGATTAATTTATTAGTGAGATTAATAGATTAATTTATCAGAGAGAATGTCCAATAACAATGGGGTTACCACAATAAAGTGACTGGAATTTGGCTGGTCATGTGATCAAAGCAGAATGAGGCAATCCGCTCATGTAGAGTAAAACAGCTTTTATTTGGCTACTGATGTGAAATCATATGAGTGTACATAAATTTCAAACAAGCACTTTAAAAAAGAAGAAGCATACAATAGCCCCTCTGACCAAAGGGTACTCACCTTCTAGTTTAATTTGAGCGACAACTTCCTGTTTCTGGTCTTGGTTTTGACATATGCACTTCAATTCTGTCCAGTTGTCCTCTTGCTGAATCTCAAGGATAACCAGCTGCACCTCAAGATGGTTGCCTGTGATACTGAAAACACATAATCTCTGAGTAATGAATGAAAGTTTCTGTTGAACTGACTTCTTTCTTTTGGTCTGAAGTTTTCTGACACAAAATGCTGCAATAAAAAAATAAAAATCTTATATACTGTTCTTCACATTTAGCTGCTAGGACTTACATCAGCTTCTCCCCACTCAGCAACACACCTGCTGTGAAGGAGATCCCTAAATATAATTTAAAGAGTTGTGTGAAATGGCAAAAATTATATCAAACATGTGGACTGGACTGACCATCTCTCCAGGGTCTTCCCCCACCTGTGGACGCTGGGGTGGGGTCCAGCATCCCGACGACCCTACAGAGCACAAATGATTTGGGGAACGGATGAATGGCTCTCAGACACTGTAATCTGCTTTGGCCCACAGCCTGCTTATCGTGGTGATGAGATGCATAGTAGAATATCGCAGTGTTGTAGTACTTGAGACCGGACTCCAAGTCTGAGTCTAAATGCTAAATAACCAGGACAAGACCATGAAAATATGGTTTGGGTCTTGTGGTCATGCCGTTTTTAGATTTAATGTTTTTGATCCGCTCTGTACTCTTGTGTCTCTGAACTGGAGCACACTGTGTGCGCGCTATGGAGGTTTGCATGACACTGATGTAAAACCAGTCTTCATTCATCCCAAAGGAAAGCATTACACTGTCTGAATCACTCAGACACAGGTCTCTGTCTAGACTCAGACTCAACCAGGTGCTGGTCATGGCCACTATTGGCCTAAGCTTGGCCACCCCTCTCATGACAGCTGTTTCTGTATCTCTTTTATTTTATTGACTAGAATTGCATTTATATAGATGCAGAACCGTCACTTCTGAGACATCATATGATTTATGGGGATTAAAAAAAGAGT
Source organism: Mylopharyngodon piceus (assembly GCA_039654765.1). Classification (NCBI taxonomy): domain Eukaryota; kingdom Metazoa; phylum Chordata; class Actinopteri; order Cypriniformes; family Xenocyprididae; genus Mylopharyngodon; species Mylopharyngodon piceus. The sequence goes on from CM077445.1 coordinate 2,940,341, forward strand.
GGGTGGATTTTTATCATTATAAGGTAGTTGTGTACACACACTGCTGACACACATTTATATTTAAACACCTTGTAAAAGTGAATTTTGCATAATAGGTCCCCTTTAAATTTATTTAAGGCTAGTAGTTTTAGCTGTGGTATCGGAATTGGAGTAGAGAATTGTGAATTTTCACTGGTATCTAAAATTTTGGTGTCATAACTTTCATGGCCGGGGAAAAAATATTTATGGCCAGTAAATTTTCTTATGTCTTAACTTTCTTAAGTTAGCTTTAGGCCCTGTTTTAACAGTTTTTGAGGTAGACCTCACCTGACCTGTTGAAAAGAAAGAGGCTGTACCCTCAAGTTATCATAACATGTCTGCTCCACGAACTTCCAAACACAAAACATCTGTTAAATCATTTAGAAAAACAAAAAACAAATTTTGTTGTTAACATAGAAAATGAAAATAAAAATGAAGATATACACATTTTCCGAAGCTGAGGCTGCTAAACATCAGATCACTCTCATTGAAAACCATCCATCCATTCTCCAAACCCCTTGTCCTATGGAGGGTCATGGGGATGCTGGAGCATGGCCAGTACATCTCAGAGACATTCACCTAAGGGCTAGACTTCAGTTCAGCCAATCTGCATGTCTTTGGTTTGTGGAGGAAACCGGAGGACCCACAGGAAACTCATGCCAACTCTAATAAATCAGATCAATTTATTCATTTAAATAAATATTAGTTTAATTAGTTTAAATTAAAATTAACATGAGTTTAGTTTACTAATTTTTATCAGTTTTTTTTGATAAGTATGACACAATATAAAGATTACACAAAAAGTGTTTGTAAAGAGATTGAATGAGCCAGCGACCGCTCTCGAGTCGCTCTCTCGCAGTTCTTATGATGGTGCGAGACTGACGGTCAAGCAAAGAGGTTTAGATAAAGGGATTTGAGTGATTAATAATCAATTTCTAACCTGATTAAAAATATTGAATTCTTCTGCAACAACATTGTGAACTTTTGTAAAGATATGTTTGGCCGTTAACTTTTCAGGCATGTAAGTTTGCCACAAAGCAATCTGTTAACGACGCAATTATGATGTGGTACACAGCAATACTGCAGTAATAATTCAAAAGGGATTGCAAACCAACAAAGTTTTTGCACTGTCCAGCTGCTCAGTAAAGTTTCCATCCCCAGATGTGAAGCGATCACTCTCTTGCTTATTAGCACATTAAAGGGAAAATTTACACTAAAATGAAAACTTAGACATTATTTAGTCACCCTGATGTTGTTCTGAAGCCATATGACCTTTGTTTTTAAATATATATCCTGCTCGTGCTTGTTGGTATAATGGTAGTAAATGGTGGTTGCAATATCTCAAATAATTAGCAAGTGTTTGTATTTAAAAGTGTCTGCTAAAGGAATAAATGTAATTGTACATGCTAAAGTTTCTAAATATGTTATAATATAAATAGTGCTATTGTACATGGCTACGGCATAGGTCTGATAGTTTTATCTTAGGCACAGCTGTTCTCCCCATGTCTGCAACTGGTACTAACTCGCTGACCTCTCTCTCATGTGCTCTGGACTGTTTGCTGTCATCTTCATTTGAATATGTCCTTTTTTCCAGTCAACTACATTTTTCCTCTCACCCTGTGCTTGAGTTCTAGTCCATTCCTGACACAATTTCTAAGTGGGACGCTGCAGGCATCAATGTTACCTTTTTTCTGTCTGAAATGCACGTTCCCCCAGGTGAGAGTTTTCAACTGGCTGACCATTAACCAGCCATGTCACATCTGTGGACTGAGCTGACTGGTTTCCAACAGACACCATGCAGCTGATCACCAAACGTTTGCCTGAAAGTCAACAGTGTGATTGAGATTGGGTTAGCTGTTTGATAATCACTATATCACAGTAAGCAAACAAACAGTGGGCCTCATTTACTAATCATGGGAATGTTTTAACAAGGTTTTAGAATTAATGATTCATCAAATTTTAATCATTTTAAAATATATTATTTTACCATCTCAATCCTCAGAGGTGAGAGGGATGAGATTGTAAAGAAAGCCCTTTCTGCAGAGAGTTTGGGTGTTTTATGCAAACAACAAGTAAGCAGACAAACGTACGCTCCCTTATTTAGAATAATCCAGATTTGTCAACAGTAGAACACGTGTACACAAACTGCTTTTCAGAAATGTTGTGTGAGAACTTCTGCAACATAAATACAGAAGTTGTATGCAATTAATAGTGAATGAAATCGAATATGAGCAATGTTTGCTTTATGTCTATTTATTACTCATAGTAGTCTGAATAACTGAAGTCCACCGTCATGCCAGACAAACCAAATCTGTTTACTATAATTTTACTCAAAGATTATATTAACACATGACCTTGTCAATTACTTTTTGCTAATATCTTCATTGTCTTCTTACTACATGTTCCCTGTGTTCGCCCCTGGACCTGCCCCTGGTGTTGAAGTGTTTCCTGTTCCTTGAGCCATGTCGTTTTTAGTTCCATGATTGTCCCCAGGTGTGTCTGTAAGTCTATTACCCTGTGTGTATATCAACCCCAGTGTCTCCTGTGTTCATTGTATTGTCATTCTACGGCTGTATGTTGGTGGATTCCTCAGTTCAGTTCCTTGTGGATTTATTCTGTTCGGTTCCTCGTGTTCTGATGTTTTTATGTTTGTTATTTCATTATTAAACTTTATTTGCATTTGAATCCAGTTCACCCTCGTCTCTGAGTTCGCCCAGCATTACACTTCTATGATCAGTAACTGCTGTGGATTTATTTGAATGAGGTTGTCATTGTCCATTATTATGGTGTAAAATTGTCCCTAAACGGTGTGTAAAATCCAAATACAATTGGCTGCTGTCTTTTCGAAGTTTCATTTTGTATTAAGTACAGTGCATTTTATTAAAATTATGCAGTACTGTCATACTGTATTATGGACAGTGGCATGAAACATATGACCTTAATATAAACATCTGACAATAAACATATAAATCAATACTGTTAGCAGTGTGGACTCACCAAAATGACTTTCAATGAAGGATCCATTCACAGGAAAGACGATATAGGGGAATGAATAACTTGATGCTGCGTGAGTACCAGGGAATATAATTAAATTGTTATTTTAATCAGTTTTAGATCAGTATGTTGGTTAAAAATTTATATAATTTAAAAAGAATCTCTGATACTTGCATGTGAAAGCATTGGGATTGTTAGAGGTGACAACTTCTGGTGCAGCACTTTCTGATACTGGGGCTAAAGAAATGTTAGAGTCATCATTTGTTCAACTGTCCGACAGGTTTAGAAAGAAAGAAAGGTAACATGCTGCTCATACAACAGTGGTAGTGGCACAACCATCCATATGACACAGGGAATTTATTTACCTGACACTTTAACTCTCCAGGTCCTGCTCACGTTGTATCGGGTATTGTTGAATATCACATTTAGCCTACAAGTGTAGAAGCCCTGATCTTTCACAGACATGTTTTTGATGGACAGAATTATGCCTCTCTCTATTGTATACTGTCCTCTGCCAACAGGGAGCGCTGTGCTCTGAAAATCCTGTAAATTAATCAATTGACAATTTAAGAATACAGCCATTTTAGAAACATTTTTGTCATTTCAGTTGGATCATTTATTTACATGTTGTTTTCCACAATGTGCAGTGACCTACCTTGTACCACATAAGATTTTCTTTTCTTTTGAAATATTTCAAATGAGGACAATTAATTTTTGTATCTTCTCCTACATGTGCATTGTAGGTCATCATCATGTTTGGCTCCTCTGCCTCATAAATCGTTACAGAAATACTCCCAGTGAGACAGAATGTGTTGCTCCTGAGTGAAAAATGCATTACTGACTATATGTAGACTAACAAAACAAATGTAATCATTTAATTCAATAATCTAAACCATTTTAAAACTGTAATTAAAAAAACCCATGCAAACACATCTGCCGATTGTGCTGGAGTTTCTGCTGGATTTAGTGCATAAATCACAGTGTTTCCATATTACTACATTTCATTCATATTTCAAATCCAGTTTGGGCACTTTCCAATAAAGGTTCCTTCACACCTTTTATTTAATGATTAAAGCCTTCCCTAGAGCAACTTCCATACTAGATTTATTTTCAACTTTCCAGCTTTTAGGACTATTCAATTGTGTTCCTGGAGGGTTTAGGTCCAGTCCTAATCAAACACACCTGTCTGGAATCAAGTAATATTTTGAACAAGACCTCGATTCTGTGCTTTATCAGGGTCAGAACTAAATTCTGCGGGTCATGGACCTCCAGAAACGGTATTAAATGGTCTATAGATTATCCCCCAGTTTCACAGACAAGGCTTAAACTAGTCCTAGACTAAAATGCATGTTTGAGCTGTTTTAACTGAAAGCAACATATCTTAAAATATGTCAGAGCTATTGTTTTGTCTCAAGATGTACACCAAGAATTTTTTTTCGAAGGCACGTTTATAAAAGCTTCTTAAATGTCCTAATTGAACTAAGGCCTGATCCTGGATTAATCTAAGCCCTGTATGTGAAACCGGGCCTATATGTAATATGTCAAATTCATTTGCATGTTTATTTTTTGCATAAATCACATCAAACATTTTAAGAATATAAATCGCTCTTATAAATATAAACCATGCTTAAAGTGCAAGAGTGGTGTGAAATACATCAGACTGATAGTTAGAGTTAAGGAATGGTGGACTCATATTTCACCCCAAAATCAAAAGGTAAAAAAGTTAGGACCATTAAGATTTTTTGCATGACTTGTGACATTGTTTTTATGAAAACTATTAACATTTCTATTTAGCTTTCTGTAAATAAAACATGATATATTAATAATAATATGTCATTTAAAAGATAAAGCGTGTTGTAAAGTACTATTGTAAATAAACATTATGGTAGTATTTGTTGAACTGTATTTAATTTATGTTGATTTCCTTCCCTGAATTTAAATTGAGAAAGTAAACAGGAATTGAAGAACTGAAAGACAATGCACGTCTATAAGACCTTAAAGTGTAGGTGAATGTTCCAGAGTCTGACGGATGAGATGGAAGGAGCTGGACGCCACGCCCACTCTGCTTCACCCGATCCCGGCAGCTCTTCAGGTTGCTCTGGTTCCTCAGGTTGGTGTGATCAATGTGGAATGTCGAGCTGTTGTCCACTTGTAATTTCCTGTAATTAATTGCATCTTCAAGAAATGGGAATCTGATGATAACCGCCTCTCCTTGAACTTGATATTCCGGGATCTCTGGACCCACAACCACACAACTACCTGAACCAATCACAAGAACTTATTAAACAACACAGAATAGCACTGTTATTGTAATTATGCAAGCAGAGTATCAACATCACACTTTACTGAATTAGGACATTTGACACTAGGGTATTCAGATGTCTGAGTGTACCAGGGACCGGATGGATACCATGGGTCCCAATGTCTGGAAAGTTCTGTAAAACAGTGTTTCTCAATCCTGGTTCTGGGGACCCACCGCTCTGCACATTTTGTATGACTCCCCTATTTAACACACCATCAGCTCATTAGTTGAGAAGAACTGAACTGAGTGTGTCAGATTAGACAGACATACAAAATGTGCAGAGTGGTGGGTCCCCAGAACCAGGATTGAAAACCACTGCTCTAAAAAAATTTAAATATGTTGAAGTTCAGGAACAAAGTGAGCACATTCATGTTCACTTATGAGCTGGCGACTTCCAGCGAAGAATGGTTGAGAACAGTTTATACAAATGAGCAGTGACTTTCTGCAACAAATACCAATGGGAGTGAAGCGGAGCACACGTGATTAATCTCCTGTTAGATACTGTAGTGGTGTTTCAGCAAGATGTAGCCACAGCCATATCACCCTGTAGCCCAGGACTGGTTGCCCACTGAAGCTAAGCAGGGTTGAGCCTGGTCAGTACCTGGACCTCCTGGGAAAACTAGGTAGATGCTGGAAGAGGTGTTAGTGAGGCCAGCAGGGGGCGCTCACTCTGTGGTCTGTGTGTGTCCTAACATCCCGGTATACAGGGACACTATACTCTAACAAGCACCATCCTTCAGATGAGATGTTAAACCAAGCTTCTGAATCCCATGGCACTTCTCGTAAAGAGTAGGGGTGTCATGGCCAAATTCCCTCCATTGGCCCTTATCAATCATGGCTTCCAAAAATCCCCATCCACTGAATTGACTCTATCACTCTCTCTCCTCTCCACCTTTAGCTGGTGTGTGGTGAGCGCACTGGCGCCGGTGTACTGTGGTTGCCATCGTAATATCAATGTTTTTAATATTATCTCATTTTTTTGCCCATCCATTGAAAACCTATAGGCAATCAATAATTTCTTCTAAAGAGATCACTTTATATGATGACAGATTTTAATGTAGGCTTTTATTCATTTATAAACTTTGCTCAATTATCATTACAACTACCTCACCTTAATATTTACTCACTCAATGTATTTGTGTTTTTACAACGGGCTATTTTTGTTGCAATCCACAAGACAGTTTGATTTTAAATATTGAACAATAAACATAAACAAGTAAACAGTCACCAGTAAAACAAATTACCAAGAATAGCACAAATAAATATAACAGAATAAAGATACAAATAAAAATAAACTGCTTAAAGTTTTTCAGGTAGGTCTAAGAGTAGTAGGGCTATTCAGGTAAGAAATACTACAGAAACTGAATGAAGTAATCAAACATAAAACAACTGGATTTCAACTCCACAAACAGTCTTCATTGTAAAAAATTAAATACAGATTAATCAAAGTTACAAAAGTTAATCAGTCAAGAGCAGCAAGTGATTCTCTCTTTGTCTTTTGTTGTTTGATTAACATTAACAACATATGGGGCCCTATCATACACCCAGTGTAATGCGGCACCAGACGCGACGCAAGTGTTTTTTGCTAGTTTCAGCCTGACGCAGTTATCATTTTCATGTCCTGCACCACGTTGTTTAAATAACAAATGCATTTGCGCCCATCTGTTCACCCATGGACGTGCTGGTCTGAGAACGAGGTGTGTTCAGGCGCATTGTTGGAGTGTTACTATTTTGAGGAACTGAAATAGACAACGCCATTGACCAACAAAAACCTGCTCTAAAGTCAATGACGCAATATCTGTTTTGTTATTTAAAGAGTGTGTTAGTAATATGCGCCTATATGCGGGAGCACAACGTCCATAAACTCTGATTATTACACACACAGGGATGTGCAGCAGCACACAAACATGCCTAATATAAAAAATAAAAGGATTACAATGTAAAAGATTATTATTATGTGCATAAAGATAAAAATGCTTTGGTGGAATCCGACTTTTCCCGTAGATGGTCTGCTCGCGCTTTAACCTCACGCACGAGCAGATCCGTTTCCTTGCTAGAGAAGAGTTCAGTTTTTCCGCTTGCAAATTCCGCTATGTAAACAGTGAATCCGCCATGGCACGAGCGCAACTGGGTTTTAAAGGGAATGGGAGATGAGACTCTGGTTGGTTTATTGCACGTTACGCCCAAAACACACCCATGACTCATTAAGAGAATAGGGACAACCCTTTTAGACCATGCACCGGGTGCACCGACCATTTTTCCCATAGCAAAAGTGGATTTGGACGTGCCCTAAGCACACTTGCGCCGGGCGCTTTAGACCATGCGCTTAGATCAGGGGTGTCAAACTCATTTTAGGTTGAGGGCCGGATTGGAAAAAAATAACCAAGTGCGGGCTGAATTAATTAAAAAAATAAAAAATAAAAAACCTTAGTGCGCTGATAGTTGCATTAATATTAACCATATAAACAACAAATTAATTTGCAAGAAAACTAGTACACTGATCCTTAAAACTGTATTTCTTTTTACAGCGAAAAACTGTTAGATTTTTTAAAATAATGCTTTTTTAAATATTTTTTTATTAGTGATGCACCTATTTTGATTTTTTTAGAAGCAAATTGGTTGATTCTGATACTGGTTGCAAATTTATTTGTTGTTTATTTGTTCAAAAAATATGTGTAGCTTTTTGATATTAGAGGCAAACACTGCATTTTTATCACAATCCCGACAAAGATGTTATGCACATGAGCATGAGCAGTTGTTTTTAATTTAAATTATTGTATAATTTTAAGATTAACAGCAAAAACAGCATGGTCTGACTTTAGCTTTGTGAAATTATGCTTCATAAGACACACAAAACAAAATCAGCAGATGGACTGAATCAAAATTCAATCTCAATCTCTGACAGTAGGTGGCGCTTATGGAACAGCAGTGATATAGCGTTTCCATGGTTACCGCTATACACAAAGCAGTGCTGCATTTATAAATAGGCTACTACTTTATAAGGAGATAAGAGGAAAAGCCATCAAAACTTTCCTGAAGTCCCTTCAGAGATACATTCATATCAACCCCAATTTAATATTTATATCGTTCTTCCTATTTTTCGCAAACAGTGAGCTTGTTCATGGTAGAGTATTTTCTCTGCTGGCACATCTGTTCTCCTCTTTGTGTCCATATTCAGCGTGTGCCTGTGTTAACATCCTGTTTACAGACATTGTAAATATTTCCACACAAATTAAATGCCCAGCTCTAAGTCTCCTTCATCGCTAATGGTCCTGTCCAGCCTCCCTCCATCCAGTTCCTCAGCCCTACCTCCACTAGCTCCCTTTTTCCCTTTGGCTCCTCTTTTGGTGGCTCCACCCAGCTTCTCTGATTTGTCTTGGGCTTTCCGGTCTCCAGCTCCGCCTCAGGCCTGAGTCCGATCCTTTGTGCTCCAGCTCGGCCCATCGACCAGTCGGTTCTGCCTGTACTGTATTGGTCATGTTCTGTTTTGGTTTCGTATTCACTGTTCTGATTGCCTTAGTTCACAGTTTCATACCTGTGTGTATAATCCCTTAGTTTTCCCTGTTCGGTGTTGTCACTTGTTTATTCTCTGTGCTTATGAAAATTTCTGATTCCTGTTCATTCTTTGTCTCGCTCGTTTGAGGATTACACTACTAGGGGTGTAACGGTAGATGTATTCATCCCGAACCGTCATGGTACAGATGTCACAGTTCGGTGCATACAGTCAGACAACAAATACAGTCAGTTACAGGCGATCCAGAAGGGGGCATGCACAGTAATGCAACACTGTTTGCTAACCGTCACAACAGGAAAAAGAGCAGAAGAAGAAGAAACGATCTATGCACCAACCCAAAACAAGAGCTCAGATGGCATGCAAGACCTTGCTAGTAGCCTATACCCCAGCCAGCACAGCCATGTGGGGCCCAGATGGGTGTCACCTGGGCTGTCTAACTGGGGCCCAGCCAGTTTTGTCCGCTGTTTCCATGAAGGCCCCACATGGGTTAGCCCATATGAAATGAACACTGCTCAGTGTGCACACTACAGGCTGTTAAATGAAACACAGAAACATGCTGGAGGTAATGAGATAATGAAGTGATAACGAGCAGAATCACCAAAGGACAGAGGAACAACAAGAACTACAACTGACTTCAGCCACAGCCTTCGATGAAATCAACTGAAGATAAAAGACATTAAATCTCTCAAGATCTCACCAGAGGAGGATTAAACAACTCCATAAACAGCATTACCAGCTTCACTTATTACTAACCAGATTGACTTTATTTACAAAAGTTGTTATTGAGAATTACAAGAGGTTTAAATGTTGATGATTTGTTGAAAATAATAGTTTGGCTTGATGTCACCATTATCGAGGTCAGTGTTTGCTTTAGTTGTGCAGTTTGACTCTTGACTCTTTTTAGTGTTAGTTTTTTCTCTGGCTGCTATAGCTGCTTGTTAAGGCAGAAAAGGCAAGAGAAAATGTGTTTAGCTGCTGTCAGCTGCTTGATGACAAGAATATAATTATCATGTACAACACATTAATCAAAGAATAAGTTTGAAAATGGCCATTGCATCCATTACACTGGCAAGAGTGCATTCTGTTTACTGCTTAGTGCTTAATACACTAAAGGAGGCTGGGCTGTACCAACTACCTCAGGGGGGAGTAAATGCCACTAGGTGGAACACACTGTAATTTGAACTACTGTCTGCACAAGATGAATGAAATAAACCTAGCATTGGGGATTTGTTACTTTTTCCTGTTGTACCGAACTCTTATAGATCTGTGACCCCAAAACCAAGGCATGTACTGAACCGTGACTTGTTGTGTGTACCGTTTCTCTCCTATACACAATTTGTGACACTTTCAAAACCAAATCTTATGCTTTCATTCCAGTTTAAATTATTTTCTTTCTACATAGTCAACATTTACAAACAAATTTGTCATATGTAATTTAAAACATTTGATTCAATCACCAGGATATAACAGTATGATCTTCCTTCAATTACTCTGACAATCAGCACTTTGAACATCAGTTAATTCAATAGCAAGCAATGCTACACACATTTCAAATAACCATTGTTGCGGAATTAAAGATGTTACAGTAATACATGCTGTAGTTGCCACATTAGAACATATCTAACTTATGCAATTGACAAATCCAAGTTTGAAATCAGTAAGATTTTTAATGTTTTTAAAATAAGTCTCTTCTACTCACCAAGGCTACAGTAATATTGTGAAATATTATTACAATGTTTTCTATGTGAATATATAGTAAAGTGTAATTTATTCCTGTGATCAAAGCTGAATTTTCAGCATCATTACTCCAGTCTTCAGTGTCACATGATCCTTCAGAAATCATTCTAATATGATGATTTGATGCTCAAGAAACATTTATGATTATTATCAATGTTGAAAACAGTTGTGTACTTTTTTTCAGGATACTTGGTAACACTTTACAAAAAGGTTCATTTGTTAACATTAGTTAATATATTAACTAACATGAACTAATCATGAACAATGCATTTGTTAGTGTATTTGTTCATCTTTGTCAACGTTAGTCAATAAAAATACAGCAGGTCGTTTTTTGTTCATGTTAGTTTACAGTGCATTAACTAATGTTAACAAATACAACTCTTGATTTTAATAATGTATTAGTAAATGTTGAAATGAACATCAACAAAGATTAATAAATGCTGGAGAACTATTTTTCATTCTTATGGTGCGTTCACACCAGACGCGAATGAAGCGTTAAGCGCGAGTGATTTACACGTTAAGTCAATGCAAAGACGCGATAGACATCCTGCGGCGCGATTCGTGCGAATTGAGCGTTTCGGGTGTTTGACGCGCGTAACGCGTGATTCGTGCGTGTTGAAAAATCTGAACTTTGGCGAATATTCGCGCCGCGTTAACCAATCAGGAGCTTGCTCTAGTAGTGACGTGATTACGACGTAGCGAGCGGAGGCAGAAATCCGACACAACAATGGAGGACAAAATCATCTTCGCTGTACGATACATCTTTGTACTTTTATAGAAACAGGAATAAAAAGGATCTTGCTTGGAAGAAAGTGAGTGAGGAGGTCGGACAATCTGGTAAGTTGTAAAAAAAACGCTCTTTACTCAATTTGAGCTATATATATATATATATATATATATATATATATATATATATATATATATATATATATATTGAGACTACAAGCTAACTAAAGCCGGCAAATTGAGCTTATTCGCCGTATTTTACAACTACTTTCCCGCTGACAAGTTGATGTGTTTATTCAGAGGAAATGTGCAGAAAGAAGTGGAATTCGCGTCTGTTGTGAAGTGAATTTCACGCGCGAATGAAGCGAGTAAACTCAAAATGTTCAAGCGTCCTACTACTCGCGAATAGCGTGATTTATTCGCGCAAGTCGCGTCTGGTGTGAACGCCCCATTAGTTCATGTTAACTAATGTAGATAACCAATGAAACCTCATTGTAAAGTGTTACCGGATTCTTTAATGAAAAGAAAGTTCAAAAGAACAGCATTTATTTGAAATAGAAATTTTTGTAACATTATAAATGTCTTTAATGTCACTTTTGATCAATTTAATGTGTCCTTGCTGAATAATAGTATTACTTTCTTTCATTTCTTAAAAAAATAAATAAAAAAGTCTTACTGACCCCAAACTTTTGAACAGTGGTGTATAATGTTACTAAAGCTTTCTATTTCCAATAAATGCTGTTCTTTTGAACATTCTACTCATCAAAGAATCCTGAAAAAAATTACACTGTTTTCAACATTGATGATAATCATAAATGTTTCTTGAGCAGCAAATCATCATATTAGAATGATTTCTGAAGGATCATGTGACACTGAAGACTGGAGTAATGATGCTGAAAATTCAGGAATAAATTACACTTTACTATATATTCACATAGAAAACAGCTGTTTTAAACTGTAATATTATTTTACAATATTACTGTTTTACTGAATTTTTAATCAAATAAATGCAGCCTTGGTGAGCAGAAGAGACTTCTTTTAAAATCATTAAAAATCTTACTGATCCCAAACTTTTGAACAACAGTGTGTGTGTGTGTGTGTGTGTATTCTGTAGTGTTGTATAAACTCATATTTACCTTTCAGAGCCAGTGCAGAGTTAAGGAATGATCTCATGGAAAGTATGACAATATATGCACCAAAATCAAAGAGCCGCTATCAGGAAAGATCAGAATACACAACATGACAACCAATACAAAAACACATACAAAAAAAACTGTTTAAAAACATACAACGTAACACCACCATTAATATGAATACATGTTGATCTACAGAATCTAAAGGATATCTAAATTCTGTAAACTCTAAACAATAAATGATAATACTGATTTTAGGCAATAAGTGAAATCAAAGAACTCTATATTCATAAAATATGTATCTTTGAACTCAACACATCTCTGCATTATTTAATGTTGTCCCACAATAATATATATGTTATAAATATGAAATATATATAAAGACATTCAATATGGAATTTCATCTCTCACCTGCCTATGGATGATCATGATGATGAACGATTATATTAAATTTGAAGCGCTTTGCTGACAGAAGTAGAGACAAAAGGACATGGATGTGCAGTTGACAGTTCTCCGTGTGTCTGTTTTATGGTCAGGTTATGGGGGAAACCCTAATCCCATGCAGACAAAGCTTCCTCATCAATAAGTGGAAATTCCACATTTCCAAATCAGAGTGCTGATCAAACTCACCTCTCCACAGAAGATGTAGATAAAGACAAAGACCTACACATAGAAATACACTGCCATGTGTTTGCTGGCAATGACACAGTAAAGTGTAATTCTTGTTTCAGAAGCGTAAACAGACATATACTGTTATGACACATGACAAATTGTGTGAAATCAAACATACAAAACAGACAAAGCTGTTAGACAGATGTGTGTGACACTGTGCATTTTAACATTAAGTAAGCTTGATTTATGAATAGGACACTAGACATTTAAATCTCGGGTGATTTGATCACAACAAGTATAGACGGTATTCATGTTTATGTGTACTTCGTGTGCTCTGTCTGATGCAATCATGATGTTCTAAAACAACTGCCAATGTTTGCACATTTTGGGAAAAAAAGAGGAAATTGATGACATTTGCAGTTCCCCTACAGACATCTATTATATACATACATACATACATTCATACACGTTTTTATATGTAATTTTAGAATTATAGAATTCCATTACATTATATGAAATGAAATTTCATTAGTTTTTAGAAGAGGAAACTGATGACACATTTGAAGTTACAGACAATTAAAGTATATGTTTTCACACAGATGCACACAAATGCACTTATGTGGACTACATGAGAATCACATGCAGGCAACACAACTTAAAAGACCTCAATGTTCTCACATTCTAAGCTGAAGTGTGACAACAGTAGTTGGCATGTTTCCTTTAAATAGCAGTTACATAAAGCTGTGACGTTCAGTGTATTTTTTGACAACGTCACTTTTAATGATTATTCATTACATGACATTGAATTAATCTCTTGTCCTGTCATCAGTTTTTTTCAGTTGTCGTAACTTCACATAGTGTAATATACTCTTCAGTCCTCAAGCATTTTTTTCTGTTATTAAGACACAGAGACAAGATTGCATGTGAAGAGATTTCTTCCAAAGTCTTCTTGCCCCATATGTGTGGTTAGTTCTGACCTGTAAATGGTCATATTTATTTAGCTCCTTCCTTTCTCTATTTCTGCTTGAGCTCCACCAGGGTGATGTTCAGTTTGGTTTAACTTTTGTCAGTTCTCATTTCTGTGCTTTTGTCATGTTTTGTTTTGGGTTTTGTTTTCACTTTCTTCTTTTCATGTCTTTTATTTTGTATAATTCTCACAGTCATGGTTCCTGTTTGCCATTTGTTTTCCTTGCTCCTCATGTAAGGGTTAGGGTTTTTTTGCCGGTACAAAAAGACGTTTTCATCAGCAAATTATTCACAGAAATTTTAAGCAAACAAGTTTAAATTTGCTTGTTGTTTATTTACTCATTTATTTAATAATTCACTTAATTGTGTCAATGGACTTCAATGTCCATAATTTTGCAAGCAACCGGTGATAAAGAAAAATGCTGCGTCGCAATATTGAAAATGAAGGCGAGCTAGTGGATATCACACAAACAATGTGCAAACTTTGCGTGAGTTTGTAACTCTGAGTTTGTAACTTTGTAAGTCTGCAAACTTTTGTAACATCTGCCCCCCCTTGCCCCCCCAATGTCGCCCATGGTCATGGCCACGGAGCCCGTTCACAAATTTTCTGTGCCCCATGTCAGGGCTAGGTGGACTGCCCAAGTCTTTGCTCCAACTGGGTAGTTCACATCTCCACTGGCCTCACCACAACCACCTGATCCTCCATGGTGTACCCCTTCACCCTATGATCCAGGCCCGCCTCTGCTCCACAGTTCTGGCCCGCCTCAAGCCCACCTAGACCTCTACAACGACGCACACAGGGATAATGAAACACTCAAACATCTCTTCTGGAGCGGGATGGATGATATCCTCAGCCAGATGCTGCTGTTGGGGGAGGACCAATGTCCTTTCGCCGAGTTTGTAGACTGTTTGTAGAGTTTGTAGACTGTAGGATCCTTCCTCACTGTGGGAGTCGTCAAGGACAACAATATCATCTCCGACTCCATGGCACATCTCTGCCTGCTCCAGACAGGACCTATCGTCCTAGCCTGGAGTGTCCCGGACAGCATGTGAGATCTTCCGCCGCGGACCTGACTTCGATGCCCAAGCCCACCATGGATATTGAGCCTGAGCCAATGCCCACCATGGAGCCAGAGCCAGCCAGCTCTTTTGGAGCTACAGCCAGAAGCCACCTCCGTCCCTAAGCCGGAGCCCATCACCAGGTCCATCTCAAAGTCTGCGCCGGGGGGTAGTCTTTTCCAGAGGCTCAGATCATTACCATATGAATAGCGTACTGTCTTGTAGGCGTGTTCGCATTAGCGTTAATGAGGTCACACACAAACAACGGTACATCTCTCTCTTTTCATACAGATTACATGAACAGAGAATATTTATTTTCATTTTGAATAAGATTATTTAAAAGTACACACAAAAAACATGCACTGTGTAACATGAACAAACGATGAACAACTGGATTTTTATGAACTAACATGAACAAAGATTAATAAATACTGTACCAATGTATTGCTTATTGCTAGTTCATGTTAGTTAATACATTAATGTTAACAATGTCAGGGTTCGGTCACTTCGGTCTAGTTTATTCTTGGTTTTGTGGCAGAGCCCTGACACTCTTGTATTGTCTTTGTGTGAGTGTACGGTCATGAGTGTGCTCGAGCCGTGCGCTCTCGCCTGTGTGTCTAGTTTCATGTTGGGAGCGCGGTGTTCGGATCCCGGCACTCATGTCTATTTCAGTTTCAGTTTCATGTCGGGGTTCGGACACTGACGCTTCCTGTTCTGTCTTTATTGTGAGCGCACGGGTTGTGTGTTCTTTCACTCGCTGTGCGCTCGCTGTCTGACCCCACCATCTTACCTGATTATTGGTTTATTTGCCACACCTGTCCTCCCTCGTCACCTGCCTATTTATTCTCCTTGTGTTTGTAGCCCTGTGCCAGTCCTTCAAATGTTTCCCTCCCATGTGATTCCTTCCTGTGTTGTTAGTCAAGTCAAGTCAAGTCTCAGGTCTCTGGTCTCTGTTTTCCCCCTAGGGTAGTTTTTGCTTGTGTTTTGGTTATTTTTATTATAATAAAAGCAATTTGAAAAAAGTTCCCTTGTTTGGAAGCTGACTCATTTGGATGATCGGAGTAAGTTGGCAGTCCTTTGTGACTGGTCTACTGCACGCACCGCGCACCCATTGCCATAACTGAATGACAGCTATCAATTCGCAAGACATTGTGTACAATGTATGGACTGTATCAATTCGAGCCTGAGTCCGATGATGAAACGTCTGATTCACAATCACGACTGGAGCAGGATCGGTTCTCTATGGTAAGTGTCACCTTAAGGATTAGTTCACTTTGTCTAATTAGTTCTTTAAGGATTAGTTCACTTTGTCTAATTAGTTCTTTATCTATTAGTCATCCACATAACAGTGAAATGACAGCCCATGTTTTCTAAAAATCGAGCCAAGAGGGAGCATATAGAGAGAAAAAAGCAAAGGAGCCAAAATAGAACCCTGGGGAACCCCACAGGGGAGAAAAGCATTACTCGAGTAATGTTCACCCATCTTGACTGAAAAACTCCTGTTTGCAAAATACGATTTAAACCAATCTAGAGCTACACCTCTTAAACCAATGCAATGTTCTAATCGATCAATAAGAATAGCATGGTCGACTGTATCGAAAGCGGCCGTCAAATCTAAGACTGCAAAATCCCCCGAATCACGATATTAAGATATTATTTAGAACCTTCAAAAGCGCAGTCTTGGTGGAATGGCATTTACGAAAACCTGACTGAAATGTTTCAAACATTGATAGCTAAAAAACTTTGTAACTGTGAAAACACAATTTTTTTCCAGAATCTTGGAGATAAAAGGTAGATTAGAAATGGGCCTAAAATCTGTTAAAACTGACGAGTCCAGATTCTGTTTTTTAAGCAATGGGTAAACTACTGCATGCTTTAAACAGTCAGGCATAATGCCAGATTCTAAACTGCGATTAATTATGATCAAAAGATATGGAGCAACATCAATAAAAATTTGCTTAAATAAAAAAGGAGGAATAATATCCAAAGACGAGCCTGAAGGTTTAAGCTGCTCAACTATTTCCAGCAAATCTGAAAGTGAAACTAGTTTAAGCTGGCTAAAAAAGGTAGTAGAGATAGAGTGGTTTGACGGATTAAAAAACGAGGGAGTTATCCCCAGCCGGAGATCCCTAATTTTACTATCAAAAAATAATAAAAATTCTTCACATGATGGAGAAGAAACCCCAGGAACAAGACAGGCTGACGGATTGAGAGTAGCATTAAGAATATTGAAGAGAGTCTTTGGAGTAGAGCAGTTCTTATTAATAATATCTGACAAATGTCGGCATTTTGCTTTTTTCACTGCTTTCTGATATTTAAAAAGAGTGTCCTTTAAAATCTCAAAAGAAACATGAAGTCTGTCCTTTTTCCACTTCCGTTCTGCTCTTCTACAACATCGTCTAAGAGAACGAATGGAATCATCAATCCGAGTTTTGGACTGAAGAGTCCTAAAAGGATCCACAGCATTTAAAATGTTAGAACCAGGTGGAATTAAACCTGGAGAGGAGTTCCTCAACACTAGCATCACAGGAAAAATCGGCAATAGATGGCATCACACACAAAAACTGATCACAAATTCATCACAAAAATTGATGAAAAAGAGTCTTTGGTGGTGTGAGAAATACGCTGAGAAAGGCAGCCACAAAATGAGACTATAGATGCAGCAGCAGAACATGAGACAGTAAACATAAGTGTTTGTATGTGAATGGTAAGTGTTACTTGTGAGTGGGTTAGGGTGGGTTTTATTTTCCTCTCTGTAGCTCCTTGTCTGATTGTGTTCACAAGCATTTGTAGAGTGGGGTCGTGATGGTGAGATATTGCAGACGTTCATTACCACAGAGGTGTTTTCCTCCTTGGACTGTTGCTGTACGGATGCTTGTCAGGGCTCGTGACAAGGTGTCTGCTATGTACATGTGTTTTTCTTTTTTGTAGACTAGGGCGATGTTGTAACGTTGGAGCTGAAGCAACATTCGTTGGAGTCGTGCAGGAAAGCTGTGTATTGGACATTTGATGATTGTCACTAAAGGCGTTTGGAGTGTTGCTAGGTCTTTAGTGTGCTGTTCAGTTTGCTGGCATGCTGATATGACACAAATCATTTTAAAAAATAAAACATTTTTTTTGTATTTATACACACATTCGAATTTCTAATGAAAACTTTCTGCCTAACCGCTTGCCCGATGCAGAGGTGTAAAGAGTACCTGAAAACCATACTTGAGTAAAAGTATAGATACCTTACAGTGAAAATTACTCCATTAGTTACAAGTCACCAATTCCAAAACAACTTAAGTAAAAGTCTTTTATCTCATTTTAACAGTACTTAAGTATTTTACTCATGCTGAATGTAGGCTCAGAGATGCACTAGTCCTCAACACCTGAGAGACATGGCAGTGAAAATAATAAATAATTGATTTGTAAGATGAAAAATCATGTTTATTTTGTAAAATCAAAATAAAACTGAACACCTCAATATTGCAATAAATCAAGGTCGACACAATAGAAACGTCTACAAACTCTTAAGTATAGGCCAAAACCTGGAAACGAGTTTAGCACTTCGGGTTCCATCGTCCTGAAGTCAATGGGTTTTTGGTTAAATGGCTAAATAAGGTCTGTGATTAACACAAACTCAAGATACTTTCACGTTTTCATCTTTTACTTCTTGTCTTCTAGTTTTCATACAATCTGTAACATGAATATATGATGTGATAATGTTAATTTGATACTGTGGGCAAACAATAAAAAAGAAATACTTTCATGTTTTATTTTACGAGATAAAATACATCAGCATTAGCCAACTCGTGATTTTTCTTGTCTTGACAGCTGGCTTGTTACCAACAAGTCGCTAAATGGGACTACAGAGGCTGTCGGGGACATCGAACGTCATCACACCGAACAACTAAGCTCAGTCTGCTTTTACAGCCTCCTTGTGCTTATAATCACAAATTATTCTACCTCAAACATTATTTTTTATTATTATTATTTTTTTTTTTTAGATAAAAACTGAAAGAGTTGTCGGAAAACATAGTGATGGTGACGTTTGAAGTCGTGGGAGCGTGTAGTTTGGTCACACTTTAGATTAGAGTCCAATTCTCACTATTAACTAACTACTAACTATGACTTTTGCCTAAATAAACTTTTAATTACTGCTTATTAATAGTTAGTAAGGCAGTTGTTAAGTTCAGGTATTGGGAAGGATTAAGGGATGTAGAATATGGTCATGCAGAATAAGGCATTAATATGTACTTTACAAACACTCATAAATGATTGAGTACAGAAAGGTCTTAAAAAATGCTAGATCTACTTATTTTTCAAATCTCTTAGAAGAAAATAAACACAACCCTAGGTATTTATTTGATACAGTGGCTAAATTAACAAGAAATAAAGCTTCAGCTTCTCATGTTTCCAAACAGCACAGCAGTAATGACTTTATGAACTTCTTTACTTGCAAGATTGACAATATTAGAGTGAAAATTATAGCTATGCAACCGTCTACTACAGTATCGTGTCAGAAAGTGCATTGTAGTGTCCCTGAGGAAAAATTCAATTCATTCGCTGCTTTAGGAGAGGAAGAACTCTCTAAACTTATTAAATCATCAAAATCAACAACATGTATGTTAGACCCTATACCGACTAAGCTATTGTAAGAAAAAATGACAAGGACGTTGAAGATCTTGAAGAAGTTTATCGCAGCATAGCAGTGACAAAGTACATGCAGTACCTTGGGTTCACCGGCGTCAGAATGAACCCAGAACATCCAAATCTCAAACCTTTTATCCTGTTACAGTTTACCACTCGTAATGTAAATGAAATTGCTCCTGCTGTAATAGCTGTGGTCTGTATGTTAATGAAGTTGTGACACCTCGATGTCTGAGATGGTTCTCTGTGTCCCACACCCATTCCCATTCTACAAATCATGACCATTTGCTCAGGATGTGATCAACCCAAATGGTACAGAAACAATATACCAGTTGACTTTCTTCTTCTCTATGATAATTAAGACATTTTGGGGATGAGCTCATTCTAAAATATACTTTGGAGTGGAATCTGGGTCGAGGCAGACTACAATTTCTTACAGTCCCCCCCTTTGATGCTCTTGGCCCAAAAGAAGCATCACAACCACTCCATTTTCACAGATTACACCTCCCGTTCTCTATTGGGCAGGTGAAGCCCTGCCTTAGATTATCCTTCGCTGGCCACCAGAGAATCTTACCCGTCTTTGGGTCGACACCTCCTGCACACTGGTTACAGCTCCATCCAATTGGGCAGAATTATCAAAGAGACTATTCTAAAATTTGGCAAAAAGAAATACAAACATCTTGGGTTTGGGTGAGAAGACATTCAAGGACCATCACAGCCAGTGGGAGTGTCCTAAAGTAATCATTGAGTTATCTGCAATTTGACGTTTAAACATAATAACAAGGAAGATACATACACATACAGCTGTTTTAAAGGTTACATCTCAAATTAAACCAGAATAGGCAATAGCTAAGTCTCCAACAAGCATTTGTTTTGCCAAAATCTTGTCTTTTTTTTTCTCTTCAAAGCCTTGTTGGGCTTTCATAATCTTTCCTTTGCATCAGTAATAATAGCAAATTGTTTAGTTTTTATTAACTCTAATCAAAAATCAATAGACAATATAATGTGTGTGTGTGCGCGTCTTTTGCCCACTTGTTTTCCATCTAGGTGGAAGGATGTCTGTCTGTAGTCTCTGAAGCTGTTTGATCTCCTCTTGTTTCTCTTCTCATTGTCCATTCTTTTCCACCATAAGTCCTTCTAGAAGAAGCAGTCACTGTTGTTGTTCGAGTCTGTGTCACTCCATCAGTTCCATTCATCCCATGGTGGTTCTCAGGGTTTCTAGAACTTTTAGGGCTGGGGTTCTGGATCTTGCAGGTCTGGAAATCTCTGGGTTTCTGGATCATGGATCACTGTTCTTTTTCTTGAGAATGTCCCATGGCTCCACTGGTTCAACTGGCCTTCTCGTTCCTCAAACGACCAGATCATCTTTCTCCAGGAGGTTACCCATTCCAGACAAACATCTCAATTCCTATATCTGAAACAAGAATCAGAAGAGGTTGCCCCCCTTTCCCCCACAAGAATCTTTTCACATTTACACATCAAAGTCACAGACCTTTCATCTCAAAACATCAAAAATCAGTAATGTCTTAAACTCATTTTAAAATTAATGCTTATTAAACATTTCTTATAAATACATTTACATATCAATGCCAATAAAACATTTTTCATAAACTATAAAGAATCACCCCCCTTTTGATAGAAAACATTTTTTTTTTTTCTAAAAAGTGCTTCTATCATACAATTCTCTAATTCATATCAGCATCTGCTTGTGACTGAGTTACAGTCGTTCATGCAGTCAAAGTGTGAATGTCTTCTTTATTTCCTTTCAACAGCGCCAGCTGGGTTTCTAAATTGACTATTTTCTTAAGCAAATCATGATAGCCGATCTTTCTTTCGTGTGAAAAGTGACACTGCCTTGCCTTGTGTCTTATCTTTCCACATGCAAAACAAACTACCTCCACCTGATCTTCCCTTCTTTTCTCCAAACAATGCCTTGCAATGTGACCATCCCTTCCACATGCATGACAGACAAAGCTTTGAAGAGGTCTCTCATTGTCTTGACAATGTCTAGCGATGTGACCAGCTTTTCCACATGCATAGCAAAGAATAACACTGTAACAAATTAAACTTTTCTTTCTCTAAGTCTCATTGTTACCATGGGGTTCTTTTAGGTTAGTATTGGTTTGTACACCTTAACGTTCTCAATTTAATAAAGCATGTACAAAGCATAAGACTCTCATTGATCAATGCATGTATTAACAAACATCATTCAAACCACATACAACCCTCATAACTCAAAGAATAAAAATGAATTGAATCCATGAATCAAAAGGTTCCTTAAATGAGACCTATAAAGTCCCCTAGAACCCAATACCAAATACCAGCAATCAGAGTCCATAACAAAAAAAGTAGTCCGAAAAAGCAGTCCAAAAAACCACGATATATAATAATAATATTAATAAAAATGGGGTCTCAGAGACCCTGAACAGAACATAAGGGTTAAACAGCTCACCCAAAATATTTTTTTAACTAGCCTCCTCAGGTCAATTATGATCTCATCACTGTATTGTATTTATATTATTGATCAATATGTGAATCCGTTGACCAGGTTACACATGACACGAGTTGTGGTCTCATTGTCACAAATTAATTTAGATGAGATTAGTTTAGATTAGAACTGATTCAAGACAAGAGTGATTCCGTATGTCACGGACTTCCGAAGCTTTGTTTGGTCACGTGCTTTTTCAAACCGTAGATCTGCTCCGCGATGATTTAGATATGGTGGAGAAAACAAGTCTGACCACCAGATGTCGCTAATGCGCACTGTGTTAAAAAGCTTCGAGTAAAGAACCGTTTTCCGCCACAATTTGATGAAAGCATCAAATGCTTCAGAAAGCCTCGGTTTCCCATCACTACCTTTGTTGGCCTGTCTTTCCAGCATGCCACCAAAGATATACATAATAAAGGCTAGATGTCTCGTCCGCACTGCTGGCCAATGGAGGTCGACGTCCGCACCTGGCGGCCATCTTGTAACAGTCAGCTCGCTCACTCGTAACATTGTGTTTTAATGGTGCATGTACTTTTTAAATAACCATAACTTGCTCAATTTTCTACCGATTTTCAAACTGTTTGGTTTGTTATAAACGTCAGAGATGTACTTATGACACTGCATACTTATGAATAATTATAACTATGGACTTCCATATGAAAATAACATTGAACAGAACAGATAGGTGCAATGAATATACACACGCACAAGGTATTTATGTTAAATCGATATATAGGCTACTAAAACTCAGTGTACAGAATGGCAACATGAGATATATATATACACACTTTTATAATATGAATATTACTATTATAATAAAATAATTAGAATTATTACATGTTTATTTTAACTTCTTCAGGGTTGGGCCATTTACTAGGCTTTTCCCCTCGACATTGCACTGTGCCTACTTCAGAGATCACTGTTCCAAAAAAAAAAAAGGTGTCCAAAAGAAACATTCTGCGATTGTGTAAACAAACTTGTAAAAATCTTTGGGTCAACAACAATCTTGTAATACTATTATGTCATAGCCCCGCTGTTCCTGTGTAACAGGACCTGACATTTGACCTGACATTTGACTTGACATTTGATATTCAACAGTGCTTTGATCTGCCTGCATTGACACTATTCTTTAAGAGCTGCTGTGCAGCCAAATAATGTACCAGTTATCACTGTAAAGCTGCTTTGACACAATCTACATTGTAAAAAGCGCTATATAAATAAAGGTGACTTGACTTGACTTGACCTGTATTGTACATACATCCACTAAGTAACTAATGATTATCCCAAATATAATCATAATATTGTCATATCTTACAGGTGAGAGGTGATCCCACGGGCTCTCGTTTTGAGACTACGGCGATTGGAGCAGCTGTAGGCTGCACAAAAGTCTGGCATCTTCTCCTATAAAGCCAGCAATTTCCTGTATCATAATGTAAGATGTTTTTAACAAACCAAACCAATTGGAAATCATGTGCAACTTAAGTTATATTAAAAAGAAAGAGCAATTCTGCCTCTCCCACTGATGTAAAATTGCTGGGTAGCAGCTAAACTGTAACTACTAGGTCTCACTCAAAGCTTCTTGTTATTAGCCAGCTAATAACTACAACCACATCCACAAAGATTGTAATTTAGACAAAAGATTAGTTGTCATAAAATCGTTATTGGTGTCTGTAAAACCTATATAACTGAACAGCTCGATTGTGGTCTCAGCCTTGATAACTTGTGCAAGTAGCCGTGATACACAACTATGCTGCACGATTAAGTCGTTTTTCGAAAAGAAAAGCTGCAATTTCAACATGTTCAAGCATCCAGAATTATAGCCACGTTAATAACGTTTGTAAGAAACCAAACCATTTGTAAATCTGTCAAGATTTCAGCGAGATAAGAGTATTTGTGTTCGTGCAGATCACTCACCTTACATCAGGTACCACAGAGCCCGCCAGAAAGCTTGCCTGTGACAAGAT
This sequence comes from Mylopharyngodon piceus, assembly GCA_039654765.1. Classification (NCBI taxonomy): domain Eukaryota; kingdom Metazoa; phylum Chordata; class Actinopteri; order Cypriniformes; family Xenocyprididae; genus Mylopharyngodon; species Mylopharyngodon piceus. The sequence goes on from CM077445.1 coordinate 2,964,486, forward strand.
GGCCGCCGGTGATGACGTTAGAGAAACCATCAGATAATCCAGAACATTCTCTTCTGCCAAAGGCAGCAACTGGATGTCTAGATTTGGCATCTTTCATTTGATTATTTGCATTAGCATTATTGTTGTAAAACTGTGTCATTTTAGCAATAATGTCATTATATTCGGAGAGAGGTGTCACAAACATTGACACAGCAGAAGGAGTGAGTGGGTCACATTTGTTAATCAAGGCAGACTTGAAACTGACATCATTCTTAGTAATATCAGGATTGCCGCTGAAAGTTTTAAACACTTCCAATAATCGTTCTGAAAACGCTGCTGGGTGCTCCCCTTTCCTCATGTGCATCTCAGATATTTTATCCCAATTAACTGACATCACACCTAAAACTTTCCTCTCTGACTTATTAGCAGTTCTGTCCTTTACTTTCCGAGTTAAGGCTCCAGACACAGTGTCAGGCAAGCACATTCTTAACAAAACACATGCGTCACCATCTGTAAATTTGTAAATCTCAGCATATTCCTCCAAGTTTTTCAGAAAATCTAATGGATCTTGTTTGGCAGGATCAAATTTCCCAATATTCTTGATCACAGTTTCTAGTTCAGTTGGATTAAATCCTCTGACCATGGTAGTGGTCATTTGCTCTTCCCTTCCTTCACTAGCACGCACAGTTGTAGTCGCATGAACTGGTGCCATGGGAAATCTAACTGTACAGTCAGAGTCTTGACTACTGAATGACTGAGAATCTCTTTCCCAACCCTGCAAATCTGGCATTTCTGGAACTGGGTTACACAATGTGACACCTAACAATGTCTTACTGGTGATTTTCTCAGTTGTGCCATTCTTGATCATAAACTCACAAGCTGCCTTAGTTTCCTCCAAATTGTTGGCCAATTTTTCCACAGATGATTTAAGCCTGTCATTGTTCTAAGAAATGCAATCTCATTCTGCATTCTGACCTTTTCTTCTTTCCATATCGTTTCACTAGCCAGGTAATTTTTTGTAGAAATTACCCCAACACCGAGTCACTCATTTTCAGCTTTTAACTCATCTACTTTCTTCCTAGTTACTTTGTATGAAGCAAAAACTGCTTTAAGTGCATTAGCAATTTTTCCTTCTTTGTTCTTAGGCATTTTGGAGGAAAGTTTTAATTGACCCATAGCCCAGTTGTGTGGGTCATCTGCCTTCTCTATCCCGTCAAACATTCCAGGTGAACCGTGCTTAGCAATGTATTTAATGATAATTTCTTCCATTTCCAAAATTTTATTGAACTGTGATAATGCAACAACTGTTCACTATGTCTTGTTTCAATGACTACTTTATCTAGTTGCTTTAAGATAACCGTTAGTCTAATTCAGATGCAAATGAACTCCATCGGGCCTTAAATCTCACTACTCTAAACAGTTAAAAAAATAACACTGTCACAGTACGTTGGATAAAACAACATACCTAGCCTAACCGAGCTTAACAGTTTATCAAATTTAAAACACTGCCTCAGTACGTTGGGCAAAACCACACTGCTTCGGGTTATTGTTTTAAATTTCAGTTAGAAATAATTCTGTGACCACACTGCATTGGGTAAATTCAGTTACTTTAGAATTTCATCAGAATTGTAACAACTCTACACTCAGTTTCTACGTTAGAAATTTACCACTTTGTTTCAATTACTTTAGAAACAACAAATCTAATACAACTCTGCCAACACACTGCATCGGGATGATTCAGGTCCGTTAGAAGCTTAAAATTGTACAGAATAGGCTTAAGAACTCCTCCTGCTAATATTGAATAAACCAAATTCTCTTCTGTCCTTAAAATTTCCTTTCTAGATTTTTTTTTAAATGAGGGGGTTCCCTGACAAAATCCAGCATAAAAGAAAGAAAACAGCTTTTCTTACCTTTCCCCACTTTTTCGGAAATCCCTCGCTGGGTGGCTCGCCAATGTAAGAAAAAATGACGAGGACGTTGAAGATCTTGAAGAAGTTTATCGCAGCATAGCAGTGACAAAGTACATGCAGTACCTTGGGTTCACTGGCGTCAGAATGAACCCAGAACATCCAAATCTCAAACCTTTTATCCTGTTACAGTTTACCACTCGTAATGTAAATGAAATTGCTCCTGCTGTAATAGCTGTGGTCTGTATGTTAATGAAGTTGTGACACCTCGATGTCTGAGATGGTTCTCTGTGTCCCACACCCATTCCCATTCTACAAATGATGACCATTTGCTCAGGATGTGATCAACCCAAATGGTACAGAAACAATATACCAGTTGACTTTCTTCTTCTCTATGATAATTAAGACATTTTGGGGATGAGCTCATTCTAAAATATACTTTGGAGTGGAATCTAACCTTCTTCACGTAATAACCTAGAATACTGTCTAACACTTGATGGCTGCTCTGTCTTCGTCATCAGTTAGGAACCTGGGTGTGCTCTTTGATACCAATCTTTCATTTGAAGGCCATGTTTCTAGCATCTGTAAAACTGCATTCTTCCATCTTAAAAATATATCTAAACTACGGCATATGCTCTCAATGACAAATGCAGAACAGTTAGTTCATGCGTTCATGACCTCAAGGCTAGATTACTGTAACGCTCTACTGGGTGGTTGCCCTGCACGCCTAATAAACAAACTACAGCTGGTCCAAAATGCAGCAGCTAGAGTTCTTACTAGAACTAGGAAGTATGACCATATTAGCCCCGGTTCTGTCAACACTGCATTGGCTTCCTGTTAAACATCGTATAGATTTTAAAATCTTGCTAATCACTTACAAAGCACTAAATGGTTTAGCTCCCCAGTACCTGAGCGAGCTCTTAATTCATTATAGTCCTTCACGTCTATTGTGATCTCAGAATTCAGGCCAGTTGATAATACCTAGAATATCAAAATCAACTGCAGACGGCAGATCCTATTTAGCACCTAAACTCTGGAACAATCTTCCTATCACTGTTCGGGAAGCAGACACACTCTGTCAGTTTAAATCTAGACTAAAGACACATCTGTTTAAACTTGCATACACATAACACATTATCTACTTCTATAATTCAAATCATGTAAATTGTTAGGCTGCATAGATTAGGTCAGCCGGAACCGGGAACACTTCCCATAACACCTGATGTACTCGCTACATCATAAGAAGAATGGCGTCTATGCTAATATTAGTCTCTCTCTGTTTATCCCGAGGTTTGCCGCAGCCTGCCAGATCCAGGCCGTATCCAGATGAGATGAAGGACCTGCATCTAGACGATGATAACGCAGCCCTGACGTTTCAACTAAACTATCCCCACAAAGGCCTCCTTCCCTTTCCTTTCCCTATGTATAGATAAAACGTTATCAAAATGATTCCAGTTCGCATAGATCTGCGGAAATGACTAATTATTCTGTATTATGCGGACCAGACAAGTAATTTGGCGATGTCACTTTGTAAAAAAGACTAAGCTTCTGCGCACATAAACACTCAAACACGCAAACCTATAGGCTACACATGTAAATGAACGGCAAGAATGCATTAAAGGTCTTCTGTTTTCAGTTAAAAGGTGTAATTTAAGCGGCCCCTAATTAATAATTATTTTTTACAATGGAAGTGATTCAATCAAAAACCAACTTTAGCTTGATAATAACTTTTTCCTAGAGCTGCTGTAAAGCCAAAACAATCTCTATCAATTAATTTTCCTATTATCACTGTGCAGCTGCTTTGAAACAATCTGTATTGTGAAAGCGCTATATAAATGAAGATGACTTGACTTGACTTTATAAGTACTAATAAACAGCCAGTATCCTAGTAATATGCATGATAATCAACTAGTTAATAGAGAGAATTGGACCTTAAACTAAAGTGTTACCTGTAGTTCTTTTATAGCCTCCCTTTAGCTTTTTACTTCTGCTACTGTATTTAGGCTTCAGAATTAATAAAAGTTAATTTGTTAAAATTATCTAGATGGACAAAACCTCTAAGTATCATAAACTTTTGTTGATCACAGAGGTTATTTTTCTGCGTTAATCCAAAAGCCTACAGAAAAATCCAACTGGGATTTTGTCAAGGGAACCAGTGTGATGCCAACTTCCAGGCTGGCCTATAAATTTACGTCATCCTGCACCTCTCTATGACAAGTGTGCCATCCTCAAAACAAGTTCAACTCAATAAACACCTTTTATACTGATTAGCCAGCTGTACATACACGTATCTGTGCCTTTATGCTGAGGAACCTTACAGCTCGAGCTATAACACACCCTTTCTTACTCTTTTACTAATATATATAAGATATATAATCGACATCTGTTTAAAATTTAAGGCCACCAGAATGTGATTTTTGTGTACAAGAGTTTTCAGTTGTTCCTACATTTTTTTTTTTGTAAATTTATAATACATTTTAAGAAGAAAGTTATTGATGAATCATAAATTGTTTGTGAAAATGTCCCGCACAAAGAAAAAGAGACCCACTGTTTTTATTTGAAATCAAAGATAACCTTTAAATGAAAGGTTAAAGTTAGACCCTTGGGTTGAAATGACCGAGACACGTACTGTATATAATTAAAGGGATTGGTTCGGGCCTTGCTAAGCATACCATCTGCTACTCATATATTCTCCAAGCCTAGGCTATTACATGGGTGTGGGACCGGCTCCAGTTAGTGTGTGTGTGTGTGTGTGTGTGTGTGTGTGTGTGTGTGTGTGTGTGTGTGTGTGTGTGTGTGTGTGTGTGTGTGTGTAATGCGTAACACTGACCTTCCTCTTCAGCAGTTATCAGGGGCCGGTTGCATAAACCACTTAGACTAGTCTTAAAAGTTAAGACACTAATGTTTTTCTTGAAGAGTGGTCCTAATTTTTTAAAGTCCGTTACATAAAAAGGTAGACTGGTGTAATTTGAATTGGAAAAATAACATTGATTACCCCTTGGTTAACTGCAAGTTGGTCAAACTAGTTCTTAAGACACAGTCTTAATATAGTGACTAAGTTTATGCAACTGGCCCCAGAAGTCCTTTCCTGACATTTTTTAGGTGACCAATTCCTTTACGAAGAGGAATAATTAAACGGGCATCACTCCTTAAAGTAAACCGAATTTATTTTCAAAGAAAAACAAAAGGACCATCAGGAAAATACAGGACTTCCTGTCATATACAGAGAGGACGTACGATACAGTGCCACGACTGAAAAACAGACAACCAGTCAGCCAAGAACATATTCAGAAAGTCAAAGCAGCGCTGAGGAAACACCATCTGAATTATTATTGTTATTATTAATTAACAAGAATTATGGTTGAAATATATAAAAAACAATATCTTAAAATAAAACAACAATGAACATTAGATTTACAAAATTTTGCATTTAATCCTTTCTTCTTTTTTTTGTTCCAGGTGAATTTATTTCAGGTCCTGTATGAGGGCAATGACTGAAACACCACAGTTGTTCTTAACTGTGTAGGACTGAGGGATTTTCAAAGTTAAAGCTTAGAGAGAAAAAAAGAGCGCCAAACCAGTTTTAGTTTTGTGTCTGTTTCTAAACGTATGCTTCACTTTTAGTTTTTGCCACTGGCACAATTCATGTTCTTCTTTTAACTCACTAAAAGTTTAATAGCTTTGTTAAAATACTAAAATGAAATCTAATACTAATTATCACAAGCAACTGAAATGTAGAACTTATAGAACATATAAATCTATAAATTACTTTATGTGGGGAGAGCAGAAGTGAGGCATGAACTAAAAAGAGAAAATAACTCCATAAACATAATAGACATAATCCAACAGATTCACTAAGTTTGTGTGTGTGTACAAACTTTAAAAAGAAAAAGAAGAGAGAGAAAACTAAAACCATAATAATAATAAAACCCATAAACACCAGAAGCTGTCTGTGGCGAGCGTCTCTTGACTCATGCATGCTCATCCCTTCCTTTTCATACGCTTTAAGCGTATGATAGAAGTCCTGCCTTTTATTAAATATATACAGTTCAGTTACAAATGATAATAATAATAATAGTCCATGAGCAACACATTCTTTCTCAGAAAATGTAAGGTAATGTTTCCATAACGGAGATTATGTTATTAGAAGAATGTCTGAACTCTGAGCACCTCAGTTTGAGATTCAGGTTTGTATTCTCGCTTTAACATGATCTCTGTCTGATGAAAACAATATCTTGGAACAAAAAACTCTTTCATAAACAATCATACAGAATGAATCAAATGTCAGTTTTATAACGACGGTCTGGTTGAGTGGACCGTTCAGGTCAGCTTCAGGACAGGTTTTTCAAGTCCAATGCATAAGATGCCAGAACGAGCTTTCACTCACAGTTCCTCACATATGCTCTTCAAAACAAGGATGGGACACAAGGTTTTGATGCACACTTCTCTACTTGTTAAACAGATACTGATCAAACCTCTTTCATTGGTCATTTCAATGCAGGAATGAGGCCAGTGTCATCAGACGTGTGGCAGAAGAAAAAAAAGAGGGAAGAGGGAAATGAGAGAAGACAAGAATAGATGAGGAAAAGAGAAGAGGCAACCAAGTGCCACAGGACAGTCCACATTAAATTGACATTAATCCAAATCCATGTTTTTAATGTGCCAAAAGCAAACCCGAAGCTAACACAGCTGTCTGCTTCCTGTTGACATCACATGACCATTAGCTGACTTCATAAGATGCTCCATAAAGCTCAGGTTGGGAACACTAGAATTCTGTCAGGAAATGTTTAACCCTCTCAGGCATCTTCCACATTACTGGAACTACTCTGCTTAGTAAAAACAAATGAATAATAAAAAAAAAACTAGAAATAAATAACCCATAAATAAAAATACAGGACAAAAAGCCATTTTGTGTTTCACCATTGTTATGACACTATTTGTGACTGAGAGACACAACAGCAGAACTTCACCGTTCCTCTCAGCGGAGTCAGATTTTATTAAACTCTAGAGAAAGACATTTACACAGACTAGCAATAATACTGTAGAATACTCAAGCCAGTTCCCATGCAGCACGCTGCAAAAGGGCGCAAATTCAATTTTTGTCTAATCGCAGTTGGTGTTTGTCAGTCCTTCAGCGGGCTCTGGCCGTTTGTGTGGCCTGGCCTCAGCTGATCACGTTAAGAAACTTCATTGGTAGATCAGATTCATCGCTGTTCACCACCGTCGATTACCAGCTGAGCAGGGAGGTCCGACCCAGGGTCATGAAGTAGACCTGGCTAGAGCCTCCAGAACGCACAGATGCAAAGAATACCTGCAGGAAACAAACCGACAGAGACACGGGTATGATACCACAGCATCTGACTACTTACACAACATTCAACATGCTTCTATTTCAAATTGAAATACTTCATCACTTTCAGACCAAAACAAGAGTAAAAAACAACTGAAACCAGCGGAGCGTTCTTGCAGAGGTTACAGTTTGAACAGATAATCAAAGCTGATTGGTGCGGGCGGGTGAATTATTTTTAGCAGCAGATTCAGGTGACGTTAAAGCTGATCCACACATCTCTAATGTCCTGCCAGGAACAGGTCATATTTTAGCCCTAAATCAGTGATATTTTGCAGAAAGAAAATTGAACCCATTTAAGGAGCACTAAGTTTTTTTTTGTTTGTTTTTTTACACGATTATTACGAAGCACATCTTTCAACAAAACCTCTCATTACTGCAGAGAGTCTGGTGATATTCTCCATATTCTCATCAGGTTCTTATTACCGTTTTATTTCAATAAGCAGAAATTGAAAGCAGTAAAAAAAACATGGAAATAATACATCTTTATCATTTTTAAAAGACAGCAATTAGAATTAAAGTGCCCCTATTATGGATTTTTGAAAATGACCTTTCATATAGTGTGTAACAGCTCTAACATCCTGCAAAGTTTTAAATCTGAAAGTGCACCGTATATAAAAAGTTATTGTCTCTCAAAAGTAAGAGTCGACTGAGTCAATTAAATGAGTCGTAAAACAAATCCCAAGCCGTTTCGTTGTGACGTCACAAACGAAACATTAGCATATTGTGTGCGCAGACGCCAGGGAAAATTCATTTTTTCAACAATACCACAGCAGTACAATCTTTTGTTGTGTTCCCGTCATTTTACTGATGACTGCTTCTCAAACCTCTGGGAGTTTAACGCAGGATTCACAAACCGCCAGGGGCCTCATTTATAAGATGTTGCACAGAAACCGTCCTAAATTTGATCTTACGTTCATTTCTCAGATGTGCGTACATGTGATTCACAGAATGAACGAACACACAGAAGACGAGCGTACGCCTCTCTTTCAGATGTGAAATCTATAAATCACAAATAATCTTGAACTTGTGCACAGCTGAATGGTTTCAGTTCTCCACGTTGTAAACTACACCTGATTAATGTCATTTACATATAAAAGATCACCAGTCCTCGTCCAAATCCTTTAATTTAGAATGGAGAGTTGCAAGAATAGCTTAGATTTCCAAAAACCTGCAGTAATCTGACCAGGAAAAGTGTGTACGTCTGCTCAGACCCTGACGTGGCTCTAAGCACTTTTCCACGACAAAGATGTTTTTATAAATATGAGCGTTGGCGTGGATTTAAGTGTACACACTCTAAGATCAAATCTGTGCGTACGCACGCTTTATAATTTTCTTTATGCACTGCTTTAGGGCATGTTTTTGAGAGATTCATAAAAACCTCACAGATACAGCCTATAAACTGATTTTACAGCAAAAACACTAAAAGAGGATCTAAAAACTCACCTTGTCATTTCTCTCACACAAAAACTTTAGTCTTTGTGCTCTTTTGTGCATGAAAACTCCATCCAAGTGGCCCGTTTCTACAGACCGGATCTCTATAGCCTTCTCTCCCCAGCCCATGATCTGGTTAGAGCGAATATAAGCTGCAAGATAAACAAAAAAATATAGGTGAGAAATAACAATTTGTTAACAAATACACACTAACTGGTATGTATGATAGGCTCGATTCAGTCTCTGTCTTGAGCTATATTGCAGAGGTCCTAAACCCTGCTCCTGGAGACCCACTGTCCTGCAAAGTTCATTTCCATCCTGCTTTAGCTCACCTGCACATGTATTCTCAAATGATCCTGAAGAGCTCGATTCGCTGCTTCAGGTGTGTTTGATTAAAGTTGTAGCTAAACTCTGCAGGACAGTGAGTCGCCCAGAAGCAGGGATGACCTCTGAACTCTTCTGTTTAGTAATTAGACACTGCAGTCAATGGGTTTTTGGTTAAAAGAGCGTTGATTGGGAAAACACATAACAGTGACTATTTACAACACCTGGGGCCTGTTTCATAAAACAAGTTTGCCAAATAAGCTAGGCTTATTTCAGTTAGTCTGATTATTCTGAACCAAATCAACTGACAATAAATCAGACTTACTGAAATAAACCTGGATTATTTGGTAAACTTGTTTTATGAAACAGGCCCCTGCTCTGGGCAGGTTGAGCGATAAAGGCCAAGTTGACGGCAGTATAGACATCTCTTTCATTCTTCAGTCTCGCTGTGAAGGAGTCGACCTTCCTATCAGCATGGGTTCTGGAGTAGGAGGAATGAACTAGCTGTCTTTCCCTCAAGTGAATATCCAGCCACACGCAAATACATCTATCAGTGCTTCTAGATTTCACACAGCCTCACGCATAGCTACTGTAGTGTCTGGAAAGCTACTTCCTGGGCCTCGGCTGCTCTCCGCTGTGATGGTCCTAAACTGGATGGCAAATTTAGCTACACTGCAGCTGCCCTGCTAGAGGTGAAGGCAGCACTTGGACACTTCACGATAGTAGACAGTAGGGTCAAATACAGGCTTAAACTCAGCTAACAACAAACCTACCACAAAGCTGTCACCTATGACAAGGCCCTTCCTGAGAGGAGAGTGATGATTTAGGCCATATTTGACTGGTTCAAGGGGAAGGAGGATGGCTGAAGCTCAAACATCAGGGTACACTGGGTTAGGAACCTACGACAGGCACTAGGATTACCAGGAAAGCGTTGCCGGAGGGTTAAAGACAAGGCTCTGCTGCCACATTGAGTATGAGATGCTGGAGCCGCTGAAGAGTTGGATGAGATTTGAGGAGACAACAACGAGTGCAACTGCTGGAAGATGGAATGAAAGGAGGCCAGGATTTTGGTGAGAGCACAGTCATGTCTTGCCATTAAATCCTTCTGCCGACGTTGGCCGCTTCATGGCACTGGACAGTGGCATCATGCTAAGATACTGTGGCAATGAGCTTATTAGGCCATGTGAGTCTTTCTGTCACGAGCGGGACTGAACACAAGCAAAAGATGTTTAACAGTCTCAAATCTAATTTTAATGAAGTCCAAAGTCACTGCAAAATCCTTAATCCTTGTCAGGACCCACTCATTGATGTAATCATACTTTAGATTTAATATCAACACATTGAAATCGATGTTGATAGCATTGAAATTCTGCAGCAGAGCGATGACATCTCAGATCATTATCTAGTCTTCTGTATACTACAGTTAGCCAAGGCTGCAAAACTGCCTCCCTGTTACAAATATGGTAGAACTATCACTTCTACCACTAAAGATTGCTTTATAAATAATCTTCCTGATCAGTTTCATCTCCTTAGCATACCAGACAGCTTAGAAGAACACAACGTTGGAAGAAAAACTATTGGCACTTTAGACACGGTTGCTCCTTTGCACTTAAAGAAGATTAAGGAGAACAGTTTGACACCGTAATATAATGAGCACACCCGTGCCCTCAAGAAAGCAGCCCGGAAAATGGAACGCAGCTAAAGAAAACAAAACTAGAGGTATTCTGCATTGAGTGGAAGGATAGTGTTTCTGCATTTCCCAACACCAAGCAGCAATGACTTTATGAATTTCCTTTCCTGCAACCATGCAACCGCCTACTACTGTATAGCATCAGTGCATTGTAGACCACATAAGGAACAATTTCCAACTAAATTTCTTAACTAACTAAACTTGTTAAATCATCAAAATCAACAACATGTATGTTAGACCCTATACCGACTAAGCTGCTGAAAGAGATTCTTCCAGAGGTTATAGATCCTCTATTTAATATTAGCAATTTATCATTTGTCATTAAGATATGCCTCAAAAACTTTCAGGCTGACAGTTAAGGCTCTCATTAAAAAACTAAACTTGATCCAAATCCACCCTTTCTGTCAAAAATACTAGAAAAGGCAGTATCATCACAACTATGTTCCTTTTTAGAAAGAAATAGTATCTGTGAGGATTTCCAGTCAGGATTTAGACCGTACCATAGTACTGAGACTGTACTAATGATTTGCTCTTATCATCAGATCGTGGTTGTATCTCTCTGTTAGGGTTACTGGATCTCAGTGCTGCATTTGACACTATTGATCACAAGATTAGAAAAGACTAAAAAATTGTGTTGGCATTAGTGGAATTGCATTAGTATAGTTCAAATTGTAATTATCTGACAGTTATCAATTTATAGCAGTAAATAAAGAGGCATCATATCAATCACAAGTTCAATATGGAGTACCGCAAGGCTCAGTACTAGGACCGTTGCTTTTCACTCTGTACATGCTACCCTTGGGAGCAGACACACTCTTGACAGTTAAAAATCTATATTAAAGACCCACCTCTTTAACCTAGCATACACAACACACCATCACATTTCTATAATTCAAATCCGTTAAAGGATTATTAGGCTGTATTAATTAGGTCAACCATAATCGGGAACACTTCCCAAAACACCCAATATACTTGTTACATTGTAAGAAGAATAACATCAACGCTTATATTAGTCTTTCTGTTTTGTTCTTATCCCAAGGTTAGCGTAGCCAGCGGGATCTGGTCCTTATCCAGATCAGATGGTGGACCTGCACCTGGACAACCACAACACCCCTGAATGTCAGCAGAGACCATGACTAGACAAACCTTAGAGACAGACCCCTGTGAAGGCCTCGACAGCCATTGGCACAGATCCTCAGTAAAGACCACGAGAACCAGACAAGTCCTCTGCATAGACTATGGCTAGTTTTGACGTCTCCCCAGCATATGCTATCTTGATGTATCACAATCTTCAGGCAGAGGGAACTGGATGAAATATTATGAATGATACCAATCTACAGTCTGACTTGTGATGCAGCCTGGAATCATAACCACACCATGTTGGTTTGTTTGGCCAGAGGAGAACTGGCCCCTGACTGAGCCTGGTTTCTCTCAAGGGTTTTTTTCTCCATTCTGTCACCTGATGGAGTTTGGGTTCCTTGCCACTGTTGCCTCTGGCTCGCTTAGTTGGGGACACTTGATAGTCAACAATACTATTGATCTGCCTGCACTGACACTATTGGATGAGAACTGAACTGAGCTGGACAATGACATCACTATTTTCCCTGGAGCTGCTTTACAGCAGGATTGAACCCCATTTGCATCACTGAATCATTATTTTCCCATTTATCCCTTAAAAGCTTCTTTAAAACAATTTCTATCGTATAAAGTGTTAAATAAATAAAGGCTTGACTTGACTTGTTGCTGACAGTTTTCTTTCTGCTAAAAATAAACATTCTGGAGAGGAAAGACTAAATATAAACGGAATAAGTGATAAATGTATAATATAAAAGAGAAACAATGTACCAGCCTGCAGGGTTGTGCAGTTGGATAAAGTCCATGTCCAACGGTACTGTAGGCTGGAGAGAACGCTGATTAAAAAAAGAGAAAACAAGCACGGAGCCATTTCCTCCGACAAACAGTTCGTTTGAGGTGTGTAGCCTTTAACATAAGAAGCTTAATTTATCAACTACATACACCGACTGACTAACTTCTCCGTCTTGACGATACATTACAGTAATGAGACAGGATATGGATCACATGCAATTCCGCTGACTTTGTTCCCATTGGTAGTTGCTCTCAAAAGTCGCTGTTCATTTCATTTGCATAAATCAGCCAGCAATTGGCCTCGTAGCGCAACACCTGTCAGAGCGGGTGCATTTAATGCTTCACATATCCGAATACGCATTGAGTCATGTATACTTGGACAGTGTAGCTCAACTATGCAAAAACCACTGCAGCGTGATTATAACTACATGCAAATATACTGACCGTTAGTTACTAATAAAATAGTACTTGTCTTTCTAAAAATAAAAATATTGTAACAATAGAGTGTAATGAGTGAATAGCACTGCAGGCGTGATTAACATACCAACAGATGTGGGCATCTCGCCCCACTGGAGCACCACGTCTTTGGTGATGCGGCCGTAGGTGTTGACATACACGCCCTCGTCTTCATAACACACCAGCAGCTCAATGCCATCAGTGTTTGGCAGGATGATGATGGCATGTGACTGAATACTGGTCTGAATCTGAAACCAAACAAAGAGGAAGAAGAAGGGTGAGAAACACTGCTGGAAAAAAATAGATTAAAAAGTATTCAAATAAATCAGTACATACGTGAGTTGGCAGATAAATGTCATAGACGGCTCCTGAGTCTACATCCACGGCATGAAACCCAGAGCAGGACCCATAGATGACCTTTAACCTTTGGCCTTCTTCAACTGTGAGGTCAACTAGCAGTGGCTTGTGCACCAGATCACCAAACGACTACCACACAAAGAGGGAAATGTCATCATTTTTTCATGCTTTCATTGTGAGATTCTTCAAGATGTCTTTAAATTTTACAATAAATATCAGCATACATAATTTAAAATCCATTCACACCAAGGACGAGTATAATAACTGTATTAGCGTCCACACCAACGCACAATATCGTTCTGTTTATTATAAGTGTGCTGCGGTTAAATGTCCAAGCTCTTTAAAGCAGGACGGATTCTGATTGGCTGTCAATGTTTTATCGTTCATCAAATGGGGAAAAAAAATCCCTTTCAGAGTGATTCCAACAACATCGTTCCTCTGTGTCGTTATCGTTATTGTTGTGGTGCGGACTCTAAAAACTAAAACAACAGCACATCATATCACGCTTGACTCGCTCTCACAGACATATTAGGTTGGTCACCTTGAAAGCCATGAATTTATGGTATGGTTTGGGAGCCCACGCATACACCTCGACTGAATTCTTCAGGGCCAGAACCAAGAACTTGATCCTCTCGTACTTCACTACAGACCAAACAAACAACAGATGTCAGTGCCAGTACTGTGAACTATGAAAGGTGCAACAGATGCAGATAATCAGATCAATAATTCATTAAAATACCTCATTAAGGTGTTTTCTGCAGAGTAGAAATAACAAATCGGGACTTTTTTTTTTACAGAATCTTTTGATATGAACTAGGGGTGCAACACAAATCTGACGGTTATGAAGTCATGGTTCGGTACGGGTTCGATACAGCGGTGGGGGGGGGACTAAACATAAAATTGTTTCTTTTTATTAAACAGTGGTTTACTGAACACTATTATAACTAAAAGTTTCTTAAGGATAAAAAAATGATCCCTGGGAGCCCTTACTTACACATTACTATAATAAAGGTTCAGAGCCCAAACTATTATAATTTATTTGCTATTTATTTTTAGATATAATAATCAACACTCAAATAACTAATTGTATGCAAACATATAAACTGCACATAAGGCAGTTTTTGCATTAACTTCTAAATTTAATTATAAAATTATGTTTTTCCTCCAATTCGTTGTTGAAATATAATCATTTACACAGTGGCTGTGATTTTCATGACAGATTTATTTAAACATACATTCAATAATCAAGACATCACTAACAGATTAATTAAAATATAATGAATATATAGGCTAATATGGTGCATATATTTAGCAAATTCTGTACTATAATGTGTAACAAAATAAACAATTGTCAGAATCTTGTGTTTGTGTTTTTGTACTAGTAACTCATCTCTACTGATATTTCTTGCTTTATTAAAAGCTTTTTTAATCACACTGTTTTTGTACCCTCGTTCCTAAAACAGTTTCTGAGGTAGGATTTAAACCAGTTAAGCACCGTATCAGTGATACCAAGCCATCTCTCCAACCTATTTATCAGGATAGAATGGCACACTGTATCAAATGCAGCACTAAGATCTAACAAGACCAGGATGGTGGAGGCTCCAGAGTCAGCTGAGACAAGCAGATCATTCATAACTCGAACCAGGGCTGTCTCTGTACTGTGTCCCTTTCTAAACCCAGACTGAAAAGGTTCAAAAAGCTTGTTGGAAGACAAGTGTGAGTGGAGTTGTGCCACAACAACACGTTCCAAAACCTTAGCAAGAAAGGGTAAGTTTGAGATAAGTCTGTAATTTGATAGATCTGACTTATCACATCCAGGCTTTTTAAGGACTGGTGTAATAGCTGCAACTTTAAGGGCTTTTGGAACTGTACCAGTAGTGAGGGAGATGTTCACAATGTTCAAGATGAGGGGACTAATCGAAGAGAGACACCCCTTTAGAACAGATGTTGGGATTGGGTCGAGAGTACATGTAGTTGTATTCATTGCCATCACTAATTTCAGAATACAATCATTAGTGACTGTGTTAAAACTGGAAAATGCACTTTTAGGAAAACTAGGTGGATAGGTCTCAAGAACTGCAGAGCAAGGTACCAAACTGATTGACTTACAGATATTTTCAGTTTTTTCCATGAAGAAACTAAGAAACTTGTTACACTCCTGCACAGAGGAACAAATTGGTGACTTAATTGGTGCAAGAATGCTGTTGATCGTCTTAAAAATCTTATTAGGGTTTGCAGCACCATCACTAATTATAGACGAATAGTACTTTGTTCTTGCTGCTTTGAGTGCTTCAGCGTATTGACTCAAATGTCCGTCATACATAAGCTTATGAACAGTTAAACCTGATTTCTTATATTGGCGTTCAAGCTGCCTCCTTTTCATCTTAATAGCCCTGAGCTCAGTGGTGTACCAAGGAGATTATTTACTAAATGAAACAACACGTTCAGAACAAGCTTCTACAGAGAGAGTCTTTCTGGATCTATACACTGAAAGCAACTAAATTTCCAGGCTTAAATGGGGAATTAGACTTTTGTAATAAGATGTTAGATTGAAAATATTTTGTTGGTATTGTTGTTGTTGTTTTTTTTAAATATAACTTACAATGTGCATTGATTTGTGACGTGACATTATTAAAATTGTGATTTGTGACATTATTAATTTTTTCTTCTTTTTTTTTTCAGTAATTTAAGTTATACTATGTATATTATTGATTATATTCATTGAATTGTGGAGTCTGAGTTATATATTCTTTATCTTTTTCAATATTATTATTAATTTTTTAATAATAAAAATTATTAAAGCTGCAATGCGTAGGTGTGTAGTCTGTACGTGTCACCTGTTTTTAAGATTTAGCCAAGATGAAATAAAGGCTTTTTAAAATAGTTTTTTACATGATTCGAGTGCCTTGGATTTTCCATAAAAATAACAGTGATTAATTCCTTGATTTATGACTGGATTCACCTCATATAGTTTGTTATACATACACTCATTCCATTCTATTTGCCATATATTATAAATGTAGAGATTCAATATGGGTGTAACGTCAGATGCTGGCGTGTTATATGCTGTCATTTCTAACCGAAGTGCTTCCTCAGCCACTTTATCTGCTTGTTAGGGTTAGGGTTAGGTATCCAACAAAAAAATAATATTAAAATCTTGTTTCTTTAAAGAGTCCACTTTTCCTATTATGCTGATAATCGTAGGATGTTCAGTTTTCAAAGACTCAAGTGCTTGTAGGCAGGACCTCGAATCTGTGCAGATTAAAAAATTACATTGTTGTTCTTTTTCTACTTGTTGGAGAGCTAAAAGTAATGCATAAGCTTCGGCTGTGCAAACTGAACTTTGTCCAGGGATACTTTTGCCAAAAGGTTTTGAACCAATCACACAATCACTACCTTCTGTGACTTTGATCCATCTGTGAAGACCAGTACATGGGATGGTAAACTGCATGAAATTTCTCCTGATAAACATTTGGATGATTTAGCTTTTTTATACTGAGCCAGGTGCATCATAATAGTGGGTTTTCTACACAAAGCGTGTCAAAACAGCCTTTATTGTTTGAATTTCATGCTAAAATGGACAGAATTTGAAAGATGACACTATTTCTTATTGAAAGTAACAAAACGCAGAGCTTATTGGGATTATTGATGGTTAGGCTACAGCGCTGTATTCGTCGTGTACTGCTTTCGTCTTATCCACCTGTCTTTGACTGACATTTTAATGTTGCAGTGCAATGCATTCAGTACACATGTGCACCGTACCGGAAGTCCTGTACCCCAGCGGTTCGGTATGAATACGTGTACCGTTACACCCCTGATATGAACACATACCGACTTTGTAGTGCACACAGCCCTCCAAGTCTCCTACGGTGGTCCAGCCCTGCTTCTTCTCCACCTCAGGGTCATTATGGAGGATCTTGTTCCTCAGCCACGAAAGATAGTACACACGCAATTTATTCTTCTTCCCTAAAATAAAAAAGAATAATAAAAATAAGGATTAGAAGCTTGTGTCTGTGCCTATGCCTGAACTAAGTCACATTATTTGACAGATTTAACGGTTTAGTGTATAATGCTTAAAACAGAAGCTTAAAATAAAACATTTTGTTTAAAAAAAGTACTATTAATTACGCATTAGCATGATAAACTGTGCCATTTTCTCTGAATAAAATCACTGATTTGAATACTCTGTAAATCATGATTTTGCACTGATCTTCAACCAGTTTATATAAAGCAAAACTTTAGGTTTAGAGGATTTTATGGCTGAGCTGGCAATTTCAGCAGAAACCGTTTCAAACAAAATGGAAAAAAGACCAAACATTTCCTACAAATTATCCATATAACAAATGACTTCTATACACCTTTTACATTTCTAAAGCAGTCTAAATAACTTCAAGCTGAAGTACAGGACCTTCTGTGTGTCATGGAATATTTCAACATGTCTAAACATGATAAAGTACAGCATGTGTCACCACAATTTTAAAACAAGATTTACACAATTTCTGTTTTAAACTGATAATCGTAGTTTCCACATAATACATGTCATGTCTGAGACTTTACCACGAAGTCAGACAGAAATAGGGGAAGTAGATTGTTTGAGAAGGTATGCGAGAGAACCATATCCCAAGAGAGGATGTTATGTAACCAACACGTGACACTGAAAGCACGCGTGCGGTCACACCAACACATCCTCCTTCACATAAACCAATATCCAGAGATGGGGTACGAGGCTTCGTTACCTGATATTGTCACTAGTACATTAAGTCCCTCCAAAACATCCATTTGTTGAAAGCGTCTACGACTTATGAGTGGGTAGACTTTCCCTTGACCGCTGCGATCCAGCAGCATGAGGCCGCTCTCGGTCCCGACTAACAGATTCACACCTGAAAGACAAGGAGAAAACTCTTTTAACCACTTCTCCGCTTTTACTGACTCTCTTACATACTATTTTCTTTTTCTAGCATCATCAAGACACTCATACTGGAACTCGAGTGTTCAGTCAGCACAAAACTGTAATGTGACGATTTTCTTTTAGGTTTTATATTTATATATATATAGCCAAAAGTTTTGGGACACCTGCCTTTACATGCACATGAACTTTAATGACATCCCATTCTTAATCCGTAGGGTTTAATATGGAGTTGGCCCACCCTTTGCAGCTATAACATCTTCAACTCTTCTGGGAAGGCTTTCCACAAGGTTTAGGAGTGTGTTTATGGGAATTTTTGACCATTCGTTTGTGAGGTCAGGCACTGATGTTGGACGAGAAGGCCTGGCTCGCAGTCTCCGCTCTAATTCATCCCAAAGGTGTTCTGTCGGGTTGAGGACAGGACTCTGTGCAGGCCAGTCAAGTTCCTCCACACCAAACTCGCTCATCCATGTCTTTATGGACCTTGCTTTGTGCACTGGTGTGCAGTCATGTTGGAACAGGAAGGGGCCATCCCCAAACTGTTCCCACAAAGTTGGGAGCATGAAATTGTCCAAAACTCTTAATGCTTCAGCATACCAAGACATTTAAGAGTTCAAGGGTCCAAGCCCAACCTCTGAAAAACAACCCCACACCATAATCCCCTCTCCACCAAACTTTACACTTGGCACAATGCAGTCAGGCAAGTACCGTTCTCCTGGCCACCGCCAAACCCAGACTCGTCCATCGGATTGCCAGACAGAGAAGCGTGATTCGTCACTCCAGAGAACACGTCTCCACTGCTCTAGAGTCCAGTGGCGGCGTGCTTTACACCACTGCATCCGACGCTTTGCATTGCACTTGGTGATGTAAGGCTTGGATGCAGCTGCTCGGCCATGGAAACCCATTCCATGAAGCTCTCTACGCACTGTTCTTGAGCTAATCTGAAGGCCACACAAAGTTTGGAGGTCTGTAGCTATTGACTCTGCAGAAAGTCGGCGACTTCTGCGCACTGTGTGCCTCAGCATGCGCTGACCCCGCTCTGTGATTTTACGTGGCCTACCACTTCATGGCTGAGTTGTTGTTGTTCCCAATTGCTTCCACTTTGTTTTGATACCACTAACAGTTGACCGTGGAATATTTAGTAGTGAGGAAATTTCACGAATGGACTTATTGCACAGGTGGCAACCTATCACGGTACCACGCTTGAATTCACTGAGCTCCTGAGAGCGACCCATTCTTTCACAAATGTTTGTAGAAGCAGTCTGCATGCCTAGGTGCTTGATTTTATACACCTGTGGCCATGGAAGTGATTGGAACACCTGAATTCAATGATTTGCAGGGGTGTCCCAATACTTTTGGCAATATGGTGTGAATATATATATATATATATATATATATAACTATGTCTCTATCAGACGGATCATTGGAGGGAAGAGAGCCGAAGGGAAAGTTGAACGATAACAAGATATTTTGATGAAAGATCAAACTTTTGTTTTCTTCGGAAAAAAACATGCACTGATCAACCATTTACAGTAAGACCAGGAACATTTATTAAGAAAGTTAAATTTCATTCTTCTAATGCAATAACAGATCGAGCTGTGACAATACAATAATGCTTTGCTATACTTTTCACAACGCTTTATCAATATTTCTGTTTTTGCACTCAAATCAGTTAATATACGAATATATTTAGAAGACATAATGCAATTAATAAAGCGATGTAAATAAGTGTAAACTGTGAGAGCTGTGTTTCTCAGTGTGTTTTTACAAGATGCGAACGAGACTGAATCTGAAGCCGTTTTGCAGGATTTCAGGAGCTCATGGTGTTGTCTTGTGTTTCTGTAGGACTGGATTCAGAGCTTTCGCAAGTCAAGAGAAACATCCTGCTGGAGTTTCAGTTCACAGCTTTATGCTTAAATTAAAGAGGCAGTGTCAGCTGTGACGTCATCAGTGAGCAGCTAATCCAAATAATGTTTGGCATGTGTAAGAAATAAATGCATTAATGTGCATTGGCATATCAAGACACAGACCCTTTGCACCTTTTGTTTGACTGGTGTTTGATTCTGCTTTTTCATTCAGAAATCAAGACGCTATCAGGAGTTCAGCAGGACTCACCCCACAGAGCAGCACACAAGATCTCCGAATTAAACCTCTTCTTGTATTTGCGGATCTCTGGCGTGTCGTTCTGTGGCCGTGTGTTGACAGGATTGACGTTGACCACCGAACCCTTACGGGACGCGTCCTGACGCAGAGCCTCCTGCAGCCGAGCGTCATTACTGTAACCTGAGGAACATCACATCCTCACATCATGATGACAGTCGAATTATCTGTTAGCGCTTTTCACACACACAGCTTTCAAATCTGTATTTCTCACAGGAAAAAAACAAAACAGAGAAACATTTAAGAGAATATATGTTGAATTAAGAAAATGAAGTCAATATATTAAACAGTACAACAAATACTTGCATGCTGTATAAATACTTTGAATAGAAAAATAAGTCACAGAATTAAGGATGATTTATTGTTTAATTGCTTTCTGGTAATGAGAATTGAAGGGGAAATGTGTTGAATTGTCCCAAAATCATTTCTTTAATTGTGCCAAAAAAAGCTTAATTTCTTTCAGCATTTTTATTTTCTTTTGATGGGTTTTTTTTTTTTTTTAGATTCACACTTTCCAAGATCTGTCAGAAATGCCAAAAGATTGACAATGATTATTAAAATGTCAAAATCGTTTTTTTTCCAATTTACCCTCTGTCATGTTCTGTACTGTTCAAAATATTCCAAGAAATATTCTTGTTTCAACTGGCAGCATCTGTGGCATCATGCTGATTTCCACAAAAATAATTTCAGCTGGCCCTAGTTGTCTTTGAGAGCAGCAGAACTGAAGGTTACGGTGAGGCTCTTATAATGGAAGAGTCCAGTGCATGACCTCTGCTGGCGACACAGGGAACAGCAGCGCTTGCACTTACCAGCGTTATTGAGAGCGCTGCCGGTGGATGGAGAGATCTGGAGGAGGCGCGGGTCAATGAAGGGCGTGAAAGAGGAGGAAGACTTGTGCTTCGGCACAGTGGGAGTCTGTGAGAGGACCACGAGCAAAGAATGAGAAAACACTACAATGAAGAGTGACACGTCAAAGTTAAAGCACAGAGTAACACTGGAAATGATTTTTTTTTTTTCAGTAAATGTACTGTAGTAAAGTTTGCAACAAGCTCAAGACTGTCTAACAGCTATAACTAAACACACAAATGATAAAACATGAATGACTTGATGGTGGTTGGTGAAAAAAAATAGACAAATTGACTGATGGAAACAATGATCATTGCGATTCTAAGAATAACAAAGAAGGAACAACAAGGGAGGAAATGGATGCAAGCAAGCTGAAGGAGAAACACATTTCTCTTTTCTTGGTTTCTGGGTCTCAGTTCCATGACGTCTGAATTCCTGCTGTAATCCTTCTCACACATAACGCAGAAGAACCAGTTTCTTCTCATCAGTAATGCAGAAAAAAAACTTTAAAATATTTTTAAAATAAAATATTATTAAATATTGCAGGTTATATTTGACTGTGCTCACTTTTTAGATGTATATATTTTATGGCCTACATTTCTGTACTGTAACAAACTGGACCTCAACTGCCCAAACTAAACTTATTGTATCTGCATGAAGCCAAAAGTGATAGTTTTTTTCATTCAAACTGATGAATTAAAGGAATAATTCAAGCAAAAATGAAAATTATCCCATGATTTACTCTCAAGCCATCCTATCTTCCTCAGCCGAACACAATTATTAAATAATATCCTGGCTCTTCCCAGCTTTAAATGCCATTGATAGCGCCGAGGAGTTTTTGGAGCTCTAAAAAGTACATCCATTCATATACGACTCCAGAGGGTTAATAAAGGCCTTCTGAAGCATAGCGATGGGTTTTGTAAGAAAAATATCTGTATGTAAAACTTTCACTGGCTTCCTGCAACGGCCGTCCACACGTTCACGAGTCGAGCTCCGTAGTGTAAGCTTAAGTGAAAACTGCTCGACTCTCTCGTGGACGCGTCAAACAACGTCCTGGATCGCGTCAGAGGATTACATGTTTGTTCAGAGCATTTGACTGCAGAATGTTTTATAATCAAGGCACAGTTTAATGCAGGACATCAGTCACATGAGCCCATTTGATTTCAGCCAGTAAAGCCTTTGCCATGTGTGCTTGAGCATGCTTTGACTGTCAGTTTTAAGGATATTAACCAGTTAATGATGTTGGTTAATCAGAGTTTGCTACAAGAATTAGTATCATAAAAAGGTAGAATGATTAATACACAGCTAAACCTCCCACCATCAGAGCTAGGAGACAGAGAGAAGACCTTCTACCTCTGCCAGGTACGGGTGTCTGTCCGAGGGACTGAGGGGGGACAGGGCAGGGCTGCTGGGAGAGGAGACGGAGTGAGGGGGCGAGCGCTGACTCTGCTGGAGCAGGTCGGGCAGGAGCGGGTTTCCACCCCTAATGCAGTTCCTCTGCCCAGTCTCTACAGGACTGGGACTAGAAGCTTCTTTCCAACCTGAACCCAACAGTGTCACGGGCCCTGATCTCTGGAACTGAGAAAGGCAAACGTCTGGGAAACGCTCCTCATGCCATCATCAAACGGCTCTTTTCAAGTCAAGACTCTTTCCCTTTCGTTTTAAATAGCTGCTTTTCTGAGGTAAACTTGCAGTTAGGGGCAAAAAAGCTAAAGGTGAAACAATATCATTCAAATATAATCTTCAAATCAAGAAATTAAAAGTCCATAATTCACAGAAAACAAGGACAATGATGAAATCATGAAATAAAGGAACAGTGACAATGGACAAAAAGAAAAACAAATAATCAAACAATAAATGTCCAACATTTGTGTGTTTGTATACTGTATGTGACACTATATTATAGTTTTGCTCTCACATGAGATGGGATGAGATGAGAAACAGGTTTGTGAAGCGTAAAATCAGCCAAAGCTGGCAATGCTTCAAACCCCTACAGAAGAATCCACCCGCACCATTATCAGCTATCAGAACTTCATTTATGATCCCATTTCACATCAGGTGTCTTTATCTACAAAGTACTTACATTAAAAAGTAAGCATTCAGTACAATGTACTGCTGGTGTGCTGTTGTTATTCTGAGGTTGGGATACGGCAGCTTTAGGGTTACAGCTCAACAGTGTAATTACAGATGTAATCACATGCTCACACTTTCAGTAAGTACATCGTATCAGCTGCTTAACTGTTCAATGCAAGTACACAGCATGTAGAGACAACTACTCATAATGCAAATGTGTGTGTGTGTGTGTGTGTGTGTGTGTGTGTGTGTGTGTGGGGCACCTGTCTCATGACCAGCGTGCTGTCTTTGCATGGCGTAGAGGAGGCGTCATCGTCCTGGACCACCATCGTCTTCGCTGCTTCTGCCTCACCATTACTGAGTCTAGACGAGCTGTCAATCAAAGAAGGATTGGTGTCTAACAGCATATGGATTTGGAACAACAATTTGTTGCTCATTTCCCACTATTCTTTAAAGATGAAATACAAAACCAGCATTCTCAAGAGTGACACACATCTCCATCATACTACTGGGAAAATGTGTGGTATTTCCTGAGCTTAATGTTGTTTTCGATGTCCAATGGAATCTCTGCTGATTGAATAGATGCTGGACAAGCCTACCCTCCTCCTCGTGAGTCCTCTGGGCCGGACGTCGACTCGTCTCCGATGTCCTGATCCACCTCCTCATCATCTTCATCATCAGTGGTCCCAGAGTCGTCGCTGGAGGACGAGTAGTCCGTGGCTTTGTGCTGCGGCCGCACGTCCTCCACCGCACGCAGTTCCTTCGCGAGAGCTGTCAGATCCTGCCGGTCACATGGAAACAGTGAGCAGACTTTGTGACGAGTGATGTCATATCAGGACTAGATGAGAGAAAATCCCATCAAGCAAACAGCACTCTTGATCACACAAAACCTCAACTGCAGCGACTACAGAGAACTGTTCATCCTTAAAATAGTTCAACTGACCAGTGGGAACTCTGAGCCCTGACCTTCCGAGCAGAGGACATGCCAACACTCCGACCTGACTGAGTTGTGTCATCTCAAGCTCAAGCTGTAGTTAAAACTGTTAATTCACTGACGCTGTTTTATTCTCTGAAGAACTGCTTTGTTGCACTTACACTTGAAACTACTGATTCCTGAATGTAGGTGACACTCACACGGATTATACTGCAACTACAGGAATATACCAGCTTCAATACAAGTTACTTCGACTGTCCCCTCCTCTTCTTTAAAAAAGAAGCAAAAAACACAGATCCAGTGAGACACTTTCATTGTAAGTGTGCCAATATTGGCAGAAATGTGAAGCTTGTAATGTTATAAAAGCACTTCTACCACATTCTTCTGTTAAAACTCATACATTATTTTTAGCTGTAAAGTTGTTTAAACTGTTGTTCTTGTGACTATTTTGAAGTGGGAGTATTTTGCAAGTGCTAAAACCTGCAATTAATGGACAACCCCAGCGTTACATCAGCGATAGGAAACTTTAATCAGACTGGAAACTATTACTGACTAGATCACAGCTCTTTCCCATCTGTTATTCTTTCGGCCAGAACAGCAGAGGGAGCTCACGAGCAGAAAACCACAGTGATGATGTCACTTACGGCATATGCGGATGCAGTGCCAAATATGGATATCAGGAAGTTCAGTATCACTGGGATGAGACACATAGTGACAGGATTATGATCATATATGATTTGTCTAGTTTATATCTCAATTCTGAGAAATAATGTCAGAAAAAAGAAAAAAATTTTATTCTGCGGAAACAAGCTTCCATTCTTTAGCATGACATGAAATCTATAAATAACATATTTCTGCCTCATACGGTGATTAGAATCCACATCAGATCCAATCATACTTATTTTCAAACTTATTTTATCAGTTATTTTAACTCGCTGGTGTTTGAAAATGAATCTTAAGCTGAAAATGGTTACAAGTGTCTTAAGTGTTGATGTTAGCTGGTACTCTTATATTAACCCATGGGAAATGAGCAGCGGTTTTGAGTCTCTCCTGACTCAGGTTAACTCCACCTTCGTGATCACACCTCAAGCCCCAGTTGGCCCGCTTTGGACCAAGGTATTATAAACTGGCGTATTGGGCCTGATCAAGCCCCGGAAGTGACCGTGGAGACACGACTGGCCATGGGACGCACTAGCACACTTTGGCCCGACAGTGGAAACATGGCACTTCTGTGTTCATCTCCAGCAGCAGTCGCCCAGCTGCCAAAACATAATGAAGCACCTTGGTCTTGCATTAGCGTTTCTCTTTTTCTTTGGTTTCTATGTTTGCAGACATTATGGAGTTGCAGCGATATATATGAATAGATACAAAGTTTACTCAGAAAAGGCAGGTAAGTAATTTTATAACACTAAACTCATGTTAACACACAGATTGTTTGTCCTGTGGTCAGACTAACAGTGAGTACTTCAACATTCAAGGAAAGGGGGGACGAGTGGAAATAGATTTTTGTGGTAATTAACATTAAAGGCCCCGATATACTCACAGTGAAGTTCTTTCTCGTTCTTTGTTTAGGGGTAAAGAGAAGTGTGAAATACCTTAGCAGTGATATCATCCCGACGCCGCACACACTGCTGAGAGCGACGTTTAGATGAATATGTAAATACGTGCTGCGCGCTTTTCTCTCAGTAACAAAATAAACACAGCAAAGTGACAGCGGTGAGAAAACAGCAGAAAGCATCTGATCATGGTGATGTGGACACGTCTGCACCAGCTCTGAGATTTGGGACTCAAGTTAAATCATGTGTATTTATACAGCGCTTTATACAACAGATTGCTTTAAACAAACAGATTTACAGTATTAAACATGAGAAAAATGTCAGTGTTGCTTCCAATTAGAATTACACTTCAATTTCTACTATAAAGCAGCTGTCCAGTGTTTGTTTCACTCATGGACAGCTGACCTCGGTGGACTGGAGAAGATTTCCACCTCAAAGACGGCGGAGCCTCAGAGCCACACCAACCTAGTACGTAATCACTACGGACCAACGGTAGTTCTGAGGTGTGTACCAGCCGGAGGAAACTTTTCCGGAAAGTTCCCTTTGGCAAGCTCCCAAAACGAACACCAAACCAGCTACATTTTGGCCTGACTTTGTTTGAAATGACATCACATCAGTTCGTTCTTATATCGGGCCTTAAGTCACAAATGCTGTCAACTGAACTTCACTAGCACTGAACCCGTAATATTCCTTAGGGAAGTACACTTCTGCTGGTCACAATGAAGAAGATTATCTGATGATGAAGATTAGCTTGCCAGAAAACACAACTCATTTAGCTGGTTGAGGTGACTAAACTACATTTCCCATCATTCTATGGGTGTTTTCACACCTATGGATCGTTTGTTTTGTTCTGAAACAGGGACTAAATTTGTTACAATGTTGCATTTTCTTCTTGGTTCGGTTCGCTTTCACATGGCAACATTTCAAAGCGTACCAAAATGCGTTTATGCAAGTCACATGCGAGTACAACTGTCCTCTTATTGGTCAGAGTTTTCTCTGCGTCATCAAAATAATGATTGATAAGTTCACTCCATGAGCTTATTGTGGCTTTATCTGTAAAGTCGAGACACATGCAGACACTATATGAAGATAGCCGTCATTCCCGCTGTTAAATTATATACTATATTCATATAAAATCTGCGGCAAATTCAAACACGCTCTCTCTCTCTCTCTCTCTCTCTGGATCTCCCAGCGCTGTCTAGTAGGCGAACTGTTGTCATTGTGTCGAGACCATATATGAATGTTATAATGATACAGAGCGGGAATCAAGGCTTCGTCGCATCAGCATTCTCGCATGGAGAAGTGCAATTACACAACATAGAGGCGCTCTTTGGTTTTCAGCTATGGTAAATAATGTGCTCACTCACAGAATCAGACAATACTGCTTTTTATATAACACATTTCCCGTTATGAATTATGATATCGTTTGGTTTGTTGGTCCGTTGGGTCAGATTGCTTTCACATCTCAAGCGAACCGCTCCAGAGTTCGTTTGAAAGCGTACCGAGACCACCTCTTCAAGGAGGTCTCGGTACGCTTGTTTGGTCCGCTTTTGGTGCGCATCCGAGTGCGATTGCTGCTTTCTCACCTGCCCAAACGAACCGCACCAAAGGGGATAACGAACTCTAGTGCGATTCAACCGAACTAAACGAGGCAGGTGTGAAAGCACCCTTTGTGGCAGAACGAGAATGATGTAAGGCACAAATAAAGCATCTTAAAAAGCTTCCTGTCTTTAACAACAACAACAACAACAAGATTAAAAAAATTAAATGGCCATTTAAAAGGTCATTTTTTCAGATAAAATCACTTGAGTTCACATCACTTTATAAATATATTTTAGAAAGGTTCCATCACACCCTGAAGGTTACCTGTGGGTCAGCGGGTCGATGGCTCTGTTCTGAGACACTGCCGTTGGAAAACGCTTCTGAGCGTGGCGGTACAGCGGGCGGCTGCTTCGGCATCACCACAGCCTGAGGAGAACCCTGCACGTTCCTCCTGTGCCGCTCATCCGCCTGAATCACAGAGGGTCAAAAACAAGCTTTCAGCTTCAACTAACAACCCTTACACCACCTCTGAGGAAGACACTCAAGACATCAATCATCTCAAATGCTGAATATTGCTTTAAACTACACATAAATCAAATCATATTAGGTTTCATTTGATGTATTAATCTAGTTCTTACAGTGATTGCCAGAAACAAGCAATACAGGAGCACAAATAACTAAACAACTAAATAAATGGAAAAATGCAGTAACAAACACATGCTATTTCTCTCATGCCTTGTCCCTTTTATATTCTGAAATCAAAGAACAATTGGGCTTATATAATACATGGGCTAATCATGGTCACTTCACCTGTATCATGTATTTCAAGTGTTAAAATGATCCTCAACCACAAAAATGGGTTTAATTAGTAACAGTCTGACTCGTATTAGACTCAATATTATGATGCTAAAAAGGACTATTTTTGTTGAATAGGGGCTCTTTCTTAGTGCAAGAATGTGTGAACCATCTCTGATCTAGAAGAAAAGCAATCACTGGCAAAGAGTTTCATTTCACAGCATTTCAGTAGAGACGTGAGGGATTCACTCACCAGGAGCATCGCCTGTTCATGTAACAGCTGCTGCTGCAGGATCTCCAGGTGTCTCTGCTCCTCCTCCAGCTGCCGGCGGATGTACTCCTGCCAAACAAACACACACGTTACACAGATGTACTCCCGCCAAACACACACGTTACACAGATGTACTCCTGCCAAACAAACACACACGTTACACAGATGTACTCCTGCCAAACAAACACACACGTTACACACAAACACACGTTACATATACATGTTACACTCAGATGTACTCCTGTGAAACAGATGCTACACACACACGTTATTATATTTACCTCAGGAAAGTCATTCAACGACCATAAACTCATTAGTTAGCTAGAAAATTAACTCTAAAGACAAGCATTTTGATAAATATATGCAATATATTACATATTCATTATATTTTTTCTTAACCTGTGTTTTCGTGTCAGATTTATTCAAACATACAATTAATTATAAGTTATTTTTACAGCCAATCTTTGATAAGAAACAATTATATCATTAAAAGGTTTATATATAAAAAAAAACTGCCTGATGTGCAACTAAAATGTTTTTACACAATTCAGATTTGTGCTGTGTAAAACTTGGTAAATAATTGTATTTTGACAGTTGTTAACCTTTAATATTATTTTATTAAAGTACCAACTTGTTTTCCTTGGGAAATATTGATGTACTGTACCTAATATATATATATATATATATATATATATATATATATATATATACACATCTCCAAACGAATCTATCAATCAAAATCAAGAGCTTGTGAATCTGAATTTAATCAATTTGTGAAATCTGTGTCAATACCGGCCCTAGTCTACGAGGTGTTAGTAGGTTTTTCAGAAAGTTTAAAATAGCAGAAAATGTGGGAAAATGTGAAAAATTAGGTAACTAACAGATACAATAGGTGCCTAAATAGATTGCGGATAAGAAATCAATTATGTGGAACTTTATTCAGTGTTTCACTGAAAACTTTAAATCCCCCAGATGGCTGATTTTAGCCAATGACCAGCAGCGTCTTCCCTCTAACCCTCTCTCTGAATAGGAGACCTTCTCTTGAGCTACAAACACACTGCTTAGATTGACTGATGTGCTTTACCAAACACTGAAGAACAGGGCCAACACTAGCGAAGAACAAACACTCACCTGCTCACGGTCAGCCCTCCTCTTCTCCTCTTCTGCCCTCCTGCGCTCCTCCTCTTCTTTGCGTCTCCTCTCAATCTCCTCCAAGCGTCTCTTCTCCTCCTGCTCTCTCCTCCTCTGCTCTCGCTCTTGTTGTCTCCTCATCTCTCGCTCGCGTCTCTGTTGCTGTAGTACACAAGAGTTCCTCTTCTGTTAAACTTACAATCATTATTGCCATTTCCTTATGTTTCAGCTCAGTAATGGTGTTGTCGTGCGTTGTCCTTCATAATAAAAGTATTGCCACTTTAAGTCTCAACATACAAGACAGAAGGGTGTGACAAATGTTTGCCATTTTCAGTAAACACATATTCTAGTGATGGATGTAGTTGTTCTTTACAGCATTAGACGGCAGGCGTTTGACACATTTCACCAGTTTGTTTTTTTGAGGCCTACACATCTATAAACTTTTTTTGGACACTCTTGAATCTTTAGTTTTACTCTGATTGTCTTCAAATGCCATGTCAATCAGCATCATTTGGCGTCTGCTCACCTCCTCCAGCCGCCTCCTTTGCTCCTTCTGCTGCTCAATGCGCTTCTGTCGTTCAGCCAGTAGTTGGCGCTTGTATTCCTCCTGCTCGCGCAGCTGCTGTTCCTGGAGGAGCTGCTGTCGCCTCAGCGCCTCAGAGCGCTCCTTATTCTCCTGCTGCAGACGGATGAAGTCCCGGCGCAGAGTCGACTCGCCCGGCACATTCACGATAGAGCTGTGGGAGTTCAGAGCAGAGCAGAGTTACATACTGCTCCTTAAATTCAAGAGACGCAGATAAAGACAATAAATACACCCAAAACAAGTCAAATAAAATGACAGACTGTAACCAGCCATATGACTTTTCCAGCAGTCCAAGAGAAAAATTATATTCCCTATAAAAATCTACTATATTTGATGAATTACTGTGAGGCAAGTGTTTTAGATGAATTAACTAAATTAATAACTATTGATTTTTTACAATGGAATGAATCAATACTGAGAATTTACTTAAGATGGACAATGACACCATTTTCATTAAGAGCTGCTGTGCAGCCAAAATTATATACCAGTTATCACTGTAAAGCTGCTTTGACACAATCTGCATTGTTAAAAGCGCTTTATAAATAAAGGTGACTTGACTTTCCAGCTGCTCATGAACCCTGTAATGATGAGCAAGTTTTCGGGTCCTACTGTAAGAGAAGTAATCTTACGGGTGTGGAACGGCATGAGGGTGAGTAATTAATGACAGAAATTTCATTTTTGGGTGAACTAACCCTTTAATTCAAATTAATTAAATGTTTTTAAATAGACTGCAGCAATTAACATTTTGTCAGAAATCATGGGAGAATCGTGATCTCTAGTTTATTCATTCAGAATCGTGCCGCTCTAATACACACAAATCTGTGCATGAAATCTGCATACAAAAGTTTCATGAACAAATGATGATCACTTTCATACGGAAATTTATTCTTAATTTATGTAATAAATGTGGGAACAACTGAAACCACATACTCTGGGTGGCTTCAAAACCGTGTTAAGCTGAAGTTTTACACACTGATATTTCATCAAATCCAGTGAAGGAGTAAGAAAGGTTCGTCTGAACGCACATGTGCCGCTGCTGATGTCAGATCTGTAATCTGGGTCTGCAGTAAAGGAACGGCTG
This sequence comes from Mylopharyngodon piceus, assembly GCA_039654765.1. Taxonomy (NCBI): domain Eukaryota; kingdom Metazoa; phylum Chordata; class Actinopteri; order Cypriniformes; family Xenocyprididae; genus Mylopharyngodon; species Mylopharyngodon piceus. The sequence goes on from CM077445.1 coordinate 2,995,724, forward strand.
ATATATTGCCAGTGTGTTGTGTCATACCTGGGCTCTCCTTCCTGCTCCTGAGCTTCCTCCTCCTCTTCCTCACTGCCGCTGTATTCATACTCGGTCTCATCTGCGGTCGGAGCACAAACACATAAACACATGATCACATGATCACATGATCACACACACGAGCTCAGGCGCACACGCGGTCTCTACGGCCACAGACACCGGACCGTACCTTTCTCTCCGCGCTTCTTGCGGCAGCGGTCCAGGTGGTCTTTGAGCTGGATCCGCACCTGCCTCTCGTTGGGCTGGTCTCTGATGAAGGGGTGCTTCAGGAGCTGGTCGGTGGGCGGCCGCTGCGTGTAGTTCTTCACCAGGCAGCCCTCGATGAAGCTGAAGAACTTCTTGGACCTGAAAACAAGATCAAGGGAGAGAAGAGTGTTTCTGAAGGAGCGCCGGAGACCCGCTGGCATCAATACGACAAGAAGATGAAGGTACTGACCATTTCTTGGACTTGAGTCTGGGTGGAGGATTTCTGGGTATGAGAAAGAGCGCGCGCATGGGATGCATATCACACAACGCTGCAAAACACCGACACACGTCCCATCAAACCCAATTAGCAATTCTGGATATTAAAGGTAATGTTTGACCAAAAATAAACTGTGTCACGACTGATCATGTGTGAAAACCAAATGCATATTTGAATGTATGCAAATGAGACATAATTATCTAATATATGGCAGCTATATCAGCACAAGAGTGACGTGTTACGATACTTCTGCTCGTGGAAACCATATTCACTTCCACAGTAAGACGCGAGCAGCTCCAACGAGGAGAGAGAGTCAAAGGCAGAGGACAGAATTTAGGGTCAGTTCCTGGAGGGCCACAGTCCTCAGCCCTAACAAACACCTGATCCATCAAATCCTTCAGGATTACTTGAAGACTACAAGTGGAGGGCTGTGGACCTCCAGGAACAGAGTTTTAAATAAGCAAACAGTTGCTTTTATAGTCCTCTAAAATGGACTATAAAAGCAACTGGACATCAGGACACATAAAGTGGAAGAAAGGAGCATGCGAGCGGCCAGAAGAAGCCGTCTGAAGAGTGAGGAGTGTGATGAAGTACTCACGAGGAGCGCCCTCCGCCATCTCTATAGCCGTGATCCCACAGGACCACAGATCGCTCTGCACAGGAAACACAATATCCTCTGGTCAGCTCTACATTCATTCATGGTGTCAGAGAATCAGTCTGAGGCGTGTCTGTGTGTCAGGTCATTACCCTGTAGTCGTAAGTAGCGTCCGGGTTTTCGTCACAGGCGATGACCTCTGGAGCCATCCAGTACGGCGTCCCAATGAAGGTGTTTCTGCGGCCGACGGTCCGATCCAGCTGAGCGCTGACGCCAAAGTCCACTGCAGACGAGATCAGAGAGCAGATCAGCTGACACTCAACGCATCACGCTCACATGGACTTAAGAAAGCCTTATTGGAGAAAGAGCCGTCTGAAAGAGAGTCGGACGATCTCCGCTGCACAGGAGACGCTCGGTGTGATTTCACCATGAACAGCAACTACACTGAGGCAGAATACACTTGTTATGAATCAGCTGCACGTGTGGCACGTTTCATCTGTAACCTACTTGCTTTTATGCTGCCTTACGTGAACCTTCAGGACCGATCAATCCGCAGCGTCACAAAACATCAGCAGAAGAAGAGAAATCAATCTGCTTCAGCATCACACACAAGGACACAAGCACACTACACAAAGTCTGTCTGATCAGATCAGAAGGTAAAACACAAGCGTTTAATCACAGTTATATATTATAGCTTTGGCCTAAATGTACTGTGAGGAGCTCCTTTGGTTAGAAACATACGCCCTCCAAAATGAGGAACTCAAATCCAGCAGGCAAATACTGCCCTGGAAAGCAAAAGTGAATTATTGAATATTTGACGTGATTTGATCATTTTCACACAGGTTCAGTATCTGCGTTCAGCTGTATCAGCGCTGGTTGGACACTAGGTGGTGCTGTGGGGGATTTTCACTGATTCTAAACTTTAAAACAAAACGAAACTGAAAAATAAAAGGAAATTAACCGATTAATTTACACACTTAAAAGGATCATTTCAACCATGAACAGGTTCAGTGAAATGAGTGACCTATAAAAATAAAACTTGCTGTTGCTGCTTCATTTTATTAATATTTAGTGATAGATTTAGGATATTTTAACTCTCCATCAAAAGCAGGTATTAATATTCATTACCAGAACAACCTCTCACACGTTCCATGTGTGTATGAAACACACTTCTGTATGAAAAACACATGAGAGGCGGCAGGACGGCAAGAAAAGCTCGCCGGGTTCATGTGAGATGGCGTTTAGGTGACCATACATGAAGGCCATTCTCTTAGGATATTGATAGAGGAACTGCTGTTGTCAGGTATGTTTCTTTCATAATGTTTCCTCTTTAAACATCATACCAGTCTCATTATTACCGTACGCCGTGTCAAAACAGTGTGATTAATGGAGTAGATGTGGGCTGTCAGTGAAAACAGAAAACAAATAATAAAACGACTGTTTTTTTCCTGATGATTTTGTTCAAGGAAGGATATTCTTGTCGGTTGTGACAGCATGTGACAGTACTGGAGATAAATGTAGAGGAAGCAGAGATCTGACCTAGCTTGACCTCTGCGTTCTCCGTCAGCAGCACGTTCTGGCCCTTGATGTCTCTGTGGATGACGTGATGAGCGTGCAGGTGGGCCAAACCCTGAAGAGAAGAGAATAGCACTCAGTCAGCGGCTCCAAACGCACACACCCGCTGCCGTGTTAGTGTCGACGCGCGCTTCATACCCTGAGAATCTCTCTGGAGATGTACGCGATCCAGTCTTCTTTCAGCGAGTTTCCTTTCGTGTTTTTCACAAGGTCTGTTATCGAACCGGCTCCACAAAACTCCATCACCAGCTACACAAACAAGAGCAACAGATTTACTGTACACACACACACACGGAACTGAAGATGATAAAATCTCAGCAAACAGCGTCAAATAAAGAAACCTTCTTTTGCACTTTCATTTTTACTCAGAGTAATAAAGCAGAAACTGCACATGTGCTGGTGTGGGGCAAGTCGTCACAGCGTCTTTATGTCAGGAAATATCAGAGTCTCGTCTCAAGACCATATAAACGTGGCCTGGATCTGTGCAGTAAATGTGATATCTGGGAACAGGACTCAATCCTCTAGGACTTCTTCTTCTTTTCTAAATATGCAGCTTGCAATAAAGAGCTTTTTGACACGTTTTATCTTCCCTGGATTACAGTAGAGGAATAAAGCGCTTTAGTTCAGGGAACTGGTGGAAAACACTTCTCTATCTGTCGTCACACGCTCCGCTCAACCTGAACTTGTTCTCAGTCTACAGGCTGAAATGTGGTGAGTCAAAAGTCCAATCACACAAATGCTGGTTTTCTCTTGCAGTGGTTTTGGATGTTGATGTTTAATATTCTTGTCTTCAGAACTAAAATACCATTTGATCATATTTTTGTAATATCTGCAGGGTGAGAAGTGAACAATTAAACCACAGCGACACGTTAAAATGAGTCAGATATATAATGAAAGTAGATCTGGGGCAGGTTTTCACATTTACATTGGGTTAAGCATTTTATTGTCATTTTTTGGTTAATCACAATTTTTGTTAGCCTAAACTATGGTTAGCTTCTACATTTTTGCATTCTGATAAACTCTTTTATGCTTCATAACTGTTGTATTTTGTTTTTGCTGGAAAGCCCAGTTTTTAAGTGCACATTTTCAGTGTGAACACTAGTCCCAGTATTGATGACACGACTGTGAACTGGGACACACATCACTTAAGTTAGACGCTCTTCGTCTGCTGTAAAGCCTCTGTTCGTTACGGTTTATGATCTGCAGTATCAGTGACATGAACACTAACCCAATCTCCAGCACTAGACTTCTCTCTTAATGACTGAACCAACAATTAATGACAATAAATACGCTGGAAATCTACATGCTATTGTTTAATTTTGTTAATATGTATAATAAAGTTTTTGCTGTGAGATTGGCATTAGTATCACACCATCACATCTGGACACTGAGAAGGGCTCGATGCTACGATCAGCAGTGTTGTTGTGTAGGATCTGAACGAGTGTCACATGATCAACTGTAGATGGAAACCCTCGTTGAGCTCCGGTTCCCAAAAGAAACGCTCTGCGATCAATAAACCTGACATGAGATGAAAACACTTCCAGCCGAATACAGACACTCTGAGGTCTGGTTTCACGGACACGGCTTAGATTAGACGCATAAACTAAAGCCACTGTGTTAAAACTGTCTTACGAACTAGTATGACCAACTAGCAGTTCACCAAGGGTTAGTCTGTCTTTAACAATTAGACCAATCTACCTTTTCATGCTACAGGCTTTAAAAAGTTAGGAGCAGTCTTGATGAAATAATTTAGATGAGCAACTTTTAAGACTAGTCTAAGTAGCTGATGCAACCGGCCCCAGGAGAAGACCTTCGTTCAATTAGGACATTTAAGAAGCTTTTATAAACGTGCCTTAGAAAAAACATTACTGGTGTTCATCTTGAGACAAAACAATGACACTGACGTATTTTAACACATGCTTTCAGTTAAAACAGCTCAAACACTTTAGTCTGGGACTAGATTAAGCCTTGTCTGTGAAACCGGGCATGAGATTCCTGGGAAGGTATGGATATACAGTGTTTCTCTTGAGTATGAACAGGTGTGTGTGAGTGTGTGAGAGTGAGCGTAACTGACCCACAGCTGGTCGTCATGTCCTGGAGGGCTCTTCTTAATGAACGCGCCGTAATATGTGGCAATGTTTCTGTGATGAGAGTATTTCTTCAGCATGTTAATCTCCAGCTTAATCTCCTCTTCTTCATCCTGAACACACACACACACACACACACACACACACACACACACACACACAGAAAGTCTCATGAATACAGTATTTGAGGTCAGTGTTTCATTTTTGAATCAATTATTACCTACTATAAGAATATGGACAGATTTTCACTTGAATAAACCACAACTGAGCAAAAAAACAAAATAAAAACAGTTTCTCAAGCTGTCTTCTGTTGTGCTGATCTGAAGTCAGTCAGACGCAGGTGAAGGAGGACAGGAAGTTGATGTGTTTGTGTGAGTGATGTCACAGACATCACGAGAGACGGAGTCTAGAGCCGAGACGTCAGCGCGTGCCACTGTTATATTCACAAATATCACATTGCATCATTGTAATGCAAGAGGTCATTCATCTCTCTGCTCTTATGAATAATGCTATATGAATAATATTAATCATGTTAGAAATGGCTAGGAATGAGCTGATTGAATGATTTGTACATATAAGTGATCTAGTCTGTCACTACATTGTACACATTACAGAATAAATCCCCCACAAGTAAAAAGAATTAATTTTGGCACTTTATCAAGACTCACGTTTTTGCTTTTCACAAAATTTATAAATCTGGGAGGATTTCTAGATGAAAAACTAGAAAAAGAGTATCAGAGCAAAAGAACAAATTATTTTCTGCTTGTGTCATCTTGCAACAAACACAAACATGTTGGGTTAGTTTCTCTTCCCACCAAACGGGTGAAAAAAACGGTCGCTTTCTTAGGAAGCAAAATAAGGGCCAAATGCTACGCTAGTTCTGCCATTCCTCTCTGTGTCACATTGGATAAGGAGAAAGGGTTATATTATTGTACTCCTGCGCATGTTTTGTATATCTGTTTTTATACTTTTATGTGTCACTTTACTTTTTGATGTACTCAATTCAATCATAGTATTGCTAAGCAGAAAAGATGTATATAATCTGTAGAAACAGTGTCTGTCTTGATATTTTTCGCGTTGTTTTACATTCCAAACTGGAATGTGCTGAAGTGAAAAGCAGGACTTACTTCAGTCACGTCCATGACTTTGATGGCTGCCAGCTGTCCGGTTTTGACATGTCGACCCTGAACGGAAACACAGAGGAAATGAGTTAGAAGATACGATCATTGTCAAAAGAAACAAAAGCAGGGCATGTGTGTGTTCTATGCTGTAATGGCGCTGTAGGGATACACCGAAATTTCAGCCACTTATAAAGAAAAACAGGCTGAACTTTGTGGACAAAAATCATTGAGTCATTATTTTCCTGTTATCACTGTGAAGCTGCTCTGAAACACTCTGTACTGTATAAAGTGCTGTAGAAATAAAGGTCACTTGACCATACTGACGTTTAAGCACACAATAGCTGTATCTACCTATAGTCTGACTGCTGGTAAAGTTTTCTCCAACAGCCCTTATGGAAGTATACTGTGGTAACAATTAGAAAACGATCACAAACTCAATTAGTATTTGCAGTTTCACAAAGAATCAGATCCCGAGAGGAGATTCATTTTGATCACATGCTCAGTTCTCTAACATCATACACCAGCTCTCACAATCATGATTCACTCAATGTTTATTTGACGGATGATTTATTGTTTAACTCTCGCTGTAAAGCAGAGGTCTCAGCCCTGATCACACACACTGAAGCAGCCAATCCAGGTGTTCCCAGAAATGTTCACATGTCCTTCATCTCAAGTCTATTAAATTGTGACTGGAGTGTGAGTGACTGACTGGAGAGTTCATCTCTGTTTGGGAGTGAAGTCTGCAGGACGGTTCCTCCAGTGCTGTGAAGGTTTGGGTTTTCTTGCTGCAGACTTTAATTGCATAACGAATGCTTCTCTGGACAAATCCTCCTCATCTAGTGTTCTCAGTAATTTATACAGGTTTGATAGATATATGGTGCCAGTGAATCCTAAAGTGAGAGACTATACGTTTTACTCACATTCATATTCTTGACTATTTTTCCATCTCTAAACAGTTTGTGCAGCAGTTCAGTCCTGTTGTATGGACCCTGCTGTCAGTATCTCCACAACCTCAAACTGGAGGTTTAATACGTCTCTTCTAAACACTGATCCTTTCTGCTCTTTTGTTCTGGACAGTTTATCACAAGTGTGGCTTGAAAGCAGAGACTCCCCAATGTCTTCAGCTAGGATAAGGGATGCAGCTAAACCCACGCTACGTGGACATCTTATTCCTGGGAAAAATCTTGAGGAAGTCGTCATTAAGCTAGAGCAAATACATGAGCAATCCGTCCCTAATCTGAAAGCATCTGTGAATGCATGGACCAATGAATATGGATCACACTTGCCACATTCAAAAGCTATTGCTTTTTACCAAATAAAAATATCTGGTAACAAATCTAGTCGCTTGCTCACCAACTAAAGAATCAAAATAATGATCTTCAATTAATATGATAAGGAACGTAGGTAGGGCTGAACGATTTTGGAAAATAATCTAATCGCGATTATTTTTACCAATATTGCGATTGCGATGAAATGGATCAAACAATAGACATTAAAGTCCCTTTATATATATAAAGTCTTAGTAGATATTACCTGAGAAGTTCAAGTAAATGTGCGTTTATTGCATGGACGGAAAAACCGGGATTTCATCTGATGGTACGCAAAAAAGGTTTTTTATTTAACACTAAAATGTTACGAAGCAAAGAAAATCAAATTCGCACAGGGCCTCGCACCCCCCTTGCAACGGGCCTGCTGGAGGAAGTCTGGGCAGTTCAGACATGGTCTTCCATTGAAGAGTGTTCATCTTACAGACCCATCAGCCTTCTTAATGTGAACTATAGGATAACAGTCCTGTTACAGACAGTACAGACTTCCCAAAGTTACACGTTCAGACCAGGCAGGTTTCGTGAAATCCAGGTGTGGTACGGATAATGTACGCAATACACTACTTCAACATTAAAACCCAGCCATGATTTCATGTTTGATGCTGATGAGGCTTTAGCCCGTGTGGAATGGTCTTCTGTTTTCAGAGTCAGAATAATGTGGGTTAGGCTCCAGCTTTATCAGTGTGATTAAACCTCTGTCTGTGTCGATAGGATGAAGTCTGAGGGGTTTCCAGTACAGGCTGTAGACAGGTGTCCTCCATCACCGTTACGCTTTATTTACTCTGGCAGAATCCATCAGGACTAACATCAGGACAGACAATGCTCTTTTGTATTTAGAGAAGCCACAAACATCTATTCCGGCGGTTTGAATTCCGTTCCTTCGTTTAGTGCCGCGTCGGGTTATAAAGTTAATTTGTCTCTTTTAATTTCCCCTGCAATCTGTCAGGTCCAGGTTTCAGAAAGAGATCTTTAATATTTCTGATTTGAATAACTTAAGACCAATTATTACCCTCTAATTCAAACAATTAAAAAAGTGGACCTCTTTGCCGACTTCCCTTCTTGGGAGAGTCAACGTTATAAAACTTTATATTCTCCCTTGATTAAATCTGTTTCAGAATCTTCCATGTTATTTGACCAGAGTCGCTCCTGTTGATCAACGATATAGACCAGATGAATTCCCTTATTGATAATGTAATTATTTATAATACATTATCGGTTTGTAGGGATGTGAGAAAATATCTGAATATTCCTCGAGTCATGTCTGCTCGATCTCCCTTGGCTTTGAATCCTGATTTTCCGACTCGGATCAGGAGTATTGTCTGTTGGAGCTCCGAGGGTTTGTCTGATTTCTCAGGCTTGATGACTTCTGAATTCTTAAAGTCATGTGAACAAATTACACTAACATTTTCCCTGTAGATTTATTCAAATACCTTCAAATTCGGCTTTTCACAGAGTCTCTTAAGGCAGAACAAATCCTGCTGAAACTGAATCTGTCAAAGTGAGTCTTCAAAGTTTTATGACCAATAGTTGAATTGTGATTCCTCAGTTTATGAATCTCTGAAGCCGCTGTGGGAACGGGATCATCATTCAGTTCAGACTGGACTAAGATCTGTAATGGTATTTTTCCAAAGTGTACTTCAATTTCTCTACATGAACAAAATTTCTGTTTTTCCCACAGGATTTACTTTACACCTGTTTGCCTTCATTGAATGTTGTCCTAGTTGCTCAAATCTCTGTTTTAAATGTAAGAGATACAAGCGCACATTTTCCCAGTTATTTTGTCCCTGTGATCACATTCAGCCGTTCTGGACAGGCTTCATTCTGTGATCCAGGAAATAACTTCTCTAAGATAACTTCCCCTTCTTTTATCTGCTGAACATACACCTGAAAACTTTTTTGCCCATTCAATAATTATTTTATTTTTGGGCAAAAAAAAAAAAATGTATTCTTCTGAGGTGGTCTGTATTTTCCCATGGTTACCACGTGGATCAGTTACCACATCAGTTATCTGCCTTTTTTCCTTTGGAGAAACTAATTAATCATAATTTCTTTTATTTATTTTCCTTTTCCTGCCATGTTTCTGAACTATTTATGCAGGTAGATTTGATACACACACACACAAAAACTTTATTTTCTTTAATATTTAGAGCACTTCTATTATTGACTGCCATCAGGATGTGAAGAGAGGTTCAACCAGTATAACAAACAGAGTTCAACCCTACCTTTAACTCTAGGTGAGATCTGAGTGAAGCGTCACCAGCTTGATTAAAGAACTACAGCACTTTCAAAGTGTGCAACGATTATTACTGAAATGTGGCAATTGTGATGCTTTTCATTTTTTTAACCCTTCCACCATCTGGGAAAGTCTGAAATGGTTTCTGTGTGTCCATCAGTCAACATTCATTCTGTGCTTTTGTTTTCATTTAGATTATTCAGATTCAAAAGATCAGATGAGCAGCCAAACCATTTCATCTGTAGGAAATGTCACATAAGGAGAAGTACTTCAAATCTCTTCCTCCATGTACAACAGTACAGTAAACTTCACGTTGCTGCCACAAAACCTTCACGGCCCGACAAGGTCAAGCTTCATTTACCTCTGAAGCCCAAATCACATTAACAAATAACAAAAACTGGCCATTTCAATTTGCATACTTCTGAATCCTCAAACATTTTTTCTAAGCAAAACAGATTTTGTTATTGATAAGACTTATGAAAACTGGTAAGGCTCCTGGACCTGATGTGTTTCCACTGGACTTCTAGCAGGTCACACGGGTCACTCTCAGTGTTTCTGGAGGGTACCTCGTCTCAGCGGCCGCCACGCTTTTGTCAAGCAGGTGTTTCACTGCTTCTTATAGGGTTAGTTCAGCCAAAAATAAACCATCTGCCACCATTCTCACCGGGTGTGCCTGACCAATGAGAACATGAGCTTCAAATATTATCCATGACAGGGTTTTTCCTGGCTCAAAATGAGGCGGAGGTGGTAAAATCCTGATCACGGCAGAAAAAAAACACTTCTACAAGCACGTATTTTAGGTATTTTAATATTAAAAGAATAAGATTTGTATTTTGAGAACACTATCATATATATACAGTGTTTCCCACAGGATTGTGTGTTTTCTGTGGTGGGTGTACCTCTGTCCCTATAGGGGGGTCCGCGGGCATGCTGCCCCGGAAGAAAATTTTGTAGATTTTAAAGATAAATTCATTAATCTGGTGCACTTTGAGAGTTCAAAATTAAGAGCTCCAACCCGTGTTCAGTGTGTGCAAACTGAACAAAGAAAAGGTCTTGTGTCTGAACTTTAAAGGGGACTCTATAGGGCTAGAGATGTGCGGATCAGCTCTAACATCAACAAAATCTGCTGTTAAAAGTTCTTCTTTGACAAAATGACATTTCCTTAATAGCCTATAAACACAGTGACAATTTTAGTTTGAAGGGAGTAAAACCTGTTTCATTACATCATTGTTGAAAAAACAATGAATAATTGTTGAAAAAAAATAGAAGATCTGTTAAGCTTGTGTATATTTTTAGTTAAAGCTGTTAGTTAAGCAATATCTTTTGTTTTATATAATGACCACTAGGAGGTGCTCTACGCATATGCTTTCCTTGATTGGTTTTCCCTGAATAGAAATGTGTTGACATTGAAAACAAAAGTAAAAGAGTGACGCACATTCCTTGTGTTTTACCAAATGAGACTTCCGTGTCTTTATTAAAATCAACACATTAATGATTTCTCTCTCATCCACCCGCAATTACTTGGAATGTTGTTTTGTATTACTTGGCCGTCCCAACCCGGAGGATTATCTGATGTGGATATAACCACGATCCACGCATCACTTTAGTGCACTCTCGCAGAACGTCCTGAGCGGCTCCGTTCGAGGCCAGCAGTTGTGAGTGAAAGCGATCTTTTCAGCAAGGAACCCCATTTTCTGCAGTGGGGATGGGCGGAACGGTTCGAGAATGGACACAGGCCGGGAAGCCGCAAGGGAACCGTGGTAAAGGGGTATCTGAGCATGTGACTGCCTGTCTGAGTTTTGTCAACACTCGACAGCCGGAGGCGGCCTCGTAATTCTCTATGCAGGAAAAACCCTGCATGAATAACAGAGCGAGTGTGAACCCAGTGCACGTAAAGAGATTCAAGGGTTAGTTCACCCAAAAACGACAATTCTGTCATTAATCACTCACCCTCATGTCGTTCCACACCCATAAGACCTTTGTTCATCTTCAGAACACACATTAAGATATTTTTGATGAAGTCTGAGAGGCTTTTGTCCCTCCATAGAGATCCAACACAACTACCACTCCAAGATCCAGAAAGACAGGAAAGACATCATTAAAGTAATCCATGTGACTCCAGTGGCTTAAACTCAATCTATGAAGCAACGTGAGAGCTTAATGTGTGTTCAGAAGATGAACGAAGGTCTGACGGGTGTGGAACGACGTGAGGGTGAGTAATTGATGACAGAAATGTTGTTTCTGGGTGAACTAACCCTTTAAGACTTTCTTTGTTTGCTTGTTTATAGTTTAGCGCCATGCCAGCTACCCTGGCTATATTCATGGCAAGAAAGAGATATGTAAAAAAAAAATTTTTAAAAAATGATTAAAATAAGTTTTTAAAATGTATCTTAGATACTTCATTACTTCATTAAAAATCTTTTCATAAGAAGATTTCTAACAGAGTTCAGTCCATCAAAATGAGCTTCAGTGATAATGGATTCTGGCACGAGGATCTTCAGCCGTTACAGAATCACATGGGTTAATCTGGACTGCCCTAGAGATTAAGACCCGAGTTACCACAGCAACCGAGAGAGAGAGAGGAGGAATCAGACGCTCCTCTCACACATTCAGAGTTGTGCTCAGTGTGTTTCAACACGGCCTGATGAGTCTGCCTGGTTACAAACTCCCTCGGCCAATCAGAGCCTCGCGCTGAGGTCACATGCTCAGTTCTCTGAGGCTTGTGATTCATATGAAAATAAATGAACAAGCTTTTATCTGTATTTGTGTGATGGAAAATGCCATCTGATATGCCATAACTCCAGTCCAGGCCTCAAACACACATGCACACACAATCACATTATGATCATGAAGATGTGTGAAGAGTTATTACATGATTAGTGAATTTATTAACTGCAGCCACTTTAAACATGAGCCATTCTCCTAAAGAGCACAGAAGAGCAGTGTAAAGTGACTGGGCTAAAGCGTGACTGTTAGAGGAATCAATCACAGGTTGTCATGTGATCAACAGCAGCAGCTCCATGATCATCCTGGACTGTTTTCAGTGTGTCAGCGCCACCAAAAGCTCTGAGGCGTGTCTGCAGTGGCTCCGGACACGTGACGCGAAGCTTGCGTCTCATTGGCCGACGCAAAGAAAAACAATCGACAAGCACTGAAGAAAAAAAACACATGGGTTTTGTGAGAGGGCAGATGTTCATTCCTGATATGAAGAAGAATCCATTGTTTGTGTTCAGAAGCCTGTTGGCTGAACATTCACACTGACAGCGTGTCACATACACTGATCGTGAGGACATGACCGATGAAGAAACCTTCACAACTCACATCATCTGTGAAAACACACACACACACACACACACACACCGTTTGTGCTGGAACCATTTCTGAACTGCATTTAAAGGGACAGTTCACCCAAAAATCATTTACTCACTCTCAACTTCTTCCAAACCTGTATCAATTTATTTCTTCTGCTGAACACAAAAGAAGATATTTTTAAGAATATGGGTAACCATACAGTTGATGGACCCCACTGACTTCCAGAGGATGGAAAAAACGTACAGTAGAAGTCAATGGTCACCAAAACTGTTGGGTTACTAACATTCTTTAACGTATCTTCAGTGATCCACAGGAGCAGGAAAGTCATACAGGTTTGGAACAACAATTTTCATATTTGGGTGAACTTCCCCTTTAAGATGAGATGAGAGGGAGAGAAAGAGAGAGAGAGAGAGAGAGAGAGAGAGAGAGAGAGAGAGAGAGAGAGAGAGAGAGAGAGAGAGAGAGAGAGAGAACGAGCTCCATTTTAAGTGAGCAGGCCACGGCCGTGGGCCTCGACTAATAAAGACGTCTGATGTGATGTGACGCGACGTCACGCTTCTCTCATCACTTCCAGTACAGAATCTGCACTATAACGAAGAGAAGTACATCTGATTCCAGAACACAGAACACACATGTAAGATGGCTGCCGCCTGTGATCTTCACGCTCACTGAGATTCATTCAGGCGTGAGCGCAGCTTTCACCACAAAACAGCTCAATGACAACACATTAAATATTATTATTTTCATTATTCATGATTTATTATTTATATTACAGCATAAAGCTACACAATTTGGTCAAGAAAGTATATTGTGATTATTATTTTGTGATACACTGTGACAGATATTTTGCTGCTGCTGACTCATCCAGACTCCTCAGCTCTGGACGGATGTTCACACTAGGGTTCAGTCTCGACTACAGCAGACGCTCACGATACACAGTTCCTCCACTGACTTCCATTCACACACGTGAACGCTGGAGGCCGGAAACACAAGCTTATGCGAAGAAGATTCACATCGCTGCGCTCCAAAGTTCAAGTTTGGTAAACTCTGACCTGTGAACACGTATCACATGAAGAAGTGTGACCAATAGAAGATCGATATGTCACAGCGTGACCTCTTATTGGAATAAAAGAACACAAACTCAAATCTGCAGGATGGCAGCGCTGCAGTAAAGTGGAGTAGAGTGCATATGTTTACATTTATTATTATGTGTTAAATGTTGAATTTATGCTTTTAAATGAAACACCGCAGAGCATGACATCGCAACCGTCACAGCGTCTGAAGAAATTTTCATTTCCAGATCATCTAGCGGATCATTTCCAGAATCTAGCGACTTCAGACCTCTCTCAGCGATCAAACTGAACACACTGAATCAGTCGTCACATGGCCTCAAAGCGTTAATCTAAAGTGGACTCCAGCTGTTTTCAGACGTGACCGTGTGTGCGTTCAGTGGTCAGTCGGCTACATTCATTCACACGACCGAGGGAGCAGATTGAGACGCAGGGCGTGTCTCAGTCTGTGGCGTGAAGCAGGACGGGTCGAGTGTTAATGAGCGTCACCTGCGCCTCACACCGGCCCGAGTCCCGCAGAGGAGCTCTGGACGGATAACGGGACGAGACAGGACCGGGCCTGGACTTTAAGTTGTCGTTTCGTTTCTGCGTCAGTCGGCTGTGAGGGGCTGCCTTTCATTTTGTTCCTCCTCCCTGAACTATGAACACGGTCACACACTATCATCATATTCACAGACTTCACACTGGTGTTTTAGGAACCCAGTCAATTTAAATAATAACTATATATTTTGCATTTAACTAATTTTAATTACAAGCAAATGAAGATATAAATATATTACTATTGTAATATGTGTGTCAGTTTGTCAATTTTGTTTATTAAACAGCCAGGGTTGACCAATGAGCTGCACAACACACACACACACACACACACTCAGACAGTACAGTATCTTCACTGAAACACAGGTCAGTGAACGTCCTCATTGATTATAGGGTGTTATATAAAGGCGCGGTCAGCCCTCATTCATACACACACGGTCTGAGACCGACAGGGCAGCGCCGCACAACTGAACCCTACATTTTCACATTAAAAAGGGTTTTGTTTTACTAATATCATAAATATGTTTTTGACAGTTGCAGCACATCTCATTACAGCCTGAGCTCGTCTTAAAGACATCGAGTTATCTGCTGTTTTCAGACAGTCATGAATCTGCAGGGGTCCTCACTATGACTTCATTCTCTGTTTTATGGTTTTTTCTGCACATTGGCTGCATCACATGACTTGACAAATGTTTTTCAAATATTTCTAAGCAGTGAAGCAGTTTTGCTGAAATAATATTTTTAATTGAATTATGAACTTCTGAAGGTTTAGGAACTGTGAATGGCCTTTATTAGACCTATCCCCGTCACTGTGTGTGTGTGTTCTTGTATACATGGTTTATGAGGACAGAAATGTGTATAATGACATGGGTATTACAACGTAAACACTTCCTGTGTCCTCGTAAACCCAATGGCTTAAAAAACACACTAAACAGTGTTTTTTTGAAATGTAAAAATGCAGACAGTTTTCTGTGATGGGCAGGTTTAGGGGTAGTGTAGGGGAGGGAATGTACAGTTTGTACAGTATAAAAACCATTGCGTCTATGGAGAGTCCCCGTAAACCACAAGAGTGTGTGTGTGTGTGTGTGTGTGTGTGTGTGTGTGTGTGTGTGTGTGTGTGTGTGTGTGTGTGTGTGTGTGTGTGTGTGTGTGTGTGTGTAGGGCTGCACGATTATGACAAAAATCATAATTGTCGATTATTCCCTTTAAATTGTAATTGCGATTATTAATTACAATTATCACAATTTACATTAATGATGTATTGAATAGCTTTATACCATTGTTTGAAGCAACTGCATGCCATATTTTTGTATAAATATAAAAAACAAGCTGAAAACACTCTTCCTGAATTTTTTTATTGTTTTTCTATAGCATTAAACCTCAATGTCAACTATACATTGGTTTGGTTTCTTCTTTAAATAATAATAAAAAGCCAACATGTGCATAGGGGCTTTTGCATCGGGTTGTTCTTGGAACTCAGATATAGGAACTAGCCACCAGTGTGGTCCCCTGAGAAGCAATGATCCCCTAGGGCCTGAAGTGACGTAAACTGCGCTTGTTGTTGTTATTTTTCTTTGACAGCGCTGAGAACAGTTCAGACAGATCCTGAGCACACAGGATTATTTTACGATCTGTTTAACAGTCCTGTCCACAGTATATGAAACAGCATTAGCTTTTGCCGTGCGGTTGATGCTCAATGTCGCTAGCTTAGCAGAAATACTTAATCATGTTTTGCTTGGTCTGCTCAAAGTTGCACTGGATTTTCTCCTTAGCATAAGGATGAGAGGTCCTATCACTGTTTTTCATGTTTGTAGAGTTAGTTCGTTCGTGGAGTAAATATATAGGCTGTGTACACGGCTTTTTAAAAATGGCGGGTGCTGGCGTTTCGTGTGCGTTCAACACATCAGCATACAACTACGTCATGGTAGCTCCTTTTGTGCTGGGTTAGACCTTTTACACTCTGAAGTAGTCGTGATTCTCCTCTCGCGACGTGACATGCTCATAACACACCTCTTAAACACGCAGCATAATATAAGCAGATATTTTTCCTTGTAATCGCGCCTTTGAACGATTACGAAATCGTGGCAACCGTAATCGTGATTAGAAATTCAATTAATTGTGCAGCCCTGTGTGTGTGTGTGTGTGTTCAGATCAGACTGTAACAGAAAGCCGCTGACTGACAGGTGTGACTCCAGAATCTTCAGCAAATACAGTAAAACAGCACAGCTCCTAAAGCACAATCCTCACGTTCTTCGATGCGTCTGTAAGTTCAGAACCCATCGTCACACGTTACGTGATGTGGATCACCACATAATCAACTTTTCTATTAAAGGAACACTCCACTTTTTTTGAAAATAGGCTCATTTTCCAACTCCCCTACAGTTGAGTTTTACCGTTTTCGAATCCATTCAGCCGATCTCCGGGTCTGGCGGTACCACTTTTAGCATAGCTTAGCATAGTTCATTGAATCTGATTAGACCGTTAGCATCTCGCTCAGAAATGACCAAAGAGTTTCGATATTTTTCCTATTTAAAACTTGACTCTTCTGTAGTTAAATCGTGTACTAAGACCGACGGAAAATTAAAAGTTGCAATTTTCTAGGCCGATATGGCTAGGAACTATACTCTCATTCTTTGGCCATTTTTGAGCGAGATGCTAACGGTCTAATCAGATTCAATGAACTATGCTAAGCTATGCTAAAAGTGGTACCGCCAGACCCGGAGATCGGCTGAATGGATTCGAAAACGGTAAAACTCAACTGTTTAACTCTAGGGGAGTTGGAAAATGAGCCTATTTTTGTTCCTTTAAATAAATTTGTTGTCAGTGCACAATGCTAGAAAAGAGGCCATGTGTAAATTCAGGGGGGGAATCAATTAAATTAAGAAATCAAATAAAAATAATAAGTTACATTAAACATATAGGTGAAGGTTGCATATTATGAACAATCAACCGTTCCTCAGTCCAGATTGACTGATCGGCAGCAGAGCACAAACACTTCATCTGTACGGTATGAAATCGGTTCATAACGGCACAGTCAGACTGAATCAACGAATCGGCGATAAGCCTTTGTCAAGGTACCGTACATCAGTACTGTGACACGTTCCCACACTGTCCTCAGGTGGAGCGCAGAACAATATTAATAAAACTATACTGTCAATTTGATCCAAACAGCTGGGCGGAAAGGAAGTGAATGAAAAGGCGTTCGGCTGCGGTTTCAACTGTGAGCGCTGTGATGTGGCTCAACACAGTCGTTCTGACAACACGCCACAGAAAGATCACATGTTAGCTGAGTCGGCGTGGAGCAGGCGGGCTTCACCGCAGTCACATGATGTGGTCACATGGGTTTCTGACCACCAGTGACCCGACAATAAGTGACAGATTGACACAGTTATTTAGCCTTTGCAGCAAGCAAAGTTGAGTAAAATGTGCAAACACACTTCCTTCACACACGGCTCACAGCGCATGAGCACCGAACGCATCACGAGAGAGAAACAGAGATTCACTGGTGCTGATTCACTGGTGCTGATTCATTCAGAAATTCACTGGTGCTGATTCACTCAGAGATTCACTGGTGCTGATTCACTCAGAGATTCACTGGTGCTGATTCACTCAGAGATTCACTGGTGCTGATTCACTCAGAGATTCACTGGTGCTGATTCACTCAGAGATTCAATAGTGCTGATTCACTGATTCACCCCGAAATCACGAGATGTCAAGGAAAACATACGACTGTAAGTTAAATTAATTATATTTTACTTCCAAATTATATGTAATATATAAAGTGTTACACATTTTATTGATGCAAAGATAAGTAGGCTATGTGTATTTTGTACATAATTTGCAACTGCTTTTTTATCACTTAAAGAAGCACCATAATTTTAAAACTGTGTCTTCTGTTAATTACATAGTGACCTCTGAACAGACATTTAGAAGTGTATTTTAAAATGCAAAGTACTGAAAATAATAATAAAAAGAAATTCTGTAAAAAATGCAAACGTTTACAATACACTTAGTGTCCCATCAGGTAATCAAAAGTTCTACACACACTTGCAGTCTTCATGCCTACTTGAACACTTGAGCCAAATACAGGAAATACGTCATGTAAGTAGACAAGTGGTCAAGTGCAAAGACCGCAAGTGTGGGTATTTGGACAAGGCTAGAGATTCAATAGTGCTGATTCACTGGTGCTGATTCACTCAGAGATTCAATAATGCTGATTCACTAGTGCTGATTCACTCAGAGATTCAATAGTGCTGATTCATTAGTGCTGATTCACTCAGAGATTCAATAGTGCTGATTCACTGGTGCTGATTCACTCAGAGATTCACTAGTGCTGATTCACTCAGAGATTCACTAGTGCTGATCCACTCAGAGATTCAATAGTGCTGATTCACTAGTGCTGATTTACTCAGAGATTCAATAGGGCTGATTCACTCAGAGATTCAATAGTGCTGATTCACTCAGAGATTCAATAGTGCTGATTCACTAGTGCTGATTCACTCAGATTCAATGGTGCTGATTCACTCACGCTGTCTGTCAGGGTCAGAATTAACTTTTCCAGTACGTGGCAAAACTTCCCCTCCCTCAACAGCAACAGAAGCCATCTTTACACTGCAGAGGAACAGAAGCTGCATCTGACTGTTTAATGCTGCTCATGTGATATCATGACAAAATCATTATTGCTAATTTTCACTCTTGATATTGTAATAATTATTCATGTTGATTATTAGAAAGATTTTTGTGTCATATTCTGGCTACAGACGAAACAAGCTAAAAACCGTTTATTGCTTTTTACAGATTAGAAAATCAAGACTTCACATTCATTATTTCAGTAGCATGAAAAACAAAACGGTTATTCAAACTGGGAATAAATGATATAAAGAAAGTGAGTAAAGAACACTGATGCGGTGAGTTATGAGCCCTGGTTATAATCACTGAAGCTGTCTACACTGCATCAATCTCTTTCTGAGAGAACTGACGAACGCAGATTCAGAGTCAGTGAGCGCGTGCACTAAACACCTCCTCCTCTGATTGGACACTGCATTCATAAGCTCAACAGAAATGTGTGTGATTGGTTATAATGCTCAACGCAAAAAGAAATGTGACGCAACATGAGCACATCTACAGTAAATGTAATGCCACAACTGACACCTTTTAGTCATGACAGCCATAGGGGGCATTTTTTTTGCCCCCTTATCTTGAATTTGGGGGCATTTTTGCCCCAAGCCCCCATTAATTTCTGACCCTGCTGTCTGTGAAATTATAGTCTAACAGAAACATTTCAAATGATTGATTTGAGCTGTTGATCTGTGTGAATCTATTTACTCATTCAGCCGGAGTTTTAGTGATTAATGATTATGGGAATTTCCCGCACTACAAGTCTGGAACATGTGGAAATGACTCAAACTGAGTGCAGTCTCCAGAATCAGGCTCTGCTTATATTTCAACACTGTCTTATTTCTTTATATTACAGAAGCTTAAACACGTCAGACAGTGATTTTGAAATATCCCTGAATATACGCTGTGTGTCCCAGAGAAGTCCATGTTTTGGTGGCAGTGCTGCTCGTGCGTTTGACTCTGATTTACTCTTTTATTCTCCACACGTGTGTGTGTGTTGTACTGTGGGTTGTGGTGCTGAAGCCTCTTCCTGCACAACACACTCAATTTCCTGCTGTGTGTTGACTCAATGAAGCGCATATCATCAGCCACAGTGACCACCATCTGATCGAACTGATAGTGAATTCAGTGTTTTACACACACTTAGTTTCAATTGTAAAATGACGTATTTCTGGAACGATAGCTGAGGTCGCTCACTGAATTAAACATCTGACATAATGAAGTCAACTATAGTTTAAAACATGTATTTCTGCACACTTTCACACACTAATGAAAACAATCAGGCAGCACAGAATATCTGCTTACTAATTACTGAACAGAACTGATGAACAGACACCAACAATCTCACGTGTCAGAGAGAAAGTCCTATACATCTGAGACCGCATGAGGGAGAGCGGATGATGAGAGAAGCTTCATTCTTGGGAAACGAACCCTTTAATGAAGTGAGATCTGAAGAGACGGATTGAGGGATATCAAACACATCTCTGGTGGTCAAGCAGCACATTTGAGCTTGTTTATCGTTCGATGAGCTCTATTTATGTTCTGATCAATGTTTATATGTGATTAAAAGTCTAAATGATATCTTTTTATATCACGTGATTGTGTCTCTTCAGAAGACAGGATAAAACCACTCCATATGGATTTATTTTACATTTATGTCTACAAGTACTAACTTAAACATTTTGGTCACATGGACTTTCAATGCAGACAAAAAGACCTCTCAGATTTCATTAAAAATTGTGTTTTGAAGAAGGCAGCGAGTCTCGTGGGTTTGGAACGACATGAGCGTGAGTTTGGGGTGAACTATCCCTTTAAAGCACTGCAGTTTTAACTTAATCACATTCTTAAGCTAAAATTTATATCTTTAACTAAATGATTCAAAAACAGGAGCATGCTGTGGCTTACTTTAAACTGTAGAAATGAAACCAATGTTTTAAAAAAGCAGATGTAGGTTATTCTGAATAAAAATATCCATCTCTCGTTTTCACCATCAATGCGAGTCTTTTCGCCATCATTTTTCATAATTAACGTTTAAGGCTATAGTCCCATACGTGCTGACAATACCATACATCCCTAGGGAAAATTGCATGTATGGCATCCTGTTATTATCTATATCCGTCAGTATTGTGAAAGAAAGAAAAAAAAAAAAAAAATCAATCAAATAATGATCCAGAACAGCGATGCTAACAGTCGTGACTGGAATAAATGTCAGTTCTTTCACCACACAGGATAGAAACAGCCAGAAAAGTACAGTAGAGTACAGCAGCGTGTCTTTACGTACAGTAACAGATTCAGTACTGTACTTATTTATATCAGGACGCAGTAAGGATTGTGTGAAACTGGCGTGTGCTGCAGTGCTCGTGCGCATGCGCAGCAGATCACACCCATCTGAATCTCTCTCCGATGACAAAACTCATCTTTAATATAAATTACTGTACTCGAGTAAAACAGTGATCGAGCAGTTTCGAAGGTGCTGTAAAGCGCAATGTAAATATTGTAAAAATAAACCGAGACTGACCTTGTATACTTGTCCGTACGTGCCATTGCCGACCACTTCCACCAGCTCAAAAATGCCAGCAGGGTCCTGAAATCACACAAATGTCCACCACATCGGTTAATAAGAGAAGGTTTATGATGATTCCACACGTCTGAATGTTTGATGTGGAGCGGATGAGCTCAGAATGAGTCGCTCCCTTTATTTCTGCTTCACACACGAGCAGCGCGCGGCGAACAAAGACAACATGCTAACAATGAACACTAGAGTTAAGATACAGGTGGAGAAAACCCTCCATCTGCACACCAAAACACATCTGATGCATGAAGCCAGAAGAGAACGAGTGTGATGTGAAATAAGTGTGTGAAAGGAGAGCACTCACGCGCAGAGAGGCGAGGTCTATATCCACCAGGCTCTTAGCGGGCGAGTCGTTCGCCATCTTTCACGCAATTGTTCAAATAAAGACGATGCTGTATTTATTCCGTCCGCTTCAAACGTTTGGTGTCAGGTCGACGCAGTTGATCATCGTTATATTTGTGTTGATAATCCTGAGAGAGCAGCGCAGGCCCTGCAGCGTTTGCTCTATTGTTCGCGTTGACGATGATGATGATGGCGGTGATGATGAAGTACAGCCGAGTCTAGGTCAGTCCATGTCGGAGTGGGCAGAGACACCGAGGGTGGGTGGAGACGAGGGAAGGGTCTATTCTGCCATGTACTCAAGAAAAACACATTTTATGCAAGTCATATATATATATATATATATATATATATATACACATATATATATGTGTGTATATATATGTATATGTATGTATGTGTGTATATACACACACACACACACACACACACATATGTATAAAATCTTTATTATTGATATAAGGGACAAAACATGTAATGATTCCAGACAGAGGTCTCAGCTAATGAACCATGTACAGGAATAGGTTTTTATGAAAATGTTTTTTTCTAAACGTACATTTATTCACTTAATAATTTAATTTGTGTCAACTCTATTAAAAGGCATGCTATTTAATTAGATTTATTTCTTCAGTTATGTAATAATGGTGTGATCAAATACATTCTCTACTTTTTTTTCCTGGGTTAGAGTTATCATGAACAATCCAGTTCCTAACAACGCGGTTCTATATATTCATTAAACATATTATATAGTTCCACATTATTTTAAATAAAAACATCACAGTAATACATTTACCATAATACAAAACAATAAGTAGGATGTCATATCTTGTACTGCCTTTAATTTATACTGATCTGAATAAAAAGTCGTTGACAAATAGACAAGATGAATTTCATTAAAGTTGGCATGAAACAGAAGTTGCGATAATCTTTTCTTACCTATGGTGATGATCTTCACCGTAAGAGCAGCACGGTCATTTATACTTTGAACTTGTCTGGCTGGCGGTCTGGCTGTACAAAACAACTCGTATTTCTGGTATTTCTTACCATATTACTTACCATATGTATTGTCATAATCATAAACACTGTATTTTCGTGCAAATAGACTTACCGTTGACTAAACTTTGTTATTTTTCCAGTTATATATCTATATTGGCTAAAAAATTGGAAGTCTCACACATTCACAGAAAATAGCCTACTTTCACATTGCAAAATATGGGGGAGATCCAAGTGAAATGGCTTCTGGAACAAGAACAAATGTAGGGAGGGATTGATTTTGTCCGTGGGGAATTGATTGGATGGTTGTGGTTTGCTATTGGTGGATCTCATGTGAGTGACAGGCTGTCCCGCCCTCACGGCAGGTTGTCAGCCGCATACGTCATTGAGGCTGCCTCAGTTCAGTAAATCAACTGTCTCAGGTTACGTATTTAATCCGGTTTCCTGAGAAGGGGAACGAGACGCTGCATCATGGTGTTGACCCTATGGGAACGCTCCGTGTGATCCGGTGTCTGAAGCATGTGTGCATACACACCAATTCTGATTGGCTGTGGCAGTCGGAGGACATCACAGGTGTGCTGACAGGCTATAAAAGGCTGCCTAAACAACACGTCATCAGCTCCAGACTGTCTGAAGGAAGACGCACAGGCATGCCTGAAGTATGGCAACACGACGCAGGGAACCGGGTTATATACCTAACCTGAGACATTCCTTTTCAAAGTGGAACTTCGACGCTGCGTCATGGTGTTGACGCCTGCTCACCGTGCTGTGAAATTAACTAGGAGTTAGGATGTAGCCAAAGGCTGCCATACAGCGCACCGAGTGGCCAAGAGCTTAGATGCCTGAGGTGCTCTTTCACAGAAAAGAAAAACATACACATAATAGAAATAAGATAATAAAACAAAATACAACAATAAAATAAATCTAAGCCCTAGTCAACAAATGTCTCTCGTCACACCAATAAGCAGGGAGGGGGCCAGAGCAAATTACAGTGTCTGATATTGTACTTGTGAGTTCACACACCTGTTCAGTGTTAATTTTAGTGATCATTAGACATTATTAGAGCCGACATGATTAACCATCTTTGAGTTTTTACGTTTAACATTAACCAGCACTTTTAAATTTGCTTTGCTTCTGGTAAAAATGTGACTATGGTGGCTGGTGTCTCTCTTTTCATGTTCCGTGTAATAGAATCTTCAACAGGATTCTCAGGGGGTGCGTCACTGAGTGGGGAGAACCTGTCTGATGTTCTAATCGGAACGGAAGAGCGGTGTTTTTCCCACGACTAGGCTGCCTCACGGTCACCCAGTTGCCCTGCTGCGCGGGCTCTACAGCCGGAACCGAACATTGTACAGGGTTTGATAAATTAGTCACATCCAAAACAGTATCTAGAGTCCTTGCATTCTTACTATCCTCGATTAAAGTTTGGATGTGTGTCTCTAATTCTGAAATCTTCTCCGTCAGCCTGACTATCTCCCTACATTTATCCCATGTGAATCTCTCGCTGCTGACAGAGAAGGCTACGCTAAACATGAAGATGCCAGGACTCACTGTGTTTGGTGATTGATTCCAACTTACCACGGTTGTTTGATGGGCTCGTAAAGGATGGAGCACAAAAGAGAAAAAAGAAGGATGACAACACCGCCATGGTGTACATAGCGCCACCAGCCTGGTATGCCTTGCTACGATCCGCAATGTAGTCTGGCAGGGCTTAGAGGGCAAGGCAGGAGCCTTCAAGCAGGAGGGGGGTTTGGGTTAGCGTTTATTACTCACGAGGAATTGCTCATCCAATCTGCCAGGAGCAGATTC
The DNA here is from genome assembly GCA_039654765.1 of Mylopharyngodon piceus. NCBI lineage: Eukaryota > Metazoa > Chordata > Actinopteri > Cypriniformes > Xenocyprididae > Mylopharyngodon > Mylopharyngodon piceus. The sequence goes on from CM077445.1 coordinate 3,020,411, forward strand.
CATTTTTTCCACAGGTCAGTTCAAATTAAGTCTGGCTGTGGTGTTGGTTCAAATATCCATCTCAACGTCCATCACATCTAACTCCTCAGAGCTAGACCGGGATAACAAAATGCTCTCTGCCAGGTCAGAAGAGGCCACCAAGCAGCCTTCCGGATCAGACATGAGTGCAGTGGAGCTAAAGTTTGAGAAAGGGATAGACCCATCCGAGACACAGCTACAATGTTTGTGTCAGTCACCACAGAAACTCATGAGTTCATCACCTGTTCGTTAGTGTCCTGTGCATTTAAACCCCTCTCATTTGTTCACCCCTTTGTCAGATACTGTTTTGATGTATGTTGTTGTGTGCCTTAACCATGTGGATTTTATTACCCTGAGTGGATTTACCCATTTGTATTCGTCATCTGTTTGGATTTTTACCTGGTGTTTGTTTCTTAATCAAAAGAAACAAACACATTTGATATTCAACAGTGTTTTGATCTGCCTGCATTGACTCCATTGTATGCGAACTGAACTGAGCTGGACGATGACATCACTGTTTACTCCAGTGCTGATATAGATAAATTAACTAAATTAATAACTATTGATTCTTACATCGGAATGAATCAATACTGAATTTACTTAAGATGGATAATGACACCATTTTCATTAAGAGCTGCTGTGCAGACAAAATTATATACCTGTTATCACTGTAAAGCTGCTTTGACACAATCTGCATTGTTAAAAGCGCTATATAAATAAAGGTGACTTGACTTGACTTGACTTGAAAAGACTGTTGTGGTATCTTCATCTCTGACCATTGCAGCTTCCTTCACACCTCATTTCCATTACAGAATATCCAACAAACACTAAACAGAAATGGATACCACAACTGTTTTCTTCCACCCAGGGGACCAACTCCTTTCGTTTTATCGCTCGCTGCTGCATTACATCGATTACGCATTGGGGCTGGATGGCTCCCTCCTAACTGTGTGGGAGATCAAATAGGACGTTGACACCACCACCTCCGTGTCCATTCCCTGCATTTCAGAGCCAATACCTCCAGAGGACGCCCCAACCCATGAGGTGATACCAGCCACCACAGACCAAGAGACAGAGCTTGTTAAGGACCAAAGCTAAAGCCTGCCATGATCCATCCTGAAGCGTGAGCTAGTTGCCGAGTTCATCACGGAGCCAGAGCCTGCAGCCGTTTCCATCCCGGAACTCGTAGGGGAGGAATTACTGATAGACTTCTGGTCCACCCTAGCTCCCTAGCTCTGCCTCCTCCGCTGGTTCCGTCCAGCTCCCTGTCTCCCCCAGTTCCCCCAGGTTCCTGGCTCCACCTCCTCCGCTGGTTCCATCTGGCTCCGGCTCCTCCTCCCGATCTGCCAGTTCTCCTCAACCCTCCACCTCCTCCGGTGTGACCACGATCTCCACATCCACGGTGATCATCAAAGAATGGGCCTCAGAATGTGGACCCCTTGGCTTCACCACATCCCTTAATAACCAGTGGTGGATGACGTACACAAATAAAGTACTTGAGTAAAATACAGATAGCCTACCCTTTTAAAATATTACTCTATTAAAATACAGTATAAGTACTGATTTTCAGTTTTACTTGAGTAAAAGTACAAAAGTACTTGATTTTTAATGTACTTAAGTATTAAAAGTAAAAAGTACTGATCGATGAACCATAAATTTATTCTAGTCAGACTAGTCAGTAGTCTTGTTAATATGTACTGCAAATAAGCATACTTTTTTATTGTATTACCAACACTTCTTTTACACTATCAAATCATTAAACTTTAATACAGCCTTCCTTTATGTATTAATAGGAGGCAATCGGAGCTCGAGCAGAATATCCTCTCTGAGTCCCTCTATAGCAATTCTGTTTACCACGTATGCTAAGATTATATGGGCACAAAAATCGCAGTGGTTGGTAGAGAAGCTTATCAGGCAGGCAGCGGGAAGGAGAAATATATAATGATATAAAATACAAACTCACTATTGCTACAGTGTGGCATCCAACACACATGAAGAAGACTTAAATCAAAAATAGTCTTTATTTAAAATAAACTAAACTTTTTAAAGTTTAGATCACTGGAATAGGAAATCACTGGAGAATAAATAGCAACACAGGAAAAACGCAAACCACACTAAATGCAAACGAAAACAGGAGGTATATTCACACAGGACTAAATGAGTGAGTTAACGAGGCACAGGTGAACACAATAGGTTGCTATGGGAACAGATGAGCACACACTAGAGCGGTGTTAGAAATCGCCCCCTATACCCTCATTCACCATTCCCTACATTGGTCCACTAATATAGTCCACTTGAAGAAGTGAATGAAAACAAGTTAGTGAATTCGAACACTGTGCGGCGTCTTTTGTGTAGTTTGTGCTGCAGTTTAAAAAATCATTTGAAACTTGGCAAACTGGCAGCTCCTGTAGAAATGAAAAGATTTATCCTGAACCCTGTCATGGAAACTACCTTAAGTAAACAATTTAATAATCAAAAAGGAATTTATACCTGGATGGATGGATGAATCACCTGCAGGCTCCATCTTCTGGTCATTCATTCGGCACGTGACTCACACAGTGTCACGGTTCATGGGTTCACCGACCCATTCTCGCTCTGTCTGCGTGTGAGTGTGTGTTTGTGTTTGGGTGCTGTCAGTGTCAGTTAGTCATTAGCGTTGCTATGATCAGTCACAGGTGCGTCTCGTTATCTGTCCTATATGTAGTCGTGTGTTTGCTGTGTTCTTTGTCAGATCATTCTTGTGTTCATGTTTGTGGTCTCATGTTCCCAGCAGTTCTTCCTTTGTCCTGTGAGTTTGTCTGTTTGAGTAAGGATTCTCATCCAGCCGTGTTTCTCTGGACTGCCTTCTGCTAGTGTGGATTCCTGTCTGCTGCAGTCTTGTAGCCACCCAAAGCCTGTTTCTTGCATGTTTCTGACCATCTTGCCCTGTTCTTGTGGATTTAATAAACTGTTAACTCTCGCTATTGGATCCGGTGTTTATTCCCTGACACACAGTGCATTATGGGTATTCTCCAGCCGTTATTGCTGGATTGAATGAGTTCACTCGTTATCGTCCACTGTGGTTTCAGACACAAATGGCTGTCCCCTCAAATAGTGCCCTATTTAAGAGTATAGGGGACGATTTCGGACACAGCCTAGGAAACTAGGTCAACCACAAACAGGGACTGGGAACACGAAACTAAACCAAAACTGAACATAAACATGACAACTATATGTGTGTGTGTGTGTGTGTGTGAGAGAGAGAGAGAGAGAGTGAGTGTGTTTGACCAAATGTCTCCACAAGGATAGTAAGAACAGAAATGTTGACATTGTGGAGACAAATTTTCAGTCATTTATCATTTATAAGAATGAACAGCTTATAAATCAAAAATAAATGATGTTTTTTGATAATGTAAAATGTTTTTGTAGGGTTGTGACAGCGTTCACATTACCACAGCTGCGTTTACTGGTCCTTTGCAGCCTAAACTATCCCAAGATTCACTGCATGCCAATGATGACTGGATTTTTTTGAGAGAAAATGCCGGGATTACACTTTTAAATCTAAGTATTAGGTTTCAACTTAGCGAATATCTAAGGATACAAATGTACAAAAAAACTGTGGTTCAAATGTTGACATATCTTGATAAAATGTGATTTTATAGTTTATATGTAGTTTTTAGATAGTTTAGATAGATAATAGACCGTGGTGAACATATTTAGACAGGTTGTGAACCCTGTTTTCTTTTCAGGCAGTTTAACAAAACTTTCAAAAAAGTCCAGTAGAAACGTTACTGCGGCTCGTCAACAGCAGCTGTCACAGTTGCTAGGTGACAAGAGCAATCCTCTGTAGGCTAGACCGTCCCATTTAACAACACTCGCCTCACCTCGGTTCGACCTTCGTGACCTTCGAGGATCAGCTTCTAATGGGGACACACAGCTCAGTCTTTCACGGTGCTCTGTCTGAACTGAACTGCCTGTAAAGCGCCATCAGAGGACTTATTTTCTGTTGACTGGATGTTGAGATGTGGGCGTGGCTCTCAATAGTGTATGCAGATGAGCTTGCAGGGAAAGAAAGCATATAAACACCACCACAAAGTCGTAAATATGAGTAGGAAGCGCAGTATTTTCTTTAAGCCCTGAATTTACGAGTTGGGCCAGTGAGAAACGTGACGGAGTACCACATCGAGTGACATCGTCAAAATAGCATTGCAATATAACAATATACTATGTAACGATAAAGTAATAAAAACATAAAAAAAGCAAAACATGTGATGCACATTCTTTGTTCTTCATTTTCTAGAAGTAGACTGAACGCACATGACGTCACAAACACGAACTTCCCAGGAGGACTTTACACCATTACACTGGAAGATCCGGTTATGACATTTTAATTAAACAAATAAAGTGAAAACAAATAAAAATCTAAAACATATACATGGATGAATTGTTAACAATAAGAATTATAATTTGCCTTTAGAAAATCGGCATGAAATGTAAATTCACCCTGTCTATTGTATAAATAGATTAGCCATGCTTTTATTATGTGAGGGTGTTTATTTTCCGCTTCTACTTCCGGTTGTAAAGAGGAGGCGGTGTTTGTCGTCAGTGACGTGTACTGGCTCTTTTACAGATGCGCGAGCAGCAGGAGTTGACAGCTGATCATCCAGTGAACACTAACTAGGTGAGTTCATCATCTTCTGTCTATATACAGACACCGTCACGTGCTGTCGGAGACTTTGTCCTTTATTCTGTACATGATGCTGAAGGGCGCGTGCGGATCAGATGTCGATGAGAGGAATGTATATATATGTGTGTATGTGTGCGCGCGCGCTCACTTATATACTGTCTCGTGACGTAAGAGTCCATACGCTTTGAATGTTTCGGCGTTTCCTAAATTTGGATCATCGGGTTTCCACTGACTCTCTCTCTCTCTCTCTCTCTCTCTCTCTCTCTCTCTCTCTTGTGTGTGTGTGTGTGTGTGTGATGCTGGAGTCGTGATGTTGATCTCATGCTGGAGTCGCTGCGACAGAAAAGCAGATCAAATCATAGCTTTATCAAATAATAATAGTGTATCTGAGCTGTTGAAGGTGATTACTTTTTACAAATAGTTGCAGCAGCCTTTCAAAAATATTTTTATTTTATTCTATATTAATCCGCATTTACATTGCATGCACATCTATTCTGATTTATCACTGTCAGTTATTCAGTTTCCAGACTGTCATCAATCCCTCATTTAAATGCAGATGTCACTCAGGCTGTTGGTCCTCACAGCAGCACGAAAAACAAAACATTAAGCTATTCAAATTCTGAATATATATATATATAAAATGCTCCGTTTATAGTCAAATACACGTTAATATGCTCTGGGTCATTTGTTAAATCTGTTCAGGAGTTGGATTTGTTTTCATGTCAATAAACTATGATGAAATATGCCCATTTCCTTGATTATCATATCAATCCTGCACTGAAGGCTCACCTGGATGGGAAACCTCCTGGGAAAACTAGGTAGCTGCTGGAGGAGGTGTTGGTGCGGCCAGCAGGGGGCGCTCTCCCTCGGTCTGTGTGGCTCCTAACTCTCCAGTGTAGTGATGGGACACTGAACTATATCTGTCCTTCAGATGAGAGTTAAACAGGTCCTGACTCTCTGCTGCACACTGAACAAATTACAAGCACAGATAAACATAACAGAACAAAGATACAAATTAAATACGTAGATCAGGGGTTCCCAAACACATTCCTGGAGCCTCCCCAACACTGCCGGTGCGTTCCAAATGGGATATATCGCCCTCCGAAGGGCACTTCGGAGTGAAAACAATCATGGCCGCCATATTGAAGGGTCGTTCCAAACCGAAGTGCTCAAAACTGGCCACTTCAAAGGGCCCTTCGGAATGAAGGATTTGTACCCATCCTTGATTTTTAATGTCCATCAATTGTACCCTTCGGGCCCCCATGGTCCTTTGCACAGGGAAGTTGTTTGGCGTCACAGAATGGGTACAGGAGACTCTGAGTTTGATTTTACCTATAGCTGTATGTATAGTATTTTTCTATACTACTGTAATATTTACGAGTTGGATTTGGTACATTATTGTGATCAAAACGACATTGTACTTCAACAAAAAAACTTTACAGCTCCCTTTATCAGTCCATTCAAATGTTTAAAATACATAGACACAAACAATATGGTGCGATAAACCAAAAATAAATAAACCAGCGTACAAAATGTGCGACGAAGGCGCTTCGTTCGTTGATTGTCTCGTTAAGATGACGCAGAAGTGCGTTCCAAAAAAATAGTTTTTTTGACCCCTACACCCTTCATCCATTCGAAGCTCTCACTCCGGAGGGTAAACCCTTTGAAGGGATTAGGGCACAGGGATGAGCCCTTCCGAATGGAAAGCAGGGTGTATGTTCTCCACGTCTGCTTAATCAAACACACCTGATTCAGATCATCAGCTCATTAGTCGAGACTCTAAAGCCCGGGATACACTGCACGATTTTTGCAATCCTATAAGATCATTACAAATCACACTGTGTGACATGGATCTATTAAACTTGGGTACGACATACATGTAGACTGTACGATGATGACTTGTAGACTCAATTGACTCGTAGGCTACGATGCAAGTTTCTATAGAAGAATAAAACGTCATCAGCATGCACTAGTGGTTAACAAAACACCATGTTGAACCACACCTTGGCAGTTGTAGTTTTATGTGTGCTGAAAATAAAAAGGAAGCGGCAAAATAAGAAGGGAAAAGAGCTTGAGGTAAGCGGTTTTAAGTTTTAGCGCCGTGTCGCGTTGATTTCATGTCGCATTTTTATTGGCTGGTCAGTAGAGGTAGCCCAAGTACAGGTCTCTGCAGGACATTAAGGATTGATGGGCGAGGCCATAAACAGAGGGCCGTTTTTGAGAGCGTTACCTGATTTGCCCACGTCAGAGTGTGGGTAGGGTTTAGGGGTGGGGTCAGGTGAAGGGGATCATTTTCATTGCATGATATATAAACACCCACCAGTTTGAAAACACCCACAAATACAGAAACGCCCACTTTTGTTCTGCAGAGACCTCATACTCGACGCAGGTCGTAGCAGCAAACACGCTGTGCGTTGATCGTGTCAGAAAATGATCGTAGGCTATCTTTGGTCGCAAGACCGGGAAAACGGCCGTCTTTAAACCTCTCTCCCTGAACGACATAGGACCACCGATTAAGAGCCATGATCACAGAAATTGCCACGATTGTTTCACGATGGCAATCTTTCGTCTGGGACAGCCAAAAATCATGCGGCGTATCCCGGGCTTAAAGGAACACTCCACTTTTTTTGAAAATAGGCTTATTTTCCAACTCCCCTAGAGTTAAACAGTTGAGTTTTACCATTTTCGAATCCATTCAGCCGATCTCCAGGTCTGGCGGTACCACTTTTAGCATAGCTTAGCATAGTTCATTGAATCTGATTAGACCGTTAGCATCTCGTTTAAAAATGGCCAAAGAGTTTCAATATTTTTCCTATTTAAAACTTGACTCTTCTGTAGTTACATCGTGTACTAAGACCGACGGAAAATGAAAAGTTGCGATTTTCTAGGCCGATATGGCTAGGAACTATACTCTCATCCGGCGTAATAATCAAGGAACTTTGCTGCCGTACCATGGGTGCAGCAGGCGCAATGATATTACGCAGCGTCTCTCACAAATGTTTCCATGGTTGCAAGGCACGCTCCCTGTGCAAGCAGGGGGTCACACACACACACACACAAACACACACACACACACACTCACTCACACACACACACTCACACACACACACACACACACACAGAGGCAGAGTGAGATCAAAGGATCAGTTGGAGACCAGTTAGTTGAGACAGAATTATCAACATTTTAAACAAAATCTAAACTGTGACAGTCTTTGATAATGTCTAAATATATATCCAAATGCAATACCTAATAAAAGCAAATCATTGTCTGAAAACACAGCACAGCTTTGCACAACCCTGTTAAAAAACGGAGCTGGCCTCCATTACACTCACTCCCATCCGGGTCATGGCACCAATGCAACTGGTCCTGCCCACACCTGCTCGAGCGGGATTCGAACCAGCGTCACGAACCACGTCACTAAAGACCGCAGCCTGTAGCGTCAGTCACTAGCGCGTCTCCTGAGGCCATATTTATATTTCTTTTTCAATAATCACAATAGGGAAGATAAGATCCGATGCTCCCGTTTCATCTCCACTGAAAAGACGTCCCAGATGTTTGTTCGGAGTATTTCACTGCAGTTTATTTCATTATATATTGCAGGGTTCTCGAAGAAACTTTAGCTGAAAGATGAAGCAGTGCCAGGTGTCCTGGATCTGACAGCAGCCACATCACAAAGAGTAAGTGAACAATTTAATAATGCTTTGGCTCTAAATGACAGTTTTATATTTATGGAAAATGTTTTCAGAACACGTACGTGCGATAGTGAGGGGCACTGATCATTTCCTCTGTGTCAGCCAATCATAACAGTGTCAGTCTGCAGTAATGTGTATGTTAATCCGGCTCTGTCATGAACTCTTATCTGTGCTGGATCTGCCCTTCTACTGTGAGCCCATTCAGATGATCAGGGAGAAGCAGAGAGAGCTGAATAATTAATATCCCTGTGCATAATGGGTACGGCTGCTGACCTTGAAAGCTTTCTGCTCGAAGGATGGAAGGCCTGGCGATGCTGATGTAGGCAGTAGCGCTGCTTCAGTGGTGGTGCATGATGGGAAGCGTTCAGCAGCAGAACACACTTGTACAGTAGTTGAGTGCCTCATTCTATAAGATGGAGAAATGAGCTGAAGGTTTAGATCCAGTCCAGAACTGTTCCCATCAGTTTGTGCTCTAACTCAGACGCTCAGGTACATAAGCTGCTTTTGTTCATTAAGATTTGACAGATGAACCTGTGCCTTAATTTGACTCAAGTTGTGTCAGCTGTGATGAGACGTTCCAGTGATATGGAAGTCGCCATCTTTGACATTTAATTTAATTTAATCACTGTCCCTGTGGTTACAGGTGATATTCACTGCTACCGCAGGAACAGGAATGGGATTGTCTTGAGTTATTGGTTCATGCGGTGGATGTAAGAGTGTGTGTGCCCCATAACACCGTTGCATGTGGTTCTTGTGTGTGCAAATGGACTAAGATCAAATAAAAACTTTGCTGTAAAATATACAGTGCGCTCAGAAAAGTATTCAGGTCCCTTCATTTTTTCACATTCTGTTACTGTTGCAGCCTTATTCTTAAATCCTTTACATCACATCGATCTATGCTCCATACACCATGATGACAAAACAAAAACCAGAACCAAAAAAACCTGAATTATTACATCTCAAGTATTCAGACCCTTTTCTCTGACACTTGAAATTTAACTCCGCTGCATCCCAGTTCTCTGGATCATCATTGAGATGTTTTTACTCTTCCATTGGAGTCATGTGAGAATTGGACAGGATTTGATGTATAAGATCTCACAGCTGAAAATGCTGTTATGGGGAATGGCTTCCTCGGCCATGATGGGACAGGCAAGGACGGCCTCCTCAGCTGTGACAGGAAGAGTTGGTGGCTCTGGGATGGCCTCTGTGGATCTGCTGGGACCTCTAAAGCCAGAACCTCCAAAGCAGAGACCAGTGGGGATCATTGAGTCTTGGACAACCAAACAGGGGACTTCTGGGACCACCGAAGCCAAGACCTCAGGGAGAGCAATAGATGTGGCATGAGCTCTCTGCCATTCACTCGACTGCCACCAGGGGGAGCTGCAATGGATCAAGGTGGATCCATTCATCCGTCTCTGTGCGGGTCATGGGAGGACTCGGACCTGGCAGTCTGAAGGTGGAAGAGGGGTTGAGCCGAAAGGAAGCTAGTCTCTAATTAGAGTCTGGAGATTTGGAAAATGATGGCATTATGCTGTTTTACACATTTGATGCCTCAGTACGTTTTTAGTACAACATAGAGATAGATAATCTGTGTTTTAATTCATGTTTAAATCTGCATCTGTATGTGTTTTTAATTGATGTTTAAAGAGAATGTGTGGTAGGGTTTTTCTTGATTTTAATTGATTGTAAGGGTCTTAGGAGACGCGTCTGGTTGGTGTCTGGTGGACATATGGTGGGCATCCTTAATACCAGCTAATCAAACAGTCATTCAGGAAACCCACTAATGAGAAAGCATGTACAGTTGAACATCCTTAATAAGATAATCGTTCTAATCTGTAGGATTTGTGTGTGTGTCTTGTCTCAGGCAGTGGTGATGGCTACAGATAGAGGTGTAGTGGAAGACTGGCTCTCAGAATTCAAGGTGAGTCACGTGTCATCCAGTATTAAGATGGCTTGTGTGTTTCCAGATCAGTCATCTGCTGGTTCAGGACGCTGTGCCCTGGCCTTACTCTATCCTAATGCTTGAACACACACACAGATGAGGATAGAGCTGTTCATTCAGGAAGAATGCTGTAATGTTGGGCTCCTCAACGGGGCCTCTGAAGGATGCTGGGGGTGCTGAGAGGTTGTCACAGATTGGGGTTTTATCAGCCATATTAATCAAATCTATGATAAAGATGTTCCTCCTTGCACCATTCCTCCCAAACATAGCAAATAAAGACCTGCAGAAACCGTGACCCTAAAACCAAAATTGTGAATTACCACGATGGAAAAAGCCAGTGAATCTGCCCTGAGCGGCCAGTGTTCAGACTGTCAGACCTTCACATATAGATGTAGTTTAAAGTGTCTCCAGCAGATGAAGGTCAAGGCACCAGAAAATAAGAGCATTGAATCTTGAGCCTAATACAGATTATTTAAGAATTCTTTAAATTTGGTTTGGTTTGTTTTTAACCCAATGTTTTTTTATGCTCAATATGGGTCTATGCTCTCATAGGCATTGTCTGAAACGCAGCTGTCTGGTTATGCTGGAATCCTCCATCAGAGAAATACTCTGGTACCAGCCCTCTACAGTGTCATTCAGGACCCTGACAGTGAGGTGAGAAGAGTGACAGAGGTCAGAGGTCACAAACAACCCTCATCCCATAAGACTCCTGAGCATTTCCTCCTGTGTCATCTCTCTGTTCACAGCTCCTGGAGCCTGTGTGCCACCAACTCTTTGAGCTGTACCGCAGTCCAGAGCGCTGTCTGCGCCGCTTCACGCTGCAGTTCCTGCCGGAGCTGGTGTGGGTTTACCTGCGCAGGGGCAGACACGGCAGCAGCTGCATAGAGGCTCTTCTGCTGGGCATCTACAACCTGGTGCGTGTGTAATAGATGGAGCCATGTCTCGGGGTGTGTGTGTGTGTGCGCGTGTGTGCGTGAACGTGTAAGGGTGTGTGGAAATGGAAGCAAGCAGAATATGAATATGAATATTTCAGAATTGTTGAAGAGAGAATCAGTTTTTTCTCCCACCGTTACTCAGGACACTAACATTAAGGAGTATCACAGTGTGCCGCAGCGCTAGCAGCTGTTCTGTGGAGTAAACAATACAGAAAATCTAGACCAGGGGTGTCCAATCCTGCTCCTGAAGGGCCACTGTCCTGCAAAGTTTAGCTCCAACCCCAACTAAACACACCTGAACCACCTAATCAAGGTTTTTAGACGTACTAGAAACTTCCAGTCAGGTGTGTTGAGGCAGGTTTGAGCTAAACTCTGCAGGACAGTGGCCCTCCAGGACCGAGTTTGGACACGCCTGGTCTAGACAATTCCTATTAAAAATGCCAGAATAAAAAAATCTTAATCTAATATTTGCCTTCTAGTATTTGTGTACTTCGTTCCAAGTGCAAAACAAAACACATAACACAGAGAACAGTACAAAAACAACAAAAAAAAAACTTCTGTCCAGTTGTGAAAAGATGTGGTGTAAATCCCCTCTAAAACACATTCAAGACACACACAGCTCTTCATTTCACAACTGGACAAGTGTAAAGGCATCTGGGTGTAGAGGCCACATATGTAAATTCTACTCCTCCCAAAACAGTAAAAAAATAAAGCTGTGAGAGGGTTAAGCCCTGATCTCACTAGACTTTGAGCACACAAACATGTTGAACCCATGAAGAGGAACGACTGTTTGAGGTGCTGATGGACTCCATCTACTCCATCTGTGTTCTGATCATTGCTCTGAATCTGATTAGGACAAAAATGCGATTTTTCTCCACTTTTTGATCAATTTTTTATGAAACTTACTCACATTCAAGTGTTGATTAATAAAAAAGAATACATGAAGCTAGAATAAGAGTTTTTTAAAGTAGATGTTCTGTTCTTTATGTTGTATGTTCAGATATTCATACAACAAACTATTCTAGCGGCCATTAAAGTTTTGTGAAAATGACAGTGTTGGGGAAAGTTACTTTTAAAAGTTATGACAGTATTGTGTTACTCCATTAAAAAGTAAATCAGAATTGTGTTACTTAGTGTGTGTTCACACTCGTCATGTTTGGTTCGATTAAAACGAAGCCATCTGAACCCTGGTGCGCACCAAACAAGCAGACCGAGACCGCTGAAAAGATGGGTCTTGGTCCGCTTCCAAACGAACTCTGGTGCGGTTCGAATGATATATGAACGCAACACGGACCAAAGACATGTAAACGAATCAAAAACAGGAAGATGAGACCCTAAAAAGGACAGAATCCTCACGCATATCGGTTTTTCTCGTCATAGTCGTGAGTTTGCCCATCACAGGCATCAGACGCGCGTCTCGTTTGTGTGTGACGGAGGGATTCCCGCCGCTGTTTTGACTCCTTTACACATTTTATAAGCTCTTCACGAGTTCCCAGCTGGCCGAAATACCATCATACACAGGCTACACACACACAACGAGCGCATTTACCTCAGCACACAGCGTTGTTTTGATGTTCGGTACGTTTCGGCTCAAAATAGGCAATGCGTCATAAAATCTGACCAATCAGGTTGTGAACGTATCCCTATGCCTTTAGGTTCGGTATATTTTGGTTCAGTGATAAAATTGCCAATCTGAACGCTAATCGGACCAGGACTAAATGTTTTTCTTTCTTTCTTTTTTTTTTTTGGGTCCAAACCAAACGAACCGAACTACAAGCGTGAACACACCCTTAGTTACTTTTAATGAAAAGTAATGTTACATTAATACGTTACTTTTGCGTTAACTTTTGTAATTTGTACTTGATATCAATCCACAATCTGACCTGTAACGCTGCCTGAATCATAATCACACCGTGTTCGTTTAGAGGAGAACTGAGCGACTGAGTCTGGTTTCTCCCAAGGGTTTTTTCCTCCATTCTGTCACCTGATGGAGTTTGGGTTCTTGCCGCTGTCGCCTCTGGCTTGCTTAGTCGAGAACACTTAATATTCAACAATATTGCACTGCACTGACACTATTGGATGAGAACTGAACTGAGCTGGACAATGACATCACTGTTTTCTCCAGTTAATAACTTTTTTGCAACTGAAATGAATCAGTAGTGAACTGACTCCAGCTGAATAATGACCAGAGCTGCTTTATAGCGGAACTGAATTCTGTTTGCATCATTGAATCATTATTTTCCTGTTTAAAGCTACTTTGAAGCAGTCTGTATTGTATAAAGCGCTATAGAAATGAAGGTGTCTTGACTGACTTGACTTGGTGAGAAACCCCCAGCTCCACCCCCTTATGATGCGAGAGATGGATACACCTGTGCTTCCTCACTCATCGCTCCTCCGGAAGCTTCCTCGCTCCTCGTTCCTCGCCTTCTCACGCAGAGAACTGAGATGTCCTTCAAGATGGCTGAGTACGACCGGTTTCTATGTCAGGGGCTGGAGGACGTAGGAGCGAGGAAATGAGGAAGCATCGATTTGAGTTTTGAGAAGCACCCTCTTACTTCAGCAATAAAAGCATGCGTAATATTCTGAGTTTGGATTTCATTGTTTTTTTTATTCATCTGTTTTTGTGCAAATGAGATGCTCACATTCAGAACATGAGGACAGGAGAGCTGTGGTTCAACAAATGGGAAAACAAAGTAACTTGTGTTACTTGTTTGAAAAAGTAACTTTTGTTGTAAATTTAAAAGTAATGTGTTACCCCCAACACTGGAAAATGATCAAAAATGCTGGTCCTGGCTGGCAACTCTTTTAATAATAATAAGTTTAATTTATATAGCGCTTTTCCAGAGCTCAAAGCGCTCTACAAACAAAACATGAACACAAGAAAAACACAGTATACAATACAAAGAAACAATACAGTATACATATCAAACATAACAGATAATCATGGTATTGGAATAAAATGCATAATCCGGAGTGAGACAGATAAAATTATCTGACTAGATTGTCTGTGCAACCGAAGCAGTAGAATAAAAATGCAGCAAACAGTCCCTCGTGCAAGCAAACCGCGTCAAACTGCACCTCGAAGTTTGAACGCAACGTCCAAAAAGTGCAAACTCCAGGACCTCAAGCGGCAAACGGGAACACTCGATGATAACTTGATGTTCACCACAGAGCCCTTTTAAAAAAAACACTGGCATGGAAAGAGTTAAAAAAAAAGAGTCCAAGAGTCCAAACAAACAGAACATTCTCATTAACTTTGTTTCAAATAAACTTCAGCCATGCCTTCCTGATAGTTTGATCTCAGAACAATGTCAGACGGTCTTTCTCAACATCTGACCTCACTGCCGTGTCAACTGATGGACAGACGTGAGTTGTTAAGAGTACACCTCCTTGATTTACATATTAAAGGGCGTGTAGAGGAAAATTGTGACATCACGAATGAGGCAATATCAAACCCTAGCGTTCCAGAAGGGTAGAAAACAAACAATTTAAAACAGGAGAGTTATCTTCGAGATATGAAAACCTCTTATATGTGCAAATCTCAAGGACACTTTGATTTTCTCTTTCATGACCCTTAAGTAACTTTTAGTGTATTCTTAAACTTGGACTTCATTATTGTTAGTGTTTTTCACAGAAACATTGAATGTTCAATAATGTCTCAAGCACCACCAGCAGCTCTAGTTAATATGAAGCATTTTCATTCATAAATGTTATGACGCTAGAGTTAAACGTGTCTCTCGATGGATATACTGTTATGTCATCTTCTATCTTTAAGAGTTTGGTAAGAGCGACCTGTCGTGTAAGTACACTAGCATTCATCCTCTTAGAAATATTGCAAAGTTATGGCTTATGATCTCTACGTCTAAAGCTGAATGCGTACATGATTTATTTTTGCATTACTTGGCGGATGTGTTACAGGCTCAATAAATAAGCTTCAGCTTGTTCAGAATGCAGCAAGAGGGTTAGAAGCACATCTCAAATGAATCTCATACAGTATAATGAAGTAAATTGCATCTATTCAAATATTTATTTATTTTTTCATTTCCTGTCTGAATTCATTTGGAGATTACTGTCAGATTTATGTTTGGTCTAGCGAGGTGTTCATCTCATGGCTGATGCTGCTGAACAGTGACTGCTCCTGTTTGCTTGTGCTAACCAGACTGTTTCTGACGATCACTGTCTGCATCGCTTCAGCAAACTCTGACTGACTTCATGAGGATAAACTGCTACCGACCCCACCTGGACAATAGCAGAAAACTTCTATGGCAAAACGCACTAGACAATAGATTATAATGAATTACAGCTTTACCAGCCAACAAATCTACTGATTTACAAAAACAATATGTGACTCTTTATGTTCATGCCATATAGCAAGACAGGAACTGCAAAATAGTAATAATATTGGCTTAAGAACTCAAATCAGATCCTTAGATCCTTCAGTCACTTTGAATAAAAGCACATCCTGAATGCATAAAATGTAATGTAATATACCCTCAGGTTCACACATTGTTTATATTGTATATTTTACAGGAAATTGTGGATAAAGATGGAAACAGCAAGCTGTTATCTTTCATGATCCCGTCCCTGTCCAAACCATCCATATATCATGAGGTAAACAACATTCATAATACACATACAGATCTTTGTTTTCACCTCCTGCTGTACATTTAACCTGTAAACTGAATTAATTTCCTTCCTTACGCAACACAAAAACACCCAAAACATTAGTTCTGCAGAATGAAGATTCACATCATTCCACAAACTTTTGTTAACACACTTTTTTGTAATTAATGTTTTTTTTTACATTTAAGCCAAACATTAAACTCAACCAACCTTGACTTTACATTATTCGCTTCAATAAACAACACCAACACAACACACCACTCAGCACACCTATGAAAAACATCAAAAACACAAACAACATACTCACTCCCATGTTCCCCTCTGCCAAAAGATAAAATAACTTTTTTTTTTTTTTTGATTTTATATTGACTTTAGTTCCAACCACCTTTTTCATTCCTGTTTTCATTCCTCTTTCCTACACTGTTTCAATGTATGCAAGTTCTGAGCATTTTTACCCATTTTGTTATTCTGACCACTAGGGCTGTAGTTGAGAAACACTGTTGTAAAACATGAGCTGCTGTATACATAAGTGAACTAAATTAATAACTAATGATTTTTACAACGAAATGAATCAATACTGAACTTACTTAAGCTGGACAATGACACTATTTTCTTCTAGAGCTGCTTTACAGCCAAAATTATGTTCAAAGCTGCTTTCCGTTTCCTTAGACTGTTTCTCTAAGGCAGTGGTCTCAAACTCAGTTCCTGGAGGGCCACAGCTCTGCACACTTTTGCTCCGACCCTCATCAAACACACCTGATCCAGCTAATCAAGCAGGTGTGAGTTGGAGCTGGTTGGAGCTGAACTTTGCTGGCTAGCGTTTCCCAAAAGCATCGTAAGCCTAAGTTGATCGTAGCTCCATTGGTTTCAATGGAGCTACGATCAACTTAAGCTTACGATGCTTTTGGGAAACGCTGCCCAGAGCTGTGGCCGTCCAGGAACTGAGTTTGAGACCACTGCTCTAAGGCTTGTAAGCTCATCTCATTTAAGAGTTTACCAACAGCTCTGGAGACTGCAGAGGCATTATTTCACCATGTGTTCCTTACCCCGGTCCTGAAGAACCCCTAACAGTACACATTTTAGATATATCCATTGTCCTACATAGTTTCTACTAATGAGCAGATGACATGAATCAGGTATGTTCGACTAGAGAGAGCTCCAGAAACAAGAGAACCACTGGTGTGCATAGTATAATGCTGTTAAATGTGCTAACAGTTAGGATACGTGGTGTACATTTCAGGACATCCTCAGACTTCAGTCATATGATGAAAAGGCGTCATGCCTCAGACTATAAGGCTTCAGCTATTGGACAAAATGGCATCTTACAATTAGGCATCGCTCTCTACCTGTCTCTGCCATTCTGGCTGAACATCTGATGCATATGGCACACTTAACTGGAAACACCTCAGGAGTTTCAAAGTCGTCATCTGGTTGATTGAATTATACAGGATAAGTGTGTGTCACATTCTTTAACGGTCCGCCTGGAAACAAATGCCGTGACGCTAAACCCCCTCGTGGAAGAAGAACGCCGCCATGTTTACAAGCGCTTGCCAGAATCAACTAAACTCTGGAGTATGTGAAGTTCGCAGGTCCATTGTTGAAGTAAACTTGCACAATAATTTATAGATGCACGCCGGTCTGTTATTGTAGGGACATTGACTTTACATTTTCACGGCCCTAAACATGACGCGGAACGAAACAAACTGTGATTGGTTGTGTTACATGTCAGTCAAACGTTCTCTCCAATGAAAGCTGCGATAGAGTCCAGACCTTCTGCCGTCAGTCTGAAGCTCTGGCTACACGAGACCTTTCGTCATGTGACTGAGGTCTGAGGATGTCCTAAAATGTACACTGTAGTAGTGTCCCTAATCTCTGTTTAGTGTCAATGTGTGTGTGTGTGTGTGTGTGTTTAGCCATCTAGTTTGGGTTCCATGGGTTTGACTGAGGGAGCTCTCTGTCAGCATGACCTGATCCGAGTGATCTACAGTGGTCTTCACCCGCAGAGAGAGACCTTCACTGCCCAGAACAGGTCATTGTTGTAATAATAGTGTTTGTTTACAGTTGACATGTCCCGAAAGGAAAGATTTGAAAAATGAACTCAACACCCGCTGCTAATGCATAACTCTGTACAGGTGATCATGTATTTTGGTGTGTGTCTGCAGGTTTGAGGTGTTGTGTTTCCTGATGTTGTGTTATAATTCAGTGGTGGTCTACATGCCCCCCTCATCATACCAGGCCGTCTGCAGAATGAGCTCACGGTGAGATCTCATCTCCGTTCTTTGAACAGATAGCGAGCGATTATATTAGAGGCAGGCCCGCCGTCAGCGCTGAGAACGATTGTACCCGAACATGAATGCAGTTCTGACCTGAGCACACTCCTGTTACAAACGCAGCCCATGTTTGAGTTCGGTTTCGGTTTCAGTCGGAGCCTCAGCCAACCCTACAGCTGGATCTGATTAGTAGGGCTGTCGATAGATTAAAATTTATTAATCGCACCCTTTTTCTTAAATGAAGCATACACCATTTATCTTGTTTAACATGTTCATTTTGTCATCATTTACTATATTCAGGAAAGTAAACCATCAGATTGACTCTCACAAACGTGTATTTTCTGAAAGCTATTTTCAAGGTAAATTTAAGTGTCTTTCCAAAAAAAGGACACTTGGAGACTCCAAAAGGACACCAAATAATCAAGTGCTATAAGGAGTCCATATAATTCATAAATTTATGCACACCGAAGCACCCATAAAAACATTACAGAAAAACACTTCAGTGTGTGTACAGCGCGACACAGAGCTTGTAAAGTAAAGTTGCAATACTGAACAGGACCATGCATCAGTATAACGGACTCACGTGTTTACTGTACGACTCCTGTACGTCACCGCAGTCATCTTTACCTTGATTACAATCCGCATCCATCAACTTTACTAGCGAGACGCTGGTTTGCTTCATCCAGCCGAGAAACGTAGATTGTGCATCATCTGGCCATACAGCGCTGGATGTTTAGACGTTCTGTTCAGTCAGAAACTATCACAGAATATGACAGAGCTCGTGTTTTAAAGCAAAACACACACTGGAATGAATAATTGACTGAAAACTGTCTGCGAGTCTCAGTTCTCTCTGCCATTTCCAATGTAATAAGCCTGGTTTTCTTTACATCAGCGCTGTTTTGGACTGATTGTTTGAATGAATTCACTTAGGATAATTGGACTGAAAACTTGCCGGGAGTTTAATGGCTTAAAATGATCTGATCGCAAACAGAGAAGCAGAATCGGATTAAAGGGTTAAATAGAAGTTTCACCCTACCAGGGTTACAGGTGCTTGCTCGGTGTGATAAACTCCCGACTCCCAAGATCATCTAACTGCATGACGTAAATTACATTAATGACGCAAATTCATGTGCTTTAGTGCGTTATCACATGCATTAACTCTGAATGTAGATGAATGTGGAGCATATACATGAAGCCAGTGGTGTGTGCGGTGTAACTGGTGTCTCGTGTGCGTCAGGCTGTGCGTGTGCGGGTTTCCTCGGCAGCAGATGAAGGCGTGGACGGCTCCCTGCATACGTGTGGTGTTGGACCCAGAGTTCATGGTACAAATGCTTACTGCTGTCTATCATGCCATGTAAGTGTGAACACAGGTAAAGACGTCTCATTCCTTCCAACCTCATTTGAGCGTTGTTGGATCACTCGCGGTTTTTCACACAAGTGAATCATCACACACAACAAAAATCCTGTAGTGATCATGCCAAACTTCAGCAGCTAAAAAATCCAACCATTATGAAATTATGCAGATATGTAGTGGGTGTCTAGATTAAACTCTACTAAATTTAGCCAGAATTGGCCACAAAGTGGCACTATTTTTAGTGAATTCACTTTTTTTTTTTTTACATCTCATGGATTAATTTACTTTTTTATGTGTCACTGTTTTGCTCTGGTGTTTCACTAGTGTATTTGTGTATGACCGTGTGTTTGTGACAGATATAACGGGGAGTGGGAGGCTGGGAGAGAGGCTTTGGATGACATCCTGTACAGAGCTCAGCTGGAGCTGTATTCTGAGCCGCTGCTGGTACGATTCAAGCACATCTGTCTCATTCCTGTCTGTGGATTATTCTCTCTGCTGCCACTGACGCTTCTTCTCCTGCTCTGTGCCTCTGTACCGTGACGTTTAGCTGGGCAATGCCATGAAGAGCTCTCTGCCTGACAGCGCACCAGACGGATCCCAGGGGAAGAAGATCCTGCAGGTGGAGGTGACTCCCACCATCAGCCGAATTTCCCACTGCACCATCACAGCTGCATCCATCCGCAGACTGCGCTGGAAGAGAGAGGGTGAGGTGAACGCGTCGCACACACACCTGACCGTATCTGACATCTGCCTCACAAACACTGGACAGGTCTTCCTGGATCACAGCTACACATTTTTTCTTTGTTTCAGAGGACCTTAAAGTGGTCATATTAAACATATTTTAGCATTTTTTGTCATGAGATCCAAAATGTTCATAATTAAATATATAATTTTCAATCTGTCATAAACGCTTAATTTCAAGGGGCGTTACCTCCTTCAGGAACACAAATAAATGCCCACTGCTGTGATTGGCGAACTTCATCGCACCATATCCTCCTCAGCGTGGCGTTTTGATGCTCGAGATGGTCAGTGCTGTAATGTAGCCGTACATGTTTGAGCCCGAGTCAGGTTAACATCAACCAATGAAACCACAGCGATTTCCTCAGAGGACAAATCACTTGCCACTGCCATAGCTTTCAGTACAAGATATTTAGAAAAACCAGCAGCATGTTGAGAATAATTAAGAAAAGAGTCGTTGTAATCATTCTCATTCAGTCCCTCAAGCATGTCATTAAAGGGGTCATGGACTTTTTTATTATTTTGTAATGTTTCCTGAGGTGCACTTAATGTTAGTATGATTTTTTACATAAAACATTGTCATAATTTAGAAATTAGACATTTTCTCCTCTGATTTGAACGCTCTGTTTTAAGGGGCGTGTCTGCTGTGTAAACGCCCACTGCTGTGATTGGCTGACATCTTTCCATTTGAAATAATTATTACACGTGGAACTCTCTCGAAAACTTTTGCTACGTTTTTACTATTACAGCTGTCGCAATTATCTAATCATGAAAAGAGTTGCTTATAGCGTTATATTTAGATCTACTCCCGTCGCATGAAAGGTCGCAGCGATGAGCATTAGCCGATGACAGACATGAATGCAGTGATCTCGTCGATTTCTGCCAATGCTTTCATCATAACTAACAGTGTAAATAAGAGATTGATTGTGCAGTGAGACAGCGTCATTATAATGTGAGTCCAGGGGCCGTATGCATAAAGCCGCTCAGAGTAAAATTTTAGTCTTAAGCGTGTCAAAATTCTAAGAATGACGTAATTTTACTCTTATTCCTAGACTTGAGAATAAGTGTGATTCATAAAGACTCCTAAGTGTCAAGACTAGGTCTCAGCTCCTGAATTATTTAGGAGAGCTGGAGAAGTCTCCTAACCTAGTTAGGAGTAACAAGATGGCAGCAGAGAAGAGGAGACACAAGCTTTCCAGTGAAGATATGATGTATTGGAGTTGATGAAACATTAATATATAAGATATTAACTTGATTGACAATTCTTTTTGTAACTGACCTAATAAGAAGTGTAATAACTTTAAATAAATGTAATAAATTTAATAAATATTACTTAAGCAAAACAGAAAAAAATGGCTGACCGCACACTGAATCCAAAAAGACTGAAGAGGTCTAGAAAATACAAAATTTATTTTATAAATTGCATGGTCAAATAAAGTGCAAAGTGCAAGTGAATTAAAAACAAAAGAGCATGAGCAGACGTTTCAGCAGATTGCTATCCTCAGTGCTCAATATGCAACAAACAATCACCCTCTTTCTAGAAAGACAAGCAATTCAAAGCCATCAGCTGAATCCAATTATCACAATCATCAATTAACACCAATATCAATCAATTATCACGAGTGTCACTGCAAGAGAGTCTAGAAATTAACAAACATGGCACAAACTGTGTAAAATATACATTCAAAGTAATGAAAATAACAATAATAATAATAATAATGTTGCAGAAAACAATGACAGAAAACGAGAGTTTAAGTTCTTCATTCATGCCATCAGGAAATAAAGATTTAAGATCCAAAAGGCCTCCTTTGCAACAATTTCTTGTCTCTATCTCTGCCTCTTCTATGAGGTAAGATCCTCTCGATGCCCAGGAACTTCATGTCAGACAAAGCCTTCATCCCAATGTGCATACTATCCATCCTAAATAGTATGTGACATTAGTAATATTCAGTACTATTTAGGGCAGATTGGGTGGGTAGTATGCACATTGGGACGCAGGGAAAGAATGTTTAGCAAGATTGAAGTGACGATAAATAGGAGACGTATCATCCCGTCTACGAATTGCACTTGTATGTTCAATCATTCTAGTGCGTAATGCACGTGTGGTTTTACCAACATATAGCAGAGAACATGAACAAATAATGATATAAATCACATACGTACTCTTGCAAGTTATCAGTTGTTTGATCTTGTATGTTTTTTGTGTACGAGGATGTATAAATGATTGACATTTGACATATTTTGTGCAAGAAGTACACCTGTAACATGGAAAATTACCCTGGGCATCAACTAGGGTGGTCGGAGAAGAGACACGAGTGTCTGCATGAACAAGCTTATCCCTCAGACTAGAACTCCTAGAAGAGACAAAGAGTGGTGGATCATTAAATACATTCAGTAACTGAGGATCACTTTGAATGATGTGCCAGTGACTCTTAATAATCCTCCTAATATCATTACTCAATGGGCTGAATGTAGATTTAAAAACACATGAATAACTTTACTTTTATTTGCGATCAAGTTACTTTCTTCCCGTTCCTGTAAACTACGCACTTTCTCAAGTGCAGTATCAAGCCACTTATTGGGATATCCACGTGATTTAAAATCTATATATAGATTTTAAATCCTCCTTCCTAGAGCAGATACGATGAAGTCTTAAAAACTGACTATAGGGTAACCCACGTTTTAAAGGGATTGGATGGGCACTAGTAGCATGAAGGAGACTGTTCTTAGCTGTATCTTTTCTATAAAGAGAAGAGATGATTTGTTTGTCAACAATTGATATACAAGTATCCAAGAAATTGACATTTGTAATTCCAACATTATGTGTGAACTTAATCAAAGGTCTTAAACAATTCATATATAAAACAAATGCTTCAAAATCACTAGCAGAACCTTTGTAAATAACAAAACAGTCATCAATGAATCTCTTAAACAGAATGATATTGTCAAAAAAAGGATTGTTGTTGAAGACATATCTATCCTCCAAAAAGCCCAGATATAAATTGGCATAGTCAGGAGCCATGGTGGCCCCCATGGTAGTGCCCTCAATCTGTAAATAATACCGGTTTTCAAATAAAAAATAATTTTTAGTGAGAACCATTTCAGCCATTTCAATGATAAAGTTAGACGGAAGGCCATCATCTTCAACATGTAAATCAAGAAAATGCCAATAGACCTTCATGATGTGGAATATTGGTATATAACAAAGTCACATCCATAGTTGCCAGTATAACATCCTGCTCAACATTTTGAATAGTTGATAGACATTGGAGGAAATCTGCTGTGTCTCTCAGATAACTAGGAAGGGATGTGACTAACGGTCTCAGAACAAAATCAACAAAATTCGAGAGTGGTTCAGTAAGACTATTGTTACCAGCTACTATAGGCCGTCCTGGTGGATTAACCAAGCTTTTATGTACCTTGGGTAGAATGTAAAAAACTGGCCTGCTTGGAGAACGATTGAGCAAGTATTGCATCTCTTTATCAGAAATCAATAGATGAGCATGTGCTTCCTGAAGGAACATCTCAATCTCCCTCTGAAACTGGGCAGTTGGATCTGATGGCAAGACTTGATAGTAGGAGGCATTTTCTAATTGACGAAGAGCCTCCTGATTATAGAGCTCGAGGCAGGATCACCAATCCACCTCCTTTATCTGCAGGTTTAATTACGGTATCTTTATTTCAGCACAGTTTGTCAAGAGCCTCTTTTTCAGAAAGTGTCAAATTGGACTTTTTGTTCTGAGATGAAGATGACTGCTCAAATAAATTAGTCACATCCAGCCCTGAAGTATCAGCAGAGATTGAGTCAACTAGATCATCCACTGTGAGGGCCTCATCGACACGACAGCCACGACACAGTTCCTCAACAACCGTCCATACCGGCGTGATGAATACGATCCTCAATTGGATGGAACTGGAATAAATACTTTGAATGTTGCGATCCTATTGGACTTACGATGGCAACCTGAATCGTAACAAAGCACTGTTGGCCAGAGGAGAACTGGCCCCCCGACTAAGCCTGGTTTCTCCCAAGGTTTTTTTCTCCATTTAAACACCTATTTGCCACTTGTCTGCCACCTGATGTCACCTGATGGAGTTTGGGTTCCTTGCCGCTGTCGCCTTTTGGCTTGCTTAGTTGGGGACACTTGACATTTGACTTGACATTTGATATTCAACAGTGCTTTGATCTGCCTGCATTGACACTATTCTTTAAGAGCTGCTGTGCAGCCAAATAATGTACCAGTTATCAATGTAAAGCTGCTTTGACACAATCTACATTGTAAAAAGCGCTATATAAATAAAGGTGACTTGACTTGACTTGACTTGACATCCCTTTCCACTATCCTACAATATGTATCAATAGATGAATTAGATTACCATCAGATCCAACTGCCCAGTTTCAGAGGGAGATTGAGATGTTCCTTCAGGAAGCACATGCTCATCTATTGATCTCTGATAAAGAGATGCAATACTTGCTCAATCGTTCTCCAAGCAGGCCAGTTTTTTACATTCTACCCAAGGTACATAAAAGCTTGATTAATGCACCTGGGGTGCGTTTCCCGAACAACGATGTAACTCACTGCTGAACTACCATAGTACGATGCATCGGTGAACAAATCAACTAGCTAGTCACGACTGTTTCCCGAAATCGTATTGTCGCAAACCTGACGTTCAACCATGTTGGTGAATGACATCACGCAGGTGGTGAGAAATAACTTCTTTAAATGAATCCGATTGAGATCGAATTAATGCTAGATTTTTTGCTATAAATTACGGACATGGCATTAGAGGACTAATTCTCATTTTCCTCAGTTATTTTGCTTTATTTCCAGATTAAATCAAATGCTTGTTCTGACGTACTAGAGCACGTACGCACATGCGCACTCTTCAAAAACGGTGCTTTAAATCTCTTGACAAACTAAAATATATAAATGACATTTGTATATATTCGAAATAAAAGATATACATTGTACTTGATGTCAGCTTGCTTATTTTGCTCAAGTTAAGGATTTATTAAGTCCACATGTCATAAAAACAAGAAACTATGCTTCTAAGCACAGCTCGAGAGCTGTCGTTCCAACCACACAAGTTTGCAATGCAGTTTGCGAATGTTCGTTTGAACTATGGTTTCGGGAAACACCAAATCGTTGAACTATGTGAGTAACGACGGAACTTGCGATGTTAGTTGGCTAATGCTGCTTTTGGGAAACGCACCCCAGGACGGCCTATAGTAGCTGGTAACAATAGTCTTACTGAACCACTCTCGAATTTTGTTGATTTTGTTCTGAGACCATTAGTCACATCCCTTCCTAGTTATCTGAGAGACACAGCAGATTTCCTCCAATGTCTATCAACTATTCAAAATGTTGAGCAGGATGTTATACTGGCAACTACGGATGTGACTTTGTTATATACCAATATTCCACATCATGAAGGTCTATTGGCATTTTCTTGATTTACGTGTTGAAGATGATGGCCTTCCGTCTAACTTTATCATTGAAATGGCTGAAATGGTTCTCACTAAAAATTATTTTTTATTTGAAAACCGGTATTATTTGCAGATTGAGGGCACTACCATGGGGGCCACCATGGCTCCTGACTATGCCAATTTATATCCGGGCTTTTTGGAGGATAGATATGTCTTCAATAACAATCCTTTTTTTGACAATATCATTCTGTTTAAGAGATTCATTGATGACTGTTTTGTTATTTACAAAGGTTCTGCTAGTGATTTTGAAGCATTTGTTTTATATATGAATTGTTTAAGACCTTTGATTAAGTTCACACATAATGTTGGAATTACAAATGTCAATTTCTTGGATACTTGTATATCAATTGTTGACAAACAAATCATCTCTTCTCTTTATAGAAAAGATACAGCTAAGAACAGTCTCCTTCATGCTACTAGTGCCCATCCAATCCCTTTAAAACGTGGGTTACCCTATAGTCAGTTTTTAAGACTTCATCGTATCTGCTCTAGGAAGGAGGATTTAAAATCTATATATAGATTTTAAATCACGTGGATATCCCAATAAGTGGTTTGACGCTGCACTTGAGAAAGTGCGTAGTTTACAGGAACGGGAAGAAAGTAACTTGATCGCAAATAAAAGTAAAGTTATTCATGTGTTTTTAAATCTACATTCAGCCCATTGAGTAATGATATTAGGAGGATTATTAAGAGTCACTGGCCCATCATTCAAAGTGATCCTCAGTTACTGAATGTATTTAATGATCCACCACTCTTTGTCTCTTCTAGGAGTTCTAGTCTGAGGGATAAGCTTGTTCATGCAGACACTCGTGTCTCTTCTCCGACCACCCTAGTTGATGCCCAGGGTAATTTTCCATGTTACAGGTGTACTTCTTGCACAAAATATGTCAAATGTCAATCATTTATACATCCTCGTACACAAAAAACATACAAGATCAAACAACTGATAACTTGCAAGAGTACGTATGTGATTTATATCATTATTTGTTCATGTTCTCTGCTATATGTTGGTAAAACCACACGTGCATTACGCACTAGAATGATTGAACATACAAGTACAATTCGTAGACGGGATGATACGTCTCCTATTTATCGTCACTTCAATCTTGCTAAACATTCTTTCCCTGCGTCCCAATGTGCATACTACCCACCCAATCTGCCCTAAATAGTACTGAATATTACTAATGTCACATACTATTTAGGATGGATAGTATGCACATTGGGATGAAGGCTTTGTCTGACATGAAGTTCCTGGGCATCGAGAGGATCTTACCTCATAGAAGAGGCAGAGATAGAGACAAGAAATTGTTGCAAAGGGAGGCCTTTTGGATCTTAAATCTTTATTTCCTGATGGCATGAATGAAGAACTTGAACTTTCTTGTTTTCTGTAATTGTTTTCTGCAACATTATTATTATTATTATTTTCATTACTTTGAATGTATATTTTACACAGTTTGTGCCATGTTTGTTAATTTCTAGACTCTCTTGCAGTGACACTCGTGATAATTGATTGATATTGGTGTTAATTGATGATTGTGATAATTGATTGATATTGGTGTTAATTGATGATTGTGATAATTGATTGATATTGGTGTTAATTGTTGATTGTGATAATTGGATTCAGCTGATGGCTTTGAATTGCTTGTCTTTCTAGAAAGAGGGTGATTGTTTGTTGCATATTGAGCACTGAGGATAGCAATCTGCTGAAACGTCTGCTCATGCTCTTTTGTTTTTAATTCACTTGCACTTTGCACTTTATTGCACCATGCAATTTATAAAATAAATTTTGTATTTTCTAGACCTCTTCAGTCTTTTTGGATTCAGTGTGCGGTCAGCCATTTTTTTTCTGTTTTGCTCAAGTATATTTTTTTTGGTTCTACGCACCTGAAGGAAAAGGAAATTTTTGTCAATTGAGAGCGCAACAATTTTCCTTGATAAATATTACTTAAACAATAACTATTATGTTTAATGCATTTTAATACATTTAAAGGTGCTGTATGCGATTTCTCAAATTCGTTGTTGAACACTGTTGATATTTGAAATCAACCCAAAAGTTTTTTTTTTTTATTTTTTTTAATGACCCTACAATTTTGCTTAAACCATCAAAATATGAGGAAAATATTTTTATTTTTATGTTTATATTATTTAAATGTTTTAAAATATGACATTGACTACAACATAATCAGTTTTTAATATTTCATTGGTCCTCTTGTTTTTGCATGTGTTCATAATTTCTTTGCATGACAGCCTGGCTGAAAATAATTTGAAATAATTTGAAATTTCATTTCATTATCACACATGAAACAATTGACTCCAAGCACAGCTACACAATATGCTTACATCTTTTAACACATTTTTAAAAATATTTGAATTAAGGTTAAAGATGTCAATTTTCATATGGCTGGACATCACATTTGGCCACTACTCTATGGCAGTTCATTGACTTTCCAACTGACCATCAAACCATGCGGCAAAAGCAAGCCATTTTTATGTTGATAGTGGGCTTCCCTGGAGTTGTTGGAGCCGTTGATGAACTCGTGTTCACATCATCGCTCTAACTGTAGATGAGGAGACATATATCAATAGAAAAAGATTCCACACCATCAATACTAATTTGTGATAATTTTACACAATGCAAAGCTATTTTAAAAAATAAATTAAAATATTAAAACGTTTCAGTGTCTTTTTCAATGATTTTTTTTTTATAATAACATTAAATGATTGGTGCTGTGCTGCTGTGACTTCACCCTTGCAGGCTTGCTATTGGCTGATTCAGAGGTTGAGGGCGGCCATTTTGAGTTGACATCATTGTAGTCCTTAGTTCACAACACTTAAGTCAGCACTTAAGAATCAGTCTTATACTTCACTAAAAGTTGCTTTCAGCTTCTTTATAAAAGTCTCCTACTCTTAGAAAAGTCCTACTCTTTACTAAGAATTTTTTGACACTTAAGTCAAAACTTAAGACTATTCTTAAGAGCATTTCTGAGAAGTTTTATACATACAGGCCCTGAACGCAGTCACTGATAAACTCACGCTGTGTGATTGACGGCTCCAGCGATGGCATTACTGTTGGGTCCATATCTTACAGTAAAAGTCTGTTTTCAAAGCCTGCACTGAAACTGCGACTGATTTACCAAAGAATCCACAGTGAAATGTACTGAACAAACAAATAATGCTCTACTGAGACAGTCATAGTTGAAAATAAATAAGCACTTACTAGCATTTGGAAGGTAATGTTATATTTAGTCCAGTTGCTGTCTCTCTCTTCTCTTCTCACTAATGTGCCAGTGGGCGGGGCCAAAGATGCGATGATGTAGATGTTGGCATTGATTTGATTCTTTAGTCGCACTATTATGTCATAAAATGACAAAATCCGAAACAAGTCTTTTTTTGAGCTTGGTTTCAATAAAAGCTGTTTTTGGTCTAATGAGGAAGTTCAGAGGCTAACGAGAAAGTTAGTCTCAGAAATTACGAGAAAGGGTTCTGAAACTTACAGGATATTTTTATAGTACAATGACCTCAATTGATTTCTCAGTTCATGACCCCATTAAAAATAAACTTCAGCTATGTATTCCTTATAGTATGATCTTTTGGAAGGTTACACACAGTTTTTGGAGGTGCAGTTTGTCTTTATCCAGGGACAGAACAGCATCAGATGATCTCACTCGATAGCAGTATTGCTTGTGATTGATTGATGGACAGACATGAGCTGTTAAGAGCACATCTATCACATGATTTACATACACATGGTAAGGGGCGTGTAGAGGAAAATCATGACATCATGAATGGGGCGATTTCAAATACTGGCATTGGAAAACAAAAACTCATATTTTAAACTGTTAGTTAGCTTCAAGGTAATGTTTTAATTGTAGAGTAACCTTTAATATCTACAAATATCAAGGACATTTTAAGTTTCCATTTCATGACCCCTTTAAGTGTGTTTTCATAACCATTTTCCACCTTATTTCCTATCTGCTTTTTTCTACTGTGCTTTGAAGATGTACAGTGCTTTTCAAACTTAAGTACACCCCATGAGAGATTTGTCCTTCTGTATATGTGGGCATATCAATACTGAAACAGGACAGCATTGATGGGTTAAGATAATATAATTTAACAATGATACTGTTAAGTTATTGTATATTTTTGTCTTTTAATCAGTTATCAGCTGCTCATCTTATATTAACTAGGGAAAACATTTGCCCATTCCTACAGAATTCCTTTAACTGTGTGATTTTCTTCACAGCGTTTCAGTTGGACTAAGATATAGACTTTCCAAAACCCTCCATTTCTTTCTGTTGGACCATTTGTTTGTGGATTTGTATGCTTGTTTAGAGCATTAAGATGTTAAAAGGTCCACTTACAGTTGAGTTTCAGCTTTTGTATTGATGGCCTCACATTATCCTCAGGCACTCTTTGGTATAATGTGGATTTCAGAGTTAATGTTATGGTATTGCTACACCATAAAGCAGTGGAAATCGTGTGAGGATTTCAAAAGTTAAGTTAACACTTGCAAAACTAAACTTAGAAAAACTAAATCTTAAAAAAAAGAAAGAAAAATAAATAAGTGACACTAGGCATGTGTGTACCAGGCTAGACTGGTGATTCATGGGGATGGCCCACTGTGGTCAGATTGCCAGTGGTCTGAAACATTCACCATTTGTAGATTATTTTACATGCAGTGCAATGGTAAATTAAATATCTTGGCTTTAAAATGGGCTTTAAATCACGTTCCAGACAACAAGCCTTAAGAACCTGCCTTCTGAGGGGCTCAAGCAGCTCTTTTGATTGTGGCATGATGGTACTATGAACATAAATGCATATGACCAAACCAAACCAGTTTATTGAGTTTTATATATGGTGTGTCACAAATGAACACTGAGACAGGTGTCTGTTAGAATCCTATTGAAACATGCCAGTGCAATTGCATTGGCCGATGGTGTTTGAGCCCGTTTTTTTTTTTTTTTGTGGCACGGATGTCAGCAGTGGAAGTGGGCGCCTAACACCATTGCCTCTGAATCTCACGACTGTGATTGCATTCTTCTTCCTGACGATCCATCTTACCACTGCTCTGTAAACGTTTAACCGGTTCATGATTAACTGATCATTTAGAATTTGTTTGGCCAAATGCAGTTGGTGAAATCAGTGCTCTCTGACCTTCACTGTGCCCAGCACCACAAGGACACCTGATCCCCCTTTTCAGATCAGCACCATGGACACTTTATTTCCCCTTTTTTGGTGTTTTCTTGATATATATATATATTTTTTTTAATGTTTATTGTATTTAAAAGAAACACCTCTTCAAGGCCTGAAGCCACAACCACTGTGCCTGTCTTCACTTCACAACAACTAATGCATTTCACATTTGTCATGTCTGTTGTGTTGTATTGGTGATTAATAACTAATTAATTATGGTTATACTGAAAATTAATTTTAAAAACGGGTAATTCTGTAGACAAACTGTGATATTGGCTTGAAAAAACCTAGTTGGAAAATTTAAAATAGTATAAAATCTTTTTTGTTTGAAGTTTTTACCATTAGGCAGACAAAGTCAGAATAAGTCAGATGGACTTATAAAGAGCATGTTCTTGACATACCTCCACCTGGTTCTCCCACCCAATCCCTTCTCGTTTGACAGAATACTGATCAACTTCACCTGTTCACTCTTACTTCCCTTATCATGGACAGTATTCATACTCACTGTCACCTTACCATCATTGTCTTGTCTCATCCTGAGTTTGTAAGACCTCACTACCTTGTGTGGGTCCTCCTCATCTTCAGTGTGTTACTGTGCTGTTTCTCACCTTAGTCATTGTGATTCTGTGTTTGTCTGCTCTGGTGTTCTACAATAAACATCCTCCAACTTCACCATCATTGTCTTAGTCTTCTGTGACAGAAGACAAGTTCAACACTACAACATGGAACTAACACAGTGACCGGATTGTTTATTGCTACCATCAGGACCTTGGTGCAAGATCTGCTACAAGCGCTACAAACCTCTCCAACCTCACCCGCCAGTGGCACAGAGGGGAGCTCTAATCCACCATCTGTTTTGTCTCAATCAGCCAGTGCTCCTCCACATACTTCCGCGTCCAGTTCCTCTTCGCTACTTCCCATGGGAATCACTTCTAGGTTTGTGTCTTTGCCACTGACTTACTCCAGCTCAGCAAAAGTCTGCAAAGGTCTTTTTTTAATGTTCCATACCCTTGGAATTACTTCCAAGATTTGTTTCTCACTTCAAGGAAGTGTTCACCACAAGTGTGGGAATTTCCTTCAGAACCCTAGCGGCAGTACACTAGATTCCCGTCATCCATTCACGGTGATCATGGACTACAAAAACTTGTAATACTTTCAAGACACCAATCAGTTGGGCCTGTCCTGCCATCTTCTGTCTTCGTCTGCCCCATCCAGTGGACCCTGGATAAGAGAATCACCCAAGCCACCCTTCAGGAGCCTGCTCCGGTGGGATGTCCCCCAAGTCGGGTCTGTGTTCCCACCTCAGAAACGTCCTCTGTTTCTGTCAGGCTGATGCCCAGAGGTCATCTTCACTCAGCTACTAGCCCGGGCACAATGTCTGGCTCTCAGCTCAGTACATCTGACTACAGCTCTCATCTAAAAAGTTTACATTTCACTGGGCCCTTCCTCATCACCCACCAAATGAACTCAGTCCCCCGAGTATAAGATTCATCCTGTATTCAATTTCTCACTCTTCAAACCATCTCACCCATCTCATACTTCCTCCACAGAACCAGGTGGTGGTTGTGAACCCCTTCCTCCTTTGCTGATTGATGGAGATCCCGCCTATGCTGTCAAGTACATTCTAGATGCTCAGTACAGAGGAGGTCATCTCGAGTATCTGTGTGATTGGGAAGGGTGTGGACCAGAGGAAAGATGGGTGACTCGAAACAATATCCTGGATCGGCCTTACTTACCACCTTCCACGTGGCTCATCTAATCCACCAAGAGGCCGGCCACAGCGTTGAGTGTCTTGGACCTTTGGAGCGGTCCATGGCGGGGGTACTGCCATGCCTCCCCCTGGTTCTCCCACCCCAATCCCTTCTCATTTGCCATAAAACTGATCACCTTTACCTGTTCACTATTACCTCCCTTGTCATGGACAATATTTATACTCACTCTTACCTTAACACCATTGTCTTGTCTCGTCATGAGTTTGTAAGAAATCTTGTGTGGTGCCTCCTAATCTTCTTCAGCAGTGTGTTTCTTGTGATCAAAGGGACTGTGTTAGTATTCATCCATTTTCCTGCAAGTTACTGTGCTGTTTCTCACCTTGGTCATTGCCGTTTGTCTGCTTCCGTGTTCATGAATAAACATCCTCTAATTACAACATCATTATCTTAGCTCTAGCATATATATTGATGATAGACAGACAGACAGACAGACTGATAGATTGATGATAATAATTTTGTTTAGATAGCAGATCAGTATATTGTTTTTCTCAAGCCAACATAAAAAATGCAAAAACATCTAATCTAAACTTCCATCATCTCTCCAGACTACATGTGAAAAATCTTGTTCTTGTGTCTGTTCTTTTTCTGTCTTTGTGTTCTCGTGTGGTTCACAGCTCACTGTGGGAATATGTTGCACTCTGATCATGTTGTTTCCTGTGTTCCTGTTGGGCACAGACACTAAGAAGCACATTTCCCCCTGTTCTGTTACATCCCAGATTGTTTTGACTTCTCAAGTGATGCAGAATTCAGCCTCACCATCTGCCACAGCCGACACGCCCCCCAGGATCCAGCAGCCAATCATGAGCCAGGAGGGAGGGGCTCTCTCACAGTCACACATGAGGGTAGGCGGGGGATGGAGTGAGATCATGGAGGCGGGCTTTCCCCCTTTAGACTCACCCAATAGGCTCACTTCCTTTAGGGCACCTCAGCTTTCCTGGAATGTACCTCCCCAAAAATCCTCAGTCATGCCAAGCCCCAGTAGGACATACATGAGTGGAGCATCAGGCCGTGGCATGGGGCCGTGAAGGCTGTCATTTATTGACATGTCTCTTGCAAACACTAAGTGCAATTAAAACATTGATATAAATGTTGATGTATACATTGTCGAAAAGCTTCTTACAAAAATGGCTTCTATTGACTTGCATCACTGAATCTAAATTTCCATAATTTGCTGAAAGCGAAAGTGTATTACAGTCGTAACTTCGGCTCATCTCATATACACTTGTGAAATAGTTTCTCAGTCACAACTTCAATGCAGACATGAAATTGTCTTGCATTCACATAGTGTTCATACATGTACTGATTCAACAAGCTGTTGAGATGTTGTCACATACTCTCTCATTCTCTGTTAGTACATTATGTGAGAGTCAGTTTCATAGATTGATGAGAGATTATTTCTAGAGGTCTAAATCTTCACTGGCCTCAATTCAAAGGGTAATGATTCGATTTCAGAATGATTCTCAGTGCAGCTTGTCCCCCAGTTTTGTTTTTTCACACACTAGGGGTTAGTGTTGTCATGATACATTCAAATCTCATTCAGACTAGAGAGTGAGAAGCATCTGGGGTTCTTTCTCATAAAAATGGCAAAGCTAAATGACACGTGTTATGGGTGAATGAGATGATTGAAGTTTATTGAAACTAAATGTTCAAAATTTGGAAAAAAATCTGTTTGACACAGATATTGGCAATATTTGTCTTGATAGTACTTTGTAAAAAAAAATATGCCATTTAAAAAATATATATTTATTTAAACATTCTTCCCTATGTTAGTATTATCTTAATATTTATTGCAATTAAGTGCAGAAATCTGTGCAGTTTATTAAAAATTTGAATCAATGTACAGCTCTAGTTTATATCAGTGTCTTAATTTCACTTAGTGTTTTTTAAGAGACTTTTCAACAATTAAGGCTCAAACATCCTCTCTTATTCTGCTTTGCATTCAGCTGCATGGACACCAGTTTCATCCCTGAGCTTGTCATTCATCTTGTCCGTTTTCACTGACTAAGCATGCTCAATGTGTCTGATTATCTTATGTCTTTATCTGACTATGGTGGACTCTTCAACCAACCAGGGCGACGGTGTCCTGTCCAAGAAGACGCTGTCACTGCCTCAACACTAGATTCTTTAGTGCTTCCCTTCCTGAGCTGCGCAGCATCAACACACCACTCCCACATTACTCTTTGCAGTAATAAGGTTTATTAGCGGCCGGCCGTGTCAGACACAGCAGAGCGGATCGACACACATTCATACCTTGGTGATCATGTTCAAAAATAAGTTACACAAGGTTTCTACAGTTTGGTTATACTCAACTCATTCAAAAATTCCCACCACATCTGTCAACTGTCTAACAGAAACACATTTAGATTATGGGTCAAAATTGGCATTGGTTAGTTACTAGTATGTAACTATTAGGAACTGGAACATGATTTTAGTAAACTAGAAGAATAGTCGCTTTTCCACTGTCGGGCCAAAAGTGAGCGTGTTAGTGCGTGCCAGGGCCAGTCGAGCTTCCACTATCACTTCCAGGGCTTGATCGGGCCTCGTCGGGGGCCGACGGCCAGGGTTTTTTGGCCCACCGAATACCTTGGTCCAAAGCGGGCCAACTGGGGCTTATTGAGTGGTCAAGAACAGAGGCGGAGTTTACCTGAGTCAGGAGACGGTCAACACCGCTGCTCAGTTCCCTTGTTATTATATCAGGCTACCAGCTAACTTCAACATTTAAGACATTTTAAACAATTTTCAGTTTAAAACTCACTTTCAGACACCAGCAAGTGTTTGAAATAACTTCCCTGTGATCCGACGGGATTCTGATCTGATATGGGGCAGAAATATACTTATATGTGATGCTAAAGTCTA
This sequence comes from Mylopharyngodon piceus, assembly GCA_039654765.1. Classification (NCBI taxonomy): domain Eukaryota; kingdom Metazoa; phylum Chordata; class Actinopteri; order Cypriniformes; family Xenocyprididae; genus Mylopharyngodon; species Mylopharyngodon piceus. The sequence continues at coordinate 3,055,959 of CM077445.1, forward strand.
CTTATGCTAATCACTGCGATAATAAATACACACGTTTATGGAAAACACCAGAAACTGCTTGAGGAACATAGACAACTCATATATGATTATAATCGTGTATTTATTTGGTTTAATGTTTTATCCCTGTGTCTTTGTTGATACCGGACTAAAGCATCCGCATATCTGTCACACTCAGACACTCCAGTAACCATAGACTGTAAAAAAAATATGGACGTAGTGTCCGTGACGTCACCTGTAGGTTTCTGAAGAGCATTTTTGAAGCCCAAAAGCGGCCGTTGCCATCTTGGCAAAGCGTCACTCACGGATAACTGAAAATGGGCAAAGAGGCGGGACATGGGTGGAGCTGAGGTGCCTGGTTGCTGAAACCACGCCCGCCTAGCTCGACATGACCAAGTTAGCTCTGGCAAAGGATCTTTCTGTCTTAAATACTATCTAAAATATTAATAAAGATAGCAAGTTATAACATTAGAAAAGTTCTAAGGGTTTATTGTCAATCTACGGTGTCTGTTTTACGAAATAGATGCTCCAGCAACAGTAATATTGTAATTTTTGTCGGGTGTGCAAATGACAAGCTGCAAAATCAAAACAGGACTTCATACCTTTGTAATGAAATAGCGATCGTGAGATGAATCCAATCCATCGCACTTGGGTAAAATGTCCATGAGCGTCCATTGAAAAACAAACAACAGCCCTTTTTGTTCACAAAAGCGTTAAATCCATGAAATATTGATATATTGTCCATTGTTTGCATCACATTTCTTCTGAATGATCTGCTCTCCATCATCGTTCTTCAAGAATTTATGCAATCTGAGCAGTGTTTATGTTGTAAAACTGTATGATCGTATATATCTCACAAACAAATGAGCCCGCGTCCAAAGTATAATTTTTCAAAATAGTGTCGCAGTTTTAGTTATAATATCCAAACAGTGCTGTCAGAGTTTGTGGTGTCTTGAGAGGCATATTCTCCAGCCATTGTCATTGTAGTAAATCTGACGGACAAAACTTTTAACGTTAGCCACTGCCAGTGCCAAGACGATCCAACAACGTGTGTTCTGTTTATCTTCCGCATGTGTGCACATGTATACAGACGCACATCTGCCTCGAGCATTAACCGCACAGCAAGCCATATTATTTGATAATTGTATGAAATAATCTCGAAAAAAAGCACGAACACGGTAGAGATGCCAAATTCAGCGGCTGGAATTAGCTGAGGTAACATGACGGCTTACAGACAGCAGCGGCAATCTACCTGTCACTCAAGTGACCACACCCTTAATTATGCAGAACTTTAAGGCTTAATATAATTTAAACGGATGAGTTATAAAAAAATTCACCCCCTTCAGAGTTGTCATGAAGGGCAAAATTAGCAGTATAGACCAAAACCACTTTTTGTACCAGGCTGTTTCTGCTGTAAAGTTGGGTATTTTAACATGGGGCTCACTGAGGTTCTGCTCTCTTTTGAAGCCTGTCCCTAGCGGCCAGTCGATGAATTGCAGTTTATGTCACTTCCGTATTAGCTTCAAGAGAAACTGGGGGAGGTTGCCGCTTGTGGTTAACTCGTATAACTCATAACTCCTGTTTTCCTCTCATGAGCTCCCTCTGTTGCTCTGGCTGAAAGGATGACAGTATAGAGAAACAGAGAGATCGCTCAAACCTCCTCAGATCACAATCATCGCATAATTTAGAGGAAAATTAATAGAAATGCTCAGAAATGTGATGTAAACATATAATATGTTATCAATATTTTTCTAAATGTGTAAGCCTTTGGACTTAAAAGCCTTAATGGGGTTGTTTTGTACATTCTTGTGATCGTAAATAAATGGAAGCAGGTGCAACTGAATAGGCATGCGTTCTCTTTTTATGTGAAATGGTAAAAACCAGTTAGATTCAGCATGATTGATGTGCACTTCTGACACAAATTAATAAATTACTGTTACTGTAACCTTTTTTTTATTGTAAAACATTGTTCAAATATTGATGTTGGTGTCCTAAGTCTTAAAAGTGTAGGTAACACACAGTTTCTGCCAATCTCATGTTAATCTTGACTACATATAGAGTAGTATTGCATCCCTCATATCTCTGAAAAGTCTTTAGTTTTATCATATTTATAAAAGATAGATACGCTGTACCGACTCTTTCCGAAAAAAGCCGAGATCCTTGAGGCGTGTCTGCCGTCAGTGCCGTGGGCGGAGCTAAAGAGTTACAAGCGCACGCAACTTTTGCGTAGAGATCGTCTGCTAGCTGCGACATCATTATAAATACAAAGGGAACAAAAGCATTTGTGTTATTTACATTATATACACTTGTGCGCCGATTGCCAACAAAACACAGACATCTGATGCTGCTTTACTCACCACCCGCATTCTGCAAATCTAGCGCCGAACTGGGACTTGTTTACAAAGTATTCATCACCGAAATCCCGGGAACAAACAAACATACGTGCACAACTCCGTTGCTGCCCCGGAAAAACAAACTTCATCCTCTGTTCCCTTAACGCTGGGTTCTTTGGGAAGCTGAAAAAGGTAATCTTTCCCTCACAACCAAAAACACACTCCTTTGGTGACATTGTTGAAAAATCTCTCGTCTTCCGTATCCCGAACGAAGCGCGTGCTCTTGCTCTGGCTCTGGGTCGTGTGTGCGCACGCTTATCAGGGAGAAGTGCCTATATAAGAAATTCCGCTCTTTATGAAGTGATACAGGGTCATACTCGAAAAAAACTCTCCGAAATGTATCCGAAACCGGAAGTAGTGTATTTGTCACAGAAATACTCCGTCATACGCCCAACTCGTGTTTTGAAACTTTGGCCATGTTTAGCATGAGAATGCAGCTCTTTAACAGTGTAAATAAGTCAGAATGCATGAAATAGCATTACACCCCCCCCCCCTTTAAGTGAAGACCAAACGTTCGCTTCTATCATGCTCATTTTGCGCTGGTGAAATGGTGAGGTTGTGTGATGTTGTTCTGTGGAGGCGTGGAAATGCAACTTGATTTTGGCCTCAGTGCTTGAGGTCCGAGGCATGTTGTTAGCCCTGGCTCGCACTGGCCCGACAGTGGAAAAGCGGCTAATGATATTCTGACCCACAGGCAATTCAAATCAAAGGCGTTCAGTCAGTCTACTAAAGAAATCATCTGTCACAATAACTTTGAAAAACGGTAGTAGGGAGTACTCGGTTTTGGCACCTCAAAAAGTTCCCTTCAGTGTAACGGCCATAATTTCTCTTTGCATCCCACCTGTAGTCAGACTGAGGCTGTCAGACATGTGTCTCTCCAGCCGGGTGTCTTTCCCTGGGTCACAGTACGATCGTGTAAAGACTGCGTCCTCAAACATCACAGCAAAATGTATCGCCTGTACGATATTTGGCCTCGGCACCTTCAAGCATTGTCCTCAAACACGCTTCTACCAGCGCCACAGTTCAGATAATGAATACCCGACACAAGCATCATGTGTCGAGTGTTCTGTGATCAGGACGTGTTTGAGCTCCTGAGAGTGATCAGGGAGCATGTTTGCAGGTGTATTCACATGCGCACGTCCCCCGACCCTCCAGACGTTTCAACAACTCTTCAACAAAGTCATGAATAGATGTGAAAGTTCAATGTGTTTATCAATCTGAGTCAGTTTATTGATAATAGCGAACCCTAAAGTGCACAATATCGAACATTCTAGTCAGTGATTTAATGTCTCTGTGATCGAAGCCAATGAAATCACACAGATCTGATCATATATTTAAGCACGTCATAGTTTGCTTGGATACGAATTGTCAGATTATTCACCATGCAGACCAGATCTCATAACTTCGTGTGGAGAATCCTGCTCTTCTGTGACTTCCTCTGCAGCATCATTTACTTCCTGTCTGCAGTGTTGAATGGAGTGGAATGGTTTTTATGACATATTTTGAAGGAGACAGATCAAGACAAGAAATATGATCTCTTGTGAGTGTGATTTGAGATGTCATCTTCATTCTTTTGTCCTCATCATTTCTCTGTCTGTCAGATCCAGATCAGTTTAGCAGAGAGGAAGAGTCCTTCGCCCTGAACGATCCAGATGAGGGCTTCTCGTCCGGAGCGTCCAATAGTAGCCAGCCCAGCGGTTTCCGTGGGAACACAGTGCCAGGTGTGGCCGGCCAAGGGAGCAGCTGTAAGAAGAGCCGCATGTCCACAGAGAAACACTCGGACAGTCGGAGGAGAGCCCATCCGTGTCCAGCCACAGTGAGCAGCAGCACCTCCTGCACGACTCTCGACCGCAGGCCAGCCGTGTCTGACGTGGGCTCGACGGCGGCTCGGGCTGCAGAACTGAGCTCTGGTGCTGAAGCTCGCAGATACTCCAAGCTCAGCCTGCAGGAGCAACATCTGCCAGAGACAGAGCTGCTTTCACCCAAACAGTCCCGATCGCCCAGTTTCAACATGCAGATCATTTCACAGGTGTAGAACTGGCCGCCTCCAGTTTGACCGTCACTTCTTAAAAGAATAATTTACCCTAAAAATGGGAATTGTTACTATTTACTCAGTCTCTCTTCATTCCATACCTGTGTTGTTTTCTTTTTTTTCCATGAAACATAAAAGGAATGTGGCTGGCCATTCATGTCACATGGCTCAACATGATTCATGTGAAAACATGACCTGGGAAAAGGGGGGAATTCTGTATCAAAAATGGCTTGCATTTGGGGCTGTTTCTCACATAAAGGTACAAAACATAGTGCACCCGTCACATACAATACTTCCATGGTGCTTTTTGGAAGGGAAAGAAAGTCATACAGGATTGGAATGACACGAGTAAATTATATTTTTCATTGTTGGCTGAACTAATGGTGCATTCCATTTGTCCTCGGAAGTGGGAAAGTCCTAGTTTCAGGTAGGAACTTTTAACTGGAACGCCCTCTCAAGTCAGAGTTGTGACTGGGAAACTTGGGGGAAGCACAACAACTCCGACTTGAGAATCCAAGATGGCTGCTCAGCACATCAACTGTAGTCAAACAGTAGTAATATATTGTTTTTATCACTTCTGTTAGTCTCTGTGGCCATGATACTTGGCCATTATCTGTGCAATATTCCACTTTAATGTGTTTGTATTCCAAAAGAGCAAGTGCAACAAAGGTTTGCCTGGACGCGTCCATCTTATTTTTCTGAACTGTGTACTGGAACATGGTCAGCTCAGGTGTGGTGTCATTCCCAGCTCCGACATCCCTCTCCCGAGGTAAACGGAACGCAGCGTAATCCCTTAAAACCCAAAGCACTGAACAGACAGATTCGAGCGCTCCAGACGGGAACGTGAAGTGTGGATTCTGAGATGACAATCAGCAATAAATTATCCATAATCATCCAAAAGATCTGAATGTGTTACTGTAGTGTCTCACGTGTTCCTCTTATTTGGGTAGTTGTTTTTATGTCAGTGTTTTGAAATACTTTCCATAGAATTCCATTCCAAAAAATGTTTATGATACAAATCTGTATTTTATTTTTACTATTCCTTGCAAACTTGATTTATTTATTAGTTCATGTATTTAAGCATAGATGGCCTACAGATTCTGATCTTTCATGGTTGTTCTCAAGAGTATTTTGACTTAAATCAGGGAACGGTCAACATATTATGAGATTTCTTGTTTAACTGTGTGTAAATACTGTACTGTCTGATAATTCAGTCAGAAGACAACATAATGTGTATGTGGGCGGTTGGTGGTGTATTTTGAAGACATTTTATCCAAAACCATTTCTGAGAAGTTTCAGTGCGGTTCATAATCTAGAAGTCCGTGGATGCGCATTTATCTGCTGTCAGCATCACAATCACATCACTGTCTTCATGGAGATGGTCTGCAGGTCAGGCTGTTCTGGGACTAAACTCGAGAAATGTGTTTCCCAAGTGAAATCAGACATGATCTTTGTTTCTACAGATGGCCACACAGGCCTGTAATATGATTAAAGATCAGGGGAGCGTCAGTGTCACAAAGAGAGAAGAACCTCTAGCAAAACACAGATGTAACCAACAAAACCTGTCGTGTGCTGCTGTGTGTTGTCATGTGAATTATATCTGCTGTATCTGTCTGCCGACTCTCTCTCTGGTCATAATGTGACATTACAGTGTGTGTGTGTGTGTGTGTGTGAGGTCTGTCTATGTGCTTGAGTGTTGCAGCATAAATGTGGATCTGTATCATGTATTCATCTGAGATTTTCCAGCGTCACAGCTCGAGGTCCACTGCATTCATGATGGTGAGAGAGGTTTTCTCTGGATTTGCTTTGTTTCAGCTTTTACACACACAGCTGTAATGTGTGTTAATGTCGGCATGGCATTAAACTTGTGTATCATTTCGTTGTCTCCGGTGTGTATGGTGGTGGTTGTAATCAAACTCCCAACACTGAGTTCCCACTTCACATACCAACGCTAAAAAAGAACATGTGAGATTAAACTGTGAATAAAGTGGTCAGTCATGTGTCAGCGTTAACTGTGTGAGGAGCGTCTTTGTGTTTAAATGATCTTGAAGTCCAGTGCCTTGTAAAAATACTCATATCCTAGACTTGTGCTTTGACATTATTGCATATGATTTTGCATATTATTGCAGTAATTTGAGAATTGCTGTAACCAAAAACAACACCTTTATTGGTTCTTCTCCACCAGGCAATTGCACAAGGAGTGCTAACAGTACAAAGTTTAACATTGTCCAGAATAGTTCACGCTAGAACAAGGAGAGCTTAAGAAATAGTGAGAGCAGAGAAGAAGAATTAGTTTTTCCAGCAGGCCTCAGTTCAGGTGCTCATGGAAGATCATTCCACCAGTCAGTGAACAGAACTGTTCTCGAGAGTGATTTTGTGCCTCTCACGAGCCGTTGCTCACTTACCGACCGCAGGCTTCTGGAGGGATGTAGACTCGTAAGAGAGAGCGGAGGTCAGAGGGTGCAGAGCCTGTGGCTCTTCTGATGGCCAGTACCAACAGGATAATGCATCACGCCACACTGCCAGAACTCAGGAGTGGTTCGAGGAACACGGTGGCAAATTTCTGTTAATGCTTTGGCCTGACATGAACCCAATCGAACATTTGTGGTTCGAGTTGGAAACGTGGGTTCGCACTACATCACCACCACCCCGCAGTGTACGGGAACTGGAGTTTTTAGCTTAGTGAATATGAAGGAAGCGCTTATTTCACGCTATAGTTCATTAAGAATTTGAAGATGTATTTTTTGCTGCATTAGGTAAGGCAATGGCTATTTATTATTCAAACCGGCTGTCATGCCAGATCACATACAGTATGCCTGCCTGTTCAAATTTTAGTGGTTTGTGAACATAACCACTTTAATAACCAGAGCGTTTATGCTGGGATGTGTAGGTTGCTGATAGGCGACACGTAACTATTTCATGACATTCTATTTCAATGTGTTTTTATGGAGGAATCGCATCTAGCCTTACACTAGAGTTGGTTCACCCTCCGCCTATAAGAGCAGACCCTCTGCTTTTAAACACACATGAAAAAGTATTATTCTAGATTCATGCATTTTTATCAACATTTGAATGTAGGTAAGTTTCATAAAAAGAGAGGAGAAAATCGCATTTTATTCAAAGACTACAAAGTGTGTTAGCAATGCTTTTATTGCTTGATTCTGCTTCTTCGCCTGTGTTTTGATCAGGAGATTCTGAACTCTTTCAGAAGATGTGTAATAGCGCCCCCTACTGTATAACAGTGAAAACACGGAAAGCTGGAAAATTCTGTCAATGATGAGAAGAGTTAAATATATGGCTGGTCAAAGCTTGAGTGAATACAGCTGTACATCTTTATAATTAGCAAACCAAAAGCCTACAGCACACAAACGGCTCAAATCGAAACTACTGCAGGATAGTTCGGCACTTTAAAGCCCTGGGTATACTTCGTTTTTTTACTCGTACGCACACAGTCGAACACAGCCTTGCGAAGCATACTTCATTCGACTTGTACACAGGTGTTCTGTTTTTATTTGACTACCTTGTGAATCCCAGGGCATGGTTGCCACCTTGTGGATAAGTTAATTACTGCAAAAACAATTAAATGCACATGTGCTAGTACAAGTATGCACAGTTACAAAAATCAGAACACAGAGATACATTTAAAAATATCCTTAGTCCTCCAAGGTTTATAATGGTTGTGAATGGGGGGGCCGCATTTTGAAGCCCAAAAAAATGCATCCATCCATAATAAAAGTAATCTGCACAACTCCAGGGGGTTAATAAAGGCCTTCTGAAGTGAAGCGATGCGTTTTTGTTAGAAAAATATCAATATTTAAAACTAAATTCAAATAACTAGCTTCCGGCGGATGACGTATGCATACTGCACAACTCGACTTGCACCAAATGAATAACCTGTGACGCGACGTATGCTGCAGGATGTAGGAGTATTGTAAGACGCCTCTCACTGTTCAAACAAAGAGCTGTGCAACAAACTCAAGCTCCTCTTCTCTTATATCGAAATCCTCCAACATTTCTCTTTAAAAATTCTTGTTTTAGACTTGTGACCAATGTTTTGTTTTGCTCTCTCCTCTGCGCTTCTGCGTTCGCCATTGCATCATGCGTCAGGTCAGAGGTCACTCTTCCACCGCAAATCGATGCGTACGTCGTATGGATTACTTTTTTTATGGATGGATGCATTATTTTTTTACTTCAAAATGCGACCCCCCCCCCATTCACTGCTATTATAAACCATTAGGTGAACTATCCCTTTAATGTAATCCACCGTCTTCACATGCAGAAAAACATCAACTGAACATATGACATTTATGAAATCTCCGTCATCATTGATGGAGTGATACAGACATACAGAATCTGAACAAGAACAAGGCAACTGTATCTGATAGAGTCCATTTTAATGTGACACTGGGTGGAGATGAGTGTGAGAACAGCCATACTGACGTTTACTCTCTTTACATGCAGCTGCTTTTGAAGCTAACAAAGAAAGACATCAAGAGACAAAACATGAATTAAGATTCTATAAGAATCATAAAGAATCTGCATGTTTAAATACAGAAATGAAAATATGGCTGAAATGCCATAAAACTCCTAAAGGTTTTACATTTACACAGTGCAGCTGTCACAACATTACAATAAGATGACAAATGTTTGAACAGAGAAAGACAAACAAAACGGAGTCATCTGTTTGCCTCTGTCGTTTGTTTCTGGTCTTAAGCGCAGAGCTCCAGCGTCCCATCATGCAGCTCTTCAGTGTGCTTTCTGTTTGTCTTGCACACGTCATCGGTCTGTACGTCAGTGATCGCGCCGTGTCGACTGAAGTCCTCCTCTGTGGAGTTAAAGCCGGAGTCTCCGCTGCCGTGTCGGCTGGGTGCGCTCGTGTCCTGATCCTCAGAGTTTAAGCTCTGGGCGTCCATGACTGCGTCCATCTCAGCGCTGATCATGTCCAGGTGTTCACAGACAGAACCGGGAGAGTCAGGAGGGAGCAGCTGCGGCTTCTCCGAGTCAGACAACCACAGCTGGAGACACAGAGAGAGAAGTCAATCTTATTTGTTTTGTTCAAGAGCAAGGCTCCGTTCACAGCTGGTATTAATGGGATAGTTCACCCAGCAGTGATCATGTGGTCATCATTCACTCAGTCCCTCTTGATTCATAACTGCCTTTGCTCAGGAAGAGTCTCCTCAGCCTTCTAAACAGGACCTGAACATCTAAGCACCGCCTCAGACAATCCTACATAATATTCCAGTCTGTTTAGAGCAGGGGTGTCCAAACTACGGCCCGGGGATGAATTTTAAGTGGCCCGCAGCTTGTCTATTAAAATATATTATGTGTGGCCCGCCATGCATAATTTACAAATCGTGCAGTTTCACAATATCAACACAAGGCGGCAGTACTAGATTTTAGGCAAGGGAAACATTATGTGTTTACTTGCTGAGCGTCTCGATCACACGACCACTAAACAGCCAGTGAGAAGTTCGGCGTAGAGGTCTCAGGTACAAGCTGCAAATCTCTGTGATTTAATTCAGTTTAAAGCCAGTTGAAACAGCGCTGACTGAATCAACAACACTAACGTGCAAATCAGGAGAAATATGGAGCCGATCCAGTTAGAATATTTTTCAACCAACATTTGGTAACACTAACTGTAACCGTGGTATATTGTCAGAAATGTAGGTTAATATCTTATTTTATTTCATTTTTAATGTAGACTTGTATTAAATGCCAATAAGACCACATTACAGACTATTTTTGTCATAAACTTGCAGTTTTGTGCTTTCGTATTTATATTAAATGTGTTTATAGACTAAATACCTTAAAGCCATTCTAGATATAGAAACAATATTTTTACTTTTCACCATGTAGTGAGGTGCCATGTGTGGTTTTACCTGCGGTCAACTATTTAGAGTACTTTTAATTTAAATAAGAAGAGTGTTCTAACTCAGTAATAATATTTAAATTTCACCCTTTAAAAACGAGGTTAAGTTTTATAGATATTGTTTGTGTATTAAATTTGCATCTGTGTCCTATCTCAAACTACTCTACTGTCAGCTCAAGCTTTTGTCAAATCTGTTATGTTTTCAAGAAACAAAACATGTAGGCCTAATATAATTTATATATATATATATATTATATATATATATAAAAAATATAATAGAAAAGGAACCGGCCCCCAGATGTGTCCACGACATCGAATCTGGCCCCCTTTTAAAAAAGTTTGGACACCCCTGGTTTAGAGTATACTGTGGTCAACAGTATCAAATGCAGCACTAAGATCTAGTAATACCAACACTGAAGTGTTGCCAGTATCAGTATTTAACCGAATATCATTTAATATCTTGATCAGTTCTGTCTCTGTGCTGTGATGTGTTTGGAAACACATCTTTTGAGTGTAGAAATTTGCTCAACTGACTGAAAACAACCTTGTCTATTACCTTGCCTATGAAAGGGAGGTTCGTGATAGTCTATAATTGTTCAAAACTGACTTATCCAGACTGCTCTTCTTTAGGAGGGGCCTGAAAAATCCAGTTAAGGAACTTGGGAAAATGCCAGACAGAACTGAGGCATTATCTCGAGCAGGTCAGATTCCAGACAAAATAAGGTCTGTCTAGCAGTGCCAAGTCCCATATTGTAAGTGTTTAGACACTCATTGTAGATGTTATAATGGATTTCTAGCTTTGTTTTCAGCTTTCCTGCAATTACTTTTCATGCATTGCACCGCTGTTGTGTTTCTCCACGGGGACTTACACTTGCTATTAGTTCTGATCTTAACAGGTGCAATTTTATCAATCATTGTACTGATTTTAGAGTTAAAGTTGTCAAAGAGAACAGTGGTGTCATGGAAATAGCACTCACGAAGAGAATGTTATTCTCGTTTATGTACTGCTTTTTGACTGGAAAATCTGGTGATCGGAAATGCTGACATGTCAAAGAAAATGCAGAAGTGATCAGCGCTACATCCTTTATAACTTTGTGGCACAATATTAAGTGGCCTTTTGTTTTTTCAAGGAAAGCTTGTTAGCTTTAGTTATTTTAATGGTGTTAACCATTTTAAATCACAGGTCAGGAAATTAACAAGATTTGCACAAATAGTGTAGATAAAGATAAATGGAATAGCATTGAAAAATGTCTCCCAGTTCGTTTGTGAGAGCAAATATACATGATAGGGTTCAAATCTGGACTCTGACAGGCCAAACCTGAGCCTGATGGACCTGTTCTCAAGACTTCTGGTTGTCTTCGCAGTTTGAGCAGGAGCAAAATAACATCCGATCATTCCTCTTTAGATGACAACTTTTCAGGTCATTCTGTAATATTCTCCTGAACTCCACAGCATTAATGAGTGTAAGAAGCTCACAACCCCAGCAGCTGAACGGCTCTTCACACAACCACACTCTTCCTCCACCCTTCACTGTGCTAGAGATGATTTTAATTTAAATAATTGAACAACCTGAAATTAATGTTTCTTGGATGTTTGAATGTCCTTCACCAGCTTCATGTACTGGGAACATCTGCCCATTCTTCCTCACAGAACAGTTCAGTCCAATTAAAAGATTTACTGGTGTATATTATTTACATATATAATTTTTATATATAATTTTGTGATTTTTTTTAAATGCATTTTGATTATATTTATACTGTATATTTGTAATATATACACTAGCATTAAAAAGTTTGATGTGAATAAGATTTTTTAAGTCTCTTTTGTTCATCAAGACTGCATTTTTGATCCAAAATACAGTAAAAACAGTAATATTGTGAAATATTATTCCAATGTAAAACAGCTGTTTTCTATGTGAATATATAGTAAAGTGTAATTTATTCCTGTGATCAAAGCTGAATTTTTTAGCATCATTACTCCAGTCTTCAGTGTCACATGATCCTTCAGAAATCATTCTAATATGATGATTTGCTGCTCAAGAAACATTTATGCTTATGATACAATGTTGAAAACGGTTTCATATTTTTATGGTAACCAGTATACATTTTATTTTTCAGGATTCTTTCATGAATAGAAAGAACAGCATTTATTTGAAACAGAAATATTCTGTAACATTATAAGAGCCTTTACTGTCACTTTTGATCGATTGAATGTGTCCTTCAGATATCTCTGGTTTCTGCAGCGACGTCAGGTGAAACTGGAAGTGGTTATGTGAACACCTGCTAGACCGGAAACCCGACATATACAACTGCAGCGTGAGCGGTGATAGACTGCTCTCGTCAACCAGAATCCATCCTGCTTTGAAGAGCTTGAGCATTTAACCTGTTAGCTGTCACCCCCACTTTTTTTTTTTAGACATGAAAATTCACTGTCCAAAATGGTTGTAATTCAAGAAACCTTTGGAATATAGAGATAAAGCTGGTCTTGTTTTAAAGATGAAATTTGGCAGATTATTGTAGAAGTGAAATAACTTATGTAAGTGAAACAAAAAAAGTTATAGAAGTTCAAGTTTATGAAAATGTAAAATGTAAAAATATAATATTTTATATTTTATATAAAATATATATTTTACAAAACACGTTTTACTCTAAAACTGCAAGGAAATCAAAGCCAAAAATCTGAACAAGTTGTGTTCCAAATTTCAGGTTGATATCTCAAAAAATGTGCTTTCAGTAAGATTTTGTTTGGGCGCAGTACCACAGTTTTTCACTAGATGACAACCAAGCTCCATTACTGACCATAATAAACATAAAAACAACATGTATGTGGGTTATAGATTGCCGCCACAATCATAAATGTATTTTTTTTTTCCTATTAAAAACATTTTCAGACCTTTTTTCTCAAAAAATTGAATGGATGTTATTTTTTGAACTCTTGGCATGAAAACAAACATGTTTCAATCAATCTTTAATGATTTTTCATGTTCATCGCTATTTAAAAATAAAGGTCTGAACATGCCTTGTGAGTATGAAAATATGCTTGTTGCAAATTGATAAATTACTGCTCCTGTGTAATTTATTTTGAAAATCACCAAATCACCAAATATGAAAACTAGAGATTCTAAGCTTTCAAATGATATATAGTTTGTGAAGATTAGTTTAGGTTTAGTATAGGATATTACTGTTTTAAATATGTAATGGCTGTGGGCCCACCGGTGGGCCAGTGACAGTTAACAGGTTAAAGCAGCAGAAGACAAAACTGCAGTGCTTATAATAAACAATGTGATCGTCCGTCTGTGTGGATGCTAATATAGTTATCGTTATAGTTATCGTTATCATTCTTGGTGTGAACGGGCCTTTAACCAGGTGTGAGAGCTGAGCAAGTTTCTAATGGTTTCTCTTAGGGGTCTGAAATCATTACTACTAATTCAGAAGTTCAGATGTTTTGTCATCCTGTTTTCATTTAGAAGGTTGTAACATGAAAAAACAAATTTCAATTTCCAGGCGGTAATGTTACACAACTCATTCGCCGGTGAAGAAAGCACAACAGTGGCTCTTCAGTCGGCAGAGGCCTTCGTATTCTCAGGACTTTCTATAACTACGCTGTTGGAAGCCAGAGATGGCTTTCCTCAGGACATACGAGTATGAAACACCACAGTCTGTTCTAATGTTGACTGGATCAGGGTGTATATTTTGCTTGTTTTGTATTGTCATGTATACTGTGCACAATGCTCTGTTTATGTGTGTATTGTATAAGTAAGTTGTGTTTACTGGTGGATATTACTCTGCTATTATACTGCATTGTTGCAGTGATCTATGCACACATGCTTTTCATTCCTTTTTATCTTCATTTCTCTTTTAAATCTAACTAATCTAATCTTAGGGTCAGTTAGAAAGATTTTATCCATATGACTAAAATTGTAATTTCAGCTATTGTAACTACTGTCCATTGTAAAAGCTGGTATGAGATTTTGTCCTCTATGAGACAGATCAGATGGGTCCTGTAGACTGAGCACCTGCCACGACTCTAAATCTGCTGAAAATATCTGCATATCAAGAAGCATATTTATGATTCACATGATTCTGACTGCTCAGTCACATCGAATAATTCCCACTAAACGGGTTACCCAACACCTGTGAAGAGACACCGCCGACCACTGCCATGATCTGATTCACCAGATCTGAATCAACATACACCACTGCCAAATTATCTATAGATTGTAATAGTTATGATCACAACTTGTAATAATTGCTTTAATGAGCTCTTTGTTTCTGCCTAAAATGAATACGATATCAGCTAACAACATGATTTGTGTTATCTTCGAACTGTACATTTATAGCGTTTCATCAAATCTACTTATCCACATATTCTATGATGTCTGATAACAGAATGGAGTAGATCAAGGGCCTCTTAAATACCCCATCATCAAATGAAGCGCATGAGTGGTGTTGACACCGGAAAAGCAATGATGGATTTTTTTAAAGGATTACTTCCAGTTTTTGCTGTTATATTCAGTTCATTTTAGGTACTCGGATGGAATCAATCTCAGATTTTTCTCTATTATTGTGCAGGGATTGCAGAGACATGTCTCCTATAGATGACCCATATAGATGGCTCCTATATATCCCATGAAGATGGTCCCTATAGACGGCCCCTATATATAGGGGCCATCTATAGTCGCTTTTGTCATATCAAGTTAGAACAGGTAACTGTTGTAAAAATGCACTTAATTTATATTTTCAACAGAAAGGCTTCTCTGTAAACACAGTCTTTTGTCTAAATTTCTGGAGAAACCCGATAAATGTATTCTGACAAACAGTTCATCTCTGCATAACTACACTGAACAAAATGATAAACGCAACACTTTTGTTTTTGCCCCCATTTTTCATGAGCTGAACTCAAAGATCTAAGACTTTTTCTATGTACACAAAAGGCCTATTTCTCTCAAATATTGTTCACAAATCGGTCTAAATCTGTGTTAGTGAGCACTTCTCCTTTGCCGAGATAATTCAGCCACCTCACAGGTGTGGCATATCAAGATGCTGATTAGATAGCATGATTATTGCACAGGTGTGCCTTAGGCTGGCCACAATAAAAGGTCACTCTAAAATGTGCAGTTTTATCACACGGCACAATGCCACAGATGTCGCAAGTTTTGAGGGAGCGTGCAATTGGCATACTGACTGCAGGAATGTCCACCAGAGCCGTTGCCCGTGAACTGAATGTTCATTTCTCTATCATAAGCCGTCTCCAAAGGCGTTTCAGAGAATTTGGCAGAATT
The DNA here is from genome assembly GCA_039654765.1 of Mylopharyngodon piceus. Classification (NCBI taxonomy): domain Eukaryota; kingdom Metazoa; phylum Chordata; class Actinopteri; order Cypriniformes; family Xenocyprididae; genus Mylopharyngodon; species Mylopharyngodon piceus. The sequence continues at coordinate 3,071,531 of CM077445.1, forward strand.
TAGATCTTTGAGTTAAGCTCATGAAAAATGGGGGCAAAAACAAAAGTGTTGCGTTTATAATTTTGTTCAGTGTACGAACTGACACATCTTTAATCAAATGTCACTGAAACCTTATGATATCAGACTGTTTTAAAGCATGTAAGAAAGTATAAATGTTTTGTACCTCCTGAATGTGAGCCGGGAGTTGAACGTTTGGGTAGAAGATGCTCTTTAAGGACTTCAACACCTTGTAAAAGCAAAACCACACCAGCAGCACCAGCAGGAAACACAGCACCAGCGACAACAGGAAGTACAGAAATATCTGCCAGTACGGAGTCTGTCCTGAAATCACACACAGCATTCAATCTGTATGTCACACATTCATTTATCTGGCTGGACTAGCCATGACATCTGAAGCATAGATTCTGCCTTATGTGACATGATCCATAAATGATAGGTTACAAATGTCATAAACGTTGCTGAATAACCATATAAATTACTTGGCTTAAGAGAATTACTTTCATTAAATGAATCATGTTTCCCAGAATGGTAGCCTTTACTAGGTAAAGTGGCAGATGCTTCAGGTTAAGGGGCAGTGAGGGGTAAGTTGTGTCAGTAGAGCACCATATTTAGTTTTTATTTCTATGGCTTTGTGTTTCAGAAACACCCAACACTTGAGTGTAGGTTGTTCATTAACCTATTATTGAAGCATGAGGATAATAATACACACAGTGAAACATCACTCATAAATGACACATAAAATCTTATCAGACATATAAAGTTATTAACAACCATATATGACTCTTCTTACTGATTTCACTGGAAAGTAGACTGAACTCAGTGTGTGTGTGTGTGTGTGTGTGTGTGTGTGAGATGGAGCTGCTGACCTTCAGTGCATGTGCAGTGTGTATCACTGAAGACGCTTGTCTTGTTGTAGAAGTCACAGCAGCTCTGAACTCTCACGCAGTACCATGTTGATCCGTCCAGCTCAGGCAGCGTCACCACATTATTCTTCGTCTTTAAGACTTTAGCCTTCTGCAGTCACAAGAGAGGGAATGTTTTATTTGTAGCACAAACGCTTCACTCAGCCGTACATTTAATACATTCATGTTGCACTTGAAAAGTACTAGTCACAGTCTTAAAATAAGTTATGCAATACCTATGCATCAGGTATTCTGAAGTAATGAAATATACTTTCAAAAGCACTTATTATTTTAGATTCAACACATTTATAAATCAACATAGATTGATCAACAATCGACAAATCAACAATCAGCCAAGATTAATACTGTGAAGACTGTTGTTCATGATACTGAATGGATTAATTGAGATTATAAAATGTTGTATTGTGGCACTTCATTGAACTGCTTCCATATAATAAATCACTTGTATTACTTGTTTGTGAGCTGCTTTACATGAACATGTCAGGTCAATAAAATAAATAAATAATGTAAACATTTCTGCTACAAACACCAACATTTGATCTCATCTCTACTCTAAGTAACAGACCGAGTTCCTGCCGACAGACAGCAGAAACATGAAGACTCACGAATGCTATTCTTTAGTCAGATGAGGAAACACTGTTCTGATGACCAGGGGCAAGATCATTGTTACTGTTCATACTATTCAATTACTACTCAATCATGACAGAGCCGCCTTCAAGTACACTGTTGAAATTAAACCTGTTGTAGCTCACAAACAACCTCAGACTTGTGTGAAAATTCCCCTGTGTGTCCAGCTGTAAGCCTAGAATTACTAGAGAGAGTCTGAATACTCCATTTACTGTCTATACTTACTGAAAACAGTAAAAATTAAAAATAATAACGATTTATTATTATTATTATTATTAGTGGAGTAATGGTCCAAAACTCCAGTGACATCCAGTAAATATGCTTCTATTAAACAAACATGCAAATTAGAATTTCTTTAAGGTGAAGTATATAGTTTATGGGACACTAGTGGCACCAAGTGGAATTACACAAATAAAGCATATTTTCCGAACATCCCTTTTTCATGTCACGCCTCCTCTAGTCTCAGCCTCAGACGTCACGCCCATGGACCGTTTTCAAAGTCGTCATCTGGTTGGTTGAATTCTACAGGATGTCCGGTAGACGTGTGTGTCGTGTTCTTTAACGGTCCGCCTGAAAACAAATGCTGTGACGCCAAACCCCCTTGTGGAAGAACGCCATTGTTTACAACTGTGACAATGAGCACTTACCAGGATCAACTAAACACTGGATTTTCAAAAGTATGCGTAAGTTCGCAGCTCCATTGTTGCAGTAAGCGTGCACAACATTCTTGAATGAATAATTTATTAGATGCACGCTGGTCGGTTATTGTAGAGACGTCAACTTTACATTTTCATGCCCCTAAACATGACGCAGAACAAAAGTAGCCTACTCCAGAAGTCATGCCCCAAATTCTCCATCTGCTACAATAGACACACCCCAAACTCTCACCCTGCTATAGCAACCATGCCCCAAACTCTGTCTGCTCCAGTAACCACACACAAAATTCTGTCTGCTACAATAGCCACGCCCAAACTCAGCCTGCTACAGTAGCCACGCCCCAAACTCTGTCTGCTACAGTAGCCACACCCCAACCTCTCTGTCTGCTACAGTAGCCACACCCCAAACTCTAACCTACACCTAGCATTTCCTCTGATTCTTGGACTGGACTTCCTGAGACAAACTGGGGTACAGCTGAACGTCACTGTGATGAGCTATGAGCTGAAGGTCAGAGACCAAGTTAGAGTCTATCCTTTTCTCCAGCAACCACAGTGGAAGTAGCCATGTATTCAGAAGTGGGGGACCAGTTACCTCTTTGTTCATGGCTGTGCCAATGGAGAAGGGTGGAGAGTTGGAGACACTGGCATCAGCAACTAGTATAAAAAAACCTCAAGACATCCACAAGAAATCCAACCCCTCTTAAATAAATGGACAACTGTCTGTTTTGGAACTCTAGGGAGAACCAATCAAGCCACCCATCAGATCGTAACAACGTATGACATATCCATGCGGTCGAAAGCCTACAGAATTTCTCCCTAAAAGAAAGAGGTAATGGAAAGGTAGATTGATAGGATGATGCAAGAAGGTATTTCCCCTTGGGGATTTCAGGTTTTATTATTTCCAAAGACAGACGGCAGTCTAAGGTTCTGCGTGGAAATACTGGAGTCATTAAAAGGTGCCTGTTATTTCAGTACCCTTGACTTAAAATCTAGATACTGGCAGGTTTAAAAATGTAAGAAAACAGGAGGGAAAAAACAGCCTTTATAACCCTCTTTGGATTGTTTAATTTCTTGACCATGCCCTTCGGGGCTGAAAAATGCTGGGGCCCTGTTCCAGAGGTTGATGGAGAGAGTGTTGGGTAAGCTAAGAGGAAATGTGTGCTTCGTCTACATAGATGACATAATTGTCTACTCCCCAAGCCAAAAACAACACTTGAAAGATCTCGAAGCTGTCTTTCAGAAACTGAAGGAGGCTAATATTACCTTAAATCTCAAGAAATGCCACTTCATGAAAGCAAAGCTGAAGTTTTTGGGACATGTTGTGTCCAAGGAGGGACTAAAGGTCGACTCAGACAAGATCACTGCCATCAGTAAGTACCCAACCCCGCAAAACCTGTTGGAACTTCAGAGATTCCTGGGGTTGGTTGGGTGGTACCACCAAGGGGTGGAGTGGACATGGAACAAAGAAACCCAGTTAAGCTTTGAGTCTCAAACATGCTCTTCAACATGCCCCTACATTAGTTCAACCTGATCTGTCACAAACCTTCCAGGTCCAGATAGATGCTAGCTCAGTTGGCCTGGGAGCGGTTCTAACTCAGAACATCGGTAGAGAAGAAAAGGTGATCGCATATGCCTTGAGGGGACTGAGGGGAGCAGAGGTGAATTATTCAACCTCACAAAAAGAGTGCCTTGCAGTGGTATGGGCTGTCGAAAAGTGGAGGACTGGAAGGAGTACCCTTTGTGGTGTGTACGGATCATGCTGCTTTGACCTGGGCCTTTAATTCCCCCAGGACTACCTCTCGGCTGGCGAGATGGACCTTAAGGCTCCAGTGGTTTCAATTCCAGGTACAGTACCAGAATAAAAGGATGAATGTAGTGCCTGATGCCTTGTCAAAAGCTCAACATTGCCTTGGTCCTCAACAATACTCCTTAGTGATGTATGTTGACGAGAAATCCTCCCATTGAAATTTGGATATTCCATCAACCATGGCAGAAATATTAAAAGCCCAGAGTAAGGAGGTTGAGGTGAATGAGTTAAAGGGGAGGCTCGGAATCATGGATGATGTCAACCGCATTAGATGGGAAGTCCAGCAAGGGGTGTTGTACAGAGTGTCACCCTGTGCTGCATGCACAAAGTACCAGCTTGTAGTGCCCAAGAGTCTAACCACAACCATTATCAGTTACTTCCACAACAGTCCACTGGGACTACTGAAGACCCTTCTGAAAATCCTAGAAGTCGCCTGCTGGCCTGAGGTGCGCAAAGACATATGGAAGTATGTGAAGGAATGCACGGTCTGCCAGAAATACAAACCCAGTTCCAGTTCCTCCAGTCCACGAAAGTAGAGGAGCCTGGGTACATGTTAGGGGTGGACCTTATGGGGCCCCATCCCAAAAGTAAAAAGGGAAATGTGTATCTTCTGGTAGTAGTCAATTATTTCACCAAATGGGTAGAGCTCTTTCCCATCAGAGATAGCAAGACTCACTGCATCTGTAAGATTTTGCAAGAGGAAGTGTTTACAAGGTGGGGAGTTCCAAAATTCCTACTCAGAACAGACCGCGAACCCCAGTTTCTAAGCCAGCTGATGGAGGATCTGTGTAAGAGATGGGGAATAACAAGGAAGCTCAACACCAGCTACCGCCCTCAAACAAATCTCTCAGAGCGAGTCAACAGAACAATCAAGACCATGATTGCATCCTTTGTAGGTGAAAGCCATCATGACTGGGACAGGTGGCTGGCTGAATTTCGTGCTATTAACACCGCTCCCAATGAACTAGCACTGGGCAGGGAGTTGCTAGAACAACTTGTTGCTCATCCTCCAAATCCAGGACAATCAGGATATTCCCTTGTAGAACAATAACAACAACAACAACAACTTCCACAGGATGTTCTAAAGGCAATGAGGAAAGCACATACCAAACAGGCCAGGTATTATAATGCCCGATGGAAATTTGTGCGGTTCCAACAGGGAGACCTTGTATGGTTCGGTGCTCATCCTGTGTCGAAAGCCGATGATTTATTTTTTATTGAGACTAGCCCCTAAATGGGAGGGCCCTGTGAAGATAAAGACAAAGTTGGGGCCGGTGAATTATCTTGTTGAATGGGGTGGGGAAAAGGTGGACAATGTAAATGTTGTGAACCTTAAACAATATTTTAGGCAGTGGGGGACTCGGTGACATTGCCACAGTAAAGCATACATGATGCTTACTAAGGATAAAGATTAAAAAAAAAAAAAAAAAAAAAAAAAAATTATATATATATATATATGCCATTCCTAAATGTTTATTGTTTATCTTTTTATCTGCATGTATGATTTTAAGCATTTGCATATGCATTTTGTTTGAGGGGGAATTAGGGGGACTTTTGTTGGCCAGGGGGAAGAGCAGCCTTTTGAACAGGTATGTGTGTGTGGTGGCATGCTTTTGCTACCATAACTCCAGAGCAATGATCCAAAATGATCTCTGAAAATAGAGACATGGTGTATTAGACTTTTGAGCTGTTTTATTGGTGCACTCTCTAGTCTGGGATACACATTTTTTCAGACTTTTTTTTCTCAGCTGGAGGATAACCTGTGTTTTTGTGGGGCCTTGGACCATGAGATTATACTTTTTCCTTTTTTTGGGGACATTTGATTTTTTTTTTTCATCTGGATTTTCAGTTTGTTGCCTACCACTAAAGCAGAAAAAGGACTGAGTCATCAGACTGATGAGTATTATCTATTTAATTACTTTTTATTTCTATGGACTAAGGGACTGGTGTGTTACGGCCAATAAGCCTATTCACTAACTCTCATTATTTGGCCTATTTTGTTGGAGTTTATCAAAGGGTCAACAGTTTGTGTTTTGTATGGTATTACGTTATAGCAAATGAGTAAAAGGGAGCAATACAACCAAACTCTCCCTGTGATAATGACTTGACCCTTTCGTAAAGTAGTAGTAGCCCCAAACAGCCACGCTCCCAACTAATGCTATAGGTTGACAGATCTGAGCGGACCACTCTTAATGTTTAGATGTGTGAGTCTGGGAGGTTTAATGTTTACACTTTTGGGGAAGATAAACCCATGAATGTCATACTAATAGTAGTCTTACTATAATAAACTGGGTTAAGAGAATGTATTTTACCATAAAAATCGTACATAGTTCAGTAGATAAATGAAACATTTCTTAGAAGTTATCTATTTCTTATTCATTTTACATTTTTCAAAATCCCAAAACGAACACGTTGGATTTGCCGTGTTTGGATGCCGATGTAGGTTCCCCAAGCCATGAGCATCAATAGTAATGCGACGTATGACATCATTGATAGTGTGTTTGTGTTTGGCGCTGCCGCGCTAATGTTGCTGGGAAAGAGGAGACATATACAGTGACATAAGACCTGGCTCTGTGGTGGCTCTCTAGCCCATGGAAAGGCAAACCGGTTCTTAGAAGGCTCGCCAGTTGAACCAATTCCAAACCAGCAAAAGCACCCGGTTCGTGCTGGTGGAAAAGGGGTATTAGAGGCTTGAAAAAAGAACATCCTAAGTGTCGCCACATATTCAGACTTTTGAACCCCAGTGTTTGTGGAAATGGTTCTAAAGTACTTTAAGAGGGAAGAATCTGGTTAGAGATTAGAAACCAAAATCTTTCTAAAGGATGTGGTCATCATGATATTAAAAGCACTTCTGTATTCCTTCAGTGTCAGAAATGATGCTGACATTAGAGATTCTACTAGTCCACACTAGATGCCGCATTCAGACACTATCTAGGCCAGGGGTTCTCAACTCAAACACACCTGAACCAGCTAATCAATGTCTTTATGACTACTAGAATGTCACAGGCAGAAGGATTTGATCAGGGTTGGACCTAAACACTACAGGAAAGTGGCCCTCGAGGGCCAGAGTTGAGAACTGCTGATGGAAATCTGAGCAGGTCATTCACGCACAGATACCTTATAGTCTTCAAGCTGCTTCCAGTACTGGATGAGGTAATGCATGTCGGGAGCCAGCGTTTTCATGGACTCGTTGGTGCTGCTCAGAGGGTCAGCGATGACGATCTCTAGATCTCCTTTAACAGAGGTCAGCTTCACACTGGACGGAGGACCTAAATCAGCTGCAGAGGAGAAGGAAAGAGCTGTGGTCATACTGCAGAATCAAGAGCCAATGCCAGGAAAAGACAGACCAGTTCATCACCATCTTTATCAGGGCAGAAGCTGATGTTGGTCCAGCTGGAGAACCGCTGTGCTGTGTTGGCTCGCACACGCAGATAATATATGCCCCAGTAATTCAGTCCAGCATCAGTGAAATCACAGTGACGCTCTGAAACATCAGCACACACCGTCCTCCATTTCTGCTTATGAGCCGCCTTACGGGATTGAAACGCCCTGTTGGAGGAAAGGATGCATTAATAGTATGTGGCTGGATGACATCTGTTCCCATGAATTTGGCTGTATGTGTCAGTCTGAAGAGGACCAGCGTCATGTTTTGTGTGTCTGTAGGCCACTATTCTTTACAAAGCTGCTGTGGAACAATATTTATTATAAAAAGAGCAATGCAAATGAATCTAACTGAACAGAACTTTGGGCGATGAAAACGAAAAATGAAGCCTATGAGCTTCAACGAAGTCTAAGCAGAATTCAGCACATTTCTCACCCAGTTCTTGCTATTGTAATGCCAAAATGATATACTACAAAAATAACGCTGTATTACATGATCTTATGGGTAAAAGCACATGCAAAAGATAGAGTGGTTCTTACGAGAGATACTGTGCAGTGAAGGTAAGCGTCCCGTTCATGGCCGTCTGCTGGTCATCAGCCCAGTCCCAATGCAGAACATACTGTGTGTTGAGAGTCTGAAGAGAGAGATTCTGAGGACGGCTCAAATCTCCAAGAGCTGTGACTGACACACACACACACACACACACACACACACACGTTTAATTAGGGAAGCATACAGGTTTTCACATGTACTTTTACAGTGTACTGAAGTCTGGAGAGCTTAGGGGTATTTTGTGTCCTTTCCCAGGATCTTTCATATAAACCTGAATATATCTGGATCCTTAATAAAGTTACTGTATAGGAGAGATTGCAAAAGAGTTCAGGAATGCTATAGCTGGGCGAAATTATTTAAACAGAATGATTGGGGTAAATACTACTTATTTTGTCTTCTGGGAAACATGTAAATATCTTTTGTAGCTTGTGGGGGACTCTGTGACATTGCCACAGTAAAGCCTGCATGATGCTTACTAAGGATAAAGATTAAAAAAAAAAAGTATATGTGCCATTCCTAAATGTTTATTGTTTATCTTTTTATCTGCATGTATTTGCATATGCATTTTGTTTGAGGGGGAATTAGGGGGACTTTTGTTGGCCAGGTTAAAAAAAGTCACAGATCATCCAGTTAACAACAAACAGTGTTAAGAAAAGCTACGCGTGAACCTTTGAAAAAGGTCAGGTTTATAAATCCAGCTATTATTTGGTCTTGTGGACTTTATGTAAATATCTGTTATGTGAAATATCTGATACAGGGCTGGATTAAATAGAAAGACAACGCGCAATTGTTATAATCCCTTCTAAAATTATTAAGATTTAGCAGATTCTGCCAGGTGTATGTAAACTTATGAGCACAACTCTATGCATTTCTCTGCGGTGAAGTGTGCATCGTAGATTCTTATGGCCATTTCTAGGCGCCTAGATGAAATTACCATTTGAAATACTGCAAGCTTTGGCCAGCCATAACCTATGAACAAGACTTCAATTGAACAGTTACAGGCGAGCAGGAGGTTAAGAAACAAAACAATTCACAAAGGAAAGAGAACAAGCTGAATGGACAGAGGTAACTAGAATGTGCAGATATATTTTTCTATAATGACCCACTTTCAGTTGGCATCTCAGGCATAATTTGAAGTCTTTGTGGCTTCATTCTTTTTTATTATAGTGAATTTAACCTGCAACAACTTCAGTGTTTTGGGTCGATCCGTCTCAAGCGCTCCAATGGTGTTTGCATGATCATTTCTTTGTATTAGCATTGCAAAACCAGCAGTGTTTACTTTCACCTGGTTTAACAGCAGCAGCCATCTTGTTTCATGGTGTGGTTAAACATAAACCTCGGTATCTCAGCTCAGGACGATCCTAAAGGCCCTTGAACAGAAACCCGTATCTAGATCTGCATTTCAAGCATGTCCTGTAATGTTTTTATTGTACATTCAAGTTAGTTACACTTAATGTTGACACATTTTTCAGGTTAAATACATGAACATTACTTACACTATCAAGAAAACTTTGACCAATACAAGTCTGTATTTTCACATGAACAATGTATTTAATGTTCTGTTTATTAAAACAAAGTATATTTCTCATCAAATTGGTGTGTTTGAAACTTTTTTTTTTTACATGTATTTTAAAATAATAACTATAAGAAGGCAGTATAAATGTCATATTTGTGTATGTGTATTTAACTGATATTCAGCTGTTCTTTTAAAGGGGACCTATTATGCAAAATTCACTTTTGCATGGTGTTTGGACATAAATGTGTGTTGTGTGTGTACACAACCACCCTATAATGATAAAAATCCAACCACTCCTTTTTTTTAATCTCCATAAATCATAAGCAGTGTCTCAGAACAAGCCGTTTCCAGATCCCTGTTTATGAAGCACCACCCGAAAAGGTCTTTATATATTTGTTTACTGTTAGTTGTAACGAGTGTTTCTGTGTACTTCACTGTGTATGTTGATGATAATGCAAGGGAGAGAGAGAGAGTTTATGGATAATATTTTAATGCACACTTGCACTGTGTTTTATTAAGCTCTTACAGTGATTTTCTAGAGTGAAAACAGACGCTTCATATTTTGTGACAAGTACAATAAACATCAAAACTCATCGGTAAACAGGCTTGTACTAATATAGTGGATAAAAACAAGAAGACAATATCAGTTATAACCGTAATTAAACTAAACTATACCTTTTCTATCTCCACGCAGCATATATTTGCAGTTTCTGACATTATAATGCGTCCTGACTGACGCCTGTCACCGGAGAATCAGCTCTTGAAGCTCCGCCCTCTTAGGCCGAACGCAGCAGCTCATTTGCATTTAAAGGGCACACACTGAAACGGCGCGTTTTTGCTCAACCCCAAAAAGTGGCAATTTTAACATGCTATAAAAAAATGATCTGTGGGGTATAATCTGAGCTAAAACTTCACATACACACTCTGGGGACTTACTTTACATCTTGTAAAATGGGGCATAATAGGTCCCCTTTAATAGTCAACTTATTTTTCAGCTCATCAGTCACTCAGAAACGCATGGAAATCTACCTTTAACTCTTTCCCTGCCAGTGTTAAGTCCCCCTGTAGTCAATAATCTTATCCTTTAAAACTCATCTTTGATCACCAAAATGACATATTTAAGCGTTTTTTCCTGTGAAAAAAATTCTTCATGCCTTAAAATAGCTTGAATGTAACTCTACACTCTTGCTTAATTTAGTATATGTGGATCTATAAATATGCAAATTAGCCCCGCCTCCACTCACTCGCACCAGCTCAGAGATCCACTCGGTCAACTTACTGAGGTAAACGCTGCACAATGGTATCACTCTTTACAACATCGGACACATGACGTAATTAATATGATTAGCCTTTTGCTTGACTACATTATCACACAGCTAATAATGTGTTGCTAATGTTACACACACCATGTTTCCGTTCTTCATGTTAGAGTCAGACAGCTGCCTTCTGAAAATCAGTAGAAACGCTTTGAACAGCTCAGAACGTCAGTGGAGAAAGGCATATAGTTCCTCATAATATCATAATATACATCATACACCCACTAGGCCTACACTGCTAAATCTACACTATTTTTCATATCAACAGAAAATATACCAGGATAACCTGGCTTCTCTTGAGACTGGCTTCAGAGCGGCCATAGTTAATGATATGCTAAAGCTCCGAATGAATGGATTTGTTCATGGTTTGTCATGGTAAAAACACTGACATATAAACAACATTAAACACTTGATTTTCACCACAGGGGTTCTTTTAAGAAAGTTTCCAGCCAGCGCCAGCATTTCTGATCATTTTCACAAAACTTTCATGGCCCCCAGAATATTTTGTTGTATCAATATCTAAACATACAATATACTGTATTAAAAGAAAAATCTTTTTTATCAACACTTGAATGTGGGTAAGTTTCATTAAAAAAGCAACATTCTGAACAAAAGGCTGCGAAAATGGAATACAATGAGCATAAGCAATGCTTCTATCGCTTGTTTCTGCTTCTTCTTCATCTGTGTTTTGATCAGGAGATTCTGTACTCTTTCAGAAGGTGTAATAGCGCCCCCTACCGTATAACAGTGAAAACATGGATTGACGGAAAATTCCATCAATGGCAGGGAAAGAGTTAATTTGACAGCGGTGATATCAAGAGGGCGAGTTTTTACTTTTAATTCTTCCCATTAACACCGTTATTTATCATTCAGACCGATTTGCAGATGCAGAACGCGCTTGAAAGCACGAGGCGGGGTTTATCATGAACAGCCAATCATGGCGCAATGCAGGCACTGCCTCCTCTCATGTCATGCATGCACTTTTTAATGGCATATTTCATACAACGGATTAATTTCTCATCCAGTTTTTTGAAGAGGCTCTGCCTCCCTTGCCTCCTCAGATGAAACAGATGTACATCTAGAAACATTCTACATGTTCTTGTTTCTCAGGCTGCGTCTCAATCAGCTCTCGAGCTCATGAATCAGTGTATGGTGTTCATGAACTCGGGCACTGTAAGGCCAGTAAAGGACGCTGGTTCACTACACATTAAGACTGATGACTGTCTTTCCGGCGACGTGACAACGTCCTCATTGTACAACATCACTACTGGCATTTATGAACAACAGCAGAGCTGATATCTTTCCGACATTACTTTTAATTTAAAGTACATTATGATACATACATAGCTTGTTAAATATACATGCAACATTTCAGCCATAAATAAATTATAAATGTTAAATTATGCTAATTACCGGTTTAGTGATGAATGTTTATGTTGAAATATAATAAAATAATGGTTTGTATTTTTAAAAACATCTATCGCGTGTTGTTATGTGAGTTAGCTCACGTGATTTAAGTTTCATGCTTCAGAACATGGTTAAGGGAACATAGTAAGCATCGATGCTCCCTGGTTTCCAGGGTGCATTCTGGGACTTTTTAGGGATCAAACGTCTCAGTTCCCTGGGCTGCGTTCCACTTCACTTTTAGACAGGCACTTGCAAACGTCCCTAAGCACTTCCCCGCCGCCATTTTAAAAGTGCGTTCCACTGCATGAAGTGGATGAGGAAAGACTCTCGTCCCCTCGATTTTGACTGAAGGAGCGAGTCTACTCTGATGTACACTTCAAGCAGCTCTATATCCCACAACTCAACTTGATTGTGATGTCACAGCAGATCACGCTTAACTGTAGTGTGTGATATATTATTTATTTTGATCGCATAATAGTGTATAATATATTAACTATGTTGAAATTTAATAGCATAACGTGCAATGACGCACATCCAGGCCACGAGACGGAGGGAAGTTAGCGAGTGGAAGAATTCTGCTATTGAGACAGCCCTTAAAATGGCCGACTCCCTGATCAGTGCCCTGACTACTGAACTAGGGAGCTGATTGAGACGCACCCTTAGACTTGTTCCTTAGTTTATCCGGATTATTCAGGGCTCCAGTTTTAGGCTGAGTTTATAATGGGAGGGATTGGAGGATTAGTGAGAAGGTGTGAGAGCGCAGCTGTTAAAAACTGATGGAAAACATCTTTTTGGGGAAATTAACCAGTTCTTTAGGTGTTTTGTTCATCATATTTATTTACATATAAAGGCAACAGAATTTTTAAATTTCGTCCATTTTCTAAAAAAGAGGGTGAATCATGTGACCCTAACCCTTGATCTCGTGGGTTGGAGAACTGGGTCAGGCTGCAGTTCTTTCTTAAACTGTAATGTAAAGTACACACTAGAGCAGGGGTGGGGAACGCTGATCCTGGAGGGCCATTGTCCTGCAGAGTTTAGCTCCAACCCTAATTAAACACACCTGAAGCTAATCAAGGTCTTCAGGATTACTAAAGTTACAGGCAGGTGAGTGTTTTTTCAGGGTTGGAGCTAAACTCTGCAGGACAATGGCCCTCCAGGATCAGCGTTCCTCACCCCTGCACTAGAGGCTTAGTAACTACTAGCTAGTTTGTAACTAACTCTGTACTTTATTCGGTTGCACCATTTATTCTTAAGGCAGAATGTAGATAGTAGGTCGTAAGTAACGCGTAGTCAAATAATGAGGTTTACCCTCAACGATCCAATAGCAGCCTTCAAATACGAGAGCAGAAGTTGCTGAAACTGAGATTGACAGCTTCTCTGAGTGAAGTAGTCACTGAGGCGCCAACAGACTTTCCTCTGGATCTTCTTGAGATGATTGGAGCTTTAACTTTAATTTCTGCACTTCCACAGCTGTTTATTTCACACCGACATAATGAGTTGTTGTGAGTTTGAGCGGGACATTGATATCGCAGCTCCACTTCGTGGTCATTACTGCGCAGACTCGGCTCCAAGTTCACTATGCACAGACTCCAGACTCAAGATGTCAGCGCCATATTGGCACACTGGCGGCTTCAGTTACTACAGTGGAAGAGAGTGAAGGTGCGTCGTCCATCTTCTTTTACAGTCTATGGATGGGACCGATGCACACAGCGGTGCGCTGTTTGGGACGGGTTCGTGTTGAAGAGCCAGTAATCTCTTCATATAATGTTCTCTCTCTTAAAATGTAAGAGAGTGTAAATATCAGCATGATCATATATGTGTAAAGAACTGAAGTCTGTCGGGTAAAACAAGAGTGCAGTTCAGTCGGTCGGATCATCATCATCATCATTACTCCTGATTGGAGGCTTCCTTAAATATCCAGTTTATACGTAGAGTTGCGCTTCAACTAAGTTTAATAGTGCAACGCAATATTTAGTAGTGCGCAAGTTGTAGCTTTTGCCCATTTAGGTCAAAACTAGGCTATGTTGTAACTTACGCACACCTGGTGCAACCGGATGCTGTAGGTCACATGACAATAACATCAGGCTGTAGGTCCAGACTGTGTTCATAACAGTCACGATCTTACACCTGCTCAGTGAGAAAAGGCTATCTGGACGATCTGTACTCAACCAGCTAGTGTAGGAGATTTATTAGGCTGTTTTGTTATTCATCAACAGTCTGATAGCTCCTCTCTTCTGGTTCCTTCAGGAAAGCTGTGACCGATGAGAGCGCACACTACTTATACACTACTTAGAATGATTTAGAATAGTGCTCAAGCGAATTGGGACACACCTCCACTTATTAAAACACACACAGAGAGAAAGAGAAAGGCGTAAACAAGACCTACACAGTGACAACATTACAACAACAAATGAAACACACAGGCCTACACGTTTACAGCCCGATCTTACAGAGCCAGGGTAACAGAAGTCATCATGATGAACACATGGACGGATCCACTCACCCACTGACCCTGAGAGCAGCAGTAAGAAGCAGCGCAGCGCGTTCATGTTGACAGTGGATCCTCACATCGCTCTTCACTGTGTGTTTGACACTTTCAGCTTTCTTTCGGTTCCGCTCAGTGTCCGGAACACACTCACATGGATACAGTGCGGAAGTGATGTCAAATGGCTCTGCTGTGACGAAGCATCACGAGGTGTTCTCAAACAACAAACGAACACAAATCAGGGTGTGCTGTGACGCAGGCGGCTTGTTATATCAGGACAGGCAGTAAACTCGCTCTCAGACACACTTCCTCTCGGGGAATGTAGTGCTCAAGGGACGTTTATGGACAGATCCTCGAGCCCTCGATGCCTCGATAATAAATAATAAGAAATCATTATAAATAACAAAATTACACACGATATAAATGATTACATTTGTTTTACTGGAGAAATACAAATGCAGCAGAACAATCAAATCAAAAGATCCTCCGAATTTTTCTAATAAATATAACAAACCTACAACATTTCTATAGATGTCACAGTCTCTTTCTGGTCAATTAAACATGTTTATATACTAACACAAGAGGAAAAGAATAACACATTGAGTTAGGCCTACATTATTTAACTCTTTAACTCTCATTATTTAATGCTCTTCTGAGGTTTAGCCCCGTGTTTCTTCTTGTGTTTATTTAAAATTGATTATAAATGATGCTCTTGTGTGCTTTTCTGGACACACCGGCTCAAACTGCTGCACACTCGATTATAGTTTACATTTCAGTTTGTTGCTCATCATACCCTGCCATATGCCTTCAGAAAACATGTACAATTATTTTATGACATGTTTGTGGCCTGTATAGGTTAAACATTTGCCTGTGGTGATTCACTGTCGTGTGCTGCCACCTGCTGGAGGAAGCAGGTCACAACGCACTGTAGAGTTCTTCAGTTGTGTGGAGCAGCAATAACGAAAAGAAAGACTAAAAACTCCATGAAGTTGGGAAATATCCTTAAAAGCCACACCTTAAACATTTTATTAACTCTTGGAAATCTAACATTTTGTCTAAGAATTGTAAAGGTCCTGTATGTTTGGGTCATTTTAAACTGCTTTATATAGAAGTAATTCAAATAAAAATGTAGCTAGAGCACATGTAAAATGACATAAGGTTTGCACAGAGGACTCAGGAAGGTTTTTTTCTATTCTTAATCATATATTTAGATAAAGTTGAGATATGCATTAAACTGTGTTAGCTTTCATTCCCAAACGAACACATATAAAATCAGGAAGGACTCTACATTTACTAATTAACGTGTCGCATCTTGATTTGTATGTGTCTCATGTGCAACATTTGCCCTAATTTTAAAAGGGCTGTTCGATGCACTGGCGCTCATCACTGATAATGCAACACTGCCATCTTGTGGACAGTTGCCTTCATGACACGAGTAAACCTGCTTTGACAAAGAAGGCACAATTCATTTCATTAACATACCTGAAAATGTATTCAAAATAAAAATACAAAAGTTGAAATGTATCAAAATAAAATACCAAATATTTTGTGGAAAAAAATTTATTTAAATACAAATACACCTTACGAAAAAGAAGTTTATTCAAGTGCTATTAGTATTTATTTATTTATTTTTTTTCTGTGTAAGAGTCAAAAATACATTACAGAATTAAAAGAAAAATTGGATACATACAGTCCAGCTGAATTCACGACAAACCAATAATGAAAAAACAAAACAAACAAACAAAACAAAACAAATAGGGTCTTTGCCGTTTTCATTTTAAAGAAAAGGTAAGGGTTTTCAGCTACAGTTGTTTTCCAGTCTTCTATAGAGGGTGAAGTAGGTTGAAGCCATTTATGAGTAAGAGCCTTTTTAGCTGCAACCAGAAATATTCTCCATAGGTATAACTGGCTTCATGCAAATCCAGATTTCCCAAATATAAGACATAAAATTGGAATGGAATGTTTAGTATAGCATTATATATAATATAATAAAGTATAATAATGTCCTGTGTACATCTTTCCAAAATATCTGAATGACTGGACACGTCCAGAATATATGGTGATGATCCTGATCCTATTTCACTATGGCACTTTTGAAAAAATCGAATTACATTTTTCCAGGCGAATAACCTCCATTGGTGAGAGCCTGTGGTTTTCCATTGGGATCTAATGTTTTTATCCAAGCCTGTTATAGTCATGTTTCCTTCCTTCTCCCATTTAATTCTGACATTAGAGGTGGATTCTGGTCTGTGGTTTGTAGACAGTGATAAAGTTTAGAAATAATCTTACTAACTGTAGTAGCCTTAAAAGCAGACAAAAGTATCTTCACAAAATCATTTTGTTTCCAATTCCCCTTCACTGCTGTGTTGAAGTGGTGTCTTATTTGAAAGTCATTTTTACCCAACTTGAACAGATTTTTAAAGTCTTGAAAGGTTAAGAAAATATTGTTGTTTGTGATAGAATAATACAACTCCTTTCTTAATCGATTTCTTAAAAAGTTCATCTATTAGGTGTAAACTCTGTCACCACCTCAGTATTTTCAGAGTGTCTATCAATGCACATTTTTTATAAGCTTACTACTTAAATGTGTATAACCTACATCTAACAGGGTGTTAATATCTATTGGCAGGTATATTCCCAAATATTTTATTACATCTCCATTATAATTAATCCTATATTTTGCCCATATTTCTTCTGATGGAATAAAATTGTAGCAAATGACCTGTGTTTTTTGCACATTTAATCTGTATCCTGACAGAGTGCCGAATTTATCTAGTGTTGACATAAGATTTGTAAATGATATTGCCGGGTCTCTGAAGTATATCAAATCATTGTCTGTGAATAACACTATTTTATGTTCATCTGGTAATATAATGGTTTTGCCGTATCCATTGACTGAGAGGTTCAATATAGAGAGCAAAAAGGAGGTCTGACTGATGTTATGAATCAGCTCTGGAAGTAAGTGTTCTGTTCTCCTAGTCAATATTGCTGTATATAACTTATAATCAACATTCAAGACCGAGATAGGCCTATAAGAAGCGCACTCTAGTTTATCTTTTCCTTCCTTAGGAATAGGAGAAATGATCACCTCATTCCATGAAATGGGAATCTCCCTTCCGTGAAATGCAGCATTACAGGCTGGAAGAAGGATAGGGGCGAGCTGTTCCTTGAATTTCTTCAGCCGTAAACCCATCTGTACCTGGTGATTTATTTCATTTTAATTTAGTGATCTCTGTCAGCAGTTCTTGTGAAGTTATGTCCTTTATCAAACCTTCATTTTGTTCTTCTGTTAATTTGGGTAATTTTAAAGAACTTAGAAATGCCTTAATATCTATCTCTGGTCTAGATGTATCCTCTGTATATAAACTTTTCAAATTGTTCATGAATTCATGAAGTCTTTTTCGTGTTAGGATCTCTAATTTTATAAATTGTGATGTCAGCTTGTTGTTTATGGAGCTTACAAGCCAGAAGCTAGTGACTTACTCCCAGCTTCATGACCCTAACTGCTGTCGCTGAGGTCATTAGTAAAGGTACACAAACTGCATGAGCTACATTATGCGTTACTATCAAAACACATCAAATCGAATCATACCATGTGCCTGTCCAAAAGAAGTACTGCAACCATGGCATCATCTTTCAGACCCTTTGACTAACGCAGTTGTCTCCAGCGTGGAAAAGCAACGCCGATATTAATTTGTGGTTTTAGCTCTTTAATGATCCAGCCTTTTTTCGATGTAGCCCTTTCTAAGTCCGTCTTTCTTTTGGTCCATACTTTTCCAATAACATTAGGTTATCCCTAACGGTGTCATTATGCTATTTAAAGGTGGGGTAAGCCATATTTCAAAAACACTGTTTGAAAGTTAGTCGGGCCGACACCAACAACAAACCTGTAGCCAATCAGCTTTAGGGGGCGTATGACGGTCGAGGAGAGAGAAGGAGCAAGAGGGAGATTTGAAGAAAGACTGCAGAACGAGAGATGATGAGACACAATACAGAAGAGCTCTAAAGAACATCACTGGACTGAAGGTTTATGACTGGGCAAGATCTTCAGGACCCGGTTTATATTAGAAAAGCTTTCCAGCGCTGGAGAGAGCTAAGAGGGAAGGCCTGAAAACAGACGCGGAGGCGCTTTGGTCCCGCTTCTCATGTGAGTAACACTGGGTTTGATTGTCTGGAGCTGCTGTGCTGTTGGCGACTAACAACGAACACTTTGTATTTACTCTTGTGTACTGTATGTTCATTTTTTGTGCTTCCTTGTCATTCGTTCATCATCTGCACTTTATTTTTGTGAAGCATTTTTTGCGCGTCAGCTGTGATAAACAGACATCCACTTTGTCTCCACTCCTCATGTCGTTTCAAGATGGAACAACTTAGTGGAAAATATTTTGTGGAAGAAGGTTTGGACTCTTCCTAACAAGTATCTATTAGTAAATAAGGTCAAAGAGGTTTCTTTTAACGGTATTATCCTGTTAAAACCTTCATTGTGTCAAAAGTTAAATTGAGTATAGATGTGAATTGTACTTTCTGTGATTCACAACCAGAAACTGTTGCATATTTTTTGGCATTGTGATCATGCAAGAAAACTCTGGCAAGATATCTGCCAGTTCATTGTAAACTTCACATATAAAGACTTTTGTTTTGTTTGGGTTTTTCACTCTTGAGAAGCAATATGAAAATGTTTATTTTCTTTGTAACAATTATTTTGCTTGCAAAATATTTTATCCACAAATGTAAGACTACAGAAGTTATCCCCCATTTTTCCCACTTTCAAAAAGATATTAAGAATCTTCCCTGAACCCCTGGCTTTTCCTCTTGGCTTATGGTTTACTCATTTTTGTGTTCTGTAAGCAATTATTAAATAAATTATTATTATTATTTTTATAAAAGGAACAACTATATTATAAAATAATATATAAATAGTAAACTATAAGTATGATGTTGTTCACTTAAAGAAAACTACCAATCTAGTAGTTTACGGTGTACACTTCAAAGTGTACTTTCATATACTAAAAATGTACTACAAGTATACTTACAAGTTCACTTGTAGTACAATGAGAAACGTAGTTGTGAACTAGATGTGCACTTAAATTTTACTACTGTTACACTTAAACGTATACTTTATATACTAAAAAGTTGGCCAATTTAGTCCAAGCAGTACTGAAATAGTACACTTACAAGTTTACTACTAGAACATTGATACTAGTAGAATTACTATTTAAAGTATACTTTAAATATGTACTTAAACATTACTTAAGTATACCTAATAAAATGAAATTGAAGTATGGTGGACTTGTGCAGGTAGACTCGCAGAGAAGGGCTGAACACGAGGGCCGACGCCTCTGCACCAGCACACAGATTCATTCACTCTTTCCCTGACAGCCGTCGCCAGCGATTTTGATCTTTTTCACAAAACTTTCATGGCAGGCAGAATATTTTGTTGTATGAATGTCTGAACATGCAGTATATGAAAAGAAAGAACAGAGCCTCTGCTTTTGAACAACAACAACAACAAAAATCTTGTAGCTTAATGCATTTTCAGACCTGCCAACCTTGGAAAAATTTTTTGAGCACCAGTGTGACGGGACACGACACGGGGTTTGGGGGGTCAGTTTGTGTGCTTACACTGCGTGCACTCGCGTTTGTGTATATGAGAGAGAGCTCAAAATGCGTACAGGTTGGCAGATCTGCATTTTTAACAACACTTGAATATGGTTGTTTGATAAAAAAAAACCAACAACATAGAAGTGTTTTTCCCCAAAGACTACAACATGCATAAGCAATGCTTTTATTCTTTGATTCTGCTTCTTCTTCGCCTGTGTTTTGATCAGGAGATTCTGAACTGTTTCAGAAGATGTGTAATATACAGTAGGGGGCGCTAACAGTGAAAACACAGACAGCTGGAAAATTCTGTCAATGATGAGAAGAGTTAAATATATGGCTGATCAAAGCTTGAGTGAATACAGCTGTATGTTTTTATAATTAGCAAACCAAAAGCCTACAGCACACAAACGGCTCAAATCGAAACTACTGCAGGATAGTTCGGCACTTTAAGCGCAACAGATGTAATGCACAATACAAACAGGTTCTTCTTGCCGTCAGCTATTACACACAACAAACCCCAGACAAACTGATGCCTTGTTCGGTTTCTGATGTGCTCCATGTTCTTGCGCTACTGCTGACATGAAGAACAAATGGATCCGCAATGGTCACTATTCTAATTACAAACAAGTGTGATAAAAATAAAAATAGAAAACCATCAACTGAAAATATGACCATTTATGAAATCTCCGTCATCATTGATGGAGTGATACAGACATACAGAATCTGAACAAGAACAAGGCAACTGTATCTGATAGAGTCCATTTTAATGTGACACTGGGTGGAGATGAGTGTGAGAACAGCCATACTGACGTTTACTCTCTTTACATGCAGCTGCTTTTGAAGCTAACAAAGAAAGACATCAAGAGACAAAACATGAATTAAGATTCTATAAGAATCATAAAGAATCTGCATGTTTAAATACAGAAGTGAAAATATGACTGAAATGCCATAAAACTCCTAAAGGTTTTACATTTACACGGTGCAGCTGTCACAACATTAGATGACAAATGTTTGAACAGAGAAAGACAAACAAAACGGAGTCATCTGTTTGCCTCTGTCGTTTGTTTCTGGTCTTAAGCGCAGAGCTCCAGCGTCCCATCATGCAGCTCTTCAGTGTGCTTTCTGTTTGTCTTGCACACGTCATCGGTCTGTACGTCAGTGATCGCGCCGTGTCGACTGAAGTCCTCCTCTGTGGAGTTAAAGCCGGAGTCTCCGCTGGTGTGTCGGCTGGGTGCGCTCGTGTCCTGATCCTCAGAGTTTAAGCTCTGGGCGTCCATGACTGCGTCCATCTCAGCGCTGATCATGTCCAGGTGTTCACAGACAGAACCGGGAGAGTCAGGAGGGAGCAGCTGCGGCTTCTCCGAGTCAGACAACCACAGCTGGAGACACAGAGAGAGAAGTCAATCTTATTTGTTTTGAACTTTGAACAAACTTTATACTTCAAACTTTAAACAATGTAAACTTTGTTGTTTATTATGGGAAAATTTGTGAGTTTCCGTCAGAATTCAGACAGAGCGCGTGCACTGAACGAAACTATTCGTTTCAGCGATGACTAATCTGAACGATTCTGATTGGCCATCACGCTTGACAGAAACACGTGTGATTGGTCAAATGAGGCAGTCGGGTGGATCGAATAAACAAAGTATGTTTACGAAGTTTCAAAGTTTGTTTAACCAATATTATCACTTAAACATATATTCTATTACATAAATATTTTGAAACAAATTTCCATGACTTTTCCAAAACTTTCTGGTTTATTTATTTTTCCAGGCCTGGAAATCACCGTTTTAAAATTCCATGACTTTTCCAGGTTATTCATGTCCGTACGAACCCTGTTAGAGAGTTGGATCTGTAACCTGAAGGTCGCAGGTTCGAGTCTCAGTACCGGCAGGAAATGTAGATGGGGGGAGCGTTATCTTCCACTCTCATTACCCACAACTGAGGTGTCCTTGAGCAAGACAATCAATGCTGTCATGTATGTTGTAGTTGTCATGTATGTTGTATGTTGTAGTTTGCCAAGCCCTTGCATACACCATATCAAAATTAGTATTACTATTCGTTTGCAAGAATAAATATTAACAAGTTTAGGTACCGCTGCATTCGCTGCAAACATTTGAGCACTTAATTCCTAGCTTCTCCTGCAAGTGCAACTGCCAAACACAAGACAGCATCACTACGTCACAGCGTGATTAAACAGCGTAATTCAAAATGCTTCTCTCATATGGCAAAACTTAGCGGTTCAGAACATAAAGCATTCTGCTAACAGTGTTAATTGTTTCGGACTAAATGTAAACTATTTGTTCTTCAATGAACAAGAGCATTTTTTAACTAAAGAATTTTCCAGGACAATCAGATTTTTCCAGGACAATTGATGTTTTCTCTCATTTTCCATGTGTTTTTCAGAACTTATTTTTCCAGGATGTTGAACCCTGACATGACCTCTGATAACAGATTACTCTAAATTGTAATGTAGAAACATGCATTTTCAGTAAAGCTGCTTTGAAACGATATGTATCTAAAAAGCACTATACAAATAAATGTGAATTGAAAATTGAATATTCCACCACTGTCCATGGCAAAATACGTTCATGTCTGTGATCAACTGTGTTTTAGAATCGGTGCAGGACACCAAAAACTGTGATAACAGAATGGAGTAGATCAAGGGCCTCTTAAATACCCCATCATCAAATGAAGCGCATGAGTGGTGTTGACACCGGAAAAACAATGATGGATTTTTTTTTATTATACAATACATTATTTCCAGTTTTTGCTGTTATATTGAGTTCATTTTAGGCACTCGGTTGGAATCCATCTCAGATTTTTCTCTAGCATTGTGCAGGGATTGCAGAGACATGTCCCCTATAGACTGCCCTATTGTCCCATATAGACGGACCCTATAAATGTTCCATATAGATGGCCTCTATAGATGTTCCCTATTGATTGCCCTAAAGATGTCTCATATAGACAGACCCTATAGGTGTCCCATATAAACAGCCCTATAGATAACCCATGTAGATGGCCCCTGTAGATATCCCATATAGACGGCCCCTATAGATATCCCATGTAGATGGCCCCTGTAGATATCCCATGTAGATGGCCCCTGTAGATATCCCATGTAGATGGTCCCTGTAGATATCCCATATAGACGGCCCCTATAGATATCCCATGTAGACGGCCTCTATAGATATTTCATGTAGATGGCCTCTATAGACATCCCATGTAGATTGTCCTTCTATATATCCCATGTAGATGGCCCCTGTAGATATCCCATATAGACGGCCCCTATAGATATCCCATGTAGACGGCCTCTATAGATATCTCATGTAGATGGCCCTTAGATATATATATATATATATATATAAAATCTCTATCTCCCATGTAGATGGCCCCTGTAGATATCCCATGTAGATGGTCCCTGTAGATATCCCATATAGACAGCCCCTATAGATATCCCATATAGATGGCCTCTATAGATATCCTGTATAGACGGCCCCTACATATATCTCATGTAGATGGCCCTTATATATATCCCATGTAGATGGCCCCTATATTATATATATATATATATATATATATATATCCCATGGAAATGGCCCCTGTAGATATCCCATATAGATGGCCCCTATATATATCCCATGTAGATTTTGTCATATTAACAAGTTAGAACAGGTAACTGTTAGGGCTGAAACGATTAGTCGACATTATCGACAACGTTGACTAAAAATTGTCGACAAATATTTTTGTTGTCGAATAGTCTTTTGATCTCATATGACCTATTTGAAGGGCTTGCAATAACACGGTTTGACCAGTGGGGCACTGTAGCGCAATACTGTAATGCAGCACTCCCGGATCGAATCCAATAGAAGAAGACACGGTGCTTCGGAGTGCATAGTGCAAACGAAGTCGAACCCGTAATATGTGGGAGTTTAACATAGCATAAAACATAACGTTTAGCATAACTACAAAAAATGCTGTCATGCAGGGCCACCAACTCTCAATCTTACTGTTCGCCACACTTCCATTTTCTCACGCAGTGAAAGATCGCAGAGCAAGGAGGACACAGACAGCGCGCCAACAGATAAGACAGATCAGGTTACTTTTGATATAAAACAAAGTCTCAGCTTTTAAATTCTGTCAATTTTACTACGGGATTCAAACAAAACGTGGTTTTGGTGCTCTTTAATGTGGAGTGACAGATCGCTGTAACACCTCAGGTCAAGCGGCACGTGAACCTATTATCTCTTCCTCTTTTCTGCTGTTACAACACGAAATAAACATGAATGAATATTAAAAAGTATGTTGAAAGATACAGTACAATTCACTGAAATGAATCCAGCTCTAATGTAATCACTTAATCAGAGTTTCAACCACAGAAAGACATCAGAAAGATGTCACAAAATGTTACATTTACCTCAGGAAAGCCATTCAATGACCATAAACTCGATAGTTAGTAAAAAGAACAAAAAGAAGAAATCTAGAGAGGAGCATTTTTCAAAAATGTTTGCACAATATTACATATTCATATTTTTACTCTTATTAAAAAGTTATTACAATTCCCAGACTTAATAAAAACACAGTACCAGTCATTTTAACAGTATTTTTAACAAATTCATTAAAAATACACGTTCAAAAGCTGAAATGATTTCCTTCTTTTAATTATTAGTTAAAGTATAACTCAGTATTTTAGCTGATTGCTAGTAGAATAATTGAACAAAGCATACTGATTAATCAGTGTAATAATCGATGATTAGTCGATTAATCGTTCCAATAATCGGTAGATTAATCGATTATCAAAATAATCGTTTGTTGCAGCCCTAATAACTGTAGTAAAAATACACTTAATTTATGTTTTCAACAGAAAGGCTTCCCTGTAAACATGGTCTTTTGTCTTAATTTCTGGAGAAACCCAATAAATGTATTCTGACAAACAGTTCATCTCTGCATAACTACGAACTGACACATCTTTAATCAAATGTCACTGAAACCTTATGACATCAGACTGTTTTAAAGCATGTAAGAAAGTATAAATGTTTTGTACCTCCTGAATGTGAGCCGGGAGTTGAACGTTTGGGTAGAAGATGCTCTTTAAGGACTTCAACACCTTGTAAAAGCAAAACCACACCAGCAGCACCAGCAGGAAACACAGTACCAGCAACAACAGGATGTACAGAAATATCTGCCAGTACGGAGTCTGTCCTGAAATCACACACAGCATTCAATCTGTATGTCACACATTCATTTATCTGGCTGGACTAGCCATGACATCTGAAGCATAGATTCTGCCTTATGTGACATGATCCATAAATGTGTCAGGGTTCTGTTTATGTTTTCTGTGTCACATGTCCCTTGTTCTCAGTTTTCCCTCTGCTAGTTTGTTCCCTTAGTTACCCTCATTAGAGTTCATTTGTCCTAGGTGTGTCTTGTTAATTAGCCTCGTTTGCCCCTCTGTTTGCCCTGTATATATATATTCCCTGTGTTCTCCCTCAGTCTTGGTCCGTTCTCGTCAATGTATTACGTCTGTAGTACACGTCTTTATTATGCGTTTGTGTTTGATGGTGTTTCCTGGATTATAATTAAAGTCTTCCTTTCTACGTTCCTCCTCATCGTGAGTGTTTATCCACCATGGCACATGACAAAATGATAGGTCATAAACGTTGCTGAATAACCATATAAATTACTTGGCTTAAGAGAATTACATTCATTAAATGAATCATGTTTCCCAGAATGGTAGCCTTTACTAGGTAAAGTGGCAGATGCTTCAGGTTAAGGGGCAGTGAGGGGTAAGTTGTGTCAGTAGAGCACCATATTTAGTTTTTATTTCTATGGCTGTATGACACAGTGACATGTGACTCATAAATGACAAAATCTGTTATCAGACATGTAAAGTTAACAACCATATGATTTTTTTCTTAATGATTTCATTGGAAAGCAAACTGAACTAGTGTGTGTGTGTGTGAGATGGAGCTGCTGACCTTCAGTGCATGTGCAGTGTGTATCACTGAAGACGCTTGTCTTGTTGTAGAAGTCACAGCAGCTCTGAACTCTCACGCAGTACCATGTTGATCCGTCCAGCTCAGGCAGCGTCACCACATTATTCCTCGTCTTTAAGACTTTAGCCTTCTGCAGTCACAAGAGAGGGAATGTTTTATTTGTAGCAAACGCTTCACTCAGCCGTACATTTAATACATTCATGTTGCACTTGAAAAGTACAAGTCACAGTCTTAAAATAAGTTATGCAATACCTATGCATCAGGTATTCTGAAGTAATGAAATATACTTTCAAAACCACTTATTATTTTAGATTCAGCACATTTATAAATCAACATAGATTGATCAACAATCGACAAATCAACAATCAGCCAAGATTAATACTGTGAAGACTGTTGTTCATGATACTGAATGCATTAATTGAGATTATAAAATGTTGTATTGTGGCACTTCATTGAACTGCTTCCATATAATAAATCACTTGTATTACTTGTTTGTGAGCTGCTTTACATGAACATGTCAGGTCAATAAAATAAATAAATAATGTAAACATTTCTGCTACAAACACCAACATTTGATCTCATCTCTACTCTAAGTAACAGACCGAGTTCCTGCCGACAGACAGCAGAAACATGAAGACTCACGAATGCTATTCTTTAGTCAGATGAGGAAACACTCTTCTGATGACCAGGGGCAAGATCATTGTTACTGTTCATACTATTCAATTACTACTCAATCATGACAGAGCCGCCTTCAAGTACACTGTTGAAATTAAACCTGTTGTAGCTCACAAACAACCTCAGACTTGTGTGAAAATTCCCCTGTGTGTCCAGCTGTAAGCCTAGAATTACTAGAGAGAGTCTGAATACTCCATTTACTGTCTATGCTTACTAAAAACAGTAATTAATAAATAAATAAATAAATAAATATAACAATGTATTATTATTATTATTATTATTAGTGGAGTAATGGTCCAAAAATCCAGACATCCAGTAAATATGCTTCTATTACACAAACATGCAAATTAGAATTTCTTAAAGGGGACCTATTATGCTCCCTTTTAAAAGATGTAAAATAAGTCTCTGATGTCCCCAGAGTGTGTATGTGAAGTTTTGGCTCAAAATACCCCACAGATCATTTTTTATAGCATGTTAAAATTGCCACTTTTTGGGGTTGAGCAAAAACGTGCCGTTTCAGTGTGTGCCCTTTACATGCAAATGCAAATTTAACTTATAAAAATGCAAATTTAAATGCAAATTCAATGAAAATTTAACTTATAAAAACATGGATTTGTGATCATTAGTGGAACTGAAGGTGTCGGAAATAAACATGAAACACTTGTGATCGTTGTCATGCGGTGAATCCGGCCAATTGTGAAACATCTGTGTGGTCATCAGATCTCGTGTAGCCGCTCTGGAGAAGCTGCCCAGAATGAGCCAGCCGTCTGCTCTCAAATCTCTCTCATGGTACTTTGATGTAATACGTCGCAGTGACATGCCGTGGGCGCTGTCTTAAGTTGGACAAAATTGGACAAAACCAGCATGCACTGCTTTAAGTCAATGCCGATCGGTCTGAGCAGTGCTGCATCAAGTCAACCACACCTAAACTGTCAGCCTGCTACAATAGCCACGCCCCAAACTCTCCACCTGCTACAGTAGCCACGCCCCAAACTCTCCACCTGCTACAGTAGCCACGCCCCAAACTCTCCACCTGCTACAGTAGCCACGCCCCAAACTCTCCACCTGCTACAGTAGCCACGCCCCAAACTCTCCACCTGCTACATAAGCTACGCCCCAAATTCTCAGCCTTTTACAGTAGCCACTTCCCCAGTCTCTGCCTTCTACAGTAGCCCCAAACAGCCACGCCCCCAACTAATGCTATAGGTCGACAGATCTGAGCAGAACGCTCTATAGGGTTGGAAATAACCATAGACATGGGCGTAAATCAGAACCCCCCCCCCCCCAATCTGAGTGCTGTTTAATATAATTAAATAACACTAAAGTATTGTAAATAAATAATATATACTTAAAATAATTGTGTAAGTAGGAAAACAGTACAAACGCAAATGGGCGTTTTAAGTTTAGAAACATTGAGTCACCCCTCCCTTGCCTCACCGTGGTTTAGTCCACCGCGCACGTCACCTACACACACAAGTCCGGCGGCGGGAGAGAACAGTTCTTCAGACAGTAGTTGAACTCCAGTAAGTCGGCTGTCAAGGCTATTTTATTCAAAAACATCGGATGAACTGATTGTTTTCTCTTTAATACAGACAATGCTGAGTAATTAGTCATAACAAAAAATGTATTTACTGATGTATTTTTTCCGTGAGTCCAATATGTTAGCGATTATAATGTTACCTAGCTTGTTTGGTAGCTTGTTTATGATAGGTTGTTGGATAGTAAGTCACCCACACCAACTACAGCTAACACTGTGATAAGCTTATGTGTGAACTGTAATAAGGCTAACAGATTTACTGTTGTGTGTTGGGTTTTGCTCAAAGTGTATTCATCGTATTTTGGTGACTTGGTTGTAAAAAACTTCAACAACTATTGCAATAAATAAATGGTTTTGAAGAATATTTTGGTCAATTTAGTCATTTTTTTCATTGAACCAAAGAGAAACAGTGAGCATAATGGCACAGTCTCCATGCTACACTAATAATAGTAGTAAGGTTTTCTTCTGCGTACATATATCCTTATAAGTAAAATTTTAGCTGTATTATTTGTGTCCCCTTCAAAAATTGCTCTTGAGAAATTTTATGTTTATTGTCCCCCCCAACTGTCAGATGAAATTTACACCCCTGACCATAGATATTTGAAAATGAACAATGAAATTTGCTTTACTGTTTCAACCCTTCCAAGGGCCATTTGTAATTCCTAAAGGCAGAGGTGCTGATAGTGTTCAAGGCCTGTGGGCCAAGATGTGTGTACATCGATTGTCACACCTTTAGTACGGTGGGGGAAGTTGTAATTCTCTGATTGGTCAGTTTGAATGTCTCACATCTGGGTTTCAGTCACATGGTCAAAGAAGGGATAAAAGAAGATTGAACTGTTGCTCTGGGCGCTTCTATTCTCTGGCTCTTCTTTTTCTCTTTTTGCTCTTTTCTATCTCTCAGGTAACATTCTACACATATGCTGGGTACGATTAATAGTATGAGTTTTTATCATCTCATACTTCTATTTTGTAACAATTCTAAGTGTAACCATAACAAGATATTGTCATTAAAGGAACACTCCACTTTTTTTGAAAATAGGCTCATTTTCCAACTCCCCTAGAGTTAAACAGTTGAGTTTTACCGTTTTTGAATCCATTCAGCCGATCTCCAGGTCTGGCGGTACCACTTTTAGCATAGCTTAGCATAGTTCATTGAATCTGATTAGACCGTTAGCATCTCGCTCAAAAGTGACCAAAGAGTTTCGATATTTTTCCTATTTAAAACTTGACTCTTCTGTAGTTACATTGTGTACTAAGACCGACGGAAAATGAAAAGTTGTGATTTTCTAGGCTGATATGACTAGGAACTATACTCTCATCCGGTGTAATAATCAAGGAACTTTGCTGCCGTACCATGGGTGCAGCAGGTGCAATGATATTACAACTCTTGTTTAACTCTTGGGGAGTTGGAAAATGAGCCTATTTTCAAAAAAAGTGGAGTGTTCCTTTAAACCCTTTCAATTGCAAATTATGTGCTAACTAGTTTTGATTCGGTATTAACTTTGAAGTGCTACCCACTGCAATATAATATCGTCACACTATAGCAACGCACTCCCACATATTTTGCTATTATAACTAATATTATAATTTTTTACCATCTTACTGATAACATTTCTTTAGTCATTCTGCAACCCTGCAGCCTGAACCACTGTAGGCGAACCACCCTTACAGCTCTCATGTTTTGATGGTGTCTGGGAGGCTCAATGTATTACACTTTTGGGGGAGATGAACACATGAATGCCATACAAACAGTAGTACTAACACCATCTAGGTCAGTGGTTCTGGTCCTAGAGGGCCACTGTCAGGCAGAGTTTAGCTTCAAACCAAATCAAACACCTGAACCAGCTAATCAAGGTCTTTATGACTACTAGAAAGTCACAGGCACATAGATTTGATCAGGGTTGGACCTAAACACTACAGGAAAGTGGCCCTCGAGGGCTAGAGTTGAGAACCACCGATCTATGCAGTGACAACTGCTGGAAATCTGAGCAGGTCATTCACGCACAGATACCTGATAGCCTTCAAGCTGCTTCCAGTACTGGATGAGGTAATGCATGTCGGGAGCCAGCGTTTTCATGGACTCGTTGGTGCTGCTCAGAGGGTCAGCGATGACGATCTCTAGATCTCCTTTAACAGAGGTCAGCTTCACACTGGACGGAGGACCTAAATCAGCTGCAGAGGAGAAGGAAAGAGCTGTGGTCATACTGCAGAATCAAGAGCCAATGCCAGGAAAAGACAGACCAGTTCATCACCATCTTTATCAGGGCAGAAGCTGATGTTGGTCCAGCTGGAGAACCGCTGTGCTGTGTTGGCTCGCACACGCAGATAATATATGCCCCAGTAATGCAGTCCAGCATCAGTGAAATCACAGTGACGCTCTGAAACATCAGCACACACCGTCCTCCATTTCTGCTTATGCCTATTGGAGGAAAGGATGCCATGAGTGCACTTGATTTGTCATGTGAAGTACAACAGCAGAGGAATCAATTCAGTCATCTGACCCTGGAGAGATGATTTCTCCCATGAATGTCTCCCATTTGGATTTGATTAAAGCATTAACATGTCCATCCCAAGGTTTACTTGCTTCTGTGTCTGTCAAGCCCCTATTCTTTTATATAATTTACATACAATATACAGTATAATGCATTCGAATTCGGTATCATTAATAGTATGTGGCTAGATGACATCTGTTCCCATGAATTTGGCTGTATGTGTCAGTCTGAAGAGGACCAGCTTCATGGTTTGTGTCTGTAGGCCACTATTCTTTACAAAGCTGCTGTGGAACATGTGACCCGTGCTGGCAAAATGAGTCACAATGAGCAAATTTTCAAAAATTGAGTTATTCAAGTTATTGTTATTCTCCTTCAAAATGATGTATGATTTGTTGGAATCCGACAAAAAATGACTGAGCTACACCTGTTGATAGAGTCAGCAAAGTCGATTTTGAGAAAAACTGAGTTAAAGTTTTCTGAAGGTTCAAAGACAAAATCATAATCATCTAGCAACCATACCTTAAAATCCCTGGTAATAACACCAAATTTAGCACAAACCAAGTCAAAACCCATATTTATAGGATATATATAAAATAAATTAATAAAAAAAAAAATATATATATATATATATATAATTATTAAACTTTCTCCCATGATTCCACAATTGTTTGATTAACATTAGTGAAACAGACAGCCTATATAAGACCTACTGTACCAAACAGATGTAATATAATGTTACTCATCAGATGTTTTTCCCCAACAGTTAACCAAACATTCACTGAAGACATAACAGATAATGTTTGTGTGAATACTTGCCAACACAGATATTTTGAAATACTGTAATTCTGTGTATATGTATTTATAGGGATTGCGCTGTCTGAGGCGTTTTTGTGCGCGTGCTTCGGATCTGTCAGTCAGCGTCAGTAAGATCGTTTTGTTTACATCAGCATGAGTTTGAAAATCACATTTCATTGGTTCAGACTCATGTCATCGAGAAATCGCTATGAATATTCACAAAGCTGGAATGCTGCGCTTTACAGCGACACCAAACTTGTGCTGAGAGGAAGCTCCAGTCGTCCAGAAGCGAGCAGAGAAAAACTGCATTTTTCATGGTCAAAGGAAAGGTACTCCTCTCAGAAAACATGCAAATAAAGATACTTTTAGATGTTTAATTGCTATTTGGATCACTATATGAGGGGTTAACGAACTTATTTTTGTGAAAACCTCAATTTCGACCAAAACTGACATTTTTCACTTGTTTTGCCTGTAGCTCGAAATTAGCCGGTGCGCATTCCGACTCATTTTCCCAGCACGGGTCATATATTTATTATAAAAAGGACAATGCAAATGAATCCTACTGAACAGAACTTTGCAAGATGAAAATGAAGCCTATGAGCTTCAATGAAGTCTGCAAAAATGATATACTTCAAAAATAATGCTATATTATTATACATCATGGTAATATTTGTTGTACTGCCTTTAATTTATGCTAATTTTCATTCACTTCTGCATTACAGAAGTAAGTACCATAGAGAAGAGTAAAACAAAACATCTGGACAGATTATGATCATGAGAATTTAATGTCAATACATAAAAACATTGTAGGCCTAATTGTCTTTAAGCTAAATATTATCTAGCCAATTTTTCCTGAGTATTTTGAGGTGAAAAATAAGCCAGACTTTAAAACCGTACACAGAATAAGATACTCTGTTTCCCGCGAAGAGCTGCGATGATATTGTGCGACACATTAATCTGCCGTCATGTGTGGCTTTATACAACAGGATCCTCAAATCTCTTACAAGGATCTGTTATGACCTCTACAGCTTGTGTATTATTTTTCATTTTGTTATCTGTGATTAGAAGATTTGCTAAAAAAATAAATAAACTGAATAAACATGATCTTATGGGTAAAAGGTTCTTACGGGAGATACTGTGCAGTGAAGGTAAGCGTCCCGTTCATGGCCGTCTGCTGGTCATCAGCCCAGTCCCAATGCAGAACATACTGTGTGTTGAGAGTCTGAAGAGAGAGATTCTGAGGACGGCTCAAATCTCCAAGAGCTGTGACTGACACACACACACACACACACACACACACACACACGTTTAATTAGGGAAGCATACAGGTTTTCACATGTACTTTTACAGTGTACTGAAGTCTGGAGAGCTTAGGGGTATTTTGTGTCCCTTCCCAGGATCTTCCATATAAACCTGAATATATCTGGATCCTTAATAAAGTTACTGTATAGGATATAAAAGCAATAGAATTTTTAAGTTTTGTCTATTTTCTAACAAAAGCACACGAGGGTGAATCCCCTGACCCTAACCCTTGATCTCGTGGGTTTGAGAACTGATGCTGTAGGTCACATGACAATAACATCAGGCTGTAGGTCCAGACTGTGTTCATAACAGTCACGATCTTACACCTGCTCAATGAGTAAAGGCTATCTGGACGATCTGTACTCAACCAGCTAGTGTAGAGTTTTATTATTATTATTATTATTATTATTCTTCATCAACAGTCTGATAGTATAGAAGGTATTTTCTGCCAATTTTAAATAAATCAATTAAATGATTAAAATGAAAACTAAAACCAGATTAATCATTTCATTAAAGAAAACTGTAAGCAAAATATGTGAAAATTAAATTAAATGATCTAATTTTAATTTGAAATAAAAGGAAATAAAATGAAAACTAAACTTTACATTTTAATTTGAATTGTGCCACTATTATTGCGAGAGCATTAATAAAAAGCTTTGGGTCCGTGTACTTTTGCGTCCATTCCTTTTTCCTTTTTTAAACCACAAATGAAATATGGAAAATGCGGTTTCTTCTTTTTTTATATTTTAACACTGATATTTGCAGATACAAGCTAATTTTCCTTGTTATTATTTTATTAAAAATAGTATAAGTGATATACAACTTCTTGATTAAAATGTAAATATGCTAAATTCAATTTCTAGCTGTTTTGCGTCAATACACAGACGTTAAAAGCGCCCTCTAGTGGCTGAAAAACGGCTCTGAAAACACCTTAAAAGATGACAGTGATTAATTTACATTCTAATTCGTTAAATTATTTATTTTTACATTTATATTTCAACCTAAACATGGCCATTTCTACTTGCCTCTCTCTTGTTTAGCGCTCCAACATTATCGAGCTTGTGTTCTCGATCCCGTCCCTTTGCTTTTCACTCTTTTTGATGAATAAAGACGACTTCTAAATTACT
Source organism: Mylopharyngodon piceus (assembly GCA_039654765.1). Taxonomy (NCBI): domain Eukaryota; kingdom Metazoa; phylum Chordata; class Actinopteri; order Cypriniformes; family Xenocyprididae; genus Mylopharyngodon; species Mylopharyngodon piceus. Next base: position 3,105,721 of record CM077445.1, read on the forward strand.
GTGACTTTTATGTCTGGCTGTTACGTGTTTTACATTGCTTTATATTAAGGAATTGTAAAGGTTTAGGAGTCGCTATGGACTATAGTTACACTAGATGTTCAAAATGAAAATAGTCTACCCCAACATATGTCATGATGACAAAATTATACCCAATATGTAATTTTCATGAAGACAAAATTCCCATGCTGTTTGTCTCAGTGGAGTTTTGACATGAAATGTTTCTCAAATCTCATTGAAAGCAATGCGTTACGGCTGCGTCGCTGGACATTATAAAGCGCTTTACATGCAGAGATGGGCAGTATTTTAATTAAATGTATTTAAAACATGTATTTAATTACTTTTGAGTATTTTGTATTTTCCTTAAAGAAAATATCAAGTGTAATTTGTAATTAAATACTTTGAGAGAAAATACCAAAAATACATTCAAATATGTTATTTTATTCTCGCATACAATAACTCTCATCACCAGGCGTAAAGGTAGGGTAGGTCATTTTCAGAGAGGCTAGCAATAGCGAGCTAGCTTTGAAAGCATTAGATCCCACCCTCCCTTCAGAGCGTCTCCGAAGCCACGCCTCCTTCAAAACACATGAACACATACAGCAGGGAGCAAAAGTGTCACGAGGGACGGCGTTACACTACCTCATGTCTCAAAGCACATAACATTACAGTAATAATGAACAAACAATTTAAAGAGCTCTGACCTGTACCACCTGACTGCTGCAGATTCATTTCAGCGTTAGTAGTGTTTCCATTGAAACGCACTAATTCGAGTCACGAACCGCTCCTAGTATAACGTCACGGGTTGCCATCTCTTAATTACAGTAGTTATGGCATGAGCGCAGCATAAGCTCGTTGTTTTGGTTCAGGAGGAACTGTAACAGTACATTCACACGGGGCGTCGGCGTCAACGCTTGATGGAGGGCGTGTCTGAAGCTTGGTGCTGACGCGACCGTCATGGTGACAACAGCCAATCACATTACTTTCCGGTGTTGCATGAATGTTCGCTTGGTTTATAAAGATGCAAAACGTAATTAAAAAATCTGAAAACAAGTCAATATTTTATTTTGTGTGCATGAAATTTGTGTATTCGGTTTTAATTTTAAATTTTGGTATTCAACATAGCATTTAAAAATACAACATCCGTTCCTTTTTTGTTTTTGTTTCCATGGTTAAAAAAGGAAAAAGGAATGGACACAAAAGTACACGGACCCGCGTCCATTCCTTTTTCATTTTTTAACCACGTCGAGAAAAACAAAAAAAAAAAAGAGTGGTTGTTGTATTTTTAAATGCTATGTTGAATACCAAAATTTAAATTAAAACCAAATACACAAATTTCATGTGCACAAAATAAATATTTTCAGATTTTTGTTTATGACGTTTTGCATCTTTATAAACAAAAATTAAAAATGGACAGATTAAAGTCGAAGAAATGTCAATTTACAAATTTTCTTTTGTAAAATTATTGTTTCTCCCACACTTTCGAGAGCCATGTCTTTGAAACATGACAATACTTGACTTGATTTTCAACACATTCTCACTCACGAGGGGTTCGATACTGCCAAGAGAATGCTATACTGGCGGCAAACACGCCCTGCGAAGCGGGACATTCTAAGCGCTTAACGTGAAAAATGCTTAATGTGGCTTAATGTACCACTAACACCGTGATATTGGAGGAGCAAATTCAGTGCACACCTTATAAATAAAGCATAGGCAGTACAGACAAGCAGATGAAACCACACATATGAACCACATAATTACGTTAAGCATTTTCCTAGAAAATAAAATAGCCTACCATTATAACACTTAATGCATTAAGACACTGATATTAAATGACCAATAAAGCTTTAGAGGTCAAGCAGGTCAGGCATGAAGGCAACGCGCTTCTACGTTCAGCATTTTCCACTTATAGAAAACCGTTAGAAACGCTAAACATAAAAATATTGTCCTTCCACTTTGTTTATGTTGCCGTTTTCTTAGCAGTAGATGCTGTTGATGACAAGAAAATGTGCGAGAAAATAGTTTCTCCCTGGTTGTTGTTTTAGTAGGATTAAGCCACGTTAATGTCCAGCGACGCGGCCGTAACGGATTGCTTTCAATGAGAACTGAGAAACATTTCATGTCAAAACTCTGAGGCAAAGGGCATGGGAATTTTGCCTTCATGAAAATTACATATTGGGTATAATTTTGTCATCATGACATATGTTGGGGTATTTTCGATTTGAACAGCAGGACATCAGTGTAATCCTAATCCTAAATCATTTCTCGATATAAAGCAATATAAAACACGTAACAGCCAGACAAAAAAGTCACAGTAATTTAGAAGTCGACTTTATTTATATAAAACAGAGTGGAAAGCAAAGGGACGGGATCGAGATCATACAAGTGGGAACTCGAATGTGTTGGAACGCTAAACAAGAGCTATAAGTTTTAGAAATGATCATGTTTAGGTAAAAATATAAATGTAAAAAATAATAATTTAACAAATTACAATTAATCAGTTAATCAACGTCATCTTTTTTTAGGCGTTTTGGTGCGAGTCATTCTATTCACGGCAGAGGAAAAGACACTAGAGAGCGCTTTTACCGTCTGTTTGACGCAAAAAACACGAGAAATTACTTTTAGCATTTTTACATATTAAAAAAACAAGTTGTATATCATTTACATTATTTTTAATAAATAATAATCTTGCATAAGGAAAATTAGCTTGTATCGGCTAATTCCATTCATCAGTGTTAAAATAAAAAAGGAAGAAACCGCATTTTCCATATTTCATTTCTGGTTTGAAAAAAGAAAAAGGAATAGACGCAAAAGTACACGGACTCACCAATTGCATATTTTTAAATTTTGCTGATGCATTTTCACAGTGAAAATTAAAATTAAAATGAAATCATTTTATTTTCAATTTTGTCACATATTTTGCATGCAGTTTTCTATAATGAAATGAATAATCTGGTTTTAGTTTTCATTTTTTATCATTTAATTGATTTATTTAAAATTGTATGAATATGCCTTCCACATGATAGCTCCTCTCTTCTGGTTCCTTCAGGAAAGCTGTGACCGTTGAGGGAGCGCACACTACTTATACACTACTTAGAATGATTTAGAATAGTGCTCAAGCGAATTTGGACACACCTCCACTTATTAAAACACACAGAGAGAGAAAGAGAGAGAGAGAGGTGTAAACATGACCTAGACAGTGACAACATTACAACAACAAATGAAACACACTGACCTACACGTTTAAAACCAGAGCCTGATGAAATCAGTATAAACACGTGTTTAATACTGCAAAATACGCTCTGTGTGACAGTCACTGCTCTTGCCATCCAGAATAAAAGAGAACATCCCAATCGAGGGAAGGGATTTGTGGAAACTGTGGTTCCTAATTATTGTGATCCAACATTTGCCTCGCATTTCAGGATGAAAAGACAAACATTTCAGATGAAGGATAATCCACTTCTTACCTCTGACACTGTGTTATGAGATATGACCTTATTATTTTTATTGTGAGTATTAGGCTTATCATTATTGCTGATCACTGTTGTTGTGCTATGATATTGTAATATTTACCATTATATAATCAGAGGAGAATAGAAAAGTTTATGAAAGTGTCACTCCACAATAGAATAGCTTTACTTGGTTTATATACATGTTGCTGCTGATTGATTGGGCTGACATTTCTGACACACCCATCAAACAAGAGGAAACACATCTCAAACCCGTTGCACACTGTTTCCAGGAAACATGTCGTTCAACCCAGAAACCATAGCAAAACGTTGCGCACCGGTTTGAGCTTGAATGTGCCCCAGAGGGCTGTTTCATAAAAGATTAAACTCCAACACCTGACGTGAATGAACCTAACAAATAAGTTGGGGCTAAAGCGGTTTCATAAAAGGTCATTGAAGTTCATGAAATCCCGCTAATTTGATCCAGGTTTACCTGGTTAAGATAATTGTGTGTACACGCTTTTCTTAAGCAGCCCTAGAGGTCGATCATGGATCAAATCGATCCACCATAGCAAACAGCATATATTTTGTGCTATTTTATGCGTTTGAGACATGGTGTTTTCCTTACTTTTCACAGGTTTATTCTCCATCTGTAAATGTTAGAAAGTCATGCAAATATTTCCATTTTGCTGCTAAACTTCACAGTGAACGAGCGCTGCTGCGCGCCAAACAGACGGGACGCAATAGGAGCGCAATAATTCTGACTAAAATATACATTTTGCTAAAATATTTGATGTTGGACATTAAATGTGCCTTATGTACAATTTTAAACCTACAAGTAAGTGTATTATTATGATAGTAACTGTAAATGGACTATTGTAATGGGGTAAATCAATATACTTTAGGCCAACTACTGAGTTTAGATTCATCTTACCAATTAAAATGTAGTATTTATTTTAATTTTTAATTTTGTAATTTTAACTTTTTTTTAGATTGTAATGTTCTTCTAATAATCATAAAAGGTACTACAGCTGCCAAACAAAACCAGAGAGAAATGTATTCACATATTAAAACAATCTAATTAAATCTTGGGCACAAAATATTCAGCCAGTAAGAAGAGAAAACCTGTAGGTTACGCACACACACACACATTATATATATATATAAATAAAATAAAGGCCTGATTGTTTCAGGGTCTTGTCACAGGTCTATTGTTTTTGAATTTCTGTGTCACTTTTGCTATATTTTCACACTTAAAACAATGATTTGGTAATCCTCTTGTACCACTGTCCTCTTCTGTGCTACAAGTCTCCTGACAGTTCTCTCCCAAGTGCTTCCATTGTTGTCAGCATTATGTCTAAGAATGATTCAGTGGGCTATATAACACTTTTAATTGTCAAGAAATTACTTCTCTTTAAATGTTTTGGTTCAACATACCTTTTAATAAAAAATTGCCTTAAACTTACACTTTTTTTTATTATTTATTATTATTTAGCTCTATTTAGTAAATGGGTGTACTCATTTTTGCAACACAACATTTTATCACTTTGATAAGAAAATCTAATTTTCCTGAATAATTTTGACATGCTTCTTTGGCAATTGATCAAGCAGACTTATCTCTAAAGAGCCCTAACCTTGTTTCTAAGTAAAGAGTAATTACTGACTTTAAGTTTCAGACTGGTGTACTCATTTATGCTGTATATTTATCTATTTATTTATTTATTTTTGGACTGCTAGTGGTTAATAAAGTCAAATAATTGTATGTGAGAGAGTCAGCTGTAACATCATTGCGTTCCTATTGGTCAGTGTGAGAGGAGCTCGTTCACGCGGCCTCGTAATTCCTGTAACTACGAGATTCTGGCTCGTAAAAGCGTTCACGTCCTCGTAATTACAGCTTGTAAACTGGGAGTTTTCTGAGAGCTCCCACATGTACCTCCTGACCGCTGTAGATTCATTTAGGCGTTGACAGTGGTGCATTAGAAACGCATAATTCCCTAACCCTAACAGCTCCGAATATAACGTCACGTGTCATCATCTCAAGATTCCGGTAAATACAAGGTGGCGTGAACGCAAGATTCAGCTCAGCCTGCCCCGGACCAGGCTAGTTTCCCAGCATAAGTTGCCAGAGTAACTGAGTTTGAACTAATTTAAGTTTGCTTTATGAAACAGAATTCACTGACAATAAGTCTGACTAACTAAAATAAGCCTGGCTTGTACTCTACTCTCGTTTTATGAAACAGCCCGATCTTACAGAGGCAGGGTAACAGAAGTCATCATGATGAACACATGGACGGATCCACTCACCCACTGACCCTGAGAGCAGCAGTAAGAAGCAGCGCAGCGCGTTCATGTTGACAGTGGATCCTCACATCGCTCTTCACTGTGTGTTTGACACTTTCAGCTTTCTTTCGGTTCCGCTCAGTGTCCGGAACACACTCACGTGGACACAATGCGGAAGTGATGTCAAATGGTTTCAAGTACAGGGCTGCATCCGAAACCGGCTACTCAATGAGTAAGTACTTACTTAACGAGCCTAAAAGAGTAGGTACTAATCTCGTTGAGTATGAATGCGATCCGGACATCATCTGTCATGTTGACGTTATCACAAGCGCAACAACTTAAAAAAAAGATATGAATGACAGGTTTAATTCATCTAGCTGTAAATATCTTGATTTTGATTAAACTTGCTCATTTTGTCGTCTTGTTGAAGAAACAGCTGTCCATTTATTTTGTCATTGTAGTACAACCAAAATATTTGGGGTTAATTAAGTAGGTTTTTTTAACCCTACTAATGTGACCCACAGTTTTATCCTTAAAGATATTTTGAAAACCCAAAATCGTGATCTCTTCAATATGTTGTTAATTTCTTTATTTTATATGCAAACATTTTCATCCACAAGCAAAAGTGGCTTAAATCTCCTGTTTTCCTTTTTCTTGTTGAATTTAACTGTCCCCTCAGGCTTATAAATAAAAAAATTATTTAAAAAAAATATTTTTTGAAGCCTTATGATGAATTATTCAAATATTTAACCTTGTCATTGTGCTTTTTTTCTGTGTATATAATCTCATGCTATGATGTACACAAACTCATGATATTTGATTTTTTTTGTTATGATTGTTCATTGTTAAAGATACAAGCATGGTATTTACCCTGATCTATGATGTTTTAGTAAAACAAGCAAATGTAATTTGTTTTGTCATATGACATAGCTGTGCATGAATACACACTAGACAAATGCAACCAAGGTGAATATATTTAAATTTGCAGTCAAGCAATGAATTAATGAATGAAATAAAATAAATATATTTTATTTACTGAAAACAATAGGAAACAAATAAGTTATAGAATGAATAAAAGTAACCATCACAATAAATAAATACATATACAAGTCAACAACACATGAAACAAAGCTTGATTCAAACTTATTGTTCTAACAATCACGTATTTACAGTCCTGCTGCCATCTCACACAGCTGTGCCCATTCTGCAGCTTTATTCTGATGAAGCAGCTGACCACCGTGAACACCTTCACCCGTCTTTGCCGTCCATCATGTCCCTCACTGCTGCTCTTCTCAATGGGGACATCGTTGATCCAGAGGATGAGGAAGACCATGATGATGGACCCCTGAACCCCACAACCTGGAAGCAGGAGTGGGAGAAGATGTGCGGGACAATCTGGCTGCCGCTGTGTCTGCTCCAAACATGTGCTCTCCATGAGCAAGGCTACCTGTAAAACATTTAAACTTATTAAAACGTTTTACAATTCATGTCAGAATTCTGTTTCTTTTCATATTTCATTTAATATTTTTACAATTACATGCTAATTTCTGTTGTAACTTCATTACTTTTGTGGTGTAGTGGGCTAAACCACTGAACTGGTCAGCAGAAGGTTGCTGGTTCGATCTCCGCAGCGTCTCCACCAGTGTGTCCTTGAGCAAGACACTTTACTCCAGGTTACTCCAGCGGGATCATCCCTGTAATAAGAGCACTGTAAGTCACTTTGGATAACAGCATCTGCCAAATGTACAAATGTAAATTTGATTTTTGTAAATCCTTTTTTGTTAGTGTCTGGGGCACAAACGCTAATTAAAGCTGTTTATTTCTTAAAGTTTACTTTTTCAAGGTACTACTATAATATAAATGCATGCATACATTTCATACAGTTTCTATTTGGGGGCATAAAGGGTTAGTTTACCCAAACATATAAATTCAGTCATTATTTACTCAGCTTCACACTGTTCAATCCCTGTATTCATATTTTTCTTTTTTTTTTCTTTTTTTTCCCCTGAACACAAAAGGTGATTTTGGTCAAGTTTGTCCTGTTAGTTTCTGTTCATACAGTATCAGTCAGTGGAGCCTGACTTGCAGAAGCTTCATGACATTATTTGATGATGCTTTTGAAGCTTATGAAAGTTGAGCTCCATTGTATGAACAGAAACCAGCAGAACAAACTGGACCAAAATCACATCAATGTCCTTTTGTCTTTGTCTAGATGCTCTCGCTGGCTCTGGGCTCACTGAGGATGAAGAAATCACAGCAACATCAGGTCAGATGAGGCAGTAAGGGCAGGAGGAGTGATGGAGGGTCTCATCCATGGTCATCTACACCATTTCCAGGATCTGCTGTGGCTCTGCATCCTCAGTGCTCACACCAGTCTGAGGACATTTCACATCCTACAAAAATGCACAATCATCATACAAAAGCAGTCATCTTAACAGCACAATGTCATCTGATTTCTGTATTAGAAGTAACAAAATTATCTTACTTTATATTTTTGTTTCAGGTTTCCCCCCCCTTTTTTTTTTTTTTTTTTTGTTCACAAATGCCACCGTCACCTTGTCTTGCAGGTCCTGCTTCACCACAAAAGCTCTGCAGCAAATGCACAGAAATCAAGAATCAGAAAAGTGCTGTTTAAGTTACAATAATTAAACTACAACTTAAGATTTAAGTAGATTTTTTTTTAATTTTTTTTTTTTTATTCATTTCTGTAGTATCCTCACTCAAAGCCTTTGATGGCATCATTCCTTCATCAGTCTCTCTCCACCGGATAAACACACGTGTGATCATCTGTCCCTGTAACATCAGACAAGATTCAAGTTTCCTCTGAGATTTACGTGCTTAAATCTACATTTACATGTTGATGATGTGTTAACTCACTTTTTATCCATTTCAAATGTTCCTTAAATTACCAACAGTACTAACGGACAAATAAAATAGATAATGTCTTATGTCTAGCTACTTGTACATTTGTTTATTTACATTCATTCATGTAATGTAAGCAGTGTTGAATTTTACATAATAGCGCACGCACACACAATTCAGATGTCTATTTCATGTTGTGCATGTCAGTGACAGAAACTGTTTTTGCAGTGTTGTCTTATATTAATGTCTGTTAAAGCAAGACTATGTAAACAAAAAAACACAGCCACTGTGTCCAAAAGTGGGAATTATGGGATAACAGACACAGCAATGCATCATGCTCTGTAAGATCAGTTTGTAGCGTGATCCAGGGGATTAAAACGTATATATTTCAGACCTAGTGGAGTAATTTACTCCACTTTAATCCCCTGGATCACGCTACAAACATGATGATCTTAACTTTATTCATTATTAATTAATAATATTTCTAGTAAATTAAACATGTTTATATACTAACACAAGAAGAAAAGAATAACACATTGAGTTAGGCCTACATTATTTAACTCTTTAACTCTCATTATTTAATGCTCTTCTGAGGTTTAGCCCCGTGTTTCTTCTTGTGTTTATTTAAAATTGATTATAAATGATGCTCTTGTGTGCTTTTCTGGACACACCGGCTCAAACTGCTGCACACTCGATTATAGTTTACATTTCAGTTTGTTGCTCATCATAACCTGCCATATGCCTTCAGAAAACATGTACAATTATTTTATGACATGTTTGGATCCTCTTTTTAAAAAAAAACTTGATGAAAATCACCATTCTCTGCCAATAAAAGGACAAGCGTGATCTGTACATTTTTATTTCTTTATTTTCTGAAAAAGAAGGTAGTAAAGCATTAGAACAACATCAAGATGAGGAAATGATTACTGAATTTTATTTTTTCCCAGAGACAGTCACAGAAAAATTAGTTATTAGGTAAATGAAAAAGATTTTTACATGATAGTGTCTACAAAGAGAGCCATCACCACAATTCTAATTCCACTTCCTGTGTCACTAGTTTACTTCCTGTTTGTAAGATATTTAAACCATGCTCTCAGTAGCCACTTTCTATTCCTCAGAGAGGTCGAATTGTAAAACATTTTAAGGGGGTGCTCTTGTGAACCTTAAGAGGGTCACACACCGGATGAGAAGCGGCGTGTCTTTAAATTCAAACACATTGTTTTCTATGAGTGTACGCACGTCTGTCCACGGCTCCCAGATATGACTCTGTTCAAAATCCTGTTGTTTTATATACATAGTTTTCTATTAAATTACATTATATTTGTCCCAAATCGTCATAAAAGTACAGCCTGACTTCACCCTGTGCTGCAAGAGACATTTAGTTTTACAGCTTGAGTAAAGTCTAAACATATATAGGAAAGCTGTATAGGCCTGTTTAGGTTTAAACATTTGCCACCTGCTGGAGGAAGCAGGTCAACACACTGCAGAGTTAGCAATAATGAAAAGAAAGACTAAAAACTCCATGAAGTTGGGAAATACCCTGAATTGTTGATGTTATCAGACTTTCAGGCGAGATTCTCAATTAATTGAGTTAATGTACGCCCTGAGATAAAATGTTCAGTGACTGAGGATAGCAACCGTTGTATTTAATTGTACAGTCATAACATAATGTACAGTACAGACATTATCTTAGTTTCATAATGTCCAGATGGACATTGAAAAAGTTGGTCCAAGAAGAAGAAAATGTGGAAACAGGAAAGAGGATGTTTTAATTTCCAGAATGTTCATTAAATCAGAGTCTGTAAAGAATATGAGATGTAAGATATAAGTTATGAATGTGCAGGAACAGTGTAATACATGTAATAATAACATGTGATGCACATGAAAGATTTCAGCTAACTCAAGCTTTCCTTCAGATCTTTGGGAATAAATAATAGTTGCTCCAGATTCTGTGAGGAAATGGCCCAAAGCAATCAAGAATTTACCTTGAATTATTTAATTACTAAGAAATGAGACTGATCAATAGACTTCAGATAGTTTTATTACGTTTTTTTAAACACATCTCCTTAGGGACATTTACTGTTCAGTGCTGGTGCAAAAAAAGAAAAAAAGAAAAAGAGAATAATAATAAAATTAATTAAAATTGTTATTGCTTTTGTTAATTGTTTTGACCCATGTAATATTTTATCCAAATAAATAAGCCACCAAAATTTTAGATAGGCCTTTCAGTGAAATGTTCGATACCAGAGCAAAACTATAGCCACAAACATTATTAAAGAAAAGAACAGTAATAAAATAAGAATAAATAAATAAATAAATACAATAGAACAAAGATGAAACAAATGAAATAAACACATCTTTAAGATTATCAGGTATCTAACCGTATTCAGGTATCCTACAGAAATATAATCAAATGTAAACTAACACTGTCGTCATCCTATAAATTAAATAGAGATTAATCCTTGATAAAGCTACAGATGTTATTCAGTCAAGAGCAGTGAGGGATTTTCTCTCTGTCTCTTTAGTTGTTTGATTAAGATTGCTGTCACAGATTTTCAAAGAATGATTTTGGCACAATGGCGCCCCTATGCACTGTATATACTCTTACCATTTCTCTATTTCTGTGCCGCTGCTGTTTCCATCGCGCTCCACACTCCAATCCAGTAGGTGGCGGAAATGCACCATTTACGGTGGTTTGTCATAAAACACCGAAAGAAGAAGATGACGGAAAAAGTAGGGGTGTTCGATTCCAGGTTTTATGGAGTCGACTCCGACTCCCGACTCCCACTGTAGAAGTCGATGGAATCGACTCCTCGACTCTATTTACTATACATCAAAACAGGGTCATAAATAAGCAAAATGGCAGTCCTTACATACTTAATTAATTCATTTTTCCCCGGCACGAAGCCTTAAAATCCCCTAAAACAACACGCGTTTAGCGTGACTGTCCAAATCAGTCCAATTTAGCGATGACTTGATGAGTAGCTAACTGCTGATACCTAATTTTACAGAGAGAAAAGTCACAAAAAACATGAGGTCGAATATTATGTCAGAATTAAATTAACGAGAAAGAAGATTCTTTATTCATCTCATTATAATGGTCGCGTGATGGCGCTAACGCACATGATCATTGTCTTAAAAAGTGCTTGGACATGAGAGTTAAAGATACTTTAATACAATACATACAAAAATGCGTACAATAATGTACACTTATTGATGTGTTTATTGTTGATGCGAGTTTTTTTTTTATTTATGGTTAGTTTAATGATTATGAACACGGTTAACCATGGAAAATCAAATCTATTTATAAGCTACCATCAATACTAAAGCTGGCACGGAGGTATGTATAATTACAAACTAAAGTCAATTTGACTGTTATCTATTTCTAAAGTAAGCTACATGTAGGATAATGTATGTGACAAAGTTTCTGCAACAGCTCTCTGACGCGATTCGTCAGTGTCTGAATTACTCGCTTCATTTCGTTCACTCCTTGCTTCTAGTGCACTCAACTGCCATGCACTAAATAGGAGAATCAGTAAACAAGTGAGCGATTTCGGACACAGCAACAGAGTCGACACCGAGAGCCGATTCCTGTGCTGGAGTCGATCCCGAATCTGGGGCTATTCAGAGTCGAGGAATCGACTCTTTTGGAGTCGACTCCCCATCACTAGGAAAAGGATCAGTGGTTAATGACAGCAATAGTGGCTGGCTGCAGCCTGAGGCCCTGGCCCAAATGGCACACTTCATGTGCACTTTCGGTCTTGTGGACTCACAAGACCGCAGGGTGTCCCATTCGTCATTTAAGCTTAAAGAAGGGTGCTCATGAGCGCCCCCTTTGAGGCTGCCATGCGCCCTCGATGCGCGCTTCTGCTGAGCCCGCAAGACTGTGAGCTACGCAGAGGACTTTACCCGGCAATCAAAGCGGCATTACGTCGTGAAAGTGCGGACTCAGAGGAAGACCGTGAAGGTTTAGGGTGCCATTTGGGACCGGGCCTGAGGGGGCGAGTGGAGCTCCACTCAAGGGCGGAAATACGTCACCTCCATTTACTGTATTTGCATTATTGTAAGGGTAGGTTTAGGGTTGGGGTGTAGGCGTTAGTAAAACACAAGTGGAGGTGACGTATCTCCTGTTTGAGAGTGGAGCTCCATCGCCTTCTCAACGACAGGGATAACAAATGGAGTTTTCGACTATCAGTGACTAAAACTCAACCAGTCTGTTTGTGAAGAGAAATCATATCCCTGAAATAAAAATGAAGTTACATGGACAAGTACTTGAACAAGTTAAAGATATAAGATATCTAGGATTCCAGCTTGACTTTTAAGATGCATATACAGAAGTTGGTAGATAAGTGCAAAAAGAGTAATAATATTCTCCGATGTCTAACAGGAATGGAATGGGGAGGTAGTAGGAGATCTTTACAAAGAATATATAGTGCACTGATTAGGTCAGCAATTGACTATGGATGCAAAATTTATGGATCTGCATCGATATCCTTGATTAAAAAAGTAGAAACTGTTCAGGCTCAGTCTTTAAGAATATGTAGTGGAGCTTTCAGATCTTCCCCAATATCAGCCATACAAGTGGAGGTGGGAGAAATGCTTATAAGTTTAAGAAAATTGAAATTAACGAATTATTGGATAAATGTAAAAGGGCATTCTGAGTTACATGCAGTAAAAGACATATTGAAGGATTGCTGGGAATATGGGAATAATAAAATCAAAAGTTTCGTTTGGACAGCAACTAGAGATGCTACGATTTTGGGTAATGCAGAAATCTCAGTTAGTCCCTCTGTTGTTATTCCGAATATTCCTCCTTGGTTGCTTCCTATGCCTCAAGTAGATTTTAATCTACAAAAGATGATTAAGAATGAGAAATCTATATCTAAGGAGGTTATTGTTCAACAATATCTAGATCAAACTTACTCTTCAATGCTCCATATCTTCACAGATCTAAAGATCCTACATCAGGAAGTTCAGCTGCAGCTGTATATATCCAAAGATTACAGATCAACATTCAGAAAAGGATAACTAATTATGTATCTGTCTTTACAACAGAGCTAATAGCAATTTTATTAACTATTCAATGGGTGGAGGAAGTTAAGCCTTCAAGGGTAGTCATTTGTTCTGATTCTTTGTCAGCTTTAAATAGTTTAATAAGTGAACAATCAACATCAATCTATGAGGTACTTATAAATCTGCTTAGGATTCAGGAAATGGGTATAGTCCTATGGGTAACTGCACATGTCGGAGTACAAGGAAATGAAATAGTCCATAAACTGGCCAAACATGCAATGAAACGTATGAACATTGAGGTACAACTTGCACTAAGTAAAGCAGAAATAAAAGGAAGAATTAAAGAACTCATGAATATAAAGTGGCAGGAAATGTGGGACAAGGATTTAAAGGGCAGACACGTATACAGTATCCAAAAACAAGCTGGCGAAGGGAGAATATGCTTTAACAATAGAAAAGAAGATGTAATTATTACTCGACTTCGAATAGGACATTCTGGTTTAAATCATTCATTATTCATAATAGGGAAACATCAGTCAGGATTATGTACATGCAATGAAGCAGAGACTATTGATCATGTGCTTCTACATTGTGCAGTGTATACCAAAGAAAGAGAGGAGTTATTTAAGAAACTGAGGAACATAGGATTATTTAATTTCACTCTATCAAATCTTTTAAGTTGTGCCTCAGGACAGACTAGTATTATGAGAGAAATTCTTAGTTTTCTGAAGATAACAGGATTAGAAAGTAGAATTTAAATGTTCATATTAATACTATCCCCCTCTCATCCTTCACGTTAATGCTTCACACTCCAGTCCAGTGGTGGCGGCAATACAGATAAGTTGGCTTGTCAACCGCCATTAAATCGTACAAGAAGAAGACGACGGAAAAGGAAGTTGCGCCATTACGTGATCGTGCGTTGAGCAGAAAGCGATCACAGATGCCGCTCAGCGATTACATGATAAACATTTAAAACAGCGACGGTGACTTTGTGACAGCAGTCATGAGGAGGAGTAAAGCAGAAGTGGATCGATATGTGTCTTCAGTTCAGAGCGCCTCTCCCTCTCAGAAACAGGTAAGAAGCGCGACAGCAGGCCTCATGTCTGCGAGAGGAGCTAAATAATCCGTTAACGCGCGCGCTCATTTCACAGAAATGAAAGTGAAGTCGGTTTCACAGATCTGAAGTGAAGTCGGTTTCACAGATCTGGGTAGGGTTGCACCAGTCGTTCGTAAGTTCTTTCTTAAATTGGAACGTAAAGTCCACACTAGCGGCTTAGTAACTACTAGCGAGTTTGTAACTAACTCTGTACTTTATTCGGTTGCACCATTTGTTCTTAAGGCAGAACGTAGCTAGTAGCTCGTAAAGTAATGCGTAGTCGCATAATATGACGTTTACCCGCAGTGATCCTTCAAATACATGAGCAGAAGTTGTTGAAATTTAAGTTTATTCTTCATTCTGACTTATTTTGCCTCACGTAGCTAACAGTACAAATGAGTTTCCATTAAATATAATAGCCTACTACTTAATCATGAATGTTTTTACAGGTAAATAACATTCACAAACTGTATTTGAAACGAAATTAATAAGAATCAAGAAATGGCATTACTAAATAAATGACGTAAGAAATGACATTTATTGATTATGACTGATTTTATTTGACATGCACAACACGGAGTGATGGGACCGATGCGCACAGCGGCGCGCTGTTTAGGACGGGTTCGTGTTGAAGAGTGGCTAACAAAGTAATCTTTTCACATAATGTTCTTTCTCTTAAAATGTAAGCGAGTGTGAATGTCAGCAGCATCATATATGTCTAAAAAATGAAATCTGTGAGGTAAAACAAGAGCTTATTGATGCAGTTCAGTCAGTCTGCTATTTTATTCCAATCGTTACTCCTGATTGGAGGCTTCCGTAAATATTTAGTGTACACGTAGAGTTACGCTTCAACTAAGTTTACTGGTGCAACACAAAAATATTTAGTAGTGCGTAAGTTGTAACTTAGTGCCCATTTACGTCAAAACTAGGCTACGTTGTAACTTACGCACAGCTGGTGCAACCGGCCTGTTGTCTTTCACTGGGATTTTATCCTGTCCTGTAGATCAAAGCCTCTTTTACTGCTCAAATTGAAGTTGATCTTTAACTAGAACGAAACCGTAACAGGACTCTACGGTAACATTTTTCTTTAGGAGCACTTGTGCTCCTAATAAAAAAAAATTTAGGAGCACAGACAAAAATTTAGGAGCACTTTCTGATCAATAACAGACATTATTACAGGGCGATATTTGCCCCTTTAAATTAATTTCCTGGGCTATTTGTACCATTATAAGAGCAATTTTTCTAATCTTATTAAATGTATGCATCATATTTAATCAATTTCTTAAATTAAAATAGAAAATTTGTTTTTAAATGTTAAACAATAAATCCAATTACAACAATAAGACCCAATCAGGCTGTTACCAATCAAAAGAAATCATCAAAAAAAAATCCATCTTTGCACTGCAGAAGTGGCACAGAAGCTCCATCTGTAGTATTATTTACACACATTTACATAGACTGCTTAATGCAGCTCACTGGTAAATAATGTTGTACGAATGTTTTTAAATATAATTTTTTGAATTTAGAAATGTGTAAAAAAAAAAAAAAAAAGAATCTTTAAAAGTTTAATATTTTCAGTAAAAACAGTCTATGTAATGTGTAAATATGAAAATAAACCAGTAAACCAGTAGGTGGCGGTAAATCTTAATGTGCGAGTCATTCATTCAGTCGTTCAAAACGCAGATTCATTCAAATTCACCGCTGTTTGGAGATGTGCAACAGTTCTGGTGTGGCTGTGTTTGAAACTATTTTCACTAAATCGAGCAAAAACAGACAGTACTGTGGCTAAAATTTTGTCACTTAATATCAGCTTGTTTATTGGACTTCAGTCAGATCAGTATCACATTTTCAATCATGCCAATACTCGGAGAAACAAGAGTCTACTTGTGTGATATTACTTAACTTCGGCTACATATTAGGCTTGCTGAGATCGACGGTGTTGCGGTTATATCACTTGCCCACCGTGACCGCGGCACCGCCCCCACCTTCGTTTTGTTTTTTTTTAATAGTAATAATAATCATTTATTTTAGTTAGAAAATATACACTACAGTTAAAACTGAACGCGTCTGCTCAATTCAGCGAGCCGAACAAGAGGCAGCACAGATCAGCAGGAGTCAGATTTCACCTCACTTCGCCCATTTCGTCTCACTTTTCTGAATGACAAGACGATAGGTGAAGATTTGGTTGAAAAGCAAAGTGTAAAAGCGCATATTTAAGCGAGTTTGTCATTGTACTGTTTTGTTGTGTTTTTCAATAAGAATAATAATGAACCCACCCGCCATTAACGCAATTGTCGCCTCCGAATTGCGTCTACTTAAAAAGTGAAAGTAATATGCGCACGGGCATTCATAACGGCGCGTGTGTTTTTATTAATCAATTTTTGGAGGCATTTTTGCCCCAAGCCGCCATTAATTTCCGACATTGATAATCCAAATGTAGTATTTACAATTAATTTGGCTGCAAAGAAACAGCAGCATGAGACGGTCTGGTAAGTGCGTCACACCAGTTGCACCTTGTAAACAATCTTTGAAGTGTAGTCCGAGCGCATGTCTTTTACACTTCCTCTGCTGACTGAAGCAAAGTCTTTGAATTAAGGCATGAAAAGCAGCCGATTGCAGTGCGAAACATAACATGTTGTTAAGTTTAGATGCGTTTTGGGAGTTGTACTTTTTATTCCAATTGTAGATCTATTAATGAGAATCGATCGGGTCACTCGCACCAGTGCGCCTAAATATTTTTTCACAGTCGCACGCAGTTATTTTCAGGAGCAAATGCGAGTGAAATAGGCGCACTGTAGAGCTATGCGTAAGCTATTCTTTAATTACCTGTTCCAGCTCGTGATATTCTGATCCATGTTTAAAACTTTATTATTATTATTATTACCTCTCGTGTTTATTATTTCAGATCTTTGGATAAAAGCATCTGCTAAATGAATGTAAATGTAGATGTCTACTTGTTTACTGTAAACCCTAATAATAGCAGAACTCAAAATTTGAACATTTATCAAGTTAATAAACGTCATGATTACATTAGTGAATCTTCAGATTTTGATTTTGTTCTACACTCATATTGCACAAATTGAAATGTTTAATAAGCTCATAACTCATAGTTTTGGGTCACGTCTCAAATGAATGGACGTGATTAATTTGGGTTGACTGTGTTGGAGGTGTGAACATGTGACACATGATGTGGGCTGGGTAAAAAATGTAGATTTCTTGATTTTAATTGATTCTCATTTTGATGAACCGATGCTGATTCATAAATCCCAAGAATTGATCTGTTTTCAGTGGATGAATGAACAGATCATCCAATAAATCACAACAAGCTTTGTTACTTTTGATATGAAACAAAGTCCCAGATTTCAAATTCTGCCCGTTTTATTACGAAATTCAAACAATAAAGGTTAGAACAATGCTTTTACAAAGGTTTTTTTTAAAAACGCCCCAATGTCAAATATCTCCTCATAATGGAAGCTTAATTTCTAATTAATATCAGAAAATCACTTCACGAAAGAATAAAAGAATATAAAGACAGAAGAACATGAATTGTGGAGGTCCTCAGGTGTTCAGGTGATGCTCCCTCGGAAAATTGCAGTTCATCAAAATACACTAGGAAAGGTGACCACTTTTCAGAAATTTTGCTTTTTGAACCTCGGACAGCAAATTAGATTTTGTTCAGACAGGATATAATACCTCACATCTTTAACCCGTCTACTGTGTGTTGAGCTCCGCTTTCTTCCAGTGGAGAAGAATTAACAGTGTGCTAAAGGCGATTACTGTGTACATTTCTTTCTTTAAGCACAATATTTTCAGGACTAGTACCGAATTAGTGTTATAACTTTATACAACTCAGTTAATTTTAACCTTCAATATTTAATTCGCAAGCTTGTGAATCGAATCAAAACGTGAAGTCTGTGTCAGCAGCTTTTCCAGCAGCTACCGAGTGCTTTATCTGTTCATCAGAGGAAAATACTCATTTCAATGTAATTTACATGATTCAGTTTCCCTCTGCTCTGTACAGTGAATTACTTTCAGCTTTACAATGTTTACAGTGTCAAAGATTAAAGCTGAATATAATATGATGTACATTATTACTCACAGATGTTGTTTAACTGTGACACTGTACCTGTTTTGTGTCTTGCAGAAGTCAGGGAAAGGGTTTCTGTTTGCCAAACTATACTTTGAGGCTAAAGAATATGAACTTGCTAAAAGGTAGGCTAACTCCTTTGCTCTCTGTCATTTGTCTGATGTCTGGTTTGTCTTTGAAGTGATGTTTCTCTCTCATCGTTCCATCACAGGCATGTTTCAGAGTATTTGAGCGTACAGCCGAAGGATCCTAAAGCACACAAGTTCCTCGGGCAGCTGTTCGAGCGTGACGGTGAAACGGACAAAGCTGTGGGATGTTACAAGGTTCGGTTTCCTTCATTTACTCTGACATGTTTATCTACGGCATAGTCTTTAAAACACACTTCAGCTGTGGAGTTTAACCATAATTATGCTCGAAAAATATAAATTGTTTCAATGCATATCGATACTAAAATATTTGAGACAGGCTGTGTTTCCTGGCTCTCTGACAGCGAGTCGACACACTGCAGTCTGTGTGTTTATATGAAGTGATGTAGTCTGTTGTTTCAGAATGAAGCGAGGCACTGTGTTCATTGACACGTGATCAGCTCGTGATCTGGTGTTTTCACAGTGAATGAATGCAGTGAACGCCATCTGTACATGTGCTGCCAGTCCAAAGCTGCTCTGGGTCCATCAACTCAATCTATTAAATTTTAATTACTGAATGTTAGTGAGAAGAAGAAAATAAAACAACATTTACATATCAATCTACATATGCGATGGACAGTTATGATTATCTTTAGTAGCTCTTTTGAATGGCGTCTCTTTGAAAGCTCTGTATTTCACGAAGCACATACAAAACACCTGAACCGGAAGCGATGCGACCTGTTTTACAGATGTTTGTTGAGCATAACCCGTGTTGTTTTATCTCGTAGTTTTCAGTTTCTCTCTTCTAATGCCCGTCCTGTAATGCTGCTGTTTGTTTCTGAACTCTCAGCGTTCAGTGGATCTGAATCCGACTCAGTCAGACCTGGTTCTGAAGGTGGCGGAACTGCTGTGCGGGAAACCGGAGCATGACAGCCGGGCCGAGTTCTGGGTGGAGAAAGCTGCCAAGCTCCTGCCGGGACATCCCGCCGTCTTCAATCTGAGGGTCAGTGCGTGCGTCACATCAGCCTGCTCTGAAAACACCAGCTGTCCTCTGAGTTCACAGTTCTCTCTCTCTCTGCTGCAGGAGAAGCTTCTGAGCACACAAGGACAGAATGGCTCCAGCCAGCTGTACGAGCTGCTTCAGTCGGAGCTCCAGCTGCGGCCCGACGACACCTACATCAACCACAAGCTGGTGCGTCTGTACAGCGCAGACGGCCGGCACGAGGAGGCGCTGAAGCACTGTCTCGCGGTGGAGAAGACTGGCCTTCTGAGGGACCGTCTGGAGTGGTACGAGCTTCTGGTTGGCACCCTTCAGGTCAGTGATCGTCCTGCGCTGTCAATCTCCTCTTATGTCAGACAAGGGTTTTTACATCATCAAATCATGAAAAATCATTTGACTGACTCTTACATGGATTGTTTTTGGGATAGTTCACCCAAAACTTTTGCTCAGACAAGGATGTTTTGCGTTCTGTATGTTTTCATGCGACCATGAAAGGTTTCAGCAGATGAAGGGAAGTTGGTGATATGACTCTGTCGTGAGTGTGATCAGTCTGCTGTGTTTCAGGAGTATCTCTGCCAGCCGAGCGTGGCGTCGAACGAGCAGGCGTCGCGCAAGTTTCACAAAGAGCTGCTGCTGGCGCTCTGCAGCCGCGTCAGACTGACACTGACGGTGAAGAGCTGTGAGGAGAGCGCTGATGCTCTCTGGAGGTACGTGAACGCAAGCCTGTCTGGCCACAGCGCCCGCCACTGGCACAGCACTGCACACATAAAGGAAATTAGTCACCAAGATTTCACCAACTGAACGTGTTTGGCCGAAAATCTTATTTCTTTAATGTCGCTGTAGCGCCTCAGATCAAGCGGCACGTGAACCGATCATCTTTTCCTCTTTGCTACTAGTTACAGCAGCAAATAACATGAATAAATTGATCAGTCTTTCAACCGACGCCAATAAAACAGCTGGAGAACAATGTCATGTAACTTCCCATTTATCTCAGAAAAGCCTTTCAGTGACCATAAACTCAATAGTCAGCTAGAAAAATAACTCTAGAGAGGAGCGTTTTAATAAATATATATTCATTGGATTACATGTTCATTATATTTTTACTTAATGTATGTTTGAATAAATCCATCATGAAAAGTTGTGAAACAAGTTACCCTAGCCACCTCTTAAAGGGTTAGTTCACCCAAAAATGAAATATCTGTCATTAATTACTCACCCTCATGTCATTCCACACCCGTAAGACCTTCATTCATCTTCAGAAAACAAATTAAGATATTTTTGATGAAATCCGAGAGGTTTTTTTATCCTCCATTGAAAGCAACGAAATTACCACATTCAAGGTCCAGAAGAGTAGTAAAAACATCATCAAAATAGTCGACATGTCTACAGTGGTTCAACCTCAATGTTATGAATTGACGAGAATACCTTTTCTGCGCAAAAACTAAAAAAATGACTTTATTCAATAAATGTGTCCCTCCCGTCACTCTGCTATGCTATTAATGTTGCAGATCTTCCGTGTTTACGTCCGAATGCTGGCTCAGTATTGGCCGGCTCTGGTCACGTGACTAGCATGACGCATGCGTTTGATGCTGACGCAGGAGTCTGCCAATACTGAGCTGGTGTTCTGACGTAGAACCTGGAAGCACTGCAGCGTAAATAGCGTAGGATAATGACACAGAAGAGAAGAGATTGTTGAATAAAGTCGTTATTTTTGTTTTTGCGCAGAAAAAGTATTCTCGTCTCTTCATAACATTAAGTTGAACCACTGCAGTCACATGACTGTTTTAACGATGTCTTTACTACTTTTCTAGACCTTGAATGTGGTAATTTCATTGCTTTTTTAATGGAGGATAAAAAAAAAAACCCTCGTATTTCATCAAAAATATCTTAATTTGTGTTCTGAAGATGTGTAACGACATGAGGGTGAGGAATTAATGACAGAAATCTCATTTTTGGGTGAACTAACCCTTTAAAGTTGATATAGAAACTGCCTTATGTGCAGTTTAAATGCATGCATAAAACTTTGAGTGTTGATTAGTAAATAAACTTTGATTTCAGTTTCAGTAAGTTAATTTCAGCGCATCACATGTTTGTAGCAGCCACAATAACCGTGACGCTTGTCTTTTATCACTATTATCCTGCTAAATAACGTTACTGCTTCAGTCTTCAGACCTCAGGTTTACACATTCACATTGTGTTTCTGCTGCAGTTTGGACCGTGTGATGCAGTCTCTGAAGAACACTGCCACGAACACGATGGATGGGCTGTCGGAGGTGTTCACGGAGATGAGGGCTCAGATGTACCTGTATGCCGGGACGCTGCTGCTGAAGATGGCGCAGGACGGGGCGCAGCAGTGGAGGGCTGTGCAGGATCTAGCCGCTCTCTGTTATCTCGTGGCCTATCAGGTATGACGTGTGTTTCCTCTACTTCATGCAGCTCCTGTGATCAGCCACTGTACGGTTTCACATCCTTGTCTCCCTCAGGCTCCGAGACCCAAAGCCAAGAGTTTGAAAAGTGAGCACGCGTCCCATGAGCCTTTGGAGCTGCTGGCCTCGGACCGCCAGAGTCAGGCGGGTCACATGCTGTTGAATCTGAGCCAGGACGTGGAGCAGCTGCTGAAGGACGTGGTGGAGGCGTTCGGGAACCGGAGAGCGCCAAGCTCTCTGTTCGACATGCTCTTTGGCACACAGACCCATGAGCAGCTCTCCTTCATCTGCAACGACGAGATGCATGTGGTCAGTGCACACGTGCCCAGCGCCGCAGATCTGGCCAAGTGGGACAGCGGTGAGTGTCAGACCGACTCTATGTCCTGTCCGGTCTGGTCTAGGGGTGCAGCGGATCACAAAACTCATGGTTCACATTATGGTTTTTGAGTCACAGATTGGCAAAAAAAAAAAAGAGAGACAAAGACTGTTTATTATTTAAAGAACACTGTAAATTATAACAAAAACTATAATGTTAGAACACTATTAAAGACAAGTGAACAGACAGTAATAAAATAAGAAGTAAACAAATTACAAGCATAGATAAATACAAATAAAGGTTTAACAGTAGTGTTTAGGGACATAAATGGAATTAATTGTAAAATAACACTGCATAAATATAGATCTTTGTTAAAGCTGTGTTTTGTTGTTTGAATAACATTGACACAAATAGCAGCAGGTATTTATAGGCTGCTGTCACTTTAAAGGGTTCACCCAAAAATGAAACTTCTGTCATGTACTCACCCTCATGTTGTTCCAAACCTGTAAGACTTTCATTTATCTTCTAAAGACAAATTAAGATATTTGAAATGAAATCTGAGATATTCCATGCAACTACCACATCCGGGTTCAAGTGCCTCTGTTGTGGCCTAATGGTTAGGGAGTCAGACTTGTAACCCGAAGGTCGCAGGTTCAAGCCTACATTAAATCTGTTCATCATATAAAGCGATCGAGCCTCTTCAGGAAACTCTGGACTAAACCAGTCAATTCATATGACTTAGTTTTAATGATCTCTTTATGGATTTTTTGAAGCGACAAAGTGGTAGTTCATTGACAGTCCACGCGAGAGACAGAAATTTCTCAGATTTCATTTAAAATATCTTGTTTTGATGATGAACGTAAGTCTTGCAGGTTTAGAATGTCATATAATTAATGACAGAATTTTTATTTTTGGCAGAACTAACCCATTAAGACCAAATGCACAGATCCAATTTTATGATACACATCCAATTTCTTTCTCTACTGTTAATGTTCACTTAAGACCATGTTTGAGGATACTCGCCGAGCTGGGTATTTTGAGAGAATTTGGTGTGTATGAGTCTGTTCAAGTGCAAGGAGAAGTGAAAGAGAACTGAATTCAGTGTTTGCACGCTGTCTGAAATGCGCCTCTCTGTGATTAAAACGTGCAAGTGCTGAATTGAGTTCTCTTTCATGTCTCGTTGCACTTGAGTGTTTAAATTTGCAAGACTCTGAGTTGAAAGTTTATCATTTGCATGTGTTTCTATGATTTTTAGACTTTGAAATAATTTGTGGGTCACATGCGTGCCGAACTGTGGGATGGGTCCGTACGGATCAGGGATCAGCTGCGGTCCGTTGCAGCATTTTTTTTGTGCTGACTGTGTGTGTGTGTGTGTGTGTGTGTGTTGACACAGGTGCGGTGCTGCTGCACGCGGGTGATCTTCAGCACCTGGCGTGGCTCGGCCTGCAGTGGGCGCTGATGGAGCAGAGCGTCAGCCTGCAGCACTGGCTCAAGCAGCTCTTCCCTCGACTCACGCTCGAGACCTCCAAACTGGACACCAACGCACCCGAGTCCATCTGCCTGCTCGACCTGGAGGTGCGTCCACCCTCTTCTCATCGTCAGTGAGGGGGAAACATTCACCTACATTTGGCTTTTGTGAAACATGCACAGTCTCTGAAATGAGTTTAGTTGATCCAGATATTCATTCATGTCTGATTGTTTTAGGTGCTGCTGTAGGTGATGGAAATGCTGTGTTTTAGTTAATGCAGTAATTTAATGCCTGTGATTGTGTAATGCTGTGAAGCTCTATCTGACATACATGTATGGCTGATGGCTTATCTAGACATTTTTACAAGATTGACGTATTGACGAATTTAAGAAATCAAAAGCATTTCTTAGGGCTGTAGTCCATTAGCACAGCCCGTTTGGGACTGAAGTCTTCTGTCATACTGTTGTAAAGGACTGTGGAAGAGGCACAATCCCTGGATCTCAGCAGACCTGATGAAGCACCTCTGCTGTAGCTCTGTGTAATTGTGATGTATTGCAGGTGTTCTTGTGCGGCGTTGTGTTCAGCAGTCAGACGCAGCTGCAGGAGACGGCGCGGATGGCCTCGTGCTCCTCGCCGCATCAGCCCCGGTGTTTGCCTCTGCACATCATGAAGCTCCTGTCCTCCGCCAAGCAGCGCGAGTGGTGGGACGCCGTCTACAGCCTGATCCACAAGAGAGCGCTGTGAGTGATTGTCCTGCTGTGAGTGTGAACCTGACGCACATCTCCGTGTCTGACTGCAGTGTTTTCTCATGTGTGACAGGCCGGGGACGTCGGCTAAACTGCGGCTGCTGGTTCAGCACGGTCTCGGCAGGCTGCGCGCCGGTGAGAAACACGGCCTTCAGCCGGCGCTGCTCATCCACTGGGCTCAGCATCTCACTGACGTGGTACGTCTGCTCACAGCTGTCCTCAAGAAGGTTGTTCTGAGCCAGGAGTTATGGGCCGCTCCGGTCTTCATCATGTGCTGAAAAAAAATTTACATTTCTGTCATGTATTAAATGTTTAGCTAACATGCATCTCACTGCATTGGAATTCATGTTCTGTTTCTGTGAACAGTAAAGCCCTGCATTCTTTGATTTGAGTGGCTTTCTCAGTCACTTTTGTTTCTCAGATAGCATGTCTGTAAACATCAGGAAGCAGCTCACGCAGTCGGTCGAGGGAATGAGCTGAGCTGGATAAATTAGACCAGTTTCATGTGTTTGAACAGCACCTGATTCCCATACATTGTTCATAGTGTTGATGACTTCATTAGTATGAGAGTACTAGTACAGACTGAGCAGGTGTGTCCTGACCGTCGACCCGTGTGTTTGACAGAGTGAACGGGTGAACTCTTACTATGACCAGAAGGAGTATGCAGGCCGCAGTGTGCACTACTGGAAAGTTGTGCTTCCCTTGCTTGAGAAAATCCGAAGCAAACGCAGCATTCCTGAACCTCTGGAGCCGATGTTCATGCACTTTCGCAGTAAAGACATACAGGTGTGTACTCTCTTCCTTCGGGATAATTTGTGACTTCCTGCTTCTGTTTCATATTGTACTGTCTCTATTGGTCTCTTTGTCTTCAGCCTTTTCAAGTGCGAGTATATGAGGAAGAGGCCGCCATAAGCTTTGCCACACTGCTTGACATCGAGGGCAACACCGATGAGGCCATCGCAAAGCTGGAGAAGCTCAACAGCATCTTGTCTAACTGGCATCTTGCTAAGGTAACGGCGCTCTCACTGGACGACAGTCACACTGGTTCAGCTCCAGAAGTGAAGTGATTGATATGGGTGGTCTGTGAGTGACCTTCTCACCTGATGAGTTTGTGGATGGTGTGTTGATGGTCAGATCTATCAGAGGCTGTCGGAGGAGGTGGGAAACGGGCTGGAGGAGACGCAGGGCAGGTGCACCAACTTCCTCCTGCAGTTCAGGAAATACCTGACAAAAATTTATCAGGCCAATCCAGAGGACATGGACAAGGTATGTTAAACGCCTCAGATGCTTGTGCTACACACTTTACACCAAATCGGGTTTCTCAAATCTGTCCTGCAGAGTTTAGCTCTAACATTAAACAAACACACCTGAACAACTTAATCAAGGTCTTCAGGATTACTAGAAAGTCTCAGGCAGGTGAGATGATCAGGGTTTGAGCTAATCTCTGTAGGGAAGTGGCCCTCCAGGGTCGAATTTGAGGAAACCTGCTTTAAACCAACTTCACATGCATTTACACAAGTGGCCATTGCAGGAAATGGAGCCGATTTTATTGTTTGGTTTACATTAGACCTGTCAGATGATGCTTTTAAAAAGTGTCTAGTATCTAGTACTAGATACTTAGCCTGCCATCTCCTACATTAGGGTTGTGTGTGGCATAAGAAGTCATGTTTAGTTAAATTGTGAACGAGAATGAGTCTGACACTCGTATTGAGTAATAATAGTCATCAAAAAGAAGAGAATATGCCATGCAGGGCTATCCAAACATGAAACTGCAGACGGTATGATGAAGAGGCTTCAGAACCAGAGAAAACTCAAGCTCCTCTAGAAAGAGAAAACTGTGCATTAGGGAAAAAGTCAAAGGTTTTGAGTGATTTTCTTCACTCTATACGAACAACACTGGACCTCACTGACTTTCATTTGTGTGGACAAAAATCCCCCAAAGTGTCTTCATTTGTGTTCTGCAGGCGAGAGAAGTGCACACGGGTTTGGACTGATGTGAGGGCGAGTTTTGAATGAACTAGTCCTTTAATTCTGTCTCTTCGTGTTTTAAGTTACCTGTATCTATGGATGATGTGATGGATTTGCTGAATGAGGTCAACCAGCAGCTTGCAGATGATGGCGAGCGGGATGAAGATCAGGTGGACTATCCGCTGACATCCAGCCCCGGTCAGCCCACAGAACCGCATGTGAAATTCTCCACTCCGTCCCCATCCAAAAGTGTCACGTCTCCATCCAAAAGATCCGTGGTATGTCATGGCACTGGAGTTTCTACTTGCTGTTTACAGAGCATTACGGTTCCTGACTGTTGTTTTCTCTTCC
This sequence comes from Mylopharyngodon piceus, assembly GCA_039654765.1. NCBI lineage: Eukaryota > Metazoa > Chordata > Actinopteri > Cypriniformes > Xenocyprididae > Mylopharyngodon > Mylopharyngodon piceus. The sequence continues at coordinate 3,132,905 of CM077445.1, forward strand.
AGTTCTCGCCCAAAACGCCTCCTCACTGGGCCGAGGACCATAAGTCCCTCTTGCAGATGTTGTGCCAGCAGGTCGAGTCCTTGAAGGTCAGTCACACATCCACCACTTGTAGCAGAATCAGTTACTTTGTTTACTTATTTTGATGTTTTAATTATGGTTTTGTCATGGAAGCCTTTTGATTCTGTCCAAGAGTGAAGAACATTTGCATGCAGTGGAGAGATTTGCACACATTGCATGCGCTCTCAACAAAAGCCATAAGAATCAGCTGGAGAAGGGCACAAGAATATATTATAAAATATAATATTTTGTAACAGATCACAGTACTAGCGTTCGACAGAGATATTAGTTTCACTAATTAATAAGCCCTGAAAGTTGCTAGTTGAAGTTGGTAGCTATTGAAAAAAAAAATCCAACGCTGATAGTTTGACTATTAGACTCGTATTGCTATTGAAATTACATAAATTATATACAGCGACGGAGCAAAAAACACTTCCTTCATGATCATTAAAGTTGCTACTTGTTTCATTTCAGCACAAGCTCACTCTTGTGAAAACTGCTGTCATAAAGCTAACTACACTCAATCTCTAATTCACCTCATGAACATTTTAGTTACAAAATACTTTTGACAACACGTTATCACAGATCCCAAATGAAAATTATTTCAAACACTTATGACATTATGAAGTGAGCGCGTTTTGCTTTTCAAATGCACATCGTGACTCAAACTCACAGCGCTTAGAGACCATTTACTCTATAAAACATTATTAATATAAACATACGTTTGAGCAGATATTCAAGAACACGGTCTTTCACAGTAAACACTGTCTAAAGGCTTTTGCACACTGAGTCCGAAATTTTTGTATCCGTTTTTTCGTATTCGTGATCCTAAAAATTCGTCACGCACAGAGTCCAATGCGTATTAATGAATCCGTTGCGAAAAAAATCGCAAAATAATACAAAATGGAGTCTTCATGCAGTGAGAATGATTTAGTTGTCCTCTCTCTTCTTAAAAAGAGAATATTGGGTCCATCCAATCCTGAGATTCCATAGAGAGAAAGGAGAGTTCCACCTCATCAAGGATCACATGATTATCCCGAGCGTTTTAAAGTTTACTTCAGGATGTCAGTGGCTCAGTTTGATGCTGTGCTACTGGCACAATCTGTCTTTATATTCTGTCTCTTTGTATTCCGAACTTTGTTTGTCATACGGTGCTACTGCTTTGTGCTGTAGACGACGCCGATCATGTGATCTAAAGCTCAAGTTGAAAACGTGCGTTTTCTTTCTTTTCACAAATAGTTTCCAGAATTTAATTTGGTCCAAGCAAACAGCTTTCAACTTTAAAGTAAATATTTGTGAATTCTCAAAGTCAAGTCCCATACACAGTACATTTAATAAATATTTAGTTAAATAGCCTTATGGGCAGCACTAGAGTCAAGTCACCTTTATTTATAATGCGCTTTATACAATGCATATTGTTTGAAAGCAGCTTTATAGTGATAACAGGAAATTGATTCAGTGAGGCAAATAGAATTAAATTCTGCTGTAAAGCAGCTCTAAAAAGACAATAGTAAACAGTTATTATTCAGTTGAAATGAGTTCAGTGTTGATTCGGTTCAGTTCAATACCTGTGTAAAGTTTATCAATATAAAGTAAGTTAAATTCAGCTATAAAGCAGCTCTGTAGAAAAGTGATATCATCATCCAGCTCAGTTCAGTTCTCGTCCAATAGTGTTGGTGCAGTCAAATCAATAATATTGCTGAATATTAAAGGGTTAGTTCACCCAAAAATGAAAATTCTGTCATTAATTACTCACCCTCATGTCGTTCGAAATCCGTAAGACCTTTGTTCATCTTCAGAACACAAATTAAGATATTTTTGATGAAATCCGAGAGGTATATGACTCGTCCATAGACAGCAATATAATCAACCCTTTCAACATCCAGAAAGGTACTAAAGACATCGTTAAGTCATGTGACTGCAGTGGTTCAACCTTAATGTTATGAAGAGATGAGAATACTTTTTGTGCACAAAAATAAAACAAAAATGACTTTATTCAACAATATCTTCTCTTCTGTGTCATTCTCATATGCTGTTTACATTCAGAGCTTCCGTGTACTACGTCAGAACGGCGACTCATTATTGGCCAGCTCCTGCGTCAGCTTCACACGCATGAGTCGTGCTGAACACGTGATCAGCTTTGGCCAATACTGAGCTGGCATTCAGACGTAAACACAGAAGCTTCACTGTGCTTACTGCGTTATGGTGCGTTCACACCAGACGCGAATGAAGCGTTAAGCACGAGTGATTTACATGTTAAGTCAATGCAAAGACGCGAATAGACATCCTGCGGCGCGAATGACGCAGCACGATTTGAGCGTTTCGGGCGAGTTGAAAAATCTGAACTTTGCAGAATATTCGCACCGCGTTAACCAGTCAGGAGCTTGCTCTAGTAGTGACGTGATTACGACGTAGCGAGGACAAAATCATCGTCGCTGTACGATACATCTTTGTACTTTTATAGAAACAGGAATAAAAAGGATCTTGCTTGGAAGAAAGTGAGTGAGGAGGTCGGACAATCTGGTAAGTTGTAAAAAACACTCTTTACTCAATTTGAGATATATATATATATATATGAGACTACAAGCTAACTAAAGCCGGCAAATTGAGCTTTTTCGCCGTATTTTACAACTACTTTCCCGCTGACAAGTTGATGTGTTTATTCAGAGGAAGTGTGCAGAAACGAGACTGGAGCCGCCTGGCAGAAGCCCCTCTCATGACGCGAATTCGCGTCTGTTGTGAAGTGAATTTCACGTGCGAATGAAGCGAGTAAACCTAATGTTCAAGCGTCCAACTACGTGTGAATAGCGCGATTTATCGCGCAAGTCGCGTCTGGTGTGAACGCCCCATAAGGATAATGACAGGGAAGAGATTGTTGAATAAAGATGAACGAAGGTCTTACGAATGTGGAACGACATGAGGGTGAATAATTAATGACAGAATTTTCATTTTTGGGTGAACTAACCCTTTAAGTGTCTCCACTCTGGGATATAGCGCAGCTGTGCCTCAGGCGACCCAACTTCATGTTAAAAGCCTTATACCTGCTGAAAGCAAGTGTTGTTTTAGAAGTTCATTTTTGACAACTAAAGCGCTATTTTTCTAGTGGTTTTAGATTCAACCATGTAAAACTGGTCAGCTCTTGGTGAAATTGGATCAGAGTTTCTGAGTTTCAGATTTTAGGGTTTGTAATATCCTGTTTTGTTTTCTGTCTCACACAGAATGAGGTTCATGACCTGCGCCATAATTCCTCTGATGGTACACCATCCTCATATAGGATGTATCGAGATAATTATACTGCAGAAGGACTTCAGGAAGCCTTTCCTGGAGCACAGGCATTCCATGGTGTTCCTCTTACTGGTCAGTTCAATGAATTGCTTTATTCCCTAAATCAGAAGTCTTTGAAATTGTTAATGTGTACCAGTGGTTCTCAAGGTGTGCCCACCGCCCGCATCTCAAATCTTGCTTACTTTCAACATTCAAATATACCAATGAGCTCACGACAATAGACATGCGAAACAATGAGGTTTGTGCAGTTTTTTTTTTTTTCTTTTTTTTCTATATACTTATGTAACCAAACAAATGTTTTTGCTGGCACACCAGATTTGATTAGGGAGGACAAGAATTTGAGTGAAAACGTTGCAATTTAAAGTCGTTTTGCTCAAAGCAACCTAATGAATTCAGAAGGCTCAAATCACATGGAAACTTTTTATGGTGCTTTTATGTGCCATTTGAGCTTGACTGTTAAAATCATCATCCTCACTCTTGAGTTTTATGGATAATGTCATACGGGTTTAGAGAGACGTGACAGTGAGTAAATGACAGGATTTTTCGTTCAACTATTTCTTTCAAATTGCTCCTGCAAAACAATATCAATATTTATTCAATGTGTCTTTTGCAACACAGAAAAGCAATTATGAAGGCCTACTTAAAAAAAAAAAAAATAAAAAAAAAGTTCAAACACAAAACATGATATTGTTGGCTTCTGTTTTTGGTTCATTTGTAAGTGTCAAATTTAATAATGTAAATAGCTTTTCATTATTAAATTGAGGGCACTGCAATATTTTTTTTTTTTTAAACTTATAAACGGGGGCATCACCAAGAAAAAGAGAACCACTTGTATATACAATAGTTAAGACGTGCTTAAAATTCCCATTCCCTTGATTTGTCTCAGTTGCCACTACAGGTCCCTCTGTGTACTACAACCAGTCTCCAGCATATAATTCACAGTATCTTCTACGCACTGCTGCAAATGTTACACCAACAAAGGTAGTGGAGTGATTTTCATGTAAATGCAATATATTCTACCTTTATTGTAACCAAGAAAAGGCACAGAGAATCAATATCAAAGTATTGTTTGTTTACCTCTGCAGGGCCCAGTATATGGGATGAATCGTCTTCCTCCACAGCAGCATATGTATGCCTACCAACAATCAACACACACCCCACCTCTTCAGTCAACTCCCGCGTGCATATATCCTCAAGAGCAGGTCTTTGGTGCTCCCATCCGGTTTGAGTCACCAGCTACATCCTTACTCTCCCCGTACAGTGAAGAGTATTATGGTCACAATGTTCCTCAACCTACAGTCAATCCAACATTGCCAGAGCCTGGGTATTTCACTAAGCCATGTGTCGTTACACCCACGCAGCCATCCAGGAGCAGTGAAAGCAAGCCTGTTGATCCCAAGATGAGTTTTGGGTCGCAGTTCACAGGTGAACCTCCTAAGGTTCCAAACTTTGGGGGTGTTGCCGTTGCCCCGTCAACATCAGCAACAACTGCATTCAAGTTCAACTCCAATTTCAAGTCCAATGATGGTGATTTCACCTTTTCTTCTGCTCAGATGAAAAATAGTGAAAGCCTCTTGGGACTTCTGACGTCAGATATTCCTCCCAAAGTAGAGGGACCATCAGAACCAAAACATCAGACCCAAGACCAGCCGCCTAGTCAGAGTGGAGTCTTTACTTTTGGGAGTAAAATTACCACAGGATTTTCATTCACTGATGCTGCTCAGAGCAAAATGAGTGTTTTTGGCAACACTGACCAAAGATTTAGCTTTGCAAGTGGAACCAAACCAGTATTGGGAAATCCAGAGGCTCGGGAAGAGAAAAATGGGGAAAGTGATAATGATAGCACCCATGTGGAGGAGGACGAGGATGGCCCTCATTTTGAGCCCATTGTGCCTCTTCCTGATAAGATTGATGTGAAAACTGGTGAGGAGGAGGAAGAGGAGATGTTCTGCAAGAGAGCAAAACTCTTCCGGTTTGACTCTGAGACTAAAGAATGGAAAGAGAGGGGCATTGGAAGTATCAAAATTCTAAAACACAGAACATCCGGGAAAGTTCGTCTGTTGATGAGGAGGGAACAGGTTCTCAAAATCTGTGCTAATCACTATATCACTGCAGATATGGCCCTCAAACCAAATGCTGGATCTGACAAGTCCTGGGTGTGGTATGCAATGGACTATGCAGATGAAATGCCGAAGACTGAGCAGTTGGCCATTCGTTTTAAAACTGCGGACGAGGCTGCACTGTTTAAAGTCAAATTTGAGGAGGCTCAAAAATTCCTTCAAGAGTCCCCACAAGGCCAACAGTTGGAAAAGAAATGTGAAACTCCAAAGCCTCAGGTTCCATCCAAAGAAATGGATCTTAAAACACTGTTTTCCAAGAAGAAGGGTGAATGGGACTGTGACGTGTGCTGTGTACGAAATGCTCCCACATCTGTGGTATGCGTTGCCTGCAACAGTGCAGCTCCTTCCACAGCAAAGGACAAACCTGTAGAGTCCCCACTCTTCCAACAGTTGGAAAAGAATCGAGAAACTCCAAAGCCTCAGGTTTCCTCCAAAGAAGTGGATCTTAAAACACTGTTTTCCAAGAAGAAGGGTGAATGGGACTGTGACGTGTGCTGTGTACGAAACGCTCCCACATCTGTGGTATGCGTTGCCTGCAACAGTGCAGCTCCTTCCACAGCAAAGGACAAACCTGTAGAGTCCCCACTCTTCCAACAGTTGGAAAAGAATCGTGAAACTCCAAAGCCTCAGGTTTCCTCCAAAGACGTGGATCTTAAAACACTGTTTTCCAAGAAGGAGGGTGAATGGGACTGCGATGTGTGCTGTGTACGAAACGCTCCCACATCTGTGGTATGCATTGCCTGCAACAGTGCAGCTCCTTCTACAGCAAAGGAAAAACCAGTAGAGCAACTCAAAGGCTCTGCGCCTGCGGCTCCTCCTGCCAAATTGTTTTCTTTTGGGCTCTCTGGAGATTCTGATAAGAATACCGTCAGCACTGATGTCAGCTCAAAGGGCTTAGCATTTGGGTCTCAAATACCAGTTTCTTTTCAATTTGGATCAAATGATGCTACAGTAACATCTGTTGGCCTTGCAGGTCAGGCTGATAAGAAAACTATTCAGACTGATGCACCACAACCTGCGAAAGTGTCAGCAGCTCCATCGTTCTCCTTTGGCTCTGGATTTGGCTCTCAATTTGCCAAGAAAGAGGGTCAATGGGACTGTGACTCCTGCTTAGTGAGGAATGATGCTTCAGCAACTGAATGTGTTTCTTGCAAAGCCCCTTGCAGCACTGGGTTAGCTGCCATGTTTGGTAAAAAAGCAGGACAGTGGGATTGTGACACTTGCCTGGTAAGAAATGAAGGTACAGCTAGCCACTGTGTCTCTTGTCAGGCAGCAAACCCAAATATGAAAGGCAAGACCTCTACTGCACAATCAAGTTCCTCTTTTAACTTCAGTTTTGGTAGTTCTAGCAAGCAACCTGCTGCAACAGGATTTACAGCCAATTTCAATCCAGGTCCTGCTTTTCAGTTTGGTACAAGTAAGGATAAAACATCCTCAGAAGGTTTCAAGCTTGAGTCCTCTACAACTCAGGCTGATAAGTCATCAAGCAGTTCGAATTTTTCATTCTCCATGCCAGTGCCTGCTGGTGGTTTCAAGTTTGGCATTGTAGAATCTGAGGCAAAAGCATCAGATGGACAGTCACAAAATGGATCTGCATCTGACCTCCTCAAAAATATTGCTGAGCTTCACAGAGAGAAGCAAAAAGAGTCAACCCCAAGTTCCTCAGATGAGCCTGTAGACTCTGATAGTCACGATAATAATCCCCTCATTACCGGCAAGCCTAACTCTTTTAGTTTTGCAGACTTGGCCAAGTCCTCACAAGGTAGTTTTCAGTTCGGCCAGAAGGATATTGTTGAACTTCAGAGAGAGAAGGAAAAAGAGGCAACCCCAAGTTCCTCAGATGAGCCTGTAGACTCTGGTAGTCACGATAATAATCCCCTCATTACCGGCAAGCCTAACTCTTTTAGTTTTGCAGACTTGGCCAAGTCCTCACAAGGTAGTTTTCAGTTCGGCCAGGAGGATCCCACTTTCAAAGGCTTTGCAGGGGCTGGCGCACAGCTCTTTACAGGAATTAATTCCAGCTCCAAGGCAGACACCTCTGCCGATCAAGATGATGAAATGTACAAAACAGAGGAGAATGACGATATTCAGTTTGAGCCAGTTGTTCAGATGCCTGAGAAGGTTGACCTTGTTACAGGGGAAGAAGATGAGAAAATCTTGTATTCACAGCGTGTTAAACTCTTCAGATTTGATACAGAAACAAGCCAATGGAAAGAAAGAGGAGTTGGCAACCTTAAACTGCTCAAAAATAATAAGAATGGGAGACTTCGAGTTCTTATGAGAAGAGAGCAGGTGTTGAAGGTATGTGCTAATCATTGGATCACAACCACAATGAATTTAAAGCCCCTCTCTGGGTCAGACCGAGCCTGGATGTGGATGGCCAACGACTTTTCAGAAGGAGATGCCAAATTAGAACAGCTTGCGGCAAAATTCAAAACACCAGAGCTTGCAGAAGAGTTCAAGCAAAAATTTGAGGAGTTTCAGCGGCTGCTATTGGATATTCCTTTACAGACCCCTCACAAGCTTGTGAATACTGGCAGAACAGCCCAACTTATACAGAAAGCTGAAGAAATGAAATCTGGTCTTAAAGACCTCAAATCATTCTTGACTTACCAAAGCAAGGATGATGAAAATAGTGTTGCAGGTAACAGTACCTCTACAGTCATAGTCAAGCTCGACTCTGAAAACACTAGTACTGCTTTAGAATGGGATAATTATGATTTGCAAGAGGAAGCGCTCAAGAACCATGCTAATTCCTCTGTGTGCGATGCCTCTTCGCAGCCTGATTCAGTAGCAAAAAGTTTGTTCCGTTTTGGCGAATCGTCCACAGGCTTTAGTTTCAGTTTTCAGCCTATTCTCAGTCCCTCCAAGTCTCCATCTAAGCTAAACCAGAGCCAGGCTTCTGTTGGCACAGATGATGAACAAGAAGCATCGCAAGAGGAAGAGCGAGATGGTCAGTACTTTGAGCCTGTTGTGCCATTGCCTGATCTTATCGAGGTCTCAACGGGGGAAGAGAACGAGCAAGTCATTTTCAGTCACAGGGCCAAACTATACCGCTATGATAAAGAACTTAGTCAGTGGAAGGAACGAGGTATAGGAGACCTTAAAATACTACAAAACTATGAAACAAAGCGTGTCAGACTTGTTATGAGGCGGGACCAGGTCCTCAAACTGTGTGCAAACCATTGGATTGCTTCAAATATGAAGCTTGAGCCCATGAAAGGAGCTGAGAAAGCGTGGATCTGGAGTGCCTTCGATTTTGCCGAAGGGCAGGGCAAGGTTGAACAGTTGGCTGTACGATTCAAACTTCAGGAAACGGCAAGTACTTTCAAAGAGGTCTTCGAAGAGGCAAAGACTGCCCAGGAAAAAGACACTCTTCTCACCCCGCTTTCCGCAAGAGTACCTGCTTTCACCCAAGAGGCACTTTGTGGTAAGGCTGCAGTTGTTGTACTTGAGGAAACCACAAAAGAACGTACTGGACTTCCTGAGGTCGAAAGCAGTCCTAAACAGGATGGGACACCTGGGGCAGAGCTTGGCGCTCAAATTACCAAGACTGTGGTCTCTCCTCCCAAGTTTGTCTTTGGGTCAGACTCTGTGCAGAAGATCTTTGGGAGCCCTGTGTCATCAAAAGAGAAATCTCCTGTTACGATTCCCAGTCCAAAAGATGAGGAAACGAGTGCCTCAAGACTGAAAACCTCTGGACAGGCAGTGACCAGTCAGCCATCCATTGGGACTTCTTTCAGCATTCCAACAAGAAGTAAGCTATATTTTGTGGACCACAGTTTATGAATAAAACTGTTTAGACCTCTTAGTTTAGATCTGGGATGTCCAACCCTGTTCTCAAAAGGTTACCATCCTGCAGCTTTAGTTCCAACCCTGCCTGTAATTTTTCAAGTAGTACTAAAGATTATGATTAGCTGGTTTAGGTGTGTTTAATCAAGGTGGGAGCTAAACACATCCCCGGTTTAGATTCTAGTTGTTCGGTTTCATGGTTTATTCACACGTTCATGGTCTTATTGTGCACTGTTCATTGGTGTATGTTTTCCCAAGGAAGAAAAAAATGTCCTTGCAATCTGTTGCCTCTGAAATGTCTCCTTTACGGCTGATGTCATTAAGCCCATGTTTCTGTCGTATAGAGACCGATTTTCACCATCCACTCAGTTAATGAGATAAATTCAAGTCCTTCGCAAGAATAACAGAAATCTTTAACACGTAACTATTTTTTTTAGGTTTGGATTTTAGGCTTTTCAAAAATAATCCAATGGCATTTTGGAGCTGCACATCAGCCACCCAGTTTGAAGCCCAAGGTATTTCAGGCCACTGTTTACTGTGGCACATAGAGTTTTTACTGACTGGCATGAGCCGGGAGACCTGACCTTGGCTGAATGATGTGATAACTTAATATTTCCCTGGCCTCAATCAAAACATTTGCATGGTCTGAAACATGCTAACCCTTGTTTGTTTGAAATTTTAGTAGAATTTACAATTAATGTGGACCAGTGGCTTCAAAGTCCTTTAAGTGTTCAGCAGTGAGTGTCTTGTAAAATTATTTTCTCATCTTGAAATGTGACACCAGCACAAGAATTTTTGTCTCTGCTATATATTGTACGTGTAGCAGAAGTTTTTCAACATTGTAGTTGGCTGCTTAGACTTCGGTTGATGTAGTGTATAACGAATAGAGCTATTTTTGTCAACAGACCATCTTCACGTAAGGACTAATATCCCTGCAGAGATTTAAGTTTTTATATGGTTACTCTTTACTGTCTTAACCACAGTGGTAAAGATGCATGATACACAGATATGGCACATTTGTAACATGAGTTAGGGCTGTGCAATTATGACAACATCAAAACATTGATTTCTCTTAAAATAGCACAATTAATCATGTTGATTAATAGAATGTGCATTAAAATACTTGGAGCGAAGAAACTACATCAGTAAATAAAGTGCTATAGACGTTATTATTAACACTGCCAATCATTGCAATGACAAAGGTTTGCAGAAAATCAGAAAGTAGAAATTCAAGATAAATATTTATAGAATCCCCCTTGACTCCCTCATGAAGTCTTTCTTCGGTGTCTGGAGTAGAGATGGCTCGATACCAAAATTTTGGCTTCGGTATGGTACCACAATCTAATACCGAAATATTGACACCATACCATACAGGGTCTAAATTTTGGCACAGGTATTGCACATAATTTTACATAATTTTCAGGTTTCGCGTTTACAATTTTAAATTTAATTTCAGCAATACTTTCTCTCCCCTCTCTATCTTTCAAAATGAGCAAATTGCTTCTGGCTTCAAAAGACATTGCGCCTGTACTATATAAGAGAGCTGCGCACTGCAGTACAACACTCTAATGCGCGTTTCGGACAACTGACGGAAATCACGTACCTACGTCTTTTTAAACCTTGCAAATTTGAACATCCAAGCGATTTTATCATTCAGTAGTAACGTACTTGGGAGCTCTTTGAGAGGTGGTTTCTTTGCGCTTATACCAACAAACAATGCACATACAAGCCGCCTGTATAGAGCTTGCGCATTCCAAAATTTCAAAATGTCCGTCTTAGTGAGTATTCACATAAACGCAGTCGGTTATGTCTTACGTGAATTTAAACAGTTTAATAGTATGCGTCATCGCATGTGCCTAAAATACATGCTGCTCTGTCACTAAATAACGTTTGTAACTTTAAATTCATCGTAAGGATTTACCTATTGTATTAACAGTGACTATCCAGTGTTATTTTGCATTTGATTACTTTAATTTCTGTAACAAGCATCTCTGTACCTGAATACTACTGTTAGAATGACCTAAACTTAAGTGCAAATATTATGAGATCTAAACAGCATCAGTTCAGACGCACGCTGGTGCTTTCGTGTTATCTAAACGATATGATCTTATGTATGTGCGTTGATCAGTGTTAAAAGAAAATAAATGTCTAAATTGTTAGATCGTTTGAATGACACGCTGACCTGTCGGTCTCATATTGTCTTGTACAAGTCAGGATGAGCAAGTGACAGATGCTTGGCAAGGTTTGATGGTTCTTCATCATTTTTATAAGCAAATTCCAAATTATACGTCTACTGCTCTCATTATTAATTAGCTTTGGGCGTGTTGAGTGAGATTCAACTGCTTTAACCATTTTGTTCCTCTATGTTGTCACATTTGCCGTTTTCGCGTCAGTTTGGGTAGCACACTGCCACCTAGCGGTGAACTTCGGAACAGCAGCATATACCGAAATGAGCAAAATCATGATATCGTACCGTTTGAAATAAAACCGGTATTTTCCCAGTACCTGTATACCGTGCATCCCTAATCTGGAGACGACCTAACTGACAGGTGGCTGCTTTTAAATGTTAAAAAAAATGTTCACATGTATATTGTGAAGGCTGTCAAAAGATTTAGAACACCCCCGTTTTTTATAGTTATTTAGATTTAAGCAGCTTAATTTTGTCAACATGATTTGAAATGAATGTTTAGAATAAATAAACAGTCAGAGATAAAGAGAAATTCGGCAAGTTCTTTCCAACATTATTCAAAGTTTCTGCAAGTTGGTTGACTTTCACTGTCCAGTTCATGCCATATCTGTCTATATTTAACAGAGGAATAATGCAAGTACCTATTGTGTAATTTTGACAGTGAAGAGTAACTTTGGATTTCAAAGGATTGAAACTGACTGACACTGAGATGTTTGTGCAGATCAGGACAGAAGGCCTGTCCCCTACAGTCAAGCCTGGGGTGTGCTTCGGTTTCCAGCTTGCCCTTTGTGCACTGTTGAGTGTTCTAGCCTTTCTGAGTACACTTCACTGACCATCTTTTATACTCTTTCAAAATGAAGTTCGGCATAAACACGCTTCCTTCTGACTTGTACTTTGTGAACCCACTTATTAGCGCACTCAATTCCAAGTACATGCATAGACGGCAAGTTAAGAAAATATGTACAGCCCAAATTTTCTAACTTTATATGCGAGACATAGTGGCAAGTGTACAACTGAAGCATACTTTCGGCTTAAGCATACTAGTTGGTTGTTGTGAGTCTTTTAACCAGCTAACAAATCGGTGTGTGGATCTGCATGCTTTGCAGAGTAAGATTTGATTTCACTAAATCCGTTTAGCTGTTGTTGCTTCTTACTTTATCCTTACGCTGTAGTTTACGTGCCTCATATGTTCCCTTACTATAAGTTAATGATGGATCACCATGTCTCCCCCGTTATAGTAAAGCTAAAGAGTTGTGCCTAATATATACCCTCTTGCCTCCTAAGTAGGTTTTGACTTATCAGTCCCTGACAGTGATAGTAAACACTTTCACAGTTTCACAGACTTTTCAGATGAATGACATTACATTCACATTATGTATTTGGCAGACGCTTTTATTCAAAGTGACTTGCATTGCATTCAAGTTATACATTTGATCAGTTCATGCGTTCACTGGAATTGAATTCAGTGCCATAACTGTATCTTCCAGTGACGCGTCAGTCTTTGCTCTGGTGACACAGAATAGAACCGAGCACCGTCCTACATTTTTCTTTTCTAATAATCTGTTAAAATTTGATGTACATCACAATATGGAAGAAAAGATGTGATGCTCCTTCCGTTACATCGTGACTTTAAATGGCAGCAGTGGGTGATGATTCCTTGATTCTGTTTGATTCAGAGTTGTAATTGAGCAGTTCAGAAGACACTGATTATATTTCAGTGTATTTCTGATTATATATCAGATGTTTTTTGTCTCTCTTTTTCTGCTAGTGTGATTTACGTTTTGTTCGAGCTCACAGTGATGTCATTAGAAAGATGTCCAGCTCTGTTTGATACGATTGTTTAAATTCAGTTGCTATTTATTTTTTAGATATATAATCAACACTCAAATAATAATAAAAAAATTATGTAAACATGTAAATTGCACACATGAGTTTTTGCATTAACTTCTATATCTGATTATAAAATTGTTTTTCTAATTTGTTGTTGAAATATAATCATTTACACAGTTACTGTCCTAACTTGTTTTCATGACAGATTTATTTAAATGTCTTAATTATTTAATATACATCTCTAACAGGTTAAGTAAAATATAATTAATATATAGGCTAATATGGTGCATATATTTGAGGAAAGAGTTAATTTCTCTAGCGAACTAACAACCTGTGAACACTGAATGGCTTTTCTGAGGTAAATGTAATACTGCGTGACATTGTTTACAAGCTGTTTTATGAACGTCTTTCTGCGGTTGAAACGCTGATTGAGCGATTACATGAGAGATGACTGTTTCAGTAAGTTGTACTGTAGCTTAACATACCTTCAGATGTTCATTCATGTTCATTCTGTAACTAGTAGTTGAAGAGTAAGAGATGAACGCGCTCACTCCGCGCTGCCGCTTGAACTGAGGCGCCTATACAGTGTCTGTTATGCCACATCAAAAAGTGTCACGACGGCACTTTTTTTGTTTGAATTTTGTGATTAAAATCAACAGAATTTGAAAGATGACACTTTGTTTCTTATCGAAAGTAACGAAAAACAGCTTACTGCGATTATTGGTGGTTAATGCTTGTTAAAAGTGGTTAGGCTACAATGCATTACCGCGCGTGCCCCCTTCTGGATTGGAGTGTGGATCATCTGTGACTGACTGCATTCGTCGTCTGACTGTATGAACCGTGCCGTACGGTTCTGGACGAATACGTGTACCGTTACACCCCTAGTTTCAAATAGGGCTGGGCGATTAATCGTAATTGATTTTTCGAATTCAACTTTGGCTTCTAGCGATTATAAAAACAAGATAATCGAGGTAAAACGATTATTGTGCCGCTGCCGCTTTCCGTCCAGCGCACCTTCCTTTCCTTCACATCGGTGCGCTTTCATTCCTTCCTAAAAGTCTAAACTTAACATCCACATCAGCCGAATAAGTGAGTGTTGTAAAATGCAGTCTACTGTTGCTAAACTGCAGGACGTTTTTGATATTAAACAGTGTTATTAAAAGTGCATTAAGCCACAAAAGAGACACTTTTCCCCAGCCGGCTTTCTGTACGTGCGCTCCGAGACGGAGCTGAACGCGGATAAGCAATTGGGCTTCGGATACATGCCTAAAGGCATACACACAAAAATGTCAAAATGCCATTTTAGAGAGTGTTCATATAAACACAGTGGGTTATGTCTTGAGTAAACGTACACAGTTGAGAAAGAGCGCGTGTGTAACAGTATATTGGATCCGTGCAGCTCTTAAAGTGACAGCAGCCTAATAAACCTGCTGCAGTCTGTCATTAATGACAATCAAAAGACAAGAGAAAATCACTCACGGATCTTGACTGAATAATGTAAGTAGCTTTTAGGATTAATCTATATTTAATGTGTACAGTAAGACTATGCAGTTTTGTTTTTTTACATTTATTACATTTTCTGTTGTAGGCCATTCATTATCTGAACACCACTGTTAGTACATCTTCCTGAAAAACTTAAAACACTATTTAGTATTAGTATTTGTATTTTTCTGTTGTATTTATTTGTCCGTTTTGTTTTAGTTTCTTTGTTCTTGTCGTTTGCTTGACTTATTATTTTGAAGATGTTTTTCTCACGTTATTTAATCTAGTTTTTGCTGAAGTACCAATAATTGTGAAATTTCACTGATATTTAAAAGTACTCATATTGTGAAATACGACTATGATCATATCGCCCACCAATAATTGAGTTAAATAATTGTTTTCAATATTGAGCAAAAATAATCATGATATTTGCCATAATCAAGCAGCCCTAGTTTCAAATTTGCAAAAGACTTGGTTTGCTTCTGAAAGCTTCATTCGTGGTGTTCCAAACCTGCATGACTCTCTTCTGTGGAACACAAAATGAAATATTTCAGAAATGAGTTCAGTGTTTGAGGCCAGTGTTGTTCAGACCCCTTGACCTTCAGAAGGTCTTGTTTTGTAAGTCGTACAGCTTTAGAAATGAGTCTTTGGGTTGAACTGTCCATGTAACATCTGTTGTTGCATCAGCTGAAATTAGTCTTTGTGTTTGTTTTTGACTCAGTTTCGCCTCGGTCAGAACAGAAGAGCACTGCAGACGTGTGCGATGATGATGTTGAGATTATATTTGAGCGAAAGCCAACAACAGAGCAAGCAGAACTGGCCGCTCGACTGATGCTTCCTCCTACGTTCTTCTGTTACAAAAATGACCCAGGATACGTCAGCGACGATGACAATGATGGTAAGATCTAAACTGTATTCAAATATAGTCTGATTTCTGCCACCAGTAACAGTACAAATGTCCAAACTGCATTAATAAAGCAGCAGATGCTCTGAGAACAGATCCAGAACTACCAGGTTTGTTTATCAGAGCTGTTCTTCTGTTGGTTTCCACACTTTCATTTGTCAGACTTTAATAGTGTTCACAGCTTCTAACTCTAAAACGGTGAGGAATGATTATGGTCAGATCAGTATGCAGGTGTCTGGGCCTCGACCGTGGGTTAATACATGCTTCACGTGTGTTTCACTCTGTGTTGCACAGATGAAGATTTTGAAACTGCAGTGAGAAATCTGAAAGGAAAGCTGTATCCGGACGGAGCCGATGGGGCGTCGGATCATGGTAGGTTACTCTGGTGCATTGAGTCTAGTTCAGTTATTATAGTGAATGTAATGGTATGTAGCTGTGTTTTTCAGACACTGAACACACACACAGCTGTATTCAGATGTACAGGCCTGCTGAAAGTCTCTGTTCATGTAGAGACTCTCACCACTGGCTCTTTTATAGGCTTTAAAAAGTTTTAAAAAAAAGCTTTAAATGTCAGTGCAGTGCAAGTAATGGTGTTTCTATGAGAGCAGTATCTGATGGATCAGTTACTGGATCAGCATGGATCATGCTTCTGGTTCCAGGTCCTTAAAACTTTTGCGTTTAGAAATACCTTCTAATTCCAAAGTGTGGCTGTAGAGCTTGTAATGTAAGTAACTAGTATGATGGCGTATCGATGTGGATTATCAGCGCTGAGAGTGAGCGTGAGGCTGGTGTGTTTCAGACTCTGAGTGCACACTAGTGTGGGAGAAGAAGCCGACTGCAGCCGAGGAGCAGAGAGCCCGACGCCTGCAGCTGCCGCCCACCTTCCTCTGCGGCGTCAGCAGCGACTCCGAGGCCGAGGCCGATCGGACTGACGACTTCAGCTCCGAGCTCCAGAAACTACAGCTCGCACAGGTCAGGTGACGTTCTGAACACTGAGATGTGACGTGATTTGCAGCACTAGTTGGACGCTTGTGTCTTGTTCTGGACACACAGGTGAAGCCGAAGCCTTCCCATGATGCTGCAGCAGAAGAGCCTCCCGCGGACGGCAGCCGGCCCATTGACCTCTCCACAAAGAGGAGCAGCGAGGCCGACTCCAGCTCCACCGCAGGTACACGCGTGTCCTCCACGCTTCATTTCCACAGCAGCGCTGCCCTGGACAGGCTCCAGTGTGACGACAGTTTAAGTGTAGATACTGTTAACACGTTACTATAAGAGCAGATCAGGAGAGAGGAGCGTCTATCAGTCGTATTAAAGGAGTCAAGAACTGCATTTATAATGTTAGAAGGATTTTGAAATGAAAAACCATTTCCTGATTGTAACCTTCTGATTTAAAGACTGATAACTTAAAGGAGGCACGGCTGTGATTGGCTGACATCGATGCTTCTGAAATCTTTACTGCATTTTTACTATTACAGTTGTAGAGATTATCTATGTTAAAGTGTTTATTACAGCATTATATTTAGATCTTCTCCTGTTGCATAAAAGATCAATCACAGTCATGTCTGCTGAACTCGACTTCTGCACTCTCACAAATGCGTTCATCATAACTAACACAGTGCAAACACAATATAAATAAGAGATTCGTTGTGTCCATAAATCCAGCACAGGGACGTTCATTCAAACCGGCTCGAGCAGCATTTGCCTTCTGAATGTTTGTGTTTGGTGTCGTCTGACGTCTTTGCTCTGCTCCAGCAGGTCTACCTTTTACATTTGCATCTGCGAGTGCATTTACATTTGCAGACTTGGCAAAGACTTCAGGAGAATTCACTTTTGGCAAAAAGGGTGAGTCCTCTGTTTACATCTTGACCAGTGTTTGTTTGTTTGACCAGTGTTTGTTTGACCAGTGTGTCTGACTGATTCATTAGGAAGAAGCAGCTCATCTAAATAAATTTTTCATAATAAAGTGCAGTCCAATTCACAGGTCTTTCTGTTGAGTTGTCTTACATATATATATTATTGCTGTTTGAGGTTTATGGGAGTTTTCTGGGCGTGTCGGCGTGATCTGCTGCTCTCATGAACACACACAGGAGAGAGAGGGCAGAGGCCAGTGTTGTCTCTACGTACAGTACAGTACAGTTAGGGATGCATTGATAATGATAACCTCATTTTCGGTACTTGCTGATACCTGTATTTCATTGCATTTGTAATTTTTAAAAATATCGGGTTGAGAAACCAAAAGAATGTGAATTCAAATTAGTTGGCTTAATTCACTTAGCAGATAGATATTTCCTTCAGTTATTTTCACAGCTAATTATGCCTGTTAAAATGTCAAATGTAAAATAGCACTGCGATAGTCTTCACTGTATAAATTAAATATCGATTCATCCTTATTAAAGTTACAAATTTATAATTTGTTGGTAGATTAAAATTAATGACAGACAGCAGCAGGATTATTAGCTGCATGGATCCAACATGCGTTTTCTTTCTCAACCGTTTACATTCACTTAAGACATAACCGACTGTTTCACAAAGATACTTGCCGATACAGGCATTTTGACAATTCTGTGTGAATTTGTCTGTTCAAGCGCAAGAAGATGTGAACGAGAACTCTGGGCCATTCATGCCCTGTCTGAGAGGCAGCTTTCTGGGCGCGCTTTGGATGTTTGCACACACAAAACCTTTTGAATACGTTATGTGATTACTGTACCACCATTCTGTAATGATGTAGGGAACCACAACCACCACCAACCACCACAACCAATTTTACTTGCACATTCGATTTTATTTGTAATTCAAATGACGCATGTGTGTAATCCACTCCTCGTGTGTCGTTTATCAGCTCTCACACAGGAGCTACAGTATCTCACAGAAGTGAGTACACCCCTCACATTTTTGTAAATATTTTATTATATCTTTTCATGTGACAACACTGAAGAAATGACACTTTGCTACAATGTGAGTGTACAGCTTGTATAACAGTGTAAGTGTGCTGTCCCCTCTAACTCTGCACACAGCCATTAATGTCTAAACCGCTGGCCACAAAAGTGAGTACACCCCTAAGTGAAAATGTCCAAATTGGGCCTAAAGTGTCAATATTTTGTGTGGCCACCATTATTTTCCAGCACTGCCTTAACCCTTCACCAGAGCTTCACAGGTTGCCACTGGAGTCCTCTTCCACTCCTCCATGACGACATCACGGAGCTGGTGGATGTTAGAGACCTTGCGCTCCTCCACCTTCCGTTTGAGGATGCCCCACAGATGCTCAATAGGGTTTAGGTACCCTCAGCTTCTTTAGCAAGGCAGTGGTCGTCTTGGAGCTGTTTGGGGTCGTTATCATGTTGGAATACTGCCCTGCGGCCCAGTCTCCGAAGGGAGGGGATCATGCTCTGCTCATTCATGGTTCCCTCAATGAACTGTAGCTCCCCAGTGTCATGCAGCCCCAGACCATGACATTCCCACCACCATGCTTGACTGTAGGCAAGACACACTTGTCTTTGTACTCCTCACCTGGTTGCCGCCACACACGCTTGACACCATCTGAACCAAATAAGTTTATCTTGGTCTCATCAGACCACAGGACATGGTTCCAGTAATCCATGTCCTTAGTCTGCTTGTCTTCAGCAAACTGTTTGCGGGCTTTCTTGTGCATCATCTTTAGAAGAGGCTTCCTTCTGGGACCAATTTGATGCAGTGTGCGGCGTATGGTCTGAGCACTGACAGGCTGACCCCCCACCCCTTCAACCTCTGCAGCAATGCTGGCAGCACTCATACGTCTATTTCCCAAACACAACCTCTGGATATGACGCTGAGCACGTGCACTCAACTTCTTTGGTCGACCATGGCGAGGCCTGTTCTGAGCTGAACCTGTCCTGTTAAACCGCTGTATGGTCTTGGCCACCGCGCTGCAGCTCAGTTTCAGGGTCTTGGCAATCTTCTTATAGCCTACGCCATCTTTATGTAGAGCAACAATTCTTTTTTTCAGATCCTCAGAGAGTTCTTTGCCATGAGGTGCCATGTTGAACTTCCAGTGACCAGTATGAGAGAGTGAGAGCGATAACACCAAATTTAACACACCTGCTCCCCATTCACACTGGAGACCTTGTAACACTAATGAGTCACATGACACCGGGGAGAGAAAATGGCTAATTGGGCCCAATTTGGACATTTTCACTTAGGGGTGTACTCACTTTTGTGACCAGCGGTTTAGACATTAATGGCTGTGTGTTGAGTTATTTTGAGGGGACAGCAAATTTACACTGTTATACAAGCTGTACACTCACTACTTTACATTGTAGCAAAGTGTCATTTCTTCAGTGTTGTCACATGAAAAGATATAATAAAATATTTACAAAAATGTGAGGGGTGTACTCACTTCTGTGAGATACTGTATGTAGGCATTAATATTTAACTTGTTTCTACTAATTACATTTACTTCATAGCCATCCTTGTCTGATATCTCCATTCTGCTCTCTGTTTGCTCTGTTGCCAGTGTTTCTTTGTCTGGACACAAGCACTGTACTGTATACGCTGTGTGGTATTGGAGCGTTTTAATGAGTATGAGTACACGAGCGCAGTATTGGCCCGATGCGATACTGGTTTCCCTAATTTCAGTCGCCAATTGTATGGTCTGTATATGGATGAGCACAAGATCTACGCAAAATCACGACGTAGTTCATCATTCACTTTCCAGATCATGGGTTTAATTTTCATCAAGACTCACTCATTTTTGCATTTCATAATAATGGATTTCTCCCAAGGCTTTATTTTCTGATTGTCGTCCTAGTGCTCAGCCCTAGTGTCTAATTGTGTTGGAGACTAAAAGCTTATGACAGCGCAAATGTTTCATCATAGCACCACTGGGGGGAAATACTGCTGTGAACATTGTGGCCCTGCTCACACCTGGTATTAAAATGCGTTTTGGACTATCGGATCACAAGTAGGGAGACACATTCCCTCTTACTCCTGGTGTTTTAATCCTTCTCTTTTGTCCACTTTCAACCACTTCTGTCCTGATTTCTTCAAGGGGAGGGTCTATGGGCGGGTACATGTATGGGCTTTTTCAGATCTTTCGATCTAATGGACAAAATAAGCTCACGCAATTTACATATGAACACGTCTGGAGACGACAGAAAAGCACAGAGAGAGCATCAGCTTTCGTTTCTGCTCTGACAGCCACAAGACCGGCCGAACGCTGTGAGTGTGTTAGAAAGTGTGGAGAAAGAACATTGTGCTTGGTACATTTTTCATCTTCAAACCAAACTTGGGTCTTCAGCAGACAAAGTTTAAATCCCGTCTGGCTAGAGCGCTTCCCATGTTTACGCGTTAGGTCAGTAGGAGGAGAGTAGTCTTCAGTGTCTGTTCGAAACACATTCGACCACATGAGTGTCTACACTGCAAAAGCAATCCGGCCGAATGCGTTTTCAACTACCTCTGGAAGTGGTGGAGAGTGGACAAGCTCAACATTTTAGACCTCATTTACACCTGTATTTAGCGTCATCCACTTATGATCCGATCGATCAAAACGCATCTTAATACCAGGTGGAAACAGGGTCTGTGTTTATCAGCCATTCTCAATGTGTGCTGCTGTCAATATTGCTGTTTTCAGTGTTTTTCACATACACATTTATTTCTGTAGATGCTAATTTTTCATGGTCAAACGCCGGAGCCACAGTCTTTGGAAGTGCACCAACACGAAATGAAGGAGAGGAAACGCACAATGGAGGAGAAGAGGAGGGCAGCGACGACGAATCACCCCGTAATGAGGAGATCCACTTTGAGCCGATCGTGTCCTTGCCAGAGGTGCGTGGTTTTGGCACTGTTCGTTTGCTATTATTGTATTAATATTCACTGTGCAATAATAATATTCAGCTATATTCTTGATTGACTGCACTGAAACTATCAGATGTGAACTGAGCTGAGCTGGACGATGACAGCACTGCTTTATAACTGAACTGAACTCATTCCACAGGGCTGTACAGATGACATATATGCCGCACATGCTACGAAAAAAATTTACCTCAGCAGCTCGCGTGAAATACAGTTTTGCATGTGTGAGGCAGAGCTGCTTGTTTGTGTGAAGTGAGTGTGTGTTAATCCAGGTTAGTCCAGGGCTGCACGAATAAATAAATTAAATGAAACTGAAGTTGTGATTTGGCTGAGTGTGATTATGAAATCGCAGCATTTTAATTAAGTGTATGCGCAGCATGTTTCAGGGGGGAGCGCAGCACTGAGATCAGAGCAGATCGATCGGTTCGCAGTAAATGCTTCTCCATCTCATAACATGCATTTGAAAAAGCAACACGCCAAACATCTTTCCAATCCTGTAATGACGAGTGTTTACAAACCTGTTGTCCAACAAATGAGAACATTTAATGACGGTTTTACTCCAAACTCACTTCGTAACGTCAGTCGAGTGTTTAAAATAACTTTCTTTTGTGATCTGACGTGGCTTCAAGTCTTAGAATGAGGCAGAATTATATTATTTTATAGTATTCTAAAGGCTATATCTATCAGCATTGCATTATAAATATACTTTATACTCAACACACAGATAAACCATATAATTGTCGCAATCGTGTTTGTCTTCATGTTTTCATCAGTCAAAACATCTCTATCTGCGTTTTATTCTGCTACAGCGATCTCTATAAGGGATTTCCTTTAACGTCATAAGATTTATTGGACTTTCAGCGCAAGGGCGCCCTCTGGCTATGAGTATGAATGAAACGAACATTACATATGACTAAAGTAATCATGCTCATAACACCCTAATTTGGGTGAAAATTTGAAAAATAATACTTCTCTCTAAAGACATTTTGAAGTGTACATGAGATTTTTTTTTTTCTCAGTGGATGCATAAGATCCTGACAGAAAATCAGAAATTACCATCAGAGATTATCATAAATTAATATTTTATAATAAAACATTAGACCTTTATAATTATTTAGAGCTAAAGTCCCCCTGCTTGTTAACAGGTCCGCGAGTCCTTTGAAAGCCTTAAAAACTCTTACATTTTAAAAATGGTATCAAATTTAAGGTCTCAAAGTGTTAAATATCTTAAATGGTATATGAAAAGTCTTAATTATAATTTCAAGAGGTCTTACATTTGGGGACAGATAAAACAGGAATTCAGAAATAGTTTGTGATTGCTTATTAAACTTCATCTTACCTCCGTATAATGTGTAAGTAGTGTTAATAAGCGCAGATGTAACCGGGGTAACCGCTATATTTCTGCTGTTCCATAAGCGCCACCTACTGTCAGAGAGTGAATTTACAGTTTCATTCAGCGCGTCTGACGATCTAAAAGTTGAAATCATACATTTTAAATGGATATAAATATAATTTTATAATTTTGTCTCATATTTGATGAAGTTTGACTCTGTTATTTTCCTGTTTGTTACTATGAAGCTGCTTTGAAACAGTCTATCATATAAAGCGCTGTAGAAATAAAGCTGTCTTGACTTGTTGACGTGACTCCTGCAGGTGGAGGTGAAGTCTGGTGAGGAGGACGAGGAGATCCTGTTCAAAGAAAGGACCAAACTCTACCGCTGGGACCGCGAGATCAACCAGTGGAAGGAGCGTGGCGTGGGAGACATCAAGATCCTCTTCCACCCCGTCAAGAAGTGCTACCGTGTGCTGATGAGACGCGAGCAGGTGCTGAAAGTCTGTGCCAACCACACCATCAGCAAGAGCATTGAGCTCAAGCCCATGAACACCTCGGCCAACGCGCTGGTGTGGACCGCCACCGACTACTCAGGTACAGACCTCGCACCGCATCACATCCGCTGGAAACTGTGCTTGGCAGTGTTGTTCACATGTGTGTGTTTCCACAAACAGAGGGAGACGGGAAGGTCGAGCAGCTCGCGGCCAAGTTCAAGACTCCAGAGCTGGCCGAGTCCTTCAGACGAGCGTTCGTCGACTGCCAGAGCCTCATGTCGCGGGCCGACTGCGCTCAGATGTCTATGGCCGAGGCGCTTTCACGAGACACCAACCCTGTGGTGTACTTCGACATGGGGGTCGACGGCGAGCCTGCTGGGAGAATTGTCATGGAGCTGTTCGCTCACATCGTTCCCAAAACGGCAGAGAACTTCCGGGCTCTGTGCACGGGCGAGAAGGGCTTCGGTTTCCACAGCTCCGTCTTCCACAGGATCATCCCTGACTTCATGTGTCAGGTGAGGCTGCACCAGCTTACTGTCATTAGACTTTACTGACGGTCCCTTGCGGAAGAAAACATAGATGTATGAAAACACAGCATGTCCCCACAGGCCCTTAACTCTTTCCCCACCAGCGTTTTTTGAAAAGTTGCCAGCCACCGCCAGCATTTTTGCTCATTTTCACAAACGTTTGATGGCCACCAGAAAATGATGTTGTATGAATATCTGAACATGCAATATATCACAAGACCTTCTGCTTAAAAAAAAAAAAAAAAAAAAAAAAAAAAAGCTTCATGCATTCTTCACCTGTTTTGATCAAAAGATTCTGTACTCTTTCAGAAGATGTTTAATAGCGCCCCCTACTGTATAACAGTGAAAACATGGAAAGCCCGAAAATTCCGTTAATGGCGGGGAAAGAGTTAAGAAATCTAAGAAAATGTAGTTTTAACTAATTTAAGGCCATGAAAGGGCTTAAATGGTATAAGAAAAGTCTTTAATTATCATTTCAAGAGGTCTTAAATTTGGGGATGGAAAAACAGGAATCACAATAATTAAACTTAAAAGGCGATGATTTGAAACATGCAGCGCTCAAGTTTATTTCATCAAAGTAAAAACACAGCGCTGTTTGCTGTAGCGCTTCAGTTAAAGCAGAGCGCATGTGAACCATCTCTTCCATTTACTAGTTACTACATGAAATAAACATGAATGAACATACAGTGCAGAGTACCGAAATCCGTATCATGTCACATATAATAGCAGCTTGTAAAAATGTCACTTGTACCTCAGAAAAACCATTCAATGTCCATAAACTCATTAGTCCGCTACAAAAATGAACTTCGAGAAGAGCATTTTGTTTAATATATGCACTATACAAACGCTTCTTTTAAAAGTTGAACTTCTTTTAACTTTTTTTTTTTTTACTTGTGCATTTTTAGAAAGTTGTCAGGCACAAAACACTGCAAAAGACACGAGCGCAGTGACGTCCGTCTAGTGCTTTTTACATAGAAAAACAATGGAAAGTAGCGCTTGGAATGGAAAACACGTTCTGTGTGAACGGCCCCTATTAAAGTAGTTTATAAGTGCAGCGCTGCTTTGTTTACAGGGGTAACCGCTATATTTCTGCTGTTTCATAAGTGCCATCTACGGTCAGAGAGTGAGTTTGCATTTTCATTCAGAGCATCTGCCGTTTCTGTTCAGATCAATGCAAAGATCGACCCATATTTTTACACAGTGTTGTAAATGTTAACCTGTAGATTAAGGTAATTTTGGCTAATATTTAACATTATGAAATAAACATCTCATGCTAGATAAAAGCAGCAGTTCTGGAGCGTTTTTTATAACTCTGGTTTCTGGCACCCAATTTAAAGTTCAAGCTGCCAGCTACTCAAGTGTGCCGCTCTGTTGTCTCTCAGGGCGGCGATATCACCAACGGGGACGGGACTGGAGGAAAATCCATCTACGGAGGGAAGTTTGAGGACGAGAACTTCGACGTGAGGCACACGGGCCCGGGCCTGCTGTCCATGGCCAACCGCGGCAGAGACACCAACAGCTCGCAGTTCTTCATCACCCTCAAGAAAGCAGAGCACTTGGACTTCAAGCACGTGGCTTTCGGCTTTGTCAAAGATGGCATGGATGTGGTGAAGAGAATAGCAGAGCTGGGCAGTAAGGACGGTAAACCCACTAAAACCATAACCATCACAGACTGTGGACAGCTGTAAACTTTTCTACGTTTGGCAAACTACTGTTCATCATGTCTGAGATCATGTTCCCTGAACTGTTGTATAAATGTGAGATCTTGTATATGCGGTGGTTTTATTTTTGTCCTGTTTGTTAATAAATTAGTTGACAATAAAATGTATGCTTTGCAAAAAAATAATTTACTTTTACTATGAAAACTTGTTTATCCCAGAGTTACCTCAGTGTGGGTTGAGTTTACAAGGACTTTTTCAAGGTGGACTTTCTTTGTTATAAGTCTGTATTTTGTCTACTTCAGCATATTTCACACCAGCAGTGTTTCAGATAAAGCTGAAATACAGTTTTGCTGTACTGCCTCTATCCAACATGAGCTCCCACAAAAACAGCAGTGACGCTTTATATTTTTAGTCTCCTGAACACAAAATAAAGTTTTCACTATTTATTCAGTGTCATTATTGATGATAAATCAGGGAAATTCTACTGGATGAAGTGAAGTGAAATTATGATTTTCTCTAATACACATTGGTCACATTATTAGAAAATATTATTAGAAATAATTATGCATAAAATATCTCTGAAGTATATTCCCCTTCATATTTATGTTTTTAGCACACCAGAGTGACTAGGATCATGAAATTGTCCAGCCATGACTTCCTGTTCCACAGGAGTATAAATATAAGGAAACAGCAAGGCCAAGTTCCCTTAATCATTCATCACAATGAGTAAAACTAAAGAATATGGTTCTGATGTGGAGAAAAAGATTTTCACAAAATAAAAAACTAATAAAATGGCTAAAGCATAGAAATTTCCCATTTCCACCATCAGGACGATAATTAAGAAGTTCCAGTCATCTAAAGATGATAAAAATCTGACCATCCCAGTCCCCTGACCTGAATCCTATAGAAAACTGAAAGTATTAAACTGGGATCCGAGGAGATTCTGTATGGAGGAATGATCTCTGATCTCCAAACTCATCAGCATTATAGAAGAAGACCGTCATGGCAAATGGAGGTTTTAAAAAAGTATTGAATAAAAGCGTCATTAATTATGGCTGACGTGTGTTAGAGACAAAAAAACACTTAATTTCAGGAGATTTTCCTTCCACTTTCAATTGTTTTACTTCAATGAAAGGATAGAAATCTGTAAATGTTTGGAATGAATGATCAAAAGGATAAACGATGCAGATTTATTTTCAGTCTTTTCTCGACCAGGACTCTACATGTAGCGCTTGCTTTTCAGTGCAATAGTAGACATGTTGTTACAGTAAAACATTTTGTGTTTTTGCAGCTGAACAATATAAACATCCACACATAAAATACAATTCAGCAGAACTCAAGAGGAATTAAACAGCACAACAGAACACAGGACTGCATATATCCTCATGTTCATGAACACCTCTGAAGTGACTGAACTACAATAAATCTCAATCTCAGCTGTGATGAGGCTCATAACAGATTCTACACAAACAAGATGAAATCCACCACACATGAACATTGTGTAGCCAGTGAGTGCATCAGATGCTTGAGTCCGTTCGGCAGTGAAGTCTCATGTTTCTCTCCTGCAAACACAGTTCAACAGCTCAGTCAATCATTAAACTCAACAGAGAAGTTGTTTGTGCTCAAAATGAAAGTGAGTCATTAGTGCTCACATGACTACAGGACAAATAATATATCACAAACTGAATTTCTTCATAAGAGAAGCTAAAGAGTTAAAAAAGACTCTTAGCTTTTGGAATTTTATATTTAATTAAATAAAGGGATCATTCACCCAAAAAAGAAGCTTCTCTTATCATTTACTCACACTCATGCCGTCCCAGGAGTATATGACTTTATGTTTTTAAAGAAATAGTCCATCTCTGAGTCAACGGAAACGGGACCTTCAAAAAAGTGAACATGTCTAATCCATAAGAGCCCAGTGGATGAATCAATGTCTTCTGAAGCCAAACGATAGGTGTGTGTGTGTGTGAGAGAAATACTAACATTTTAAACTTTTTAAACCATAAACCATTGCTTCTGGCTAACTGTCGTGTATGCGTTCATGATGTAGACATGGACATGTTCTGAATCTCGGAGAGAAATGCAGAGGACGTCACTTCCCACATGAGTTTCACAACACACATCACGCTACACAACATGCTGACGTTCACATCAAGAGAACACACGTATGACAGCTGGAAGTGATGGTTCAATCCCAACTATCGTTTCCTTCAGAGGACATTTATTCATCCACTGGGCTTGTATGGATTCCTGTCATGTTCATTCTGTGTGGTTTTTGAAGCGTCAACTTTGAGGGTCCCGTATACTTACATTATATGGACTCACGGATTTGATTATTTTTCTAAAAATCTTCATTTGTGTTTATCTGAAGAAAGAAACTCGTATACATCTGGGGACTTATAAAATGTTGCATAGAAACCATCCTACATTTGATCTTAAGATCATTTCTCAAATGTGGAAAAAATGTGCCTCATTAATAAAATTAATGAGTACCTTTAGTGTTTTCAATGATGTACAGCCTATACATATCTGTTCACAGCTCAAAAAATGTGTTCTGGGGTTTCATGACCCTTTATTTTCCAAATACCTGCTGTACTCCGACTTTAAGGAAAAGTGTGTATGTCTGCTTAGACCCTGTCATGGCGCGAAGCACTTTTCCAAGTCAAAGACCATTTTTATAAATATGAACGTTGGCGTGGATTTTAGCATACGCACACTCTAAGTTCACATCTGTGTGTACATGTTTTATAAATGAGGCCCATTAGGCGGCATGAGAGAGAGTAAATGATGAGAGAAGCTTCATTTTATGCCTTAAGGGAGGTTAAAAGCACTGACCGTTGAGGCAGAAACAAGTGTTGTGATGGCAGGTATCATCACAGACAGATGGGCATCTTCTTCTTCTTGTCCTTGTTGTCTTGTTCACGCCTGGACAAGCGTCTCTTGAGCTCGTCTGGCACTCTCTCATAGCAGCGCTTACACACGGGCTTCAGATCCATCTCCACAAACTTATCCCTGAACAACAGCACACACAGACAGCAGCTGAAGCACAGATCAGGAAAAAACGAGTGTTTCTGACCCTGTGTGAGTTTAGTTGGCAAAAATTGGTTTGACAAATTCAAGCCCCGCCTTCCCTTTCATTTCGACTTTATGGTGAAAAAGTTTAGAGCACCCTCCTTAATATTTGGCAACACTGGTAAATATAAGCAAAATTATTTTCATTTTAGTCTTTCATTCAAAATATTTACAAAAATCCAACCTTTAAATTGAGTAATTTTTAAAAGAAAGAAAAAGTTTTTCTGCAAAATGTGTCAATTATTGGCACCCTTAGAAATTCTTATGAGTAAAAATTAGAATACATAGTGCTATAAATATTGTCCATTTATTAAGTTGAACAGTGGACAGACTCCAGTGGAAGGATCTGTAAGGAGTGCCTTAGACGGGCTGTCGGGATTTTGGCGAACGGGTGAAAATGTGGACTTGGTTTTGAAGGCTTAAGAGAGCAGTGACCGGCTGAGTTTCTGAAACTGCATCCCAGGCAGGATGCACCATTTTGGGCATGACTTGAATAACGGCGGCTGCCTGGAAGCCTAGACTTTATGAAGCATATGGAACAGGGAGCTCCAGAGCAGCCAATCAGGGGGATTTGTTGGCCTTATACACGGCTGTTTCTGCAAAGTATTAAATGAAGGGGTGCCGATAATTGTGGCAGACAATTTCATTCATGAACTCATAATCTTTCATTAAAGATTATGAGTTCAAAATTAATATATGCATGGAGGAACTGTTCACTATAAAACCAGTAACACACATAGGGTCAGTTTTGATTTCATGCCAACTTTGAGGATTGTGTCTGTACAGAAATTGATTTGAAACTACCATGAGAAGTGACAACTAGCCCCAATCTCCCTGATTAATTGAACATGGTTTGTATGAGTCGAATGTGAATGTGTTTTAATGTTAGTAATCGTACGCACTTGAGTGTCAGCTTGGAGTTGCATGTGGAGCAGCTGAAGCATTTGACACACCAGGCCTTATTCAATGCAGACACGACTTTAAGACAAAAGAGAAGAATCAAGCATACATGTGAGCTCTTCAGTATAAATCCTGAGATCATTATACATATAATGCAAATGTTGAGCAGTGTTAAAGTGTTTATATCAAACCGTCTCACCGTCTCCCTCAATGACGCGGTTGCAGTGGTAACAGACGTCTCCGAAGAGCTGGAGGACAGATGTGACGCACACATTCAGATCATGAGCAGAACATCTGTCCAGTGTTTGTAGGCACCGATGTGTCTCTGTAGTTTTTCTACACCGACTGTCTCATACCTGTCATCTCTATCAGGGCCTGATCACTCCCTTCACATTTTGAATGCTTCATGAGAAATCTGAACATCCTCATGTTACTACAGTACTCCAACAATGAATTGAAGTAAACTGCCTGAGCGACTTGTGTATAAACTGAACAGACAGCAAGCATCTGTTTCATAATGCTGATATTGATGTATTCATGTCTTGATCTTGGTATACTGAATAATTCATTCATGTTTTGTATTTATTTTGCAAAAGTGTAATGAAGATGAATAATGTAGTGAATAACAGGTCATTTCCAGACTGTACCTGGTTGTAGTGAGTCTCACAGTACGCCAAGCCCTTGCGCTCATAGTGTCGGTGACCAAGAAACGCTTTCTCACATTTAGCACAAACAAAATGCTGCAAACACACAAACACACATGTGCATGAAAGAATGAGGGTAACGGGTAAAGATCCCAAGCTTTAGATGATGATTCAATGATGATTAATCGTTTAAAGATCAGAATATATTCTGGGCATTTTTTAAATGAAATGTTGCAATGAAATACCTCCACGTGCCACTGTTTGCCCATGGCGTTGACCACACGGCCCTCGATGGGTCTCCTGCAGGCGCCGCAGATCGGCACGCCCAGCTTATCATGACACGGCAGACAGTACAGCTCGCCTTTGAGCTCCCTGGCGTCCGCCGTCAGCTCCTTACTACACACACACACACACACACACACACACACACACACACACACACGGAACAAGCGTGTGTGGCCTTTATCATGGCCTTTATCACACGGGCATAATAGGTCCTCTTTAAAGGGTCATTGCTGTATCTAAACAGTTCATCGCAGCACCTTAAAGGTTCATATTACTACTATTTATTTCTTAAACTGACTCAGTTTGATTGCTCAAAAAATCATGTTTTTTTCATCATGGACAACAGATGGAGATCATGTGATTAATTCATTATGCAGGAAATAATAAACATGAACTTCCCTGTTTCCATCTCTTTGGGCAACCGCTGTCATAGGCAGTTTATGAATTTTATGAATTAAATTTAAATGCTTTATTCCTTCGGCTTTACCACAGATACTTCAGATGCGTCACTAGACGGTGTGAACGCGCTCTGAACCGTATAAGTGTTCGAGTCCAGCTCTGATAAAACATCTTTATGGAAAGAGGAACTGGATGACTGATAAACTCCTGCTTCATCTGCAGAATGAGAAACTCTCATCCGTCCGGTCACTGGTGTGTTTGTACGTTTCCTCACCCGCAGTTATTGCAGCTGAAGTGGTCAGGATGGTACGGATCGTTCTTGAATATCAGAGGAACATCTTCAACGATGGCCTGACATTTCTGGCAGATGTACTTCCCCAGACCATGAGCCTTCTCACGGTTATGACACGGACGGCACAAATGTCTGTCGGGCAGAAAATCATATTTGCTGAATCTGAATTAAAATCACATTCATGTTTACATTCAATGCCTTGTTTTCTCTGAATTACCCAGCTGTGAGACTCACCTGTCTGCGTTCTTCACAAAGCCCACGTCGGCGAGAACGGCCTGACAGAGATCACAGCAGAAACAGTCGGGGTGCCAGCTGAGGTTCATGGCCTTTATCACACGGCCAATGATGAACTCGCCTGGGAACGCCACCAATCACACAGTCACATGCTACCTGCGTCACACCTTTTACCCAGGATTCAAACAAATGGAGCAAGTATTGATAGCTCTACAGAGTCACAGTTTACAACCTACAGACAGCTCAAGTCTCATTCACACTGATGGCGATCGCAGCGTTACTCTACATGACTGATCAGTTTAACAGATGCTCAGGAGTGTTTACTCACCACACTGATGACAGCAGGGAGCGAACAGCATCTGGAAGTCATGCTCGCAGTATTTTCTGCCTTCAAACTGCAAGAGCAAGAGCGGGATACATGCGTCACATGTAGAAACACATTATTGTTCCTACTATATTCATATGTCCCCATTATAAACGTCTTAGACAAGATTGTAAAACTCACAACTTATGGAAACAGAAATTGTAAGAACTATTTTTCTGTAGCACATCATAATAAAGACAACTTCACTACTTGGGTTTGAATGAATGTTGCCTTTTTTTGCTTCTACGATAAAAAAACATTAGTTTATTAAGAGCATTCCAAGTGTTTCTTCATTCTTTCCTCCTTTTTTAAATTAAAATGTTTAACATCTAAACAAAACATGTTTTCTTGGAATTTTTTTTAAATTGATAATCAACTTAAATTTTATGTGTCTTCAACACCGCTTTGCATCGTGTTTTGCCCTTCGCAAAATCCTTTTAACTAATAAAACCCGGTCCTCAGTGACATCATCCTCCAGGAAATGACATAATTTCTGGTGGGAAAACAATAGCACAAACATCACTGAGTAATGAATTCTGAGATGCTTTGTGGTGTTAGTTGGTTTGGGTCAGGATAAAACATTCATCCTTCAAAACCAAACAAATCCAAGTTTTATAACCTTTCTAGAAATACCTCCTTAAATCACAACACAGCCTTTTTCATTTTCTAAAAGCTGCAGAATGACCCACATCTTACATCTCACATATTTATGTTGTACAAAGGAAATCTCTAAAATAAAAATTTCATGAGCAAAATGAAAATATACCTTATTTTCATTGATGCCCAAGGGAAAAGGTCATAACTGACACTGTTATTAAAGCAGTTGATGTTCTGCTGCCCTCAGTGCCTGTTAAAGCGCTCCAGTCTCTTTAGAGAATGACTCCAGGCAAAATCTGAATAATGTCTAGAAAAAATAACTGGAAAAACAAATCATTTTGACTTTTGTCTATACGGCGGGTTGATATTGAAGCAGTGGTGAAGCAGCTTTCATTGTTTCTGTCATTAGTTCAGATAAGAGATTGCATTATATCCTCACAAAGAACCTAAAAACCTCTGGAGAGATGAATCGCGTGTGTCTGACCTCGTAGAAGAGGCCGTGCAGGAACTGCTGGAAGCACTGGGCGCAGACGAAGCACTGCTCGTGGTACAGCTCTCCGTTACTGTTCACCATCTTCTCCGTCGGCGTGAAGCCGCTCTTACAGCACTCACACACCGCGTGGGCCAAAGCGTTCGTCATGTTGCTGTGGAGACAAAGTTCATCTTCTGATTCCTCAAATACTGTAGTGTAGAAAACAGATTAGAAACATCGAGCTTTGAAGAAACACCAATAATAGCTCAGAACTGCTGCTCAGGTTTGAATGAATTAATAAGAGGATCTAAATGAGTGACTTAAAGACTGAATCATTGGAATGAAGAGGACCTGAATTTAGTTTTTGTGGCAAAGACTTGTATGTACACCGATGAGGGAAGATGTCACGTCTGGATCCAGTGATCGTGTCTCATCCTGTCTATAGTGACTTAACGTCATCTGATCGCTGCCTATGATATCCCACAATCCTGTGTGTGTCAGATCATTATTGTGTTCTGTGGTAAGTGTGATTATGCCACAGATACTGTGGACTGTAAAGAGTCACTGGATAAAAGCATCTAAACCAGCACTCAGATAATGAAGAATATCACAGTAGTTTCTCAGTATGTTTCTCCAGCTGCTCTCTGTGAAGGTCAGACCGCTCGAGGATGGTCTGGTGTCTCTCTGGAGAAGCATGTGTGGCATGTAGATCTGTGTATATGGCTTCATCTGTTCAGCACACAGCCGTCAGTCAAGTGTTGACTAGTCTCAGGGCGTATAATACTGCACTCGAAATGGAAAACAGTGTCTTGAACTGATCAGTTGTTTATCAGTCCGTCAGGATGCTGTAACCTCAGCTGGAAGATTACGTATTGTTCCTTTTTCAGTAAAAAAATGGTCTTTTTGTTGCCTGAATAAAGTCTATCCTTCATACAGAGAAATATAGCAATATAGATCACCCTTTCTCTTTACATTTCCAAACTTCAAACTCATTGACGCCACTTTGTTCATTCTTGTAAAGATTTTTTGGCGTTTTTGATCAGCTGCTGTAGGTAAAAAACTGGAAGAATAAAAAAGTGCAGTAAATGGTAAAACTTTTTGCGCTACAAACCAGTTTGTTTATGACTAATAAATAACCTGATAACAAATACAAGCTTGCAATATAAAGCAGCATAACAGACTGTTTTTGTACATGTAAAATAACTGGAAGCGGATGAGAGCGAAGCCGCGACACAATCAAGGGGAAAATGGCCGGACCAGCTCTTATGTTAGAAATAAGGTTAAACATCTCATCTGGTGTGTGACCGGCTTCAGACTATCTGCCTTTTCCAATGTTATTGCTCAGGGAAAAAGTGCACGTGTTGACTGACAGCAGGACATGTTGTCCATATGAGCTTTGAGCTTTTTAGTGAAGTAAGAGCAAGCCTAGGAGCTTTTTAACAAACATTAAACGGTAAAACAATTTAAACAAAACAATTTACGAAAGAGAAAAATGTAGAAGATCATGTAAAGGGGATTGTTTTGGCCATCAGTAATGGGTATTTCCACTCCTCTCTCTTCCAGAATGAGCTCAAGAACATGATGTACATCATCGGCTCAGAGTTACTGATCACAGTCAGATCACACGATTCACAGATTTACAGATTCATGTAAAAGCCAGCCACGGCCAGTGATCAAACATGGAAACAAAATGTTCTGCTTTCAAGACACAAGATCTATCTACATTTACACTTAGTAGACGCTTTTATGGGTGTAATTCGGACAGGTCATCATGATACGATATAATATCGATTCTCATAGCCAGCTATACAATATTTGCCAATACCTCAAAAAATTTGATTACGATACGATTTGATTAAGAGGTATTTCAATCAATATATTGATATTATGATATTATGTGCCTGTTTTACACAGTTAGAATTTTATTATCTCACAAATGCAACCAAAATATATAAAAACATTTGTTTCAAAATGTTACATCCTGCACAATCTATTTATCATACAAGAGTCAACCACAACTGAGTCTTAGTTTATAAGTATGTATTACAAAGTCCTAAATGCAGAGTACATTTTTCATGCATTTCTGAATGATTTAGTTTACTTGAAGCACTTAATAATAAAAATATTTGGTTGCACTTTATTTTACAATACTGTTACAGTTACAGTACAGAAAGTACTGGTTAATATAAGGATAACTACTGGATTTAGGTATGTATGTACATGCGGAACAGGACAGTGAAATAAAGTGCTACCAAACACTTTCTGAAGTATTCAGGAGCTGCGTGAAGCAGCAGACTCACGATCGCACGTAGAAGTCACAGAACTCCTTGTAGACTTTGACATCGCTGCGGCGAGGAGTCTCAGATTCAGCAGAGATCTCTGTGTGCTGCTGGAGGCCGTTGATGCTGGACGCTGGACGCTCTACCTCCATCACGACCACAGACACGGACTGCTGAAGCTTGTGTCTGACCGAGAGTTAATAATAGACCGTCTGTCCTGCTCCTCCTCACCTCATGCCAAACCACCCAACGACTGCTAACATGTGTGAAACCTGCCAATAAACCAGACTTCACCAGAAATGGTTAATGTGTTTGCATTTTTTTCATCTTTTACATATTGTAATGATGTTTGTTAATCTAGTGTTTAGATCTAGTTTCTCAGTTTACATCTGTTGCTGTTTCATGGGTTCACTTTATCTGTCACACAAAGAGAGATTTACATTTGTTTAATGATGTTTAATGATAGAAGCAACTGTTTCAAATTTCACCATACCGTGAAAAATAACTTTATTCCTAACTCTAACACAGTTAACTGCAGCAACACATTCCTCCTCTGTCGCTCTCTGTCTATAAATACACCTCAGCACATCTCCAAACCGGGCAGCTGATGGAAACACACTGAGCTAAGTTGGGAATTCAGGGCATGGAAGCACTCGAGCCCTTCGAGATCTGTCCTTCTGCTCTCAAAATCTTCCAATGATCTGAAGAAATCATTTGATTATCCAAACCAAATCGATTTCAGAAAATCACAGAACACACATGAAGTAAACTTGGTCAAACATTCTGAAGGTTCTGCTCCATTCAACTCTCGTTCATCTACTCAATTCATATTGTTTTAGGAAACACATGGCAAAAAAAAAAAAAACTGAATAATTATAATTAATTATGAAATTAAATGCTACTATTTAATTTCAACAAAACAGCATTCATGTCATTATTTTTCCTTTAGAACCATTCAAATGTAAATATATACATATTTTCCAGTGGATGTTTGAAATGTTTGAAAAGATATACAAGATTGTTTGCATTAGACACCAAACAAATTATGTGACGTAGGCAGATATGCTGTTAATAATATCAGTAGTAAATCACTGAGACACATAAATGACAGTAGTGTTGGGGAACTTTTAAAAGTAATGCTACTTCCTAAAAAGTAACTAATTACATTACATTTATAATGAAAAGTGAATTGTGACTTTCGTGCTCTCATCTGGCTGTGGTTCTCTAACCTGGTTTCACAAACAGGGCTTAGATTAAGCCAGGATTAGACCATAGTTCAGTTAGGACATTTAAGTAGCTTTTGTAAAAGTACAATTTTACAATTGCTCCGAAACAATTAACGTTATAGCCAGGGCCTAAAATTAACACACTCCAAGCGCCAAATGCGAGTAAAAATCGGTGTTGGCGAGTATATGAAACTGTCAGTCGCCAGACGGCCGGTAAATTTTATGAATTCTAACAATGCAATGCTGTGAGTGCATATGAACGTGAACGACGCTCTGTACAGTTGACGGTCAGTGCTGCATCATCACGAAAGTTTAAGCCTTTCCACTGTAAATATTCAAGCGCTAGGACACGCAAAAGGAAATTAGTTACTCACACGCTGTGTGGGAAATACATCCGAAGCGCGCACCCTGAACACCGCGTCTTAGGCAAATACTAATTTGAGCTCTCTGCACCCACTGGCGGTGTTAGTTTAATTTTAAAAGTATCTTTAATTTTTTTACCATTCAAAAATGTATTTATTTTAAAACATTAAACTCATAGCAAGTGATATCTTGTTTGTTGATATTATATTAATACACTAGATTATTACTAATGATTGTTTATATAATTTTATTAAATAGTTTATTAATATATGAATACATTATAACAATTTAAGATGAATATAGAAAGTGTGCTTTACAAAAGGGAAAAGACAATGAAGTACACCAACTGAACACTGCCAATAATATGGTAAATAAAAACAAAATTTAAACAAACTATACAGTTTTGTAAGACTTCAAGAGGAATATTACTTTAAAGAGCTAAAGCTATTACTCACTTCAGTTCAGCAGGAGCTCACTCGGTGTGATTTATTGATCTATAATTAATGACCCATCATCAATCTTTCTTTACTGAACACACAGCAGTACCACAAATCTGGAGCCACAGAATCAGGGTTCCCATGCGTCCTGGAAAACCTGGAAATCCTGGAAAAATAATGACCAATTTTCCAGTCCTGGAAACACATGGAAAATGAGAAAAACTGAAAAATGTCCTGGAAAAGTACACCAACTGAACACTGCCAATAATATGGTAAATAAAAACAAAATTTAAACAAACTATACAGTTTTGTAAGACTTCTGGAAAGAGGAATATTACTTTAGGCCGTGAATCCGTTATCCTTGTCTTTTATTCCCGTCGTAATGAAATTTGAAATGTCCTGGAAAACGATCTCAGAAAAAGAGTGGGAACCCTGAGAATTCCTCAGAATGTGACGCCTTTTGTTGCATCTGATTAGGACAGGGATTCGTTCAGGAATGAAACACCACGGACGTGTTGCTCACCGACGTTCATTAGATAATGTGGCTGTGCTTTCATATGTTTTCACTGCTGGAGCAAAAACAGACAGAAATAACTGTGTATAAAATGGAAGTTTCTCAGTATTAGTTTCTTGTTCATTGAACAGCTTGTAAAAGCAATATCAGACTGCAATTGAGCTGATGATCTTCATGTTTGCTTGTAGGATATTGCATAAATATCTAATTCTTTCACAAACTGTATGTCATTAACAACTCCAGAATTACTGAGTTTAGACACAAACAAATGTTGAGATCAGTATACGTTTTGAGCTAAACTCAATGTGAGGGACATGGATGAGAAATCATTATTTACTTGAGTTCAGAATCAGTGAAATACAGCAAAATAAACAGTGTTTATGTGAGTGTCTGTGGAAGAACAAGCATCTTCATTTATTTGTAGAGCATTTTTAACATCTTTATTTTGATATATAAAGCCACGTTTGCATATTAAGCCACAGTGTATTCTTGGACAGTTTGTTCAGTAACAGGTTATTATTACACTGCACTGACATACTGCACACATATCACACATACATTATATTACTCTGAAACATCAATATCACTTTAATGTTTTAAATGTCTGTAGTAGAGACAGATTGTGTTTGAGTCACATTTACTCAGCTCTTGTCCTGTCATGAACATTTATGGGACGACTAATTTTGTCATGGTACAAATATCTGCAGCTCTGCCACCACAACAGCAGAAGGACACACTTCAACTGAGACTGTTGAGTCATTTCTAATACACTCAGAAGGATACATGTGTGTGTATTTGAGGAATGTTTGAGACACTGACATGAGCTCTACAGTGTGTTTGTGATTTGTAGTGATGGGAATCCAGACCTAAATATGGACACGGAGACAGTGTGTCTCAGACATGCACGAGCTCCATCTGAGGCACTGCAGCACGTGAAGCACACTTCTGTTCAGTGAAAAAGAATTAGATGGCTTGACTCTTTCATGTTCTTAATTAAACTCCATTTATTTGTATATTTATTTGGAGAGAGAAGAGAGTTGTCTAGGGAATGTCACATTCTAACCCTAACCCTAACCCTAATCCCATGATTTACTCACCCTCAAGCCATCCTAGGTGTACATGAGTATCTTTTTCAGATGAAAACAATCAGAGTTAGATTAAAAAATATAACTCCAGTTGTGTTCGTCTCAAAGAAGATAGTCATACACACCTAGGATGGCTTGAGGGTGAGTAAATCATGGGATAATTTTCATTTTTGGGTGAACTATCCCTTTAATAGTGCATAGTGTGCAGAACTTGGAGATGACACGGCTCCAAATAAACACACTGTCATCCTGTTTTCCACAAGCTCTTGCTTTAAAGGGTTAGTTTGAAATGAAAAATGAAAATAATGTCATTTATTTCTCACCCTCATGTCGTTCCACACCCGTAAGACCTTCATTCATCTTCAGAACACAAATTAAGATATTTTTGATGAAATCCGGTGGCTCAGTGAGGCCTCTATTGACATATTTAAAACAGTCATATGACTACAGTGGTTCAACCTTAATGTTATGAAGCGACGAGAATACTTTTTGTGCGCCAAAAAAACAAAATTACGACCTGAACTTCAATTTAATTTGAATATTTTGGTTAGTAGCATGTATATCTTGTTGCCATTCAGTGACTACATGTCAGCAGAGTGTTGACAACAATGCCTGAAATAAGCCTCTACAAACAGGCACGTGCACACATACATAGACATCAAAGGGGGCTTGAGCACCTGCCCTTTTTCTTCCTCGAGAGAAAGTGCCCTTTTTTTTTTTTTAAATAAATGAATATATATTCCTGTTTGTGCACAGCTTCCCTGTCAAACAAATATATTTACTGAATAAAAAAAAATACTATACATCAGGTCGGCTTTGTCGAGTTTAGAGGCCCTCCCTCCATGACACGCCATTCATTCCCGCACGCGCCCTACCTCATGTTTGCTGCTGGCTGACAACTTGTGACAACTATTCCCGGGAAAAGACAACAGCT